>CM045770.1:131678400-132278400 GCA_025200525.1 Camellia lanceoleosa | reverse complement strand
CAAAATGATGAAGTGGGTCTCCCAATATCTGGAAGGCCCTTGGTGAGAAGAATCATCATCGGTGGGAAATTCACAGCTACCGCTTCCACAAGGCTGGACCATGTTGATGGTGATGTTCTAAAAAAAGTTGCAAAGGGATTTGAACCCCCCAAAAGAACAGCAGAACAGGTACTAAAATATAGCAAAAAACAAGAGAGAAAAAAAAATCAACTGAAATAGAAACAATCACCGATGGTTTAGTTTTTGTGGAGCCTGGATCTGAAGCCGCCATGGCTGAGATCGCTTCGTGTTGCAGATCTTTGCATGACAGTGGCCTTCGCACCCTGGATGAGATGAAGAGGAAGACGAAACGCGATAGAGGTGGAGGGGGAGGGAGATTGAGGACGACAGTGGTGATGATGGAGGGCGCACAACGCACAGCTTCGTCCATTCTCTCTCTATCTCTCTCTCTCTCTCTCTGTGTGTCTGTTCTCTATCTAATTTGAAAGATAAAAACACTAATTGAATCAAGATCAAACCCAAGGTTGAATTGAAGAAGACGGAGACATGACCTAGGGTTTTTACACATCTATACAAATACACGATTATTATAAATAACATAAAATGAAAGAATGTGAGAGAGAGGTAAGGTGGTCTCCTCTTCGTCGAGAGAGAATGATGGCAAGAGGAGAGATGGTCAGCGGTCGGCGGCGTCCCAATAGCGGTGGTTGCAAGAGGAGAGAGACGAAAGAGAAGGGGTAAATGAGAGGCAGAGGACACTGAGAGAGAGTAGCGTGTATATTTTATTTTTTTTGGGCGAAATGGCGTCACAAAATTTTATTTTAGCGCCTTTATTTTTTAAACATACAATTCATGACATGCATTGTGCGTCATAAAAAGATAATATTTTTAACGACCGGTGATATGTGCGTCGTACAAAATATAATATTTTTAACGACGGGCATTATGTGCGTCGTGAAAAATATTCACTTTTCACGGCTGGCGTATGTGCATCTAACTGATGTATTAACGGCACGCCATATGTACGTCGTAGAAAGTTTTATTATTTACGGCGTGCATTGCAAGCCGTAAAAAAATCATCATTATTATCATTCACAGCCTACGCAATAGACACGCCGTGGTTGGAAAAGTATTTACGACGTGCAAAAAAAGTAAGTCGTAGAAGTGAGAAACTACGACATGCATTTATTGTATGCTGTTGATGTGGTGCCGTAAAAAGTCATTTTTGTTGTAGTGACGTCATCATATTTATGACCGTTGTCACCACCACCACCAAACGTAGCATGAATAGTACTGGGGATATAGAAGAAAACCACTGGTATATGAAGAAATGTAGAGCGCTGGTCTCTAGATGAGAGCTTGTGGGTTCTAAGGTGATGGGGAGTGGGAGAAGATGGCTTGATGGTTTCTCTAGAAATTACCTCAACTTCAATATCCATGGGCTAGTTGGTTGCTTGCCTCTATATTTTTTTCGTAGCTTAACTAGTTGGTTGTCTCTATCTTGCTACTTCAACTTCACTCACTTCATAACATTCGACGCAACAAATGCTAAAAGACTCGAGAATATATAGGGGATTCCTTGTAGATTTTTTATTTTATTTATTTATTTTATTATTTATTATATGTTTTTGATTGAGATTGCTTGTAAAGTTGTAGATGGATAATTTGGGACCACACCTGCCATCTCAGTTCCTAATGATTAGGAAATGATATACAAATCTATTTTCTAAATTTAATTTTTAAGTTTTTTTTTTTTTTTGATCAGCAAAGAAAAATTGCATTTAACAGCATGAAATTAAAAGTACAGGAAGATGAGATACATCGAGAGAGATTCGGAAGTATAAAAATACCCCTACTACTGCTACTCGCATCCATACAACCAACCCCTAAGCCTCTCGATTTTTAAATAAAAAGTTAAGAAGAGCTTAACTAGAAAAATAAAATACATGAAACCCCACATAATAACCCACAAAAACACCCAAAACAAACTAAAAAACAAAGACACCCAAGCCTCACGCCTCTGCCGAGACCACGTCACTGCTGCTACAACTCCCATGCCTCACGCCTGCACCTGCTAAACAAATTATTAATTAAAACTAACCACTGCCAAAGCCCACACCACTCAAACAAGCTCTATCCAATTATTAAAATAAAACTTTACACTGCCAAATGCCACACCACCCAAACAAGCACTTCCCAATGACCACGCTACGCTGTACGCCACGACCCAAAGCCCACGCTGACGCTGAACACCGACCATTTCCCACGCCTCCATCTAAGCTTCACCCACTCCATGGTTTAACAGGACCCTCGCCTATGGCCGGAACTACCACGTCATTGCGGTCGCTAACTCGCACTCTAATGCCGAAACACCCACGCCGGAGCTCTGCTCCCTTTGCAGTACATCACCCACGCTTGAACATCACCCGAGCAGTACAACACCCACGCTTCACCTACACTTAACATTTCCGCCGAACTTCGTCGGACTACCCTCCCTCAATAAAAAGACGCCACCCCTAAGAGGCTGCAACTCCCAAGCCCGTGCTGCTGCAACACCCCAAGCCCGTGCTGCTGCTGCCCACCGGACCGAGAAGGCTCCATAGCCAACACCTGGGAAAAAACTTGCGGATGCTTCGTTGCTGCCCACGCCACAAGCAACCACTCCCATGCTGCAACTACTCCCACCAGGACTTCTTCTTACACCTCTCTTCTTGCTCACAACCACTGCAGCCCCATGCACCGACCAACACCCATTGCAGACCCAAGCACCGCCGGGACAGCTCTATACACCCACTGCAGAACCATGCATCGACCAACTCTCACTGCAGACCCATGCACCGCCGGGACACCTCTAAACATTAGGAATAAATTCACCCCTCAAACTCTCACTCGAATAGGAGCGCTCGAATGAAAGACCAAACAGATCTGGAGCGACTACGACACCCAAGTTCCGCCCAACCAAAGCATCAATACATCCCCACCAAAATCTGAATCAGAGTTCATCCCTCAAACTCCTACTCGCAAAAGAGCGCACGAATGAATGATAAAACAGTTAAACCGGACCCCGAAACACCAAAACAAATTCTACCGCAGCAACACAAACACACCTAGGTGGGAAAAATGGGGGAATCAAGTTTATTGAAGGAAGAAGTTAACAAGCAAACACAGGAAAAAGAACAAGCTAGGCCAGCCGACCACCATGGCCAAAGGCGGTGGCCGGCCGGCCCAAAAAAGAGGTCTGGGGCGGAGGTTTTAGAGAGAGAGAGAGAGAGAGAGATGTTTGTCCAGTCTCTGTTAAGCTTTCTTGCCAATTTATTTTTTAAGTTAACGGTGTGTAAGCAATATAATTGACTTATGCTGTGTTTGGTTGGAGGATTTGAGGAGGGATTTGGAAAGGGAAATGGAAAAGGTAGGTGAAATGAGAATAAAATATGCCTAAATTTCACATAGTTTCACATACCTTTTCCCTTTCCCTTTCCAAATCTTCCCCAAATCCTCCAACCAAGCACAGCATTAATGATTAAGAAAAATATGAGATAAAATGTTGTCATAAATATTCTAATTGATTGAGATATTATTGAGCTTGAAAAATAAATCTAATTTTTGAATTTGAACAGTAATGCTCTTAATGCAATATTTTATCATTTTTTTATTGCCATATTTAGTTAGTTTTCTATTTATTGTCTCACATTAAGAATAAGTATAAAATAGATTGGTTAATAATTAGAGAAAACAATAAAGAAAAATAGTTGCTTTAAATATTTTAATAGATTATCACATTATTAATTTTGAAAAACGACTCTAACTTTTGGGCTATAATTACAACAATGTTATACACAAGAAAAATGATATATAAAATCACCAGTAATAATAGGTATCATGAAAAATATTTTATGAAAATAATCATGAAATTTTTGTGATCCTTAGATTACACTTAGAATAAAACATGACACACTAATCAAAGTAATTCAATGATCATAAATTTTTCATGATCATTTTCATGAAATTTTTTTTATGATCCCTAACTTTTTCTTAAAATCACTTACTAGATCTATTTTTAAGATTCAATGATGTGTAAAAATAAAAATTAATTAATGATCACAGAAGACATGGAAAAAAAAGATGTTTTGAGATTTCAATAAACTAACACATTGTTAAGTAGGTATTTGGGTAGATTTAGAAAAGATAAAAAGTCAAAAAAAAGAGTTAAAAAATTTATACTATTCATATTTATTTTGAGCGGAAAACAACACTAGTCAGAGGTTAAAAAGACCGAAATACCCTTTCTTTGTCCTTTCCTCGCAACCTGTACCAAAAAAAAATAAAAAAATAAAAAATACTTGCTATATCTTCTCAGGAGCCGTCCAAGGCACGGATAGCAAAGTTCAAGGCAGGGATTAATAAATTTGGTCAAAGCAAAAAAAAAAAAAAGAAAAAAAAAAAAAAAAAATTTGGTCAAAGCAAAACTTATTGCTATAGAGAACAATAGCAAAGTTCGAAGCAAAAACACGTTGGACGCGTGAAATGTGATTCCTGGACCTGGAGCATGTTTTGTACGTTTATTTATAAAAAAAAAATTTATTTAACATATTTACTTATTTTAGAGTACATCATTTTTCAGTATATATAGCTATTATTTTGATTTTTGATTATTCTTTTAATTCTACAAGATTAGTATTTTAATTATACCCGAACTTATATCTTTATACATACACCTAAAATCTCATTCTACACATGTCCTTTAACCAATATATAAGTTAATAGGCACAAATGGCCCCAAAACTCCAGCCAAGTCAGTTAAATTGTGAATATTGTTCTCTCTCCGCTTATATTATTATTACTAGTTAAAATTATTTTTATTAAAGTGGTATACTTTTGAATTTATATATTTATATATATTTTTTATTTATTTTCTATTCTTATAATTGGTTGATTTATTTATTTTAATTTTCTTTTTTCTTTTGTGCAATTAATTGGGAACTTTTTGATGTCTAAATAATACATGAAGTAGGAGAAGACTAAAAAAAAAAAAAACAAAAATGATCTGTGAATGGCCCAAAAAAAAAAGTAAAGTCTATTCTCTCTCCTCAGACTCCAAAATCATCTCTCTTTACTCACTCTCTCCTTAGACTCGATTTCATTCGAGCCCTGAATCTCTTCCAAATCCTCTCATCTCTCTTTACTCACTCTCTCCTTAGACTCGATTTCATTCGAGCCCTGAATCTCTTCCAAATCCTCTCATCAACACTGTATCCTCATACAGCTCTGTGAACGCGTAGAACAGATCTTCATCTATGGGTGTGGACTAGCATACGGCGGTGTCGACCAGAAAAAAAAAAAAAAAAAAAGGTACCACAACAAAAGGTAAACCCATAATCGCAAAAAAACTAGGGTTTGTGTTTTTGTGTTTGGATTTTTCTTGCAATTTGTGTTAGGGTTTTGGCTTCAATTTGTAGAACATGTTTCCGGCCTTATCAATTAATGATTGTTAGGGTTATGATTGTTTGTTAGGATTTGGGCATTATGGGTTTTGCCTTCAATTTTTTATTGTTATGTTGATTTTGATTGGCCATTATGTTGATTGTTTGGGCATTATGGGATATATGTTGATTGAGTCAGACATGAGTTAATAAGATTGATGAGGTTTTGGTGTCTCAATTTGAGGTTTGAACATAACAGTTAAGGTGTCAAGTTCAAGCCTCTCCTAATGGGTCATTGGAGGTTTTTTTTACCATTGAGTGTTATTCTTTGTTACATTCTTGCCGAGCTGTTGGCTGGAAAGCCTATCATCCCTGGTCAAACAGAGATAACTTTTAAACTTTTTGACTTTACCCTTTTTGAGTAGTACCTGAACCATTCTGACTTTTTGGAAAGTACTAGGTTATGCTATTTGCTCTGAGTAATTCACTATTCTACTCCTAGTCCTGGTTGACAAATGAATGAAATGACAATTGGTTTTGGTTATTTGAGAAGGTTGATGATATTGAGAAGTGTCTTGTGTATGTCTTATCTCCATTTGTTTTAATGCACAAAGAATAATTGCAAGAGGTGTTTCTGTTGTTTTATGATGTTTGTAATAATTGCAAGAGCTCTCAGCTTACACCCATCCATGTTCTCAATTGCCAACTCAGCAGACTCGTGATGGCAGAGAGTCCAAAACCAATTGTGGCCATGATAACAACCCTAAACTAGATAATTGTCGTGGAGGATAAGACCACTGCTGAGATGCAACGCCTATCTGGGGCATCTACCACACATCCAGTCTTGGGTCCCCAGTCGAACTTTGACCCACTTCTACCAGCTGAAGATTTGCAAGGTTCAGATCCTCGATAAAGTTTGGCTCAAGCTCGAGTTTTCAGATCTCTGGTGCAGCCTAATATTGAGGGGCTTTATCTCCTTGACAGTGATGATCTCGACCTGACCTTGTTAAAACTGGCTAACCTTGAGAAGCAATTCAAAAAGGCATAGGGAATTACCTTTATTCCCAACATTGAGGATGGGTACACCGAGGCTACCATAAGGCTCCCAGATAGATTCAAAATGCCACATATTGACTGTTTCGACGGGTCTAGAGATCTTGTGGTACATATCTGGCTTTTCTTGGACGTCCTGAAACCGATGGGTCTGACTTAGCCTCAAAAGCTCTTCCTGTATGGCAGAACCCTTTCAGGTGCCACTTGGTACGCCAAGTTGGAGGATAAAGTAAAGCAGAACTGGGAAGATTTGGCTGAGGCATTTGTCAATTAGTATGCTTACAATATCCAAATTGAAATGACCACTGAAAATCTTGAAGCAACCCACCAGAATCCTAAAGAACCTTTTGTGGAATTTGTTGCAAGGTAGGGAGCAAATGCAACACAAATGACATATCGACCTTCTAAAAGGGACCAAGTGCGAATAGTGATGCAGAACCTTGAGCTTGATATGTTACAAAAGTTAATAGTCGCTCCACTATTCACTTTCAAAAATTTGCATGAAATAGGGATTCAGATTGAAAGTGCATTTAATAAAGGGATGATTTCTAGGGCAAACGACCCAACAAGGAGGGTGTTTTCCGGGAATACCAATGATAGTAGTAGAACTATTCCCAAACCCACTGAACTCAATACCGTTGCTACCAATCCCAAAATTGTTGACCTTTTTGCCAATACCAACCCACAAACAGCTAGTCCAACCCGAGCTGAAGGCAAAACTTTCACCACCCTCCATATGAGCTTAACTAGCGCACTAAAAGTCCTGACGGAAAGAGGGTATCTCAAACCCCTTTCTCTCCAACCTCTTCCTGACCCACTCCCTGCTACACATAACCCCACCAAAAAATGTACCTATCATCAGCTGCGTGGTCATAGCACCGACCGTTGCTACCGCCTTCGTCATGAGGTTCAGAATCTCATCAACAACCAGATGATAACTCCACCTCAAGACCCCAATGTTACTACCAACCCACTTCTATCCATGACCAAGTATCTCCTCCCCACCAAGACTTAGGCGCCCTAGGTTGATCATTCGATGATGAAAGTTATGCTATACAAACATTTGATTTCTTCAGCAAGAAGAGCTTCTAAATCCCAACCTTACACCCCATTTTTTATCAAAACTATTTTAGACCTTAAAACCCTCTTTTTAAAAATATTTTTCCAAATGTTTCTACAATGTTCCAAGGCTCGCATTTCGTTTAAAAATATTGCAATTTTTGGTAAACCAAGTAAGGACAAAGTGGAAATAAATGAAACGGAGGTAAACTCTTTGAAAAATCTTTAAAACATCTTATTTATAGGTTTGGATTTGAAGAAAATAGGAGACGAGGGCATAAAACTAGTTGTGGAAGAAGTTGGGCATCAAACCGTTAAGAGATAAATGAGCATCCTTCACTAAAATAGGCATATCTCTTTGCACACTTAGAATTTAGATGTGAGGCCACCACCATTGGAAATTAGACTTTCAGGGCTTAAATTTAGACTTAAGAATCACTTGAAATCAAGACCGGATGTGTCACGACCCGAACCCGCCCCTATGGGTTAAGGACGTAACCGGCCAGTAATCCTGAGATTACCTACGGCCTCAAACCAAAATAGACGTAACTCAACAGAGTAAAGGAGCCAAACGGAAGCAATAATTAAAAACTTTGTCCATAGAGCCGTGCTTATATGCACTTTTAAACAACCATGCGCATATACGTTAATAACTCACAACAAAATACAGTACCACAAATTTCTTTACAGACAAGATCATCTAAAATGAGTCAACCATATCAAAATATACACAGGTATACACAAAGTCCTTGCCAACAAGACAAAATGTAAATACGTGACAAAATGGCAAGGATGGGTCTCGTGCGTGAGACACAAGGCTGACTCTCCAAAACTCATGTTGTTCTTGGCAGACTTCACTGGGGCCGGGGTTGTGCTTCTCTTGGCTCACCTACAAACACATGAATGAGCGTGAGCGATAGCCCAGTGAATAATATCAAATACAAAATTTACATAACATTGTAGAACAACATATTCCGAACGGCCTTGGGCCCAACTCGTAATTCTATTTAACAGATATACAACTATACGAAATACAAATCAAGTGATTGTAATTCCAAACATTCTGGCCTTTGGCCCATTCAGATTTCCATTCTTGTCAAAACGGCCTTCGGTCCATTCGATTATGTCAAAACGGCCTTCGGCCCATGCATTCGTATCAAAACGGCCTTTGGCCTATTCATTTATGTCAAAACGGCCTTCGGCCCATTCATTTATGTCAAAACGGCATTCGGCCCATACATTCGTATCAAAACGGCCGTTGGCCCATTCATTTATGTCAAAACGGCCTTCGGCCGCTTCATTTATGTCAAAACGGCCTTCGGCCCACTCATTCATGTCAAAACGACCTTGGGTCCATTCATGTTTATCAAAACGACCTTTGGTCTATTCATGTTTAACAAAACGACCTTTGGTCCATTCATGTTTAACAAAACAACCTTGGGTCCATTTATGTTTATCAAAACGACCTTTAGTCCATTCATGTTTAACAAACGACTTTGGGTCCATTCATGTTTATTAAAACGACCTTTGGTCCATTTATGTTTATCAAAACGACCTTTGGTCTATTCATGTTTATCAAAATGACCTTTGGTCCCTTTATGTTTATCAAAACGACCTTTGGTCCATTCATGTTTATCAAAATGACCTTTGGTCCATTCATTTATCCATGTCAGACTTACGTCCACAATCCCAATTAGCAATTCATAAAGCTTATAAGGGAATAAACAATTGAACATTCACAAGCATTCAAATATCGATATTACTCACAGTGATCGGCTTGTGGATTTGCCCTGGAGCTTGACCCTACACAGTTCATGAACACAAAAGGGTCACTAATAGTTCGATCTGTTCTTTAATTCACATACTCCTCTTTAGGCTTTATTCTTATCTTATTAACTCATTTACCATGCTCAAAGTATGCCTAAGAGTTCTTACAAGTGAAAGAGAACGGAACACAGAACACAGAATACATTTTCAGATTTTCAGAAAACAAGGTCCTTTCGGCGTGGACTACCCCTTCAGCGGACCCTTAAGCCCACAAAAGTACTGGTTACCTCAAATTCCCGCTCGGGCGTGAACTCCCCCGTTCGAGCGGATCGTCATCTACATAGCTCCTTTCGGCGTCAACTTCCGCCGGCGGGCACCATGTCTGTCAAAAATGCTGGGAGCTCGATTTCTCCGCTCGAGCGACACTTCCCCCGCTCGAGCGGACGTGAAAATTCTGGAAATTCCAGTTTGTGTTCTTGAGCTCCAAATCGATTTTCCAGCCACATTACTTGCATGCAATGGCTCAAATCTCCAATATAATCATGCTAACAAGGTATAGACCCCAAATCACAACCCAAAGAGGCTTAATTTCACAAATAAGTCACATGCATGCCCCAATCTCCCATTAAACTCATTAACAACATACCAATTCATGCATTCTAGTCCCCTTTCACATAATTTGTACATGCATGTGATGAGTTAGCCACATTCTCAACTTAGACAATACAAATGGTGATCAAAACATGAGTTTCCTTTAACCTTTCACATGGATTATACACCTTTGTGCTCAAACATGCAATTTTCAAAGTAATTCTTACATGCATGCACATATTAAGCTTCAATTCAACAAATACAACTCAATTTCATTTCAATCTTGTTCTTGATCACCAAAATAGCTTGAACACACACAAAATTACAATTATAATCCAAGAATCACTCACCTAGGAGCTTGATTCTCATAATCTATGATCAAATCTTGAATTAGACTTCAAATCTCCAAGTTTCAAGACCAAAATTGCACAATCCCTCTTTCTCTCTCTCCATGGTCGGCTCTCTCTCAAATTGAGTCTAAGGATCAGCCAAAATAAGCTAAGGGAGAGAAATGAGGTGTAGTGCTCAAATACATTAAGTCCCACTAAGTCAATATAATAATGTTAAACAATTTGAGCACAAAGCCATTAAATAAATCAATTTAATCTGACCCGGATCAATTTTCAATTAAATTTCACCGTAGGCTCTAAAAATTACGCTAATCACAATGGCGTAATCAATTTCGGGTTTTGTGGCCGATAGGGCCCTCAATTTAATTTCCAAAGCAGATTATTCAAACAGATATTCCTACGGTGAACAGATAGAACTTCAAAATCAAGTATATTCACATAATGACATATGAAATCATGCTAAACACATAATCATGCTCATATTAGGGACCAATTAACATAATACAGAACAAGGGTATTACAGGATCAAGGAGATATGCCTGTTTGAAATCTGGCTAGAAGTAGATTTTTGTGAATGACGGCCACTAATAGGTACGGCCGCCAGCCAGAAACATTAGGCCATTTTGAGTAGATTGGCCAGCCAAGTATCCCCACAAGTGTACGGCTGCCCAGAAGTAGTGTACGGTCGGCCACTAATAGTGTACGGCCAGCCACTTGTGTCAAAAGTATATATTTTGCTACCAACTGTGCCAGCTATCCCCATAGGTGCATGCACTGCACCAACTATTTCTATACTGATATTTTCGAGCTAGCAACATGTTTTTCCATATATACTTGACCCCCTCTCATAAAATTAGGTTAGAAAAAAAATTCCAAAACTCCAATACTTGCATAACACACACACACACACACTCTCTCTCTCTTGCAACCTACACACTCTCTCTCTACACTTCCTAAACCAAAAATTTATCTCTTCTTGCTAAGGATCTTAAGCTTAAATCTCAGCTCTTGAGAATGAGAACTTGTGGGTTTATTAACAAAAGAGTTACTTTGCGTTAAGAGTATAACTTTGACTATCTTTACACTACTTCTTTTCTATCTTTATTTGTTGTTTTTGAGCTGTTTTTCAACTGTTTTTATGGGCTGAAGCTTGTGGTTTAAGGCTATTAAAGGTAGAGGGGTTAATCACTCTTTTTTGTACCTTGTCTTCTAAGCTTTTCCCCTTATGTTTCCCATCTCTTCCTCAACTTTTTTCCAACTTTTTACCATGAATTTTTCAAGATTTTCAGAGGCTAAAAATGTGGTTTTAAAGTCCCAAAAATGGAGGGGTTAGCCACCCCTCTTTTGGCTTGTTTGCTAGCTTAATTGCTCCATTATTTTAGCTTACTCTTTTAGCTATTCTTACATAAATTTCAACATTATTTTTTCTTACTTCAGGACTATTTTAGGCTGGTTGTGTCATTTATGCCTTGTATTGCATACTTGTAGTGTAATGGTCCTCATAGGTTTGGTGTTTTAGCCATTAGACACCAACCTATTTGAGTTGATAGCATTTATTTCAAGCTTTCCACATTTGTGTTCATCTCTAATCATCTCTGTACTTCTCTCATTTCTTGGCTTATTCTTTGCTTGGAGAGTCGTTTCAAACCGATTGTTTGTTTAAGCATGAGATAGAGATTATTGTGTTTAATGGTTTAATCTCTTCGGAGGTCCATTACCAACGGCATGACATCTGTCATGCCCAAAACAACCCTTTGTTTGACACTTCTTTCCATAGTGGACTAAAAGGTTTAAGGAATGGAAAGGTAATTAAAAGAGGTATTAAAATTGGAGTAAAATGGAGCAAGATAATAAAATGGTTTGGGTTCAATCAAACGTTAATTGAACCCATTGATTCATGAGTCGTTTCATACTTGTTAGTGATGAAAACGATGCAAGAATCAATGTCAACCACTTCCCTTGATCAATTCCATGATAGAGAGAGGTTCTTGTTTGTCTTTAGTTTCATTTATTGAGATTGTATCCCTTGATTCTTAGGCCATCATGCAATGAATTTGCATCGATTGATTGTTTACAAATCAAGCCTACCCCTCTTTTGAGCTGTTTGATGATAAGGAGAGGCAGGATGGATAGACATCCCCTGAAAATGTTTTGTTTGTTATCTATTGCAGCAAGGCAGTACCACAAACTAGTGGCTAGCCGGCCACTTTTTTTGTACGGCCGTCCACCACTTTGGGTTGGCCGGCCACCTTTTTTAGCCAGGCAGTGTCCCTTTTTCCTTCTGGACAGAGCAGAGGCTGAGGCAAAACATTGCAAATTTCTAACTGCAAAACAGAACCCTTTTGGTAGCAAAACAAAGGCATTTTCAAGTGGAAACCGCCTTCATGCATGTGCATTCCTTACTTCTTGGGGCTGATTAATTAGAGTACTTAATTACTTAGCTTAATTAATCCTATAGTGTTACTACTTCGTTAGTCTTTTATATTATTATATTTGTGTTGTAATTAATTAATTAATGTAGCTAGTTAAATTTGTGTTGTAATTAATTAGTTAGAGTAATTAATTTTGTGATGTAATCATTTAATTAGCTAGGATAGTTAGTTAAATTCGGCGTTGTAATAGTTAGTTAAGTAGTTTAGCTAATTCATTTATTCGGACCCTGCGAGGGCCAATTTGTACTAATTAGCTTGTAGTTAATTTATTTTATTTGGTTTGTAATAGTTAGTTAATTCGTAGTAATTAGCTAGATGTAAACACCCCATTTTTAACCATTCTCAAGAGTTGGATGTCCTTGCAGGTACATCCAGTGTCAAGTATGATTGCTCGTTGAGCACTCAAAATCCACGGCGGAACGCTACAGGTTTGAGCTTTCCAAACCTTGCATCCATTCTTTCTCATTTTTTGACCATATTTTGGTCCTTTCTAGCTTGTTGTTTGTGGTGCACTACCAGCCATGATTGGGCTCTGCCGGCCATTGATGAGGCCTGCCGGCCATCAATGAGGCACTTCCAGCCATCACTGATGGCTGGCCGGCCACCAATGCATCAGTAGATATTTTTGTAGATATTTTGATAGCTGTTTGCACTGATGAGCTCATCTACTTGCACGTGGATGGTTGGATCTTTACAAGAAGCCTTTGTATCTTCTATATATAGAGCTCATCTATATGCATGCAAAGGGTTACAAAATTTTGTTGAGCAAGATTTCTCTCTCTCTCTCTCTATATTTTATGTTTGAAAATGAGCTTTCTCCACACATTTGCACTGGCACCCTTAGCCAAACACCTTCACCTAGGGGCTGAGGTTCTTAGAGGCCTTGTTTGAGCTACTTAGAGTGGTTTTAGCTTGGAACTCTTGCTGATTTGTTGTTATGCTTCAAGGGTAAAGATTTACCTCTTTTAAGCTTTGTTTTAGTTCATTGCTTGGCCACCTTTGTATGCTACTTTAAAACTCGTTTAGCCTCTAAAAATTTCTATTTTTAAGGTTTTAAAATGTTGGTTTAAGCCTTGTGTGGTTAGAGGGTGGTTTCCTCCCTTGGCTCTTTGGCTTGTAAAGCTTTTTGAGCCATCTTTCTAAGCTTTTGAAACACCATTTGTTTGGCCTTTCTACCACTAAAATTCGGAGGTTTTTCAGTGGTAGAAACGTGGTTTTGAGGTCCAAAATAGGAGGGGGTGGCCTCCCCTCCTTATATCTTGGTTGTATGTGTAGATGGCCTAATAGTTGAGCATGCTTTTCTACCATTTTGTAGCTTAGTTTAAGCATGCTTTTGGCTTTGTTTTAAATGCTTCAACTCTGTTTTTGGCTGGTTGTGTCACTTGTTGCTTGCTTTTTGTACTTGTAGTGCAATCATCCTTACTAGCCTAACATACTTGATGATTTAGCCTATCATCCTAGCTTGTGTTAGTTTGATTCCAGCATGTTTTTGCCACTGATTTAGCATGCTTTAACTCTATTTTGAGTGACCTTGGTCATGTGAGACTTGTTATGCATGGTTGTAGTGCAAAGGCCCCTACTAGCTTAGTGTTTTAAGGCCTCTAACATGTTGTGTATGTGATGATTGCATATTTTGGCATCATTTAGCATGTGATTTCAGTGCTTATATCTTTGTCACACTCTCACATCTTCCACTTTTTCATTACTTTTGAGAGTTGTGTTTTATGCCTTGTTTGTGAGCCAATACATGAACATGATTTTCTTGCCTTTCATGCTACCATCTCAGCACATTTTAGCCTCTGTTTTGGCATGTTTGAGGTATGTCCAGAGCTGGTTTGGCCATTTGAGGTTGGTGTTGCATGGTTCTAGTGTAAAGCTCTTCACTAGTTTTAATGCTTAAGTCTCTAACATGTTCTACATGAGTTGTTTGCATGTTATAGTCTTGTGTTTCATGCCATTTCAGCAATGAAATTCTACCACTTGCCTCATTTCTTCCTTTTTCTATTTGTTTTGAGGGTTTGTTAGTCTTAAAGTTGTGTTTAAGCTTGAGATTGAGGCTTGTGTTTAAATGGCTTTAACTTTCTTTTGAGGGTTCCTCCTAGTCAAAGACGTGGTCTCTCTCATGTCTTAAGTCATCTTTTGATTGACCTCTCTCCCATTAGAGGACTTTCACATTGGACAAATCAATTAAAAAATGGTTTGGTAACTTAAAATGTGTAAACAAGAATTGAATCAAGTAAAACATGCCAAGATAAGCATGTTCCATTTGCATTGCATTATGTTTAATCGGACGTTATATTGAACACAAGGTGGATTGGTCCATTTCATACTTAAAGTGATGAAAGTGACCCCATCCCCTTTGTCTCCATTGCCTTTGATCATCCATGATAAGGTAGTGGTCCTTGAGTCTTTGTTTTGTGCATTTATTGAATGTGTACAAGTTGGATCCTTGGCCATCATGCATTGAGATGCTTGATTGGTGGTCTTAGACCCAATAGCTCATCTCCTTTGATGTTTTGAGATGATAAGGAGAGGGTGCAGTACAAACATGTCCTAGAAAAACCCTCCATTTTCCTCTGTTTGAGCTCTATTGCAAAATGGTGATTCAGCACACCAGTGGTCGGCAGTGCTTCATCAATGGCCGGCAAGGCTTCATTCTTGGCCGGCAGTGCCTCTCTTTGGCCGGCAGCAGCTTCTCATAGCCGGCAGGCCACTGGTGCATTCCTTAGCATGGAATTGGTAAGGCAGAGCAAAAAGTTCTTAGAGTAACCCCGCAAACAGAGCCTCTCAAGAGCAAACCGGTGGGCTTTTCGGGGCGAGAAACCGAATGCATGCATGTTCAACTTTCTGAAGCAGAGCTAAAGTAGTGTAATTTAATGCTTTACTTATTAGTTAGCATTGGTTTTATAATTTAATTAATTAGTGTGCTAATTAGTTAAGTGTTATAATAATTAGTAAGTAGTTTACTAGTTATTCAATTGGTTTGTAATAATTAGTCTAATTAGTTTAATTAGATTAGTTACCTTAGCTTAGCTTAGATTAGCTTAGCTTATTTATTCGAACCCTTCTTCGAGAGGATGCAATGTTGTAATAAGCGTGCGTGTGTGTGTGCATGTCTTCAAACCTCACGTCTTTCTCCCTTTTATTTATCCGCTTTCAGTGGTTAGATTAGGGTCATTTTCAATTAGCATACCTTATACTTGCATGTTTGCATCATTCATTTGTCTTGCATGTACTGAGGCTCGGAGCATCATTCAAACTGCATTGTATTTCAACACCTATTTGAATACGTGTTTCAAAGCATGTTATCAAATTGTCACATTCATATGCCATCCTAGATAGCCGAGCCTATTACATGCATTATTGCATGTGTTGCATTAGGCATCTTAACATAGTTAGGATCATGCATGATTTCTAACTAGCTTTTGTTTCAGCTTGGAGTACACTGTAAGTTTTACTCTTTAGCATACTTGCATGAGTGTGAGTGTTGCCATATTTCGCATGCTTGCCATGAGGCTATTTGCTTAATTGATTAACTACATAAATGCCTATGGATGAAAGACTTGATTGCTTGAATTGGAACAATTCATCGAATGTGAGTTTTAAGCCCAATTGCGAAGTGGCAAAATCATGTTTTAAGCCCACTTGAGGGTGGCAAATCCACGCTTTAGCCTACTTGAGGGTGACACTTTCAAACCATTTTCGAAAACAAACATGAGTTGTTTTGTTCCAATTCTTGCGATTTTAGTCTATACTTGTATGTTGTGCGCATTACGTAGTAAAGTTAGCTAAATAATCAGAATAAGAGCACGTGTTTTTCAAACAACATATCATGCTTAGTAGAGGCCGATCTTTGATCGGGCGAGCGGGGGTGCTCATTTCAGGACCTTCCCCTCTCGTACCCAAGTTCCCGAGCCGAGGCAACTTTGGTGATGACGGACACATGGCTTTTGGCACGAGTCAGGATTCCTTAAATTTCCCAAAAATAAAATATTTAGGTGGCAACTCTGTAATCTGGCAAAGCATTCCAGTTTTGGCATTATTTGATTTAAAATCTGATTTTCCAAAATGATTTGCCAGATTGGACTCTTCGGTGTTTATCAGTCTCACATTGCACTTTGTGAGATTAGATTCAGAACTGTGACAAGAGTCCGAACTGTAGGAGACCAATTCGAGCATCTCCGAAAGGGGGGCACAGGAAGAAAGTCGAGTCTACACTAGAGCATTTATTCAGACCCTCTTGTGCGAGGGCAAATTGTAATAATGCGTGTATGTCTTCCAACCTAACATCTTTTTACTTTTTATTTACCCGCTTATGATGGATAGCATAGAGCATCATATTTCATTTAGCATTTCCCATGATTTGCATCCACTTGTCTTGTATGCATTTGGTTTGGCGCATCATTCTAACCCACATTCTCATTTATTACTTCTTTGAAAACGTGCTCAAATCGCAAGCTATTAAATTGATTCACATGTCATGTTAGCTGTCGAGCTGATTTAAATTGCATATCGTATGTGTTGCATTAGTCATGTTGCATTATTTAGGAGCATGCATGTTTTAATTCTTTTGCTTTGTTTGGCTTCTCTTGGAGTACTAAGTGAGTATTTATTGCTTTAGCATATCGCATACCTGTGATTGTTGCCATGTCAAACATGATTACCACGAGGCAAAGTGCTTAATTGATATAACTTTTGAATGCTTGTGGATGAAGGCTAATTACTTGGATTGGAATGATTTGAGTAATATACATATGAGATCACTTTTTCAAGTGGTATATATTCGAAACAATTTTCAAACAAACATAGAATCGAAGTGTTCTAATTTTTGTAAATTAGTCTATAATTGTGTGTGTCACATAGTAATGCTAGCCTAAATAATCAAAACAAGAGCATATAATGTAAATAAAAATCACATCATGATTTGTAGATGCCGATCTTTGATCGGGCAATTGGGGTGCTCAATTCATGAACATCCCTTTTCGTACTTAAGTTCCCGAGTCGAGACACTTTGGTGATGACGGACACGTGGCCTTTGACATGTGCCACGAGTTTCCTAAATTTTCCAAAAATATTTAGGTGGTGACTCTCTAATCTAGCAAAACAGTCCATATTTGGCATTTTTTTATTCAAAATCGATTTTCCCAAATATTTACCGGATTTGGACTCTTTTGTGTTTATCTATTTCACATTGCACTTGTGACATAAGATTCAAAACCACGGGAGTCCAAACTGTAGGGCTATCGTATCCAAAAGGAGCACGAAAAACAAGGTATACTAACTCATTTTCTTGCTAATTTATTTTTCATTTCATGAAATTGAATCTAATTACCTCTTAATTTCAGCTTCTAGATAATTTATCTATAAGATTTGAGCTTAAATTTCTTACCCAAAACCTTCAATTTGATAAGTTTCTTCACAATTTCTTGAGTCTCTCTTCAATTCTTCACTTTTTCCAAACTTTGCCCTTACTTTCCTTTTCCATTCCAACATATATAGTTGCTCTCTCTCTCTTTCTCTCTCTCAGCTTTGCTCATTCCAGCACATACACATGAATGAATTCATTTTCCTTCTCATTCCATATTAAGAGGTACATAATCTCACCCTCTCTTGTTGGCACCTCAAGCACAATTGCACACAATATTGAGCTTTCAACACAACACTCATACACACACACAAACACCCACTGATTTGCTTAATACATTGTGGACGCGCTCTCGGGAACCCTCCGAATATCTGTGCGCAGCCTCTGGGCGAGGGGCGCATAAATTCTCATTTTGTTCTCTGAGCTACCACAGTTCAGACTCAAATGTCACGGTTCTGAATCTAATCTCACAATGTGCGATGTGAGACCGATAAATCACCAAAAAGTCTAAATCCGACAAATTGTTTTCGAAAACTGATTTTTATAAAGAAATGCCAAACATGGACTGCTTTGCCAGATACAGAGTCGCCACCTAAATATTTTATTTTTGTGGAATTTAGGAAACCCTGACTCACGCCGAAGGCCACGTGTCCGTCATCACCAAAATTGCCTCGGCTCGGGAACTTGGGTACGAAAGGGGAAGGTCATGCAATGAGTACCCCCGCTCGCCCGATCAAAGATCGGTCTGTACTAAGCATGATGTTTTGTTTTTGAAAACACATGTGCTCTTATTCCGGTTAATTAGCTAGTCTTACTACGTGATGCACATAGCAAACAAGTATAGACTAGATTGCCTAATTTGGAACAAAACATTGCATATCCGTTTGTTTGGAAAATGGTTTGAAGTTTGCTACTCGCAAGTAGGCTAAAACGAGGATTTAATGAATTGTCCCAACTCAAGTAATCCAACCTTCACCCACAGGCATTCAGGAAGTTAATCACATAAACAATTAGCCTCATGGCAAGCATGCTTTCATGGCAGCATTAACACACATACAGTATGCTAAAGCGTAAACACTCACAGTGTACTCCGAGCCAAAAGAGAGAACTAGTTAGAAATCATGCATGATCCCAATTCATGTTAAGATGGCTAACGTAACACATGCGAAAATGCAACTAAAATAGGCTCGACTATCCTAACATGTCACGTGAAAATGCAACTTGGTACATGTATTCAAATAGGAATTGAAATACAATGCAGTTAGTATGATGCGCCGAGCCCGATGCATGCAATACAGATTGATGGATGTACGCATGCAAGCATAAAGTATGCTAAATGAAACATGCCCTTAAAACTAACCATCATAAGCGGTTAAGTAAAAGGAAGAAAGAAATGGGGGTTGGAAGACATACATCACACACACGTACGCTTATTACAACAATACGCCCTCTCGCAGGAAGGATCGAATAAAGAGCCAACTAGCTAATCTAAGCTAATTAAACTAATTATTACAAAACAAATTAATTAACTAATCCTAGTTAACTAATTATTACAAAACAATTGAATTGCTAAACGCATTAACTAATTAAAGTACAAACCAAAGCAAAAGCAAGCTATCTAAGCAAGGTAGCTAAGGAAAGCAATAAAACAGGAGCTCTCAGAGGGAGAAGACTGGATGCATGCTCGGTCGCCTCGTTCGAAAATCCAATGCGATGCCCCAATTTGCCTCTGTTTTCATTTGTTCTCAGAACTCTGCACCAAGCTCTAAAAAGATGAAACTCCACCTTGGGAACCCTGTGGGAGGGTGGCCGACCACTTTTGGTCCCTCCAGATGCCTGCCGACCACTTTTTGTTGTTGAAAAACTAGAAAAGTGGTCGGCCAGCTGGTTTTTCTAGCTGGCCGGCCAATTGTTGCTTTTGAACCCCAGTTTTCTGCAACAGAGAGCAAGAAAGGGCATGGCAATGTATTTGCAAGATATGTGTGCACAACCACCCTCCCTATCATGTCATGAACTCAAGGGAATGTGATTCTCGACCCTTGGGCCACCAATCGCGTATTTCCATGCATGATGGCCGAAAAGTGAAGTTGCACGATTCAATATTGAATGAATGCACAAGTAAACACATAAAGCCTAAAACTCTATCACGTATGATCAAGAGCGTCGGCGACTGGGAATTAAGGCACGTTTTATCACTTTAAGTATGAAACGTCCCTCGTTTCCCGTGTTTGGACTAACACCTATTCCAAACACAAATGCAACAACTAGCATGGCAAACATGCAATGCAACTATATGGCATACACAATGCAAGGGACAAGCATGTAACAACATGCAATGCAACTATATGGCATGCATAATGCGAATCACAACATGGCATACACAATGCTAAGTGTTAAGAACTAGATGGCATACTCAATGCAAGGCAACCATAAGGTTCTAAACACAATGTAATGCATGCATGCACAATGCAATGCAACAAGGGCGACAACATGCAATACACTAATTGTGATGCCCCTATTCTGTATTGTGCTAAACTGGTCCTTAATTTGTTTATGGTTATGTGTTTAGCATGATTTTGTGTGCCATTATGTGATAATATGTGATTTTGAATTCATATCTGTTCGCCGTAGGAATATCTGTTTGAATAGTTCCCTTCGGGAATTAAATTGAGGGCCTCATCGGCCACAGAACCCGAAATTGATTACGCCATTGTGATTGGCATAATTTTTAGAGCCTACGGTGAAATTTAATTGAAAATTGATTCTGGTCAATTTAAACTGATTAAATTGATAAATTAGAGCCCAATTACATTATTATTATTATATTGATTTAGTGGGGCTTGTTGTGCATTAACACTCACTTCCCTTTAACTTTATTGAACTCAAAATCTGAGTTATACCATTGAGAGAGAGGGAGACCCGGCCCTAGTGAGAGAAAGGGGGAGGAGTTGTGCAAATTTTAACTTAAAGCTTGGGAACCTTGAAGATTATTCAAGATTTGATCATAGATTGTGGGAACCAAGCTCCTTGGTGAGTAATTCATGAGTTTAATGGGCAATTTTGTGTATTCAAAGTTGATTTATGGTCAAGAATGAGAATTGAAAGGAATTTGAATTGTATGTGTTGGATTGAAGGTCAATGTTTGCATGCATGTATGTAATTGCTTTGAATTTTCATATTTGAGCACCAAATGCATGATTTATGTGAGTTTTTAGTTGAAGATCATGTTTTTGACCATCTCTTCATCACATGAGTTGAAAATGAGAATAATGTACCACATGCATGTGCAGATTATAAGGGTACAAGAGTTGAATGCATGAAATGGTTGTGTTAGTAATGGGTTTGGTGCAATTTGAGCCATGCATGTATCTATTTTGAGAAATTGAGCTTTCTAATGTTGTAAATTGGTATTGGTATCATGTTAATATGTGTATATGTGATATTTGAGCCTTTGTATGCAAGAAAAATTGGTTGAATGTCGAGTTTGAACTCAAGGGAGTGTTCTAGAAAACCCAGAATTTATGGTGTCTGCTCGAGCCGGGGAAGTGCCGCTCGAGCGGAGAAATCGAGCTCCCAGCATTTTCTGCAGACATGGTTCCCGCCGAAGCCTTCGGCGAGGAGCTATGTAGACAGGTAGCCCGCTCGAGCGGCCGAGTCCACGCTCGAGCGTGAATTCGAGGTAACCAGTACTTTTGCAGACCTAAGGGTCCGCTCGAGCGGGGAAGTCCACACTCGAGCGGGGACCTTATTTTCTGAAATCCTGTTTTTGCATTTTGTGTTCTGTTTTCCGTTCTCTTTCACTTGCAAGCACTCTTAGGCATATGTTAAGTATTGTAAATGAGTTAATGAGATAATAACAAAGCCTAAAGAGGAATATGTGAATTAAAGAACGGATTGAACTGTTAATGACCCTTTGGTGTTCATGAAATGTGTAGGGTCAAGCTCCAGGACAAATCCACAAGCCGATCACTGTGAGTAATATCGATATTTGAATGCTTATGAGTGTTCAATTGTTTATTCCCTTAAAGCTTATGAACTGCTAATTAGGATTGTGGATGTAAGTTGAACACGAATGGACCAGAGGTCGTTTTGTTGAACATGAATGGACCAAAGGTCGTTTTGATAAACCTGAATGGACCCAAGGTCGTTTTGGCATGAATGGATGGGCCAAAGGCCGTTTTGACATGAATGGATGGGCCAAAGGCCGTTTTGACATGAATGAGTGGGCTGAAGGCCGTTTTGATACGAATGTGTGGGCGAAGGTCGCTTTTATTCTGGCGTGGGCCAAAGGCCGTTTTGAAATGAATGAGTGGGCTAAAGGCCGTTTTGAAATGATCAAGTAGGCCAAAAGGCCGTTTTGAAATGAATGATTGGGCCAAAGGCCATTTTGACATAATCAAATGGGCCGAAGGCCGTTTCGTAACGAATGTAAAGCTGAATGAGTAAAAGGCCAGTGTGTGTGGAACTATGATTTAAATTACCCTTATATATATTAACTACAGAAATGAATTGGGCCCAAGGCCGTTTGGAAAATGTTGTTCTACGTCTTGTCGCATAAATTCTGTAATTGATATTATTCACTGGGCTATCGCTCACACTCATTCATGTTTTTGTAGGTGAGCCAAGAGAAGTACAAACCCAGCCCCAGTGAAGTCTACCATGAACAACATGAGTTTTGAAGAGTCAGCCCCGTGTCTCACGTGCGAGACCTGTCCTTGCCATTTTGTTATGTAATTATATTTTGTTTTGTTGGCAAGGGTTTTGTGTACATTTGTATGTAGTCTGATATGGGTTGGCTCAGTTCAGATGATCCTGTTGTAAAGAAGCTCATGCTACTATACTTTTGATGTGGGTTATTAACGCATATGAGTATGAGTTGTTTGATGTGCATATAAGCACTGCTCTATGGACAAAGTTTTTAATTTTTGCTTCCGTTTGGCCCCCTTTACTCTGACGAGTTATGTCTATTTTGGTTTGAGGCCGTAGGTAATCACAAGATTACTGGCCGGTTATGTCCTTAACCCATGGGGACGGGTTCGGGTCGTGACACTAACCATGCAACATTATGCAAACCACATACTCAATGGACTTAAACCGAAGTGGACAGACCTCAGTCATGCCAAGACAGTGGCCATTATGCTAAAATGAAGGCACCGAAACACATACAAACATGCATGCTAATTGGCTCACCAATTAAGGCACTAAGGTGCAACTCTCAAGAGCACTTAAAGAGTGAAAAGCATAGAAGTGTAACAACACTAAGTGCACTGAAATTAAGCAAGAAATGATGCCAAATCATTCAAACAACACAAGTATGGCATGATGGGGTCCTTAAAGCATGAAGCTAGCAAAGAGGACTACACATGAGGCATGCAATACATGGAAAATATGCATGAACAAAGCATGGAAAGAGCTCAAGTAGGTCTTAACAAAGACCAAAACATGCTGAGATGAGGGCCCAAACACCTAGGCATGCAAGCATACAAGCTAAGCCATAAACTAGGCGACAATGCATAACACTCAAAGGCACTTAAAGCATGAATGAAGTGGGAACATGGCAATGCTATAAGCTCTGAAATATGCCAAATCATGTACATAACACAAATGAAGCTTGCAATGGTACTCAAAGCTTGAGGCAAGCAAGAGCATTTATACTACAAGTATACAAAACATGAAGCATGTGGTTAAGGCAACCCAAAACAGTCCTAGAACATGTTAAAATGAGTCCAAAACATGCAAGGAAGGAAGCCAAAATGTGCTAGCATGAGGGGCAAAAGACATGGAATATGCAAGGCAAATATGGTGAATTACACTACACCTATTAGAACTAAACATGGTATGACTTAAGTAACAAAAATCAGAGTTAAATCATGGCATAATAACCCCAAAAACACACTGAAATGATGGCTCGCAAGCTAAGGCATGAAGGCATACGCAATGATTCATGTTAAGGCATAAAGGGGCAAACCCTCCAACGCATTGAATGAGTGACAAATGCAAGTGCATGGCCATGAAACATGGACTCAAATCACATGATAAATGATGCCAAATCATTAAAATAGTCCAAGTAATGCATGCTAGAGGACTCAATACACAAGGCTAACAAGCTAGATTGAACCATAGCTATGCAAAGCAAGTCATGCATGACCAAAACAACCAAAATTAGACCTTAAACATGGCAAAACATGAACAAAGTCTTCTCAGAGCTAAGCCAAAAGCATGCTAAAATGACATGTTGAAGCATGATACATGTTAGGCTAATTCATGGGATTGCATTACAAGTGCATGAGGCATGCAAGGGCCAACCAAACCAAACCAAAATAGAGTCATGACATGGTAAAACATCACCAAAAACATGCTGAAATGAAAAGAAAACAAGCTAGAATGACATGCTACTTCATGAAGCATACAAAGCTAGTTTGTGTGATTTACACTACAAGTGTATTAACCATGCATGGAGTGACCAAACCAAGAAAAAATAGTGGTATGGCTCAGCAAGATAACCACAAATATAAGCAAAGATATGGCCAACAAAAGCTTAACAAAGATGCTCAAACATGAGGCATATGAAGCTAGTAAACAAGACACAAAGGAGAGGAGATGACCCTCTCCTATTTAAGACACCAAAACCACCTTTCTACCACTAAAAATCCTCTAGATTTCAGTGGTAGAAAGGTCATGCAAAGGCTGTAACAAGAGCCTAAAGGGATGGTTCAAAACAAGGCCTAAGAGGGAGTAAATCACCCCAAACGAAAAAGTGACCTTAAACAACTATTTTAAGTATACAAAAAAAGAAATTTTTTTATTTAAGAGGTAAGCTTAAAAATGTATGAAAGAAGGGCTAAAAGCTTAAGCAAAAAAAGGGGGTTTTAAGGCTTAGAAACTCACCATTGAAGACCTTCTTTACCACTGCAACTCCAGCAAGTTCTTTGAGCTTAAACCAGTCCAAGAACACCAAAAACAACCCCTTAGCACCTTAGCAACCAAAGGATGGTGTTTGAGTGTGTGTTTGTGTGTTAAACTAAGACAAATCTACACTTTTGATGCACAAAAATGAAGAAACAAAGCAATATAAAGACAAAGCTATATCTGTATCTCTAATAGAAATTTTTTGAACCTAGAGGAGGGAGGAGGAGCCTCCCTCTTATAGAAACCAAAAGGCAAAGCTTCTTGGAGAAGCTAAGCTTCAAAGAAATCCCTCCATACAAGTGTATGGAGGATGGTCCAAATGCTCTCCAGCTGTGCCAGCTGGAGGAAAATATCTCCAAAAAGGTATCAAAAAGCAGCCAACCACTTTAAGTGGTCTTTGAGAGCAACAACTGGTCGGCCATAGGTGGGAGAGGTTAACACACTGAAAGAAAACAAGTGGTGTGGTGGCCGACCAGAAAAGATAGTCCAAAGACCAAGAAACCCAGTTATCCAACCAGAAAACTGGCTGGCAGAAGGAAAAGTGGTCTCCAAGGAGAAAAAGTGGTCTCCCACCCTTGTACCACCTTCCAAACAAGGAAAACAAGGTTTGTACCAAAAACAAACTAAAGTGGATGCAAGACGGGAGATCGGGAGGCAAAGCACGCGGCCGAAAGCCTCGAAACTAGCTGACGAGCACCAAAAGTGGTAAGCGACCACAAAAGTGGTCTCCCGGACCACAGTGTCCCTCTAGGCAGAGGCAACAAGATGTGGTTCAAAAATCATGCCAAACGGAGAACGTTAAGCGGTCCCGAGACAAGGCGCATAGCTGAAGGCTTCAAAAATCGGAAACTAATCTCCAAACAGGAAAAGTGGCCTACAACCACGAAAAGTGGTCTATAACCACAAAGAGATGGTCTACAAGACCTCTCCCTCCCTCCGAAAAGGGAAAACAAGATTCGGTCCACAAACCGAGCCAAAGCACAAAGAGTTTAGAGGCCCGGAGGCAAGGCTCTCAGCCAAAACTTCGGAGACTTGAAATGAGCACAACATGCACCATCACCGAGCACTCAATCGATGGCGTCTGAGTCTTATGGTCGGTCAAAAATGGGTTGTCTACATACACCCACACCCACATACACCCTCAATTCTAGATTATTTCATAATTTAATTTATGATTAAGATTAATTTAATTAAGCAATACTCAGTCTTAATAAATCTTGATTAGCACATAATTAAATTAATCATAATTAATCACAAATTCCACATAATTTAACCAGTCTAATTTGACTTCCATTATAGCCCAATTAATTATATTTAAATTTATCATTCTAAAATAGATTTTTAATCAAACTCCCAAAAGGCTCCAAATATCAAATTAAGCTTATTTTCATCCTAAATTTTGGTTTCTTAAATCATTAAGGCCTTCAATTTTGGATCAAACTCAAAATCTCCATTACTAAATTACATACTCAATTGAACACGTCATAATTAAATTTAATTCATAATAATCGTAATTCCCAATTCTCATACCTTAATTAATTCCAATTTAGACCCAATTGATTAAATCTTAATTTTACTAAACTGAATCGAATATTTAGTTAAACTCTCATATGGTCCGATACCTGAAATTAAAATAATTCAATTCACCAATTATACTCCCTTGAGCCATTTAGGTTTTCAATTTCGAGTTCCAAAATAAATCCTTAATAGAATCATATACGAATTAGTCTCCACAATTTTCATAAATCTAGATTAAATTAGAAAATAATGGGCAATTAAAATTCAAATCTATTTAATTAATTGAATACTAATTATTATACACGGTGGGGTTGTCACAAGCGGACTGCATTGTCTGTAAAAATACTGGATGGGTCGAAAGTTCACTCGAGCCACCAATTGGTCGCTCGACCAGTCTATAAAGACTGTAAACGTTTTGGAAGTTCGTAATGTTCGCTCGAGCCACCTTTCGGTCGCTCGAACGGCCTGTAAAAATTGTAGGTTTGAAATTGAAGATTTGAGCTTCCAAACTTTGCTCCAAGACTTGGGGATCATGCATGGCTTTCTTGAAAACATGAAAACACTTGAAAAATACCAATGTATGATCCTTTAGAAAATCATTTACTTAAAACTCAACAATTTAAGCAAAACTGGAATTAAATCTCATGCATGCAAAGATTTTCCAACTTCTTTTTCTTTTGAAGAACAAAACATGAAATTGAAAACATAATCTCATGAAGTTTCTGAAATCATGCAGGATATAAATCCTCAATTAAAAACTTTCATGTATGCAAGAATTTCAAATATTCAAGCCAAAAAGATGAAATCTTTTATGATCATACATATAACCCACATTCTTCTTCAAAACCCATTTCTTTCCAAATTTCATGGATTGTAATGATTTCATCATGTATAATATTTTACATATAATTAATTAAGAAGATTTGAATTTTCATTAGTCATTATTCTAATTTAGTTTGGGATTTATGAGAATTATGGAATCTGATTCGTATATGATTGTATTAAGAATTTATTTTGGAATTAGAAATCGAACGTCCAAATGGTTTAAGGAGGTAAAATTGATGAGTTGAATCAGTTTAATCTCAAGTTTCAGACCATATGAGGGTTTAATTAAATATTCGATTCAGTTTAATAAAATTGAGATTTGATTTATTGGGTCCGAATTGGAGTTAAGGAAGTTAATTAAGTTATGAGGAATGGGAATTATAATTATTATGAATTAAATTTACTTATCAAGTGTCCAATTTGAATATGTAATTTATTGATGGAGATTTTGAGTTTGAGATGAAATTGAAGGCCTTAGAGATTTGAGAAACAAAAATTGATTATGGCAATAAGTTTAATTTGATATTTGGGGCCTTTTTGAGAGTTTGATTAAAAATCTGATTCAGATTAGTAAAAATTAATTATAATTAATTAGGCCTTAATTGAAGTCAATTAAACTAATTAAATTATGTGAGATTTGAAATTAGTTATGATTAATTACATTATGTGTTAATCAAGATTTGCTAATACTAAGTGTTGCCTAGTTAAATTAAATTTAATCAAAAATTGAATTGTGAAATGGTCTTGAGGGTGTATGTGGGTGTAGGCGTGGGTGTGGGTGTGCTGAAAAATCTTTGTAGGTGTGCATGTTAGTGTCGTGCTGAAGCTCATAGGAGTTGTGCACTTGTGTGATGTGGTGTCATGAAAGTGTGTGTGTGTGTATTTGTGCATCATGCTAACACTACAAGAATTCGTATTTTTGGCGACCAATTTTAGCAACTGAAATTAATTTAGTCGCCAAAACTCATACCTTTGGCGACTAAAATTGGGATTGGTTGCGATTGGTTCAAAAATTAGCTACTAACTTTTTTTAGTCACTATAAAGTGCTTATTGGCCACTAAAAAATAAATTAGTCGCTAAAAACTTACGTAATAGGCGACTAATAAACATTTTAGTCTCCGTTAGTTGTGTTTATTGCCTATTAAATGTTTTTAGTCACTGTAATGTACTTATTGGCGACTGAAAATTAAATTAGTCGCTAAAAACTTACATATTAGGCGACTAACGAGCATTTTAGTCAGCGTTAGTTATGTTTTTTGGCTACTAAATTTTTTTTAGTCGCCGTAAACTCATTTTGTGCAAAATGTTTGGTATTTATGTTTGGCAACAAAAAGTTTTGTCGGTAAAAATTTATTTTTAACGAAGAAATTTTTTTTTAGTCATCCTATAAAAATATGTGGCTACGAAATTGATTTTAGTGACTAAATTGATTTTGTCACCAATAAAACCTACAAAATTTTGGTGGGAAGATTAAAATACTATCGCTTATTTTCTATGTTTCCTTTTACTTATTTTTTTGTTTCTCTGTATGTGTTGAATACACCAAAGGAAACACCCCTCTTGCTCTCACTCTCGTCCACAGCCCATCGATCATCTCCTCTCATCGACTAACCATCGGCCACCATTGCACAGAGCCCTTGAACTAGCAGAGGTACACCGTCTGACACCCATTCAATTTGATTCAGGTTTCTCTCTCTCTCTCTCTCTCTCTCTCTCTCTCTCTGTCTCTCTTCCTTCTTCTATTTCCCTGTTTGAGTTTGATTTATGTGAAACGAGTAAATGGTTTATGATTTTTGTATGATTATTTGGGGGTTTTTGCTTTTTGGGTTTTTTTTTTTTTTATTTGATGCAGAGGCTTTCAATATTGGACCCGTAGGTAAATGGTTTATGATTTTTGTTCTACATTTAGGGGTTTTTTTTTTTTGGGTTTTTTTTTTTATTCGTATCCGACTCTGATGTCGGAGAAGAAGCTGCTACCTTGCATGCCAGTCTTTCAAGCACCGTTTGGTCGGTTGCCATTGACAAAAGCCATGGCTTTGAGATTGCCACGGAGTAAATTGTCGCTCAGTACAATTCACCATTTCAGTTTGAGAACAGAGTGAATGAAATTTGGTTGATGTTTGATATGGAATAATAATCAAGATGGTGATGCAGTGTGAGAATTTAGTGAAGACCTGTTAATTATTCAATAAAAATGTTAAAATCTCTAAAATTAGATTAGGTAAGAGAGACAAGATATGGGACTTAGAGAAGAACACAAAATTATGTGTTTCCAAATTATTGTCGTTTTATTTTAATACACTCTCAACTATTAAATCATATATATCTCGATATTCTTATCTAAGTTAATAATTGAGAAAGTATATTAAAACAGAGAACATACGAATTTAATAATGAAAAATCATTGACAAACAGAGCAGAGAGAAACCTGCTCTGATCACTGCACATAAGCACCACATGCTTATTGCTTTGAGCTTTGAAAATTCTTAAAAACACAGATGTATGTTCTTTCAAATCCTTTGAAGCTAACACCTTTAATCCAAATGGTCCAAGCCCACCTTTAATTGATGCATCCTTTTGGCTACATAACAATTGTGGGTTTGTCCAACTTGGATCCATCACTTCTGCCTTTTCAGTTCCTAGTACTAAAAATGATATCTCCACATCTGCCTGTAAAAAAAAGTATAGTAAAGAAAATGAGAAAAAAAATATATTTTAGCATATAATTATAATAGTATAACATAAATGAACTACCCTTGTTCTTCTCCTTTTTATTACATCATTATTATTATTATTTTGCTAAGTTCGAGTCATATCACTATGCTATGCATCTTCTTATTCCTTTATTTCTCTCTGATCGGTTGTTAAAAAAAAAAAAGTTTACTAACTATCGCTGGCTACATGGACTAATATGTAATGCACCAAATAGGGGCCAGTGTAGACCAATTAACTGATAGAGCATCTCTAATGTATGGATAGTGTCCAAATGAAAATGTCAAAATCAATTTTTACCAAGTCACACCGTCAAAAGATCATAATTTAACAATGTTGTTTCAATAATATAAATGTTTATATTATTTTATTTTCTACATAAAATTTAGGTGCCGTTTGGGAAGCCAAAAAGCCAGGCTTTTTGGCTAATTTAGCCACAAAAGACAAAATAGGCTTTTTTAGCTACAAAAAATAAAACATCACATTCAACCCATAATCATTACACTCATCTCTCACAAAAAAAGTCAAAAAAGCCAAAAAGCCAAAAAGCCCTTCCCAAACCAAACTTTTAAGCCCAGGCTAAAATAGCTAAAAAAGCCAAAAAGCCAAAAAGCCAACCCACTTCCCAAACGGAGAGTTATGTCATTTTTGAATCCCATCATGAGAAAGATAGAGAAAAAAGTTATGTCAAATTTTAATATTTTGTCAAACTTTGTGCCATTGGAAATAACACACTATTGAAGATGAATTTGAAAAACTTAATGTCAAATGTTGAAGTTGCTCTTAAATGAAAGATGAGATCAGTTATACTGCACATTGTCTAGAACTTTTTAATTGCCATTGATAACATGTTGAATCCAGTATTTATTCAGATATATATATATATATATATATGGAGCAAAAGAAGAAACCCACTTGTGCTACTGTGATAGATGAAATTTCAAGCATTGATCTACCCTTGATGAGTTTGCTAGGCAAGTCTACTTGGTTCATGCGTGGTGTTTCAATCTCTGAAATTGGCCATTGCACCAATTGCTTTCTTGATTTATCTAGCCAAATGTTCCTTGGAATTGCCTTCAAAACATATATATATATATTTATAAAAAAAAAAAAAAAAAAACACGATTTCTTATTTGGAATCACTTAAAAGTAATGAATACAAGAAGAAGCCATGCAAACGGCAAAAATATCAGTAAAATATTTATGATTTTCCTATATAACAATTCTCGTAATGTAATTATTACCTGAACTCCAGACCACCCTTGCTTGATGTATTCAGGTTGAGGCAAAGATTCGTTAATCCAACCCTACAAGATCCTACGTTGCTTAACACCGTCAAAGAATGTTTTCGAAGCGTAGAACTTCCCATAATCATAACTTAATCCCGAATCGCCGTCTACAGATCCTTCATCTGGGATATAGATATCTTTATTCAGGTTATATGTTCCTATAGTGCAGTAATCATGTTTGGTATCATCTAAACTCAACTTGAGCACATGTTTAATTCCTGATCCAACCATAGATGTGTCCAGACCATTTTCACTATTAGTCGAAATCAGGAAAAAAACAGGACACTCCAACATTCCAGTGCCATCAGCAAGATGAAGAGGTTGTTGAAGAAACAAGAAGGGGGAAATGTTAATGACATTACTAATCTACACTACTCTCTGTGAGACAATAAGTGTTCATACCAGCGTTGGGTATACCACAACAAGAGATATCATGTTTGTTAGGTATAATACATTGGTATTTATTTTCAATACATTTAATACAGCCTTCCCAAAAATGTTTTGTGCATTGGGTCCGTAATTTTGGTGCTGGGTAGTTAAAACAAATATGGCAAGGTTGGTTAGAATTACATTTTTCAGGTATCCAACGATGTTCACAATCTATATTTAACTTAAACTCTTTTGAGGAAGAAAAAGGGGTAAACTTAGTCATTTTTGTTCGTAAGGATTAAATGTGGTTGATTGGTCAAAATAATAATTTAGCTTATTGGTCAGAACATGTAGACCATTTGATTGACAAGGTTCATAATCTGAATCATCGTCAGCTCCTTCAACATAATTATACATATAAGTAGGGTCTATAATAGTACAAACACTATAAATGTTCTTAATCTAGATTGACCACCTTGTTTCCATTTCTGAGTGTTTCTAGGATTCTTAAAAGGTTGACCTAGATTGTCTATACTCAGGGGATCATTTAAATAACTTAAGGGAGTCTCAATCTTACTACAAAATCAAGGATATACATATAGTAATTTTGTATATGTCTCAATCTTACCAAAGAAGCAATTTTGTTTGTAAAATTGTTGATATTTGGTCCTAATTCCATTAAAGCTAGGTAATGAGAAGGATAATCTCTGATAAAAGTCTCCCATAGTGCTTCAACCATTGGACCTAAATAACAATGTCTCTCATGACAGCATAATACTTAAATTTCGGTCCTGTAGAAGTTGCACGTGACGGAATGTTATTCGGACCCATATGTTGGGATTTAGAGCCAAATACGCCCAAAACTTAGTCGAAAAAGGGCGTTTCGGGTGTGAAAATTCAAAACAGTCCCCGAACTGCCATGTGGCTAACACGAACAGTTTCCCCATGCCAAATATGACTTGTGACAACTGACGGAATGTTATTTAGACTCGTAAGTAGGGATTTAGAGCCGAATACGCCGAAAACTTAATCGAAAAAGGGCGTTTCGGGGGTGAAAATTGAAAACAGCCCCCGAACCACCATGTGGCTGACACGAACAACTTCCCCATGCTAAATATGACTTGTTACAAGTGACGGAATATTATTCGGACCCATATGTTAGGATTTAGAGCATCTCCAATGCATCCTCCATAACTTCAAATATGAAGGATTTACTCCTCCAACCCATCCTCTAAATCCATCTCTATTTGAGGGGAGGATGAGTTGATTCTCCATATTTGAAGGGAGGATGAAAAATAGAAGATCCCCTCCAAAACACTATTCATTATATATTTTTTATTATATCACAAATAACTTGTAATATATAAATTTAATTTTTATAAAATTGGCATCAATAAAAAGTATGAAATTATACCTTTAAAATGAGTATAATATTAAATATATTTTACAAAAATTTTAAAATTAAATATTTCTTAATGAACAAAAATTACTTTTTGATGAAGGGAGAATGAAGGGTTATGAAGGTTTGTGGTTGGAGTTTAAATAAATAGTGACATACTCTATATTTACTTTTTGAATAAAAAAAATTATTTTCATCCTCTTAGTGAGAAGATTGGGTTGGAAATGCTCTTAGAGCCGAATACGCCCAAAACTTAGTTGAAAAAGGGTGTTTCAGGGGCGAAAATTGAAAACAACCCCCGAACCGCCATGTGGCCGACACGAACACCTTCCCCATGCCAAATAGCACTTGTGACAACTGAAGGAATGTTATTCGAACCCGTAGGTTGGGATTTAAGGATGAATACACCAAACTTAGTCGAAAAACGGCCTTTTGGGGGCGAAAATTCAAAACATCCCTTGAACCACCGTGGGGCTGAAACGAACACCTTTCCCATGCCAAATAGAACTTGTGACAACTGACGGACTGTAATTCAGACCTGTAGGTTGGGATTTAGAGCCGAATACGCTCAAAACTTAGTCGAAAAATGGCGTTTCGGGGGCGAAAATTCAAAACAACCCTGGAACCACCACGTGGCCAACACGAACACCTTCCCTATGCTAAATAGCACTTGTGACAACTGACGGAATGTTATTCGGACCCGTAGGTTGGGATTTAGAGACGAATACGCCAAAACTTTGTCAAAAAACGGCCTTTCAGGGGCAAAAATTTAAAACAGCCCTTGAACCCCCCGTGGGGCCAAAACGAACACCTTCCTCATGCTAAATAGGACTTGTGACAACTGACGAAATGTTATTCGAACTTGTAGGTTGGGATTTAGAGCCGAATACGTCCAAAACTTAGTCGAAAAAGGACGTTTCGGGGGCAAAAATTCAAAACAACTCCAGAACCGCCGTATGGCCAACACGAACAGCTTCCCCATGCCAAATATGACTTGTGACAACTGACGGAATGTTATTCGGACTTGTAAGTAGGGATTTAGAGCCGAATACGCTGAAAACTTAGTCAAAAAAGGGCGTTTTGGGGGTGAAATTTGAAAACAGCCCCTGAACTGCCATGTGGCTAACACGAACAGCTTCCCCATGCTAAATATGACTTGTTGCAAGTGACGGAATGTTACTCGGACACATATGTTTGGATTTAGAGCTGAATACATCCAAAACTTAATCGAAAAAAGGCGTTTCAGGGGTGAAAATTGAAAACAGCCCTTGAACAGCTGTGTGGCTAACACGAACAGCTTCCCCATGCTAAATATGATTTGTTGCAAGTGACGGAATATTATTCGGACCCATATATTGAGATTTAGAGCCAAATACGCCCAAAACTTAGTCGAAAAAGGGCGTTTCAAGGGCGAAAATTGAAAACAGGCCCCGAACCACCGTGTGGCCGACACAAACACCTTCCCCATGCCAAATAGGACTTGTAACAACTGAAGGAATGTTATTCGGATCCATAGGTTGGGATTTAGAGACGAATATGCCAAAACTTAGTTGAAAAACGGCCTTTCAGGGGCGAAAATTCAAAACAGCCCTTGAACTACCATGGGGCCGAAATGAACACCTTCCCCATGCCAAATAGGACTTGTGACAACTGACAGAATGTAATTTGGACCCGTAGGTTGGGATTTAGAACTGAATACACCCAAAACTTAGTCGAAAAAGGGCGTTTCAGGGGCGAAAATTCAAAACAGCCCCGGAACCGCCGTATGGCCGACACGAACAGCTTCCTTATACCAAATATGACTTGTCACAACTGAAAGAATGTTATTCAGACTCGTAAGTAGGGATTTAGAGCCAAATACGCTGAAAACATAGTCGAAAAATGCCGTTTCGGGGGTGAAATTGAAAACAGCCCCCGAACCGCCGTGTGGCCGACACGAACAGCTTCCCCATGCTAAATATGACTTGTTGCAAGTGACAGAATGTTATTCGGACCTGTAACAGGGCCGCGGGGGACCTCGATGCTACAGTTCGGACTCTCCTTTTTTGTTTGTTGCGGTTCGTAATCTGAACCAAAGAGTCCAACTCTGGCAAATCGTTTTGAGAAAAAAAAACAGATTTTGAAAAGAAGTGCCAAACATGGACTGCTTTGCCAGATACAGAGTCGCCACCTAAATATTTTTTTTAAATGGGAAATTTAGGAAACCCTGACTCGGTGCCGAAGGCCACGTGTCCGTCATCACCAAAGTTATCTTGGCTCGGGAGCTTGGGTACGATCGAGGAAGGTCAACTATGAGCACCCCCTCTCGCCCGGTCCGAAGACCGGCCTCTACTAACTGTGATATCCGATTTTGAAAACGTTATGTGTTCTTGTTCCAATTATTAGCCTAGAATTACTATGTTATGCGCACAGCAAACAAGTATAGACTAGTGTGGGGGAGTGGATTGGAAATACTCTTCAGATCCTGGAAGACGCCAATGATCCTCAACTAGTCACCTGAGAAGATACAAAGACTCCGGTCGAGGATGCCGGAATTAGCTCTCTGGCGAACAAGTCAGTTCCTCTATTCCAGAAAGCTTGTTGATTGAGTTCTAAAAGTCATCCCCTCTCGTATCTGAAGCTCTTGTATTTATACACATTCCCTGTGCCTCGGGGCCAGAGTTTATTTTTTATTATTATTTTGTTTGTCCTGATATGCCTCCTCAAATCCATTCGGCCCTAAGAACGTATTCGGCGTCCCAATCGAGCGGAATGGAGCCGTTAAGTTCCTGGCTCTTCAGGTGCTCCAGATTTCGTTCTTCTAATTATTCGGCTCCCACAATTGCCCCCCAAGCGTTTTGCCAATGACAGTTGGGTGAAATGCTTGGTTCCGTTTTTCAAATACTCTGAACCGAAGTTAGGGGTCGAAAATTTTCACGTGGGGGTTTAATTACCCGCCCTTTTAATCGATGCTTGAACTTCCCTACCCTTCGAGCACGCCCATTTACTATGATTTAAAATCTGATGTCTTTTCGAATCCGTATTCTATGACCCTGGTTACTGGATCGCTCCTCGAATTGCTCTTACAACTCTTTCGTCTGCGATAATCTTCATTTTTTGTAAGTTTTCCTCCCTCCTGCTCCGAAGCTTTTCCTAGCTTGTTTGTTCCGTCGCATGTTCTTATAGACAATAGGATATGGCGAAACACTTGAGAGACCTCCTTTCATCGGACCGAATTGTTGGCTTTAGACGCCATTTCTCTATTCCCGACGACGTCCACCTGTCATTCGTGGCGGACGGCACTCTTGACATGGAGGGGGAGGGCAGAACCACGATTGTCTTTCCCCTTTTGTCGATTGTAGAGGGTGGAGTCCGCTTTCCCCTTCACCCGTTTCTGAGGGCTGTTCTTCACCACTGGGATTTGATCCCTTCCCAACCCAATGTGAATTTCTATAGAATTATAATGGGTATCATAGCGCTGAACCGTTGCCACGGGATTAATCTTGGCAGTCCTGCCATTCAACCTTTATTATGCTCGCCAAATCCTCCGCCGGCATGGGTGTTACTTCCTCGAGCTAAGGACACGCACCATCAGCTAATCACTATGCTTTCCAGCTCTGGGAAACGAGTTGATGATGTCATGGTCGTTGTCCGCGGCAACTGGGAGTTCGGCGAAGGGGAAGGTCATGTCGATCCTATCCCTAGACGTAGGGGCGAGCCAGGTCGCCGAGTGCTCTCTTGTTTGTATTGTGTGCTCAAATTTACCACACCCCGTTTTCCTGTTTTCCTGAATCTTACGGCTTGTCTTGTGCAGGGAACGATCTAAAGAAAATCCAAGCTTCAACTGTCGACGCCGTTCTTTCGGACATCAGGATTGCTCTGAATTACTTTGGCCGTCGCAGTCTCCATAAGCAGGGAAGGGCGGCTCACGTTCTTTTGCTCTGAGCCTACATACCGACCTTTTTCCGCGGAAAACATACCGATTCGAAGGAAAATTTCCTCGTAGCTCGTATTTTTTCCGATTTCAAAAACTTGAGACAGATAGGTTTCGAAAGGTCTCATTCAGAGAATACTGAAGTATCCGATACTGCCGAATCGGATCAGTCTGAGGCCGAATCTGAGGAAGTGTTGGATTCTGCCGACGTTCCTCTATGCACAGACGATCCTCCCATCTCGGTATCCACTGACATGGCTGAGTTGAGCCTGACAAAGCTCGCCAAGAAGGCGAATGCGGAGAGGTTAGCTGCACGACGGAGAGCGGAAGGCCTTTAATTTGAGCCATGAGTGAATCTCATTCCCTGCCGGTTGCCGAATCAAAACAGTCGGGACTTGTTGAGGCGGCAACAAATAAGAATGCCGAATCTGCGTTGGTTGGGAAGGCCGTTCAGGATGTTGAGGCAAAGGCGGAGAAACGCGCCAGGGATCGTGAGGTCGATTCAGATGATCACGGCCGCAAACGTCCTCGAGTGGGGGGATCGAGTGAGGCTCAGCCCTTCGTGATTCAGCCGATCGCGAGAAATATGCCGATTCCTTCGGATGCCTCGGCGCTTAAGGACCCAGAGGTCGCGTTCGGCGTGGCAACGTCTCTGTCGTTGCCGTGTGATATGGAGGCTTTCCGGTTGGAATCGGATTTGAATGCGACAATGTTAGCCGCGCAGTCGGCCCTTTTGGTGCGTATTTTGACTTCCTTCGCTTCATCCAAATGCTGTTCGCGTTACCTTTTCGTGCGTATTTTGAATTCCTCTTTTGCAGACCGTTGGTAGGATAGCCGACGTAGGCCGCCGTCATCTCAACGCCGTCAAGCAGATTAGTCATTTACGAAAGCAAGCTGAGGGCCAGAGGAAAAGGGGGCAATTTTTAAGAGCAAACCGGGAAGCTTCTCGGGCAGAGGACGAGGTAGAGAAAACTCGTCACGCAGATAAGTTAAGAGCGGAGGCCGACAAGAAGGCCGACGATATGCAAGCTGCACTTGGCTTGTCCCAAAAGGCGGTTGCCGACCTAGAGGCTAAGTTGGCCGAAATGAAGGCGGCGAAGGAGATTGCCGATTCAAAAGGATTCGAAGCCGGGAAGAAGGCTGGCCTCGCCGAATATGTGGACCAGGTCTCTCGGTTTGAGAATCGGGGTATAGACACCCCATTTTTGACCGACCTTAAGACTCAGACGTCACCGGTTGAGCGCTCGGTGATATTGCATACTGTGCTTGTTCAGAAGTCCCAGAGTCACGGCCGCGTGCCCTGCCTCCGGACTTCCGAACCATCTTCTCTACCTTGTCTCGGTTTGCGAACCAGGCTCGGTTTTCTCTGTTTTCTTTCCTGAGGGAAGGGAGTGGTCCCGTAGACTATCTCCCGGTGGCCGTGAGCTACGTTTCGTGGCCGTAGGCCATTTTGCCCATTTCGGAGCCCGGTTCCCGGTTTTCGGAGCCGTCAGGCCGTGTGCCTCGGCTCGGGACCGCCCAACCATCTCCGAGTTCTCCGGTTTTTGGCATGTGCCTCTGTTTTAGTGTTCCGAGGGACACTGGGGCCCCTGATGCCCACTCGCAATTAACACCACTTAGGTGCGGCGACCCATTTTCGGGACCCCAAATCGCGCGGTTTTGGTCCCGAGCTTTCATTTTGCATCAGCCTTCTCCGGTTCTTGGCGGAGACCTCTGTTTTAATATTTCGAGGAACCCTGGGGCCCCCGATGCCCACTTCGTGGCCGTATGCCACTTTCGGTGCTCATAGCCGGTTTTCGAGACCCCAAATTGAGCGGTTTTGGTCCCGAGCATTCATTTCGCATCCATCTTCTCCGGTTTTTGGCAGGTACCTCTGTTTTGTCATTCCAGAGGACACTGGGTCATGAATACCCACTTGATTGCTGAATACCACTTAAGACGCAGCTCATTTTGATCCGAATTGCTCGGTTTGGCTCGGCGTTCATTTCTCATTAGTTTTGTTCAAACTTGGCGGTACCTCTGTTTCAACATCGGGAAGATCCTTTGGGGGAAAGCCAGCACTTATCACGGATAGCCAGTTTCGCACCTCCGGAGACCGTTTTTGTCACTGCCGGGCCAATGTTGAACACCTTGGGGATATTTTCTTCCAAGCAAAGCTACATATCTGATGAGGGCATCTAGGAGGACCCTAAGGGTTGGTGGTCGGCGAAATTGTGGTTTCATTTTGGGCCTCTCCTTCAAGCTCTATGTTGTGGCTCGCTTGATGTTGCCAATTTCCGACCTTGGAACCTTGTTCTACACATCTTGGAGGACACAAAAAGTTGGTGGTCGGCCAAAGAATTGTTGGTTTCATTTTGGGCCTCTCCTTCAAGCTCTATGTTGTGACTTCGCTTGCAGATTCCGACCACAGGACCTTATTCTACACACTTGGGAGGACACCTTGGCATGGTGTGCGGCCAGCAAATATTGAGTTCATTTTTTCGGGGGGGACGGCCGGCCATGGTAGGTGGCTGGCCGACCAGGTGGGGTGGTTGGGCGGCCACCTCCCCGAAAGTTACTGGCCAGAGTTACACTTTCTATTATTCATTTTGCTTTTCAAAGTGTCTCCCTCATCCGGGGGATATTTCGGGAGGGAAAGATTGGGTGCTTTCCCTCCCCTTTTACACCCCATTTCTTGCCTATTTGAAGGACCCTCCCTCTCCTTCTTCAAGGTTGGAAAAAATTGTCTCAAGAGATCATCCTCAAATTCCTCCATTTTCATAGCTCAAAACCTCAAAAAGCTTCTAAGTCCCTAGGTCTTCTCTTCATCAACACCTAGCCTCACCATCCCTACTACCATTCCAGCAGCTAGGAAGTGAATTTCAGAGGTTGAGAAGCTACAAATCAAAGCCAAGAATCAAAGAAAGACAAGTCTTCAAGGGTAAGTCTTCAAAACCAACTTTGAGGGCTTTTTCTTGATTCATTTCTATACTCCAATTGGTTGAGAATTGGGGCTCCGACCCCTACTGCTTTTGTGCTTGTTTTGAGCCCCTCTACAACTTTGTAGAAGGACTCGACTTCATTTGATGCTCCTATGATATACTTGTTTCAATACCTAGCTTTTATGCCATTATCTTGCATGCTAGTTTAGGCCTATTTCCTTTTGTTTTTAGGGGTCCAACCCCTACTGGTTTTGTGCTCATTTTGAGCCCCTCTACAACATTGTAGAAGGGCTCAACTTCATTTGGCCATTGTATCCACCACTTCCTTCAAATTCCATCAAGTGTGCCTATTTTTGTATGCAACTTTTGACCTATTTCTATTTGTTTTTGGGACTTCGACCCATACTGACTTTGGTCTTATTTTGACCCCCTTTACACATTTCATGAATAAAATTTTGTCATTTGGTGCTTGCTTTGCATGACTCTTGTTATAGCCTCTTTTGAGCTCCATTTTTGCATGGAATTGTTAGCATGATTTTATTCTGATTTTGAGGATGTCATCTTCTTCAATTGTGCTTATTTTTAGCTCATCTTCAATGTTGTAGAAGAAAGTTTGTCCATTTGGGGTTTGCATATGTCACTTGTCTCAATACTCCTCTTTTGGCCACTAACTTTGCATGCTATTGTTGATCTATCTATGCTTGCATTTTGGCCATGTTTGTTACTGAAAAATGCCATATTTGGGACTGCCTTGCTACTGTTCTTGCTGCCATGATCATATTTCGCATGTATGGCATGGCTATAGGCCATTTCGGGGCTTAATTTCACACTTTCGGGATGAATACATGCTTCGAGTGTCATTTCGAATTGTTTCGGGGCTGTTTTCCCCTTTATTTAGGTGCTGAAATTCCATTGCCATGCTTGCATATTATTTCCCATGCCATTTTTATCATTTTTGCATTGCCTCGGTTTGCGTGCCAATGCAGCATTTCGAGGCAAATTTCGCTTATCCGACTGACGGCTATGTGAGTGTGGCTGAGGCTATCTCATGTTGGCATAAGCCCAATTTGCATTTTCATGCTTCTACATCATTGCCCCGATTTGCGTGTCCGCGGACACGCGTTTCGAGGCAGCTTTGCTTTTATCCGACGGCCTCCTATGTGAGTGAGCTGAGGCTCTCCCATGTTGGTGTAAGCCCATCGTTGCATTCCGTATGCCATTTCATCTCATTTCATCATCGCCTCGGTTTGCGTGTCCGTGTGCACGCATTTCGAGGCACTTCGGTTTTATCCAATTTTGCATCGTACGTCATCGCCTCGGTTTGCGTGTCCGTGTGTACGCATTTCGAGACACTTCAGTTTCATCCGATTTTGCATCGCACATCATCGCCTCGGTTTGCGTGCCCCGTGTGCACGCATTTCGAGGCACTTCAGTTTTATCTGATCTCCATTTTAGCTTCGCCTCGGTTTGCGTACCCGTGTGCCCGTGTGCACGCATTTCGAGGCACTTCAGTTATATCTGATCTCCATTTTGGCTTCGCCTTGGTTTGCGTGCCCGTGTGCACGCATTTCGAGGCACTATGTTTTATCCGCTTGGCATTGCGTATGCCTTTGCCTCGGTTTGCGTGCCCGTGTGCACGCATTTCGAGGCACTCTATTTTATCCGCTTGGCATTGCGTATGCCTCCGCCTCGGTTTGCGTGCCCGTGTGCACGCATTTCGAGACATTCTGTTTTATTCGGTTTGCATTGCGTATGCCTCCGCCTCGGTTTGCGTGCCCGCGTGCACGCATTTCGAGGCACTCTGTTTTATCCGATTTATATTTCATCATTGCCTCAGTTTGCGTGCCAGTGGGCACGCATTTCGAGGCACCCCATCCTTATCATTCCGGCATCCTATGTGAGTGTGGCTGAGGCCCCCTTCATGTTGGTATAAGTCCATAATTACATTTCGCATGTCATTCCGCATCGCCTCGGTTTGCGTGCCCGTGGACACACATTTCGAGGCATCTCATTTTCATAGCACATTTCGCATGTCATTCCGCATTGCCTCGGTTTGCGTGCCCGTGGTAACACATTTCGAGACATCTCATTTTCATAGCATTGAGCATGCTAGGTTGTATATTAGCTGCATTTCATGCATACCATGCATATTGCATCGTGTTCGGGATAGGCGTTAGTCCGGGCACGGGAAACGAGGCACGCCAGCATTACTCAGTGTGAACGGGTCCCAATTCCCAAGTCACGGAGACTCCGGATTACCCATGATGGAGTTCGGTTTTGTTGTAGCATTCACTTACATTCATCCCTACATTGAGTTGTGCAATTCGACTCCTCGGCCATCATGCATCGGTATGCGTGATTGGTGGCACGAGGATCGAGACATGCACATATTTGTGAAAATACATTGCTATGCCCTTTTCCTGCTCTCTGTTACAGCAAAACCGAGGATCAACAACTTTTGGTCCGGCGCATTTAGAAATCATAAGCAGAGGCTAATTAGGGCATTCCAAAGGATTTCAAGCGTTCCTAACATACAACATCAATCGAAGCGGCGGGTCCACGGCTTGCACGCCATTTAATTCTTTTGTAATTAATTTGTTAATTAATTAGAAATCAGATATTTATTGATTGTATATTCTTTTATTGATTGTATTATTATTTTATTCGACCCTCTGCGAGGGCATAAATGTAATAAGGGTGTGTGAGTGCGATGTATGTCTTCCAACCCCATTTCTTTCTCCCTTTTATTTACCCTTTGAATGGTTAGATATAGGGCATATTTCAAGTAGCATAACGATGTAATGACATGTTTGCATCATTCATCTGTTTGCATGCACGACTCGGCGCTCATGATCATACAAACCGTGATCAGATTTCAATTCCAAGTTGAGTACTTGATAGCTGTTGCATCTCATATGCCATATTTAGAATAGCCGAGCCTACTATCTTAGTTGCATTTTGCATGTGTTGCATTAGGCATTTCAGCACATCTAGGATCATGCATGGATTTCTAATGAGCTTTTGTTTTGGCTTGGAGTACTAGGTGAGTTTTATGCTTTAGCATACTTGCATGCGTGTGAGTATTGCCATGATTGCATGCTTACCATGAGGCTAAATGCTTATGTGATATAACTGCCTTGAATGCCTGTGGGTGGAGGTTGAGTTATCTGAATTGGAGCAATTCATCAATTGTTTGTTAAGCCCACTAGATTGTGGCAAAATCTGTATTTTAAGCCTACCTGCGGGTAGCAAACCATCTTTCACAAACAAACATGAGATGTTCCGTTCCAATTCCGGCGATTGAGTCTATACTTGTTTGCTGCGACCATCACATAGTAATCTAGGCTAATAACCTAATAAGAACTCACAAAGTTTTCAAAACAGATATCATGGTTAGTAGAGGCGGTCTTTGATCGGCGAGAGGGTGCTCACGATGTGACCTTCCCTAATCGTACCCAAGTTCGAGCCAACTTTGGTGATGACGGACACGTGGCCTTTCGACCGAGTCGGGGTTTCCTAAATTTCCCATTTTAAAATATTTAGGTGGCGACTCATTATCTCGCAAAGCGATCCATGTTTGGCACTTCTTTCAAAAATCTGCTTTTCCTTCAAAAGCGATTTGCGGTTGGACTCTTTGGTTCAAGATTTGGAACCGCAACAAAAATCGAGTCCGAGTCAGAGCGAGGTCCCCCATGGCGTTATTCTGATTCTGGCGACTCTTTGAGGATTTAGAGAACTTGACTCGAACTCATGATATCTGCTTTTTGACTACACTTGTGTGTTTCTTTGCATTGCATTTGCATTGGTGCGCCTAGGACACCGTGTTTGCCATATGCCATTCTAACGATTTCTTGGGAGGCTTGTCTTGTCAAGTCATGTCCGTAAGAAATTTGACGGCTCCTGGCTCGACAAGATGGGAACACAAACCCAGTTTTCTGGGGCACCCTTTTGACCATTCGATCTAGTGCATATTCGATCCATAGTGACCATTCCAAACTAGGACAGTTGCTTACCCGTTTATAGGTTGTTTGAAGCATTGCATGCGTAGTGAAACCCTAGTTCCTGACAAGATAGGACAGGGAAACCCTACCCCAACATAGGGGTGTTTTGGCTCTCACTTATCTGTTATGTGCTTGTTAGAGTGCGCCTCTACAGGGAATGCATGTATCAGTTTACAAGTTTGAGCATGAGGCCTGCGGGCACCAATTCAGTATTTTGGGTATCAGGCCTGCGGGCATCAGTATTTGGTGGAATCGGTTTACACGAGGGTATCACCTGAAGCGAAATTTTGGGGCAGAATTCGGTAGAGGGCACACTCATTCAACTATGCTTGTATCTGTTCAGATGAAATCAGGCTGAGATGCTGTCCATTTTCTCTTTTGCTAGGTAGTCCTGGAACCATAGCTTCAGAAGGCTCCACTATCCCCCAGGTACATTGGACTAGTGCTGATAGACTGGATTAGGTCAGAAATTCAATTCAAGGGAAACCAGTGTTCTTTCGCTGAGGCAAGGCAAAGAAAGGCGGTCGGGGCTCTCGGTTCATCGATCCGTCGGTCACCATCACATCACCTTTGATCGGACTCAACAGACCGTGATGGCACAAGGTTCGGAAGAATTTGTGGCCGTGGTAACAGCGTTGAATCAGGGAACTGCCATGCAGGTTGAGACCAGCATTGAAACGCAGCGCCCATCTGGGGCGTCTGCCTCACATCCAGCTTTGGGACCCCAACCGAACTTTGACCCAATTCCGCCAACTGAAAATTTGCAGTGTCCAAGTCCTCGAGAAGGGTTGACTCAAGCCCAAGTTTTCAGACCCTCGGTGCAGCCTAATAAGAGGCGTTATCCCCTTGATGCTAATGACCTCGATCGACGCGGTGAAAATTGCGAACCTTGAGAAGCAATTCAAAAGGGCACATGGCCTTAACTCCATTCCCGACATTGAGGATGGGCACACGAGTCTGTGTCTGACTCGAGCCGGATTCAAAATGCCATATATTGACCGTTTAACGTGCAGGGATCCAATGATACATATCCGACTTTTCTTGGATGTCCTAAAGCCGATGGGTCTGACTAAGCCACAGAAACTCTCTCTGTATGGAAGAACCCTGTCCGGTGTAGTAGCCACTTGGTACGCTAAGTTGGAGGACAAAGTGAAGCAAAACTGGGAAGAATTGGCTGAGGCCTTTGTCGATCAGTATTCCTACAATACCCAAGTTGAGATGACCATCCAAGAGCTTGAAGCAACCCGCCAAAACCCAAAAGAGCCTTTTGTGAAATTTGTTGCGAGGTGGAGAGCAAAGGCAGCACAGATGACAGATCGCCGCCCTTCTGAGAGGGATCAAGTGCAGATGATGGTGCGGAACCTCGAGCATGATATGTTGCAGAAATTGATAGTCGCTTCTGCGTTCCTTAGTACTGATCGAAGGGGATAGTCTGTTAGGACCCTAATGCTGTGTCCTTGGAAGTAATGCATCAGTTTTCTTGCTGCCATGACCAAGGCTAGGACGAGTTTTTCAAGCGGTAGATAACGTGTTTCGGCGTCCACCATTGCCTTGCTCACATAATACATTTCATTCGCCGCTTCCTCCTCTTTTTAATGTAATACTGTACATGGGAGGCTTGAGACCCGCCAGATATAGAATGAGGGGTCACCGTGGCGGGTGTTGTTAGAAGAGGTCTTGTCCGAGATATGTCTTGAGCAGTTAAAAGTCGCCGATTCGGCGGACCATTCAAAGCTCGCCTGGCGTAATGTCCGAAAGAATTGTCTGCATGTGCGTAGATCGACTAATGAACTGTTGAGTGCACGGCCCATTCCCATCAACTTTTGGACTTCTTTGACCGAGCAGGGAACTCGGCCCAAAATTGCTGTGACTTGCCTCGGGTTGGCCCGATTCCACGGTGGTTGACGATATAACCCGAGAATTTGCGAGCCGATCCGAATCGCATTTAGAAGCGTTTAACTTCATTCTCAGATTTGCGTAGGGTGTCGAATGTCGTTTCGGATCGGCTATATGATTTTGTTCTTCTTTGGATTTGACCACCATGTCGCCAATGTATACTTCCATAGTGTGTCCGAGCTGTTCTTTGAACATCGTGGTGACCAGTCTTTGGTAAGTTGCCCCTGTATTCTTTAGTCCAAAAGGCATAACCCTGTAGCAGTAGGTCCCTCTTGGAGTAAGGAATGCAGTTTTGTCTTGGTCATCCGGATTCATGGCGTCGATGGTAGCCTCTGTGGCGTCGAGAAACTCATACGTCGCTGGCGCTATTTGTCGCATCAACGAGTTGGTCAATTCTCGGTAAGGAAGCAATCTTTGGGGCAAGCTTTGTTCAGATCCGTGAAATCGGCCTTTTTCGCCAAGTTCCATTTTTCTTTTTCACCACCACTGTGTTGGAGAGCCACGTGGGGTAGGTGACCTCCCTAATTGCCCCGGCGTCAAGCAATTTGTCAACTTCTTTTACAACGGCGGCAGCGTGTTCTGCGGAGGATCGCCGGCCTTTTTGGATGATCGGCTTGCGCCGGGGATCGACATTCAGATGGTGCTGGGAGACTGACGGGTCTATTCCCGGCATCTCGTATGGAGTCCACGCGAAGACGTCGAGATTGCCGAGTAAAAAAGTGATCAGCTGCTGTCGGTCGACCTGGCTCAGCGAGGCGCCGATCATAAAAAACTTTTCCGGGCTTCCATCAATGTCAACTCGGTCCAAACCTTCCGTGGCCTTTTCATCTGGTTGACGTCCGACGTCGTCCAGGATTTCTCGATTGGGCGTTTCGATGGAGTTGACTTGCAGTTCTTTCGGCGGCTTATCGGCGAGAAGGTAACATGCTTGTGCTGACTGTTGAGAGCCACGGATCTGCTCAACGCCGTGTTCCGTCGGGAAACGTAACAGCTGGTGGTAAGTGCTTGGGACGGCCTGCAGGGTGTGCAACCATGATCGCCCCATAATAAGATTGTACGGCGGTAACGGCGACCAAAAACTCCACATCCACCGTTATGGAGCCAGCTCGAACGGGTAGACTGATCTTTCCCAATGGGTACTCCGGGTTGGCGTTGAAGCCGAATAATGGATAAGGAGCTGGAGTCAGATCCGAATCGTTGAACCCGAGTTTGATGAGGGTTTTATAGTACATAACTTCTGAAGTGCTTCCCTGGTCGATAAGGACGCGTTCGACAGTAAACCTGTTCACGTGTAGCGCAATAACCAGAGGATCTACGTGTGGGAGTGTTACGCCGCGCAAATCGGAGTCGTCGAAGGTAATGCTTGGCACTTCGCGAAGTCGGGGTCGCTTAGTTGGTGTGAGCTGACGCTGGGGGCTCGGAAGTGATTGAATTGCATGTACAGTCGGGGCTAGCGGTAGGCTGTATATCATATGTACGGTGTCGCGCGGGACGCCTCTTGGGCGACGTGCGTCCTCATCACCTCCTCAAGGCGGTCAAGGCGCAGCCGTTGGCGTTATCTTTATTACCCAGATCGTCAGAGACCTCTCCTTAGGAGTCGCTCAGGGACCTTGAGCCCTGCCCGTCCGGACTTTGCTTTTTCTAAGGCCACATCGCGGCGAAGGTGTTCGTTCTCGGTGATGATGTTATCCAAATTCTGTTGGGTCTGTCTGGCTCGTTCTATGGTCGCTTGCATCATCGCCTTTGTTGAAGTCGTTGGTGAGTTAGAGTTCGAGGCATGTCGGTGCGCGACGGTTTCCTTTCGGAGCGCAGTTACCGGAGTGGAGTCGTCTCTTGGTGCGATCTCGTCGGTGGCTACCGGAGGATCTACAGTCACGCCTTTCATGGATATATTTGAGTATTCCCACAGACGGCGCCAATTGTGGGGGAGTGGATTGGAAATACTCTTCAGATCCTGGAAGACGCCAATGATCCTCAACTAGTCACCTGAGAAGATACAAAGACTCCGGTCGAGGATGCCGGAATTAGCTCTCTGGCGAACAAGTCAGTTCCTCTGTTCCAGAAAGCTTGTTGATTGAGTTCTAAAAGTCATCCCCTCTCGTATCTGAAGCTCTTGTATTTATACACATTCCCTGTGCCTCGGGGCCAGAGTTTATTTTTTATTATTATTTTGTTTGTCCTGATATGCCTCCTCAAATCCATTCAGCCCTAAGAACGTATTCGGCGTCCCAATCGAGCGGAATGGAGCCGTTAAGTTCCTGGCTCTTCGGGTGCTCTAGATTTCGTTCTTCTAATTATTCGGCTCCCACAACTAGATTGCCTAATTTGGAAATAAGCATTGCATATCCGTTTGTTTTGAAAGCGCTTCGGAATTTGCTACTCGTAAGTAGGCTAAAACACGGATTTCAACGAGTTTTTCCAACTCAAGCAATCCAACCTCCACCCACAGGCATTCAAACAGTTTATCTCATATAAGCATTTGGCCACATGGTAATCATGCTGTCATGTTAACATTCACACGCATGCGATATGCTAAAGCATAAATACTTACATCGTACTCCGTGCCAAAACAAAAACTAGTTAGTAATCATATGCATGATCCTAGTTCATGTTAGAGTGACTAATGCATCGCATACAGAGATGCAGTTTAGGATAGGCTCGGCTAACCCTAAAATGGCATGTGAAATGTAATCATTCGGTGCACGTATTCAAGTTAGATTTGAAGATACGATGCGGTTTGTATGATGTACCGAGCTCGGTGCATGTAAGACAAATGTATGGATGCACGCATGCATTGCATAAGGTATGCTAAAATAAACGTGCCCTAATCTACCATCATAAGCAGGTTAATAAAATGGAAGAAAGAAGTGGGGGTTAGAAGACATGCACACCACTCACACATGCTTATTACAGATTTGCCCTCGCCCGGAGGGACTAAAAGAATATACAAATTAATTAACTACGCAAGCTAATTAAATATTACAGATCAATTAAATTAACTAAACGAATTAATCAATCTAATTAAAACAATAAAGCCCTCGGGAAGCGGGTCAAATGCAGCACATGCTCGGGACTTGCTCGGAATCGCACTGCCATGCATAGTCTGCCTCTGTTTTCCCTGCTTTGCTCCTCTGAAAACTGCCAAAGTCTCAGGAATGCCTCTCAGGATACTGGGGGATCCCACCGGCTAAGTAGAATGACCACCGGTACTAGGATGTGGCCATCGGCACAAAATGAACCCATCGGCTGATGACTTACTGCCGGCCGGCACAAAATGTTGCCGGTCGGCAAACAATACCTGCAGAACACGCAACTCACAAAGCAAGAGAGGGCAAAACTTGCATGGCAATACAATTCAAGTAATGTATGCACCAATCATGCCCCCTATCATGTTTGCGACTCAAAGGGGTATGTGCCTCGATTCTCGGGCTACCAATCACGCATTTCCATGCATGATGGCCTAAAGAATCAAGTGTGCACTTTCATGTCAAATGAAATGCAAGTCAAACAATCAAAGAGCCCAATCCCCATCACCAAGTCAAGGGACAAGGCATGCATGCAAGGTGCATTGCAACCTAATCATGTTAGCTAGGGATGCAACATGAGCATGTCAACAAACAATGCACATTAGGCATGTAACCTATGCAAGCAAACTTGCGAGTCATGAGGCAAGGCAAACCAATGAAAAGATGGACTTAAACATGATCTAGGCAACTCTAATTAGGCCTAAAATCAGTGGCCAAAACCAAGGAAATGAAGGCCGAAATGCACACACATATGCATGCAATCATGGTCCAACACCTTAAGCATAAACAAGGAAACTCTTAAGCACACTTAAAGAGACCAAACAATAGACAATTAGCATGCAACACAAGCTCTGAAATGGCACAAAATAGAGGTGCCAAACCAACTAATTCAAGCAAGTAAAGCATGCAAATGGCCCAAGTACTTGAGGCAAGCCAAGAGGCTTAAACCAAGGTCAAACCCACCAAGCCTCACAAGGCTAAGGGGACTCAAAACAGGTCAAAGGCAGACCTAAAAAACACCCAAGGAACTCCTAGATGGCATCTAAATGGCTCAAGTCGAAAGGCATGCACAAATGCACTTTCAAGGAGCATACAACACAAGCTCATAAGGCGTTAAAGAGGCATGCAAGGCAAGCATACAAACATGTTAAAGGGACTGAAATAACATGAAAAATGACTTCAATCCACTAAATCAAAGCAAACAAAGTATGCTATACACTTACATACTTAAGGCCAACAAGCCCAAAAATGCAAAGAGGCTATATAATGCATGCTAGGGTCGACTCAAACAACCTAAGACAGACCTAAAGCATGGCAAAATAAGCACAAAAGCTTCACAAATCTAAGCCTAAAACATGCTAAAACAAAGGCACACAACCTAAGGCATATTAAGGCAATCACAAGGCATTACAAGGTAGGTATGCAAGGCATGCATGGTACACCAAAAAAAACTTAAAACCATGTTATATTATGGCAATATAAGCATGAAAAATAGTCATGGCATGCTCAACACACACTCAAACATAAGCTCCCTTAAGAGACAAAAAATGGTCCCTTTCAAGGACAACAAGGAGAGGGGGTGGCCCTCCCCTTTTTGAGACTTCAAGGCACCATCCCCACCACTGAAATCCCTCAAGATTTCAGTGGTGAAGAGGCCTAAACACCAAAGTCTCGAAACTTGCACAAAATAGCACAAAAATGGGGCCTTTCAAGGCCTAAGGGTGGTCAAACACACCCAAACCACAAAACACTCTTAACAAACAATTAAGAGGGCCTAAAAACTGAACTTTTTTATGTTATACACTAAACACAAAAACAGCTCTAAGATAGGTAGAAATAAGATGCAAGAAAGGGGTAAAAAGGGAGTAAAGTGGTTACCCTTGTAGACCTCTTCACAAATGGTGGTTTTGTTGCCTCCTTAAGCTTCAATCCAGCCAAGAACAGCAAGAATAAGCCCTTAGAACCTCAGTAGCCAAGGGAAGGTGAAACACTAGGTGCTTGTGTGCAATAGTATGGACTAAAACACACACAAGAGTAATATAGAGATATGATGTGTATTGAACCCTAACCCTAAAACCAGAGCTTCCTCTGTATTTTCTAAGAAAAAAGCTCTAATTTTTTCTAACCCTTGAGCAAGGGAGAGGAGGGCTCCTCTTATAGAGGAGCCAATCTTGTAAACTTACAATGTAAGCTAACAAGAGGGGCATCCCTCCATACACGTGTATGGAGGGGAAGCAAATGCCAGCTAGCTGTTTCAAAATATCTCCAAAAGCAAATGAGCAAGAGTCGGTCGGCCAAAACTGTCATTTTGACAAAATTGATCACGACAAGCAACATACATTGCTTGGTGGCAACAAAACCAAAGGTGGCCTCTAGCCATCGCTACAGTGTGGGGATGCCTCACAAGGCATTCCCTGCCCCTCCAAGGCAAAACACAAGTGTTTGGTGCAAAATCAAGACACAAAACAGTCGAGTTCGGAGATCCTGAGACAAGGCGCGTAGCCGAGAACTCCGGGAACTCTAAACGAACACAAACATGGATGATCACCGAGTGTTCAAACAGTGACGTCCAAGTCTTGAGGATGATCAAAAATGGGGTGTCTACAGGACCCATATGTTCAGATTTAGAGCCGAATACGCCCAAAACTTAGTGACTTGTTACAAGTGACGGAATGTTATTCGGACCCATATGTTGGGATTTAGAGCCGAATACGCCCAAAACTTAGTCGAAAAGGGCGTTTCGGGGGCGAAAATTGAAAACAGCCCTTGAACCGCCGTGTAGCTGACACGAACACCTTTCCCATGTCAAATAGGACTTGTAACAACTGACGGAATGTTATTCGGAGTCGTAGGTTGGGATTTCGAGACGAATACGCCCAAAACTTAATCGAAAAATGGCGTTTCGGGGGTGAAAATTCAAAACAGCCCTTGAACCACTGTGTGGCTGACACGAACAGCTTTCCCATGCCAAATATGACTTTTGACAACTAACGAAATGTTATTCGGACTCGTAAGTAGGGATTTAGAGCCGAATACACCGAAAACTTAGTCAAAAAAGGGCATTTCGGGGGTGAAACTTCAAAACAGCCCCCGAACCTCCGTCTGACTCTCATGGGCAGCTTCTCCATTACAAATAGGACTTGTGACAACTGACAGAATGTATTGGAGATGTATAGTAATGAAAAATTATGGGAAAAATATTCAGAAACCAATATGAACTCAATTTATGCCTTGTTTTAAATTTGCTAATTTTTTGAACGTACACACGTGTCATATTATATTTAAGCTTTCATACAAGTATGAAACATGCTCATGGTGTTTCTGAGGCTATGTGCGTCATGAGAAATCAAGTATTCTTTCTTTGATGAATCATTTATAGGTGTCTCAACATATATTTCTACATATTTCTGTTTATAATTGAAATTTATTTTTGTTATTATTTTTATCACATGTTCTAATATCCTTTCTTAAATGGCACTGACATACATTAATAAGCACCGATGGTTTTATATCCAATCTAATGATTCAAGTGCCTTTTGCAAACAAATAATGAGGAAGTTGGTAAAAAGAATACTTTCTATTCACATTGGGCTTTGATATTGGTTTAGCCACAAAATTTGGATACATGTTGCATACAAATAGAAGATTGTTACATTAGCTTTATGTTACTAATGAAAGATTTAGTAATGATTGTTCTGCATTTAACAATGTTCCTTATAACAAAAGAATTTAGAAAGACTGTACAATGACTGATAATTGATTCATCATGGAAGGTTGCTTCTCACTTATTTTTATTTGTCACTTGTTCCCAAATTCATTCATGAAGTTTGGCATTTTTGGGTCCAATTCTAATTTTTTTTTGGTTTTTGTAAATGCCTTTGTTGTGTGGACTTGCAGAGATATTTTGGTGTATGGAAAAGAAATTGTACTTTTGTATAGAAGTAATATAATACTTTTGTGGTCTCCGGCTTTTGTGCAATTAATTATTACTGATACAGAAAACTTTTGGCAGGGAACAGATAGTTACTAGCATGGTAGATAGATCACCTTTTGACGCCGTACAGATATATGATTTTTTGTCGTGATACATAGATGTATTTTTGGCTTGGTACATACATCACCTTTTGTCGTGGTACAGATTACGATGGTAATTTGTACCATGCCAAATGGTCATTTCACATGGTATAGTAAATGTAATTTTTGTATATGGAGGGCTTTACTTTTTGTATGATTCTATGTGTTGTATGAAATTATTATTTTAGTTTGGACAATAGTTGGTTTGTATGTACTTGGACAGTTAAAGTAATTTATTTTTTGTATACGGATGCAGATTGTGGAATGATTGATAGTTTATGTATCATTTTATTTATATACATATTACAGGTTGCATGGAATACAGACAGGTTATGGACACATTATAATATTTGCAATAAAACATAATATCATGTTTTTGCCGACTAAACGTTTTGTAGCCAATAAGAAGGAAAAAAAAAACAAAAACAAAAACAAAAATTTGGCTACTAAAAGTTTTGTAGCCAAAAGAAAATCAAATATTTGGCTACTAAATTTTTTGTAGGCAAAAGAAAAACAACCATTTGGCTATTAAATGTTTTGTAGCCAAAAGAAAATGAGACCTTTGGCTACTAAAAGTTTTGTAGCCAAAAGAAAATCAAACACTTGGTGACTAAAATATTTTGTAGCTAAAAACAAAAGTTGAAGAATAAAAATACTTTTGGCGACTAAAAATTTAGTAGACAAAAATGTGGACGTTTAGGCGACTAAATTTTTAGTAGCCAAAAGAAATAGTATTTGCCGACTAAAATTTTAGTAGCCAAAAAAGATTGACTTTAGGCGACTAAAATTTTAGTAGCCAAAACACTAGTATTTGCTTTAGGTGACTAAAAAATTTAGTAGCTACAAATTTTTCTGCGACTAAATAATTGGCTTTTAGCGACAAAAAAATTGGTCGGAAAAAATGTATTATTTAATTAATTTTCCAACCTATCGGCGACTAAATATTTAGTCTGCAAATGAATACATTTGGCAACTAAATTAAGTTTAGTCGCCAATTAGCTTTCCAGACTACACTTCGGCTACTAATTTTCCGACCAAAAAATTTAATCACTACAGACTATAGGCAACTAAAAAATGACTTTTGGCGACTAAATTTTTAATCGCTAAAAGTGAAAATTCTTGTAGTGTAAGAGTGTACATTACTTGGTGAGAGACTTTTCAACATCAAGAAGAAGGGGGCCATCTTGCTATGTGTTACGTGTATTGGAGAATTCAGTTATAGAGAGAGAGAAGTGGGTGTGCATCATTGTGCTGAACCTTTGGCCTAGCTCTCTGCTGTGAACATTTCTAGAGAGAGAGAAAGTGAGTTCAATAGTTAAAAGATTGTATGGAGAGAAAGTGAGCATCCTGTACAGAGTAGCAAATCCCTTCAGCGTTGCTTTTAACCCACAAGGCCACTCTGACTTTAATCAGTTCCTGTAACTCATCAAAATTTGTCTGAGCATATTGAATTTACGCTCGTTCTTTCAAACCGACCACACCACTGCTAGCAATAAAGATTTCCACAATCTTGCTTCCAACTATTTATATTTACGGCAGTGATTGACACCCCTTCCAATCACTACTCCCACCACTCCACACACATGTGGGGCTAGTGATTGGAGGAAAAAAAAAAAAAACTGACCAATCACAGTCAGAAGAGATCGTGGGGTGCTCTTGTGAGGGTCTAAGTCATTTTCCTTATATTTAAAGCTAGCCCACCGTTCCAAGTGATCCTGATATACCACTTTTGAAAGGTTACTATATTCATGAGCATATGATAGTCAGGCTCAATTTTCTCATCATTCTTGTTACTGGATTCTAGAATAGTAATTCCTTTATCTGTAGTTGGATTAAGCTTACTATTAATCTTTTTGATTTCAGAATTAATAGCAATGTTAGAAGTTTGCAAATATCAAATTTCGACTTTTAAAGCATTAACTTCCATTTTTAAATCCTCCAACTTCAGTAGCTTTCCAGAAATGTCGGCAGAAGAAGACAAATATAGTATAATCACTTTCGGCAAAAGTAGATGCCTTGTCGGCCAATCCAGCTTTTGCTCACGCAGCTGTCCATACAGCTGTCCTTTACCGACACTTGAAGATAATGTGAAATCAAAAGAGGATAAGGACGATCGACTCCAACCATCTAGGACACGCCACCTGTCCTCCTCATCCTTATCTTGTTTTCTTTGTTTATCTATATAAAGGGATGCCACACCCTTGTTGAAGGCATAAGTTTTACGAGTGAATACAATGCTGCAAGGTCACCATCTGAACCTGAGCTACTGGAGTCTTCGGATAACATCTGAAGAATTTGTTGTTGTACTTCATCGTCGAGAGCTAATTCATTGAGCTTTTGTTGAATCTTATTCTGCAACGATTAGCATAATGTCCTGTTTGACCACATTTATAACATTTAGTGGAGGATTTATTTTGTTTTCTGTAAGATGGTTTTGATTTGCCTTTAGATTTTGAAGGTTGTTATTGCTGGACATATTGTTTCGAAGATTTGTATTTTCTGGATTTTTTGGGATAATGTTTTGAAGATTTTCCATATTTATGTTTTTTAGGTTTAGAAGGATACTGGAGTTTTGTATCATAGGTGAATTGTTCACAAAATTCACCTAATTCTTTTCGTTCTGTAAGATTTTGTTGTTTTATTTGCTGCTGTAATCTAAGATCATTGCACAAGGCAAGACCTTCATTTGTAACAATACCTATAAGTTGGCCATAGGTATATCTACTGTATGGTATACTTAGTTGATTATGGCGATCCCATAATTTTTTCTGTACTCTTTCAACAAAAAGAGTGGGAAGACCATCTATAAACTTAACCTTCTAATGTTCTGAATTAGCATCAGATCGACGGGATACTTTCATCATGAAAACATCTTTATACCATCTGAAATGGGATAAAGAAGAGCATCTAAGTTTTTGTAAAAGTTCCCTACTACGATCTTCAATGCCACTAATGGCACCGACAAAGTTTAGGACAATTGTATTAACAAGACTGTAAACAACATCTTGTTCGTTGCGAACTAGACCTATGAGTTCATCTGTAATGGGTCTGGTGGATGTTAAATTTCTTCTTTTTGTTCTTCTTCAAGAATATTATCCCACCATCCTTTAAGTATGCCTGTAAAGCCGCTAACAATAAAACGGGCCACTTGGTGGTCTGTATTTTCATTTTGTTTGCAAACTGTTACAAACATAAGCATGTGCTGGAGGATTTCATATATTTGATATTCAGAAAGACCATCAATATTCCATTCATAAATGGTTTTACTATGGTAAGATCGCTGGTTTTAGAAGAAGTCTTCTTCATAAAGAACATCCATAGGAGTAGGTCTAGGATAATAATATCAACTAGGTCCTGAAAGAGCCATTCGATTTGTATTTTGACCATAATGAACTTTATTTATGGTATGAGGCTCATCTTGAAAGTTAGCTTGAATTTCAAAAATTTGGGAAGGATCTATATTTTGATAGGATTCATCTTGATCTCCTAAATGGAAGGATCCATATTTTGATAAGATTCATAGATGGTTGGAGTACTGCACCTACAGAAGAAGTAGCCCCTACAGTACCATTGATTTTCATATGTACACTGGACTCCGTAAAAATCCTCCACCCTAGGGTCCAGAACATACAAAAGCTATTCAGAAAATTAAGGCTAGAGTCAAGACTCTTCCATGTCTTTCTTTACCTCATCCAGAATGGAAGAAAATTGTTGAAACTGATGCCTCTAACCTCGGTTATGGGGGCATTTTAAAACAGTTTAACCCCAATAGGCAGAAAGAAGAACTTTTAAGGCTCACTTCAGGAATTTGGAATAAAGCAACAAAAAACTATCCGACCATTAAACAAGAATGTTTAGCTATTGTTAAATGTGTCTTAAAATTCTAAGATGATTTATTAAATTAATAATTTTTAATTCGAGTTGATTGTTCTGCAACAAAACAAATTTTCAAAAAAGATGTTCAGAATTTAGTTCAAAAACAAATTTTGCGGCTTGGCAATGCCAACTTTCCGTATTTGATTTCGATATAGAATATATCAAAGGAGACACTAATTCTCTTCCAGATTTTCTAACCCGTGAATACTTGCAGGGTCTAAACAATGTCCAATAGAGGCCGTGGCCCAGGCGGAAAGGGCCGAGGCAGGGGTTCTAACCCCTATCATACAGAATTTCCAGGGCTTTATGCCCATTCCAGTAAAAAAAGGGGAATCTTCTGGACTTTGACTGCTAGTTCTGGAGTGCATACTAGTATCATCTTTGGATATAGACTGCAGGAATTGTTCTTTCATAAAATCCATACTTTTAACAATTAATTCCTGTTTTGATAATCCTGGATATTTTTGTCACAATTCAGTCTGAATTTGGATAAATGGATTTTGGATTACTGGAGTGGCTGGGAGTAATTTTGGAGCAGCCTCCCAGCAGGCTTGAGTATGAGCCTTGATCTTCTATAAAATTTCATGTTGCTGTTTAGGGGTGTCAATCCCCTTTGTCTAACATTTAATAAAGAAAACTCTTTTTAAACATGGAATTTTATTCTGGAAATCGCATTGAAAATCCCATTTCCAAATCCATGAAATTCCAAAGCGTATAACAAAGTGGACTGTAGATTTGGACATAGAAATATCCTTGTATATTGGAAGATGACTGTAGGCTGCCTGTCATTCATTAAAGGCAAGGCGAATGGGTTTTGGAAAAGCGTCAATCTGAATACCAAATTTACCCCACCAAACGAGAAACGAGTTGGGGAGATCGTTTTTGAGAACTTCAGGAAGAATGCGAAGAAACCAAGAATGGCTTCGTGGGGGATTCTGGTAATAAAATGCTGGGTGAAAGCATCAATATAATCCCAATAGCTATAACGAGTTTCTTGTTACGGATCTCAAGAGTTCTGGTCACATGGGGGTGCATACCCCAAGCCTGCATAGGCATGATTTTCTGGATTGTAGCTTTACTGTAATTAATGGGACTAGCAGTTCGGTTAGGATCATCCAAAGTGTGTTTGAAATCAACCAAAGTTGTCTCCACAAGGATCTGTTCAAAAATATATCTGTACTGATCAAAGTGCGGTGGAGAATGCTGAGTAGTGAGGTACCGCTTTTTGATCTCCCACGGATCATAATTTAGACTTAATATAATAATAATATGAATAATAATATCCCTGGGTTTGTGCTTAAGGATGGGTAGAACAGTGTTAGGTTAAGTGGGACGTCACCCAAGTCGCGTAGAGGTGTATCCGTTAGCAGATATTGTGGTTAGGATGTTTCCCTTGTAAGTCGTTGATAGACGTGCTTAGCTTCATCCTGTGTCAAGCACCATTGTTGGTATCAGAGCCATGTTTATTATTATTTGTATTATGTTATATTATTTTTAAATTATACATATATGGTCCCAATACAACCAAATGAGTACTGCACCTACAGAGGAAGTAGCCCCTACAGTAGCTAACACAGTGGCCAATACAGTATCCAATACCGTAGCTTCTACATCATAAGCTAGAGAATTAGTAGCATACCAAGATGTTAAGGAAGCCCTTGACAAGTGGACTATTCCAAAGGTCAAACCAGATACTATCTACAAGATAGGTACCTTTGACTTTTCCAGTAGAAAAATAATCAAAACCTTTGAGCATGCAGCCTCAATATAGAATGATGACGAGCTTATGTATCTCTTGCACATACAGGATCTTTACCCATTTCTACAAAAATACAAGTATGTCCATATAGGACTTGTTCAGATAGCATTCAAGCCTTTGACCCTTCTTCGGCAAAATATCAGTATCCGGTGTACCCTTAGAGATGGTAGATGTACCAATTGGCGAGCATCTCTTATGGGAGCCATAGAAACCATCCTTTCACATGGTCTAGTATATTTTGATATATATCCAAACCTAAGTATAGCACTCTCCGACCAGAATTTGTCTAAGTTTTAGAACTAAGAGTGTTATCTCACGGTTATGAGTATCTCCCAGGATCGCCACCTTTTACGATAATTTCTAGAATTTATTTAAAAGTTTTAACAACTTTAAATCCATACATCAGAAAGCAAAGTGAGCAAGGACATACAGTCCTTATTGATACAAATCTCTTCAGTAGCCAAGTTGTTGTGCCAAAGATGTTTCCTTGGCAACAGATTACATTTCCAGAAAGATGGCAAATAAATAATGCTGCACCAACCAGACCTATTATAGACACCCCATTTTTGACCGTCCTCAAGACTTGGACGTCACCATTTGAACACTCGGTGATCATCCATGCTTATGTTCATTTTGAGTTCCCGGAGGTCTTGGCCGCGCGCCTTGCCTCAAGATCTTTTAACTTGTTTGTTTTGTGCTTGGTTATGGACCAAACACTTTTGTTTTTGCTTCTGAGGGCAGAGAATGGCTTGTTGGTCATCTCCACACCTCACCGGCCTTGGCTTGAGGCCACCGGCCCTGTTTTGTTGCTACAGGCCATTGGTGATGGCCGATCAGCATTGTTTTCGGTCGGCCGGCCGTTTGTTTGGTCAATCGGCCATATTTTCTAGTCGGGGCTTCTTTTTTTCCTTTTTTAGGCATTGTGCATGCCAGTTGTGCCAGCTGGAGCACACATACCTGTCCTCCATACACGTGTATGGAGGATTTGCACCCTTTGCACCATTTGCTCTAACTTCTTGAGGAAGCTTGAACCCTTTGCTCTAGCTTCCTCAAGAAGCTTGGACCTTTGTCTTAGCTTCCCCAAGAAGCTTGAATCTTTGTTCTAACTTCTTGAGGAAGCTTGACCCCTTTGTCTTAGTTTCTCCAAGAAGCTTAGGCCCTTATTTTGTTCTATAAAAGAGAGCCTCCCTTCTCCTTTAGGGGGGTTGAGTAAATCAGAGCAAAATCAGATATATATCACATATATCACTCTCTCTCTCTATATCTTCCTCTCTCTGTCTCTACATTTGTGTGTGGAATAGTGTTCAAAAGTGTGTTTTGTTCTTATTTTTGCACTAAAGCACCTAGTGTTACACTATACCTTGGCTTTTGAGGTGTTAAGAGGTTGTTCTTGGTGTTTTTGAGTTGGTTTTGATCAGAGAAAGGGGCTGGAGTTGCTATTCTTGAAGTGTTCTTCAAGGGTGAGCACTATTGCTTTATATTCCCCATTTTTGTACAAGCTTTTAACCTATCTTGCATACTGTTTTGAGCTTTATGTATAACTCTGATAAAAGTTCTGATTTTTCATGTTTAAGATGTTTCATTAAGGTCTCTTTTGTGTTTGGGGTTGTCCACCCCCTTTTAGGCCTTGTTTGGCCTCTTTTCGTGTCTTTCTCTTTGAGCTTTGGGCCCCCTTTATTTCGACCTTCTCACCACTGAAATCCAGAGGATTTTTAGTGGTGGAGAAGTGGTTTTGAGGTCATGTATAGGGGAGGGACACCCCTCTCCCTTTGTGTCTCCTTTGCTTGTGTTTTTGGCTCATAAAGGTAGCATGTGTGCTTAGTCGATCTTGGCTCCATCTCAGTGGGTATTTGGTGTTATTTGATCTTATTATACCTCTATTTTTGGTTGGATTGTTAGTCCGTTGCATGCATAATACACTTGCCATGCATTCCTCTATTTTGCCTAGAAATGCATCATGCATTTAGACCATCATGCTTGCATGTTTTGACTTAGCTTTGTGAAGTTCTTAGTCATGTTTTACCATGTATAAGCTCTAATTGGTGTCAATTTGGTCACGCTCGCCATGTTTTATATAGCCTCTTTGCATTCTAGCTTGTTGGCTTTGGGTGTGTGAGTCATTAGCATGCTTCATTTGAGCTATTTCAATGATTTGGCATCACTTGTCATCATATTTCAGTCCATGTTTTGTGGCCACACACTTGCATTTATCACTTATTCTATACTTTGGAGAGTTGTTGTTTCATGCTCCTTATTTGGACCATTGCATATGCCTCCATGATTTGATCTTTGGAAGACCTTCTAATTGGGTTTTGGGGCTTGTTTTGGTGTATTATAACTCTGATTTTATTTGCCTAAGTCATGTCGTGTTTGGTTATAAGAGGTGTAGTGCATTTGCCCTTTTAGGCCTTGTATGCGTCTTGTTTTGTGCCCTTATCTACAGCATGTTTTGGCTTTATTCCATATGAGTTTTAGCTTCATTTTGGCCTGCCTCGGGACTGTTTTGGTTTCTTTGACCATTTGGGGCTTGGTTGACATAGTCATGGTTCAAGTTCCGTAGCTAGCTTTGAGCTTTAACTCCATTAACATGCCATGTTTGCGTTGTGTAGTCGATTTGGCATCATTCTTCATGTGATTTCAGAGTTTATTGTAATGTTATATCCTCATATTTAGCACATCTCGCTCATGTTTAAAGGTTGTGCATTGTGGCCTAGTTGATGAACCAACATGTGTGCATGTTTATCTTGCATATTGGTGTCTTAAATTTGGTATTTTGGCCACTGTTTTGGGATTGGCTGAGGTCTTCCCATTTCAGTTTAAGCCCATCTTTACATATAGTTGCATGTTTGACATGTTGCATTTGTGTGTTGTTGCATGCTTGCATTATACCATGTTTGCGTGTTTATTATATTGTATGTCATTTAGCTAGTTGCATCACATAACCTTGTTGCATACTTGGTGTGTTTGTGTTACATTAGCTTAGCTTGCATGTTAGGTCGCATTGCATTGCACCTTGCATGCTTACACATTGTACATTTGCATGTTTAGGTTGCATTGCATTTGACATGCTTTGCTAACTTAGCCTCATATTGCATACATGAGCCATTTTGCATATTTGAGCCATATTGCATACATGCATTGCATTGTGTTTGGTTTGGGGTGTCAAACCAAACATGAGGATTGGGGAACGTTCGTACTTGAAGTGACGAAATGTGCTTCGATCCTCGGTCGCTAACGCTCTTGATCAAAGCATGATAGAGTTCTAAGCATTCATTTGTTTTGTTGCATTCATTTTACATTGGTTTGCAAACTTGGCACCTTTGGCCATCATGCATTGAAATACGTGATTAGAGGCCCAAGGGTCGAGAGCCATGCTCCCTTGAGTCCATTGCATGATAGGGAGAGTGACTATGCACACATTGCCTTGGAAAATTCTATGTCATGCACTGTCTGTCCTCTATTGCAGCAAAACCAGTGTTCTGCAGGAAGAAATGGCCGACCGACCACTTTTAGTGCCGACCGACCATCAGTATCCAGCCGGTGATCCAATTTTTGGCCAATGGCTACATCCCCATGGCCGATATTGTTCTCTGTTGGCCGGTGGCCTCCCACTGTGTTAATAGAGTGGTTCAGAAGCATCAAGAATATTTTCACAATTCTCAGAGGTGCAGAACAGTGCAAACAAAGGCAACATGTGGCATGGCAACGGGTTTCCGAGCGAGGCGAATTGAGCATACATCATCCCATCATTCCGAGGTGGGGCTGCAGCGGCCTCCCTTTGTAACTAATTTGTCAATTAATTTAGGGTTTTATAATATTTAATTAGCTAGAGTAATTAATTAATTATTTGTTTTATATTATTTATTCGGACCCTCTACAAGAGGGCAATGTTGTAATAAGTGTGTGTGCGTGTGATGTATGTCTTCCAACCCCACGTCTTTCTCCCTTTTACTTACCTGCTTTCGATGGTTAATTTTAGGTCATGTTTCAATTAGTATTCTTATGCTCGCATGTTTGCATCATTCATCTGTATTACATGCACCAGGCTCGGCGCATCATACTAATTGCATAGCATTTCAATTCCGAGTTGAATACATGTTAAGTGTTACATTTCACATGACATCTTAGAATAGCCGAGCCTATTTCTAGTTGCATTTTGCATGTGTTGCATTAGCCATCTTAACATGAACTAGGATCATGCATTTGATTACTAACTAGTTTCTGTTTTGGCTTGGAGTACTAGGTAAGCATTTATGCTTTAGCATCCTTGCATGTGTGTGAGTGTTGCCATGACAACATGCTTACCACAAGGCTATCTGCTTAGCTGATTTATTGCCTGAATGCTTGTGGGTGAAGGTTGGATTACCTGAATTGGGACAATTCATTAAAATTCGTGTTTTAGCCTACTTGTGAGTAGCAAATTGCAAAACCATTTCCAAGCAAACAGATATGCGATGCTTTGTTCCAAATTAGGCGATCTAGTATATACTTGTATGCTGTGCGCATCACATAGTAATTCTAGGCTAATAACCGGAATAAGAACGCATGTGTTTTCAAAAACTCGATATCATGTTTAATAGTGGCCGATCTATGATCGGGCGAGCGAGGGTGCTCATAGCTGACCTTCCCCAATCGTACCCAAGTTCCCGAGCCGAGGCAACTTTTGTGATGACGGATATGTGGCCTTAGGCAACGAGTCAGGGTTTCCTAAATTTTTCCAAAAATAAAATATTTAGGTGGCGACTCTGTATCTGGCAAAGTAGTCCATGTTTGACACTTCTTTCTAAAAAATCAGTTTTCGCAGAGGGTCTGAATAAATAATACAAAACAAAATAAATGAACAACAAATAATTAATCAGTCTTGCATTGCACTTTGCGAGATCAGATTAAGAATCGTGACATTTGAGTCCGAACTGTAGTAAGTCCCAAATGAACAAAACGGGATTTCCCTCCCGGGACGTTCAGGGACGTCCACACCTATCATCCAACAATCTCTGGATGATGTTATCTAGACAGAAGGAGGTAATGTTTACCTTACCTTTAAACGACCACAAAGGCCATTATCCAAAAGCATGTCTACTACCAGTTTTAGAACTGTTCCATCATATAGGGTAAAGTTACCTGAGTCTTCTAGATAGTCAACTTCTGAGCCTGTAGAATCAGTCCTACAAGGTATGCCTTCCAGACCACCCAGTAACCCTGACCAAACTGATCTAGTAGTACAGGGAATTCAATTTTCAAAAAATCAAATACCTCATGGTGTTTATGAATCCAGAAGGCCTTACAGCCCTACAGCCAGTGATATGAATTTTGAAATTTAATGGATTTTACACCAGGGAATGAAAATAGGAAAATTCTAAATCAGGATTTTAATCAGGAACAATATACAGAATTTAGAAAATGGTATTTTGATAATCATACCAAACAACAATTATAGGAATATAAAATTCAGTATTATGCTTATTTAGAGCGACACCAGAAACTCTTGTCTTTTCCTTTATGGTTTAAAGAAAATGTTTCTATCCAAGAATCTCAAATTAATGTTTTAGAAAATATCCAGAAAACATGGGTAACTACTGATGGCACCAGTATTACCTCTATCTATCCACCACCAAAATCTTTGGAACTCAAACCTAGTGATTCCACGATCAGTAGGCCTTTGAACATAACTGCTTTTGTTAAAACTCCAAAACGCAGTTCTTCAAAAGATCCAGTGGCTATGAAAGACATCATACCACTAATCAAACAGCACAATTATACCAATCTCTACTGTCAGACAGTAGGAAAATAGCTAACCAGGATTGAAGAAACTGTAGTCCAAATTAAGAATAACTGTCACCTTCAGCCCAAACCAGTACCTATTCATCCAATTAATCTGAAACCAACTCTAGTAGTAACCAATTTTCATTTAAAGTCACAAAAACAAAGTACAGAATTTATGGATACCCTTATTAAGAAAATCAAAGACCTTAATATTGGAGAATCCTCTCAAGTTAATATGTTGTCCAGAAACCATTTAGGAGATCAAGATGAATCCTATCAAAATGTGGATCCTTCCCAAATTTTTGAAATTCAAGCTAACTTTCAAGATGAGCCTCATACCATAAATAAAGTTCATTATGGTCAAAATACAAATCGAATGGCTCTTTTAGGACCTAGTCGATATTATTGTCCTAGACCTACTCCTATGGATGTTCTTTATAAAGAAAACTTCCTCCAAAACCAGCAATCTTACCATAGTAAAACCATTTATGAATGGAATATTGATGGTCTTTCTAAATATCAAATATATGAAATCCTCCAGCACATGCTTATGTTTGCAATAGTTTGCAAACAAAATGAAAATACAGACCACCAAGTGGCCCGTTTTATTGTTAGCGGCTTTACAGGAATACTTAAAGGATGGTGGGATAATATTCTTGAAGAAGAACAAAAAGAAGAAATTTTAACATCCACCAGACCCATTATAGATGAACTCACAGGTCTAGTTCGCAACGAACAAGATGCTGTTTACAGTCTTGTTAATACAATTGTCCTACACTTTGTCGGTGCCATTAGTGGCATTGAAGATCATAGTAGGGAACTTTTACAGAAACTTAGATGCCCTTCTTTATCCCATTTCAGATGGTATAAAGATGTTTTCATGATGAAAGTATCCCGTCGATCTGATGCTAATTCAGAACATTGGAAGGCTAAGTTTATAGATGGTCTTCCCACTCTTTTTGCTGAAAGAGTACGGAAAAAATTACAAGATCACCATAATCAACTAAGTATACCATACAGTAGATATACCTATGGCCAACTTATAGGTATTGTTACAGATGAAGGTCTTGCCTTATGCAATGATCTTAGATTACAGCAGCAAATAAAACAACAAAATCTTACAGGACGAAAAGAATTAAAAAGAGTTTTCTTTGCTAAATAGTGGACAAAGGGGCTTGACACCCGTAAACAGCAACAGGAAATTTTACAGAAGATCAAGGCTCATACTCAGGCCTACTAGGAGGCTGCTCCAAAATTACTCCCAGCTACTCCAGTAATCCAAAATCCATTTGTCCAAATTCAGATTGAAGTGCAACAAAAATATCCAAGATTATCAGAACAGGAATTAATTGTTAAAAGTAGAGATTTTATGAAAGAACAATTCCTGCAGTCTATCTCCAGAGATGATGCTAGTATGCATTCCAGAACTAGCAGTCAAGGTCCAGAAGAACATTTTGATCCAGAATTAGATGAGAATGAATTCTTAGTTCTTGCAGGCGAATCTCAAGATCCAGCTGATAATGATCCTAATTTCGATGACTTTTGGGATTCATTGTCCAATCTCATTTTCGACAAAATTGAAAAAGACAAGAATGGAAAAGGAAAAGAAGAATGATTCTTTGCCTCCCACTTCAGTAGCTTTCCAGAAACGTCGGCAGAAGAAGACAAATACAGTACAATCACTTTCGGCAAAAGTAGATGCCTTGTAATTAATCATAACAAATCTTGATTAACACATAATGTAATTAATCATAACAAATCTCAAGCCCCACATAATTTAATTAGGCTAATTGATTTCAATTAAGGCCTAGTTATTTATAATTAATTTTTACCAATCTAAATCAGGTTTTCAATCAAACTTCCAAAAGGCTCCAAATATCGCATTAAACTTATTGTCATTATCAATTTTGATTTCTCAAATCTCTAAGGCCTTCAATTTCATATCAAATTGAAAATCTCCGTCAATAAATTATATATTCAAATCAGATACCTCATAAGTAAATTTAATTCATAATAATCATAATTCTCATTCCTCATAACTTGATTAACTTCATTAACTCCAATTCGGACCCAATTAATCAAATCTTCAATTTCTAATTTCAAAATTAATCCTTAATAGAATCATATACAAATTAGATTCTATAATTCTCATAAATCCCAAGCTAAATCAGAATAGTGACTAATTACAATTAAAATTTCCTTAATTAATTATATGCAAAATATTATACATTCAATTTCTAATTCCAAAATAAATCCTTAATAAAATCATACTTGAAATTAAACTGTTTTCAAGTTTTGTATTTCCTTTAAGAATTTTTTTTATAAAAAAGTTATTTTATCTTATCTATTTTATTTATCATAAAAATACCAACATTAAGAACATAGTTAACTTTATTTCAATCTGAAGCATACACAAACAAAGATAATAAGTCATCACCATGACTCACAGAGGGCAACAAACACGACATCAAGTCTTAATACATAAAACTTGGAAATACATAGGAAGAAAGATAATAATGAAACCATCATTGACCATCCATCCACAGGACTGGACTAGTTGTTTTACAGAGCAGCTCTATTTGGTGAGGCATAATACAGCAACTCCTGGTTAGCTTCAACTATGGCCATGTCCTCTTCAATTAGAGTCAACCAAATTTCTACTCCCTCACCATCTCTTGTATCCATCACTGCCATTCCAGGTGGCCTAATAGAAGCCTGACCAACAAACCCCCACCATGTCGGCTTCCCCCATCCAAAATCCGCTTCGTATACAGAAAATCTACTGGTATGGTAATACTTCTCCATTTCATATTCCTTCTTCACCTGCGGTGTTGCCTTGGTCGACAAATTATTGTTCTGCATGACGGACTCTTCAACCCCTTTCCTCATCTTACACACCAACCCCGACATGTCTGTTACTTCACTCTCGTAGTCATCGTCATCTTTATCAATTATTATCTGGAACATTCCTACTACATTTCCAAAACTATGTTTTGGTAAAGGTGGTATAAGCTTTGACCGCAAGTTTATCGCTCCCATCAACATATACGACTTTCGATTCCCACCAAATCTTGATCTGGATGCAACCAGTGCGCATTTCCAAAAGAGCGCTGTGACAGCCTCGACACGGGTGGGTTGTGGCACGCTCGCGCTCGCAGTTTTGGCCTTGAGGTCAGCGATTTTTGAGGCAACGACCACAAACTTCTTTGTAACGACCTTTGGGCCCTTTCCACTGAATGTTAACGATGTAACTGGGAAGTCCTCTATTGGGGGGAAGCGAGAGGAGACAGCAGTGAAATCTGGGACTACGGTGTTGGGGGATCCAAGAGCAATTTCAGACCAAGCCTTGATAAATGAGGAATAGGAGGCTCCATCACTGATCTTGTGGGAAACTTCCACGGTAATAGCCACTCCGCCGCATGGAAAAAAGTTGACTTGAACGCGTAACAGAGGGGCATTGTTATAGTCTGTGGGTTCGGGTGGAGCCAAAGGGACCATGCCTTGAACACTGGGTCGTTCAAGAATGTCGGAGACACCACAGTTGATGACACGAGCTTCAAAAAAATCAATTCCCTCATCGTTGCAATCGACTGAGAGATTGTTTTTCAATCTTCCAGCAAGTGCGTAGAAGTGAGTGAGGGTTTCAGATAGCGAAACCTTTAGACGTTGGGATATGTCATGGAACAAGTCATCGTATTTATCACCATCACCACCACCACCAGAGATAGCATGAATAGCACTGGGAGCATAGAAGATAACCACTGGAGTGTAAAGAAATGTAGCGCCCTGGTCTCTAGATGAGAGCTTGTGGGTTCTAAGGTGATGGGGAGTGGGAGAAGATGGCTTGATGGTTTCTCTAGAAATTACCTCAACTTTAATTTCCATGGGCTAGTTGGTTGCTTGCCTCTATATTTTTTTGGTAGCTTGGCTACTTGCTTGGCTCTATCTTGCTACTTCAACTTAACTCACTTCAAAACAGTAGGCGCAATAAGAGTACAGTTCTTCTCGGCCTTCCTCTTCTGAAATTTCAAAAGGAGGCAGTTTTGGGGGGGGCAAAAAAAAAAAAAAAGGAGAAGAAGGAGGAGGAGGAGAGGAAGGGAGGAAGGGGAAGGGAGAGGAGGGAGGGGGGGGTCGGAGGGGCGGGGCGGCGGTAGGGGCGGAGACAGTGCGAGGGGGAGGTGCGGCAAGATTGGATCGAAATCGGCGATCGGCGACAGGGACACCGACGAGGTTAGAAATGACGATTTCACTCCTCTCCTCGACTCCTCCCTCTCCCTCCCTCTCCCCTCTTCTTTCAAGAGAGAGAAAAGAAAGAGAAAAAAACAAAAAAAGAAAAAAAATAAAAAAAACAAAAAAAAACAAAACCCCCAAAAACGGTGACGGCAGATGGATTAGGCGCAATAAAGGCTAAAAGGCTCCAGAATATACAGGGGATTCCTCGTAGATTTTTTTAATTTTTTTTTTTATTATTTATTAATTTGGGACCACACCAGCCACCCAAGTTGCTAATGATTACAGGAAGCAAAATGATATATAAATCAATTTTTTAAATTTATTTTTTAAGTTTAATAATGTGTAAGTAATATAATTAGTTTAATGATTAAAAAAATATGAGATAAAATGTTGTCCTAAATATTTTAATTAATTGACATATTATTGAGTTTGAAAAATAAATATAATTTTTAAATTTGAACAACAATGCTCTTTTCACGCAATGTTTTATCATTTTTTCATATTACCATAATTAGTTAGTTTTCTATTTATTGTCTCACAAGTATAAGATAGATTGGTTAATGAGTTTTGTCATTTTTTTTATTACCATATTTAGTTAGTTTTTTATTTATTGTCTCACATCAAGAAAAAGTATAAGATAGATTGGTTAATAATTAGATAAAACAATAAAGAAAAATAGTTGCTTAGATATTTTAATAAATTGTCACATCATTGATTTTAAAAACGGCTCTTAACTATTGGGCTATAATTATACAACACTAGTGCAGACCTAGTTGGGGACCCCACCACTCCTACATACACGTGGGGTCAAAGAGAGGAGGAAGAAAAAAAAAAATAAAAAAATTGGACCAATCAGCACCCACTGGGGTGCTAGGGGTCGAGCAAAGATCCCCTCCTTGCATCATTTCCTACCTGCAGAGCCATTGGGCCCACTTTTAGGCCCAATTTTGATAATCCGAACCGTTCATATTTTAAGATTTGTTCAGTATATCATACCTGTAAAAAATCAAGTTGATCGGATATCAGAAAGCATGTGTTCGAAAAAATTGAACTAAAAACTATTTTTTTTAAAAATTTAATAAACAGTTTTCCAAACACATACTGTCTGATATCCGATCAACTTGATTTTTTATAGATATGATATACTTAACAAATCTTAAAATATGAACGGTCCGGATTATCAAAATTAGCCCTGCAAGTAGAAAATACAAGGAGGAAGTGCAAGGAAGGAATCCTGACTCGCTAGGGGTTTCCCCATTTTCCATAATTATAGCAATGTTATACACTAGGAAAATGATATATAAACTCACTTGCTGAATCTATTTTTAAGACTCAATAATGTGTAAAATAGAATAATTAAGTGATTATCACAGAAGACATGAAAAAGAGTGATTTTAAGATTTCAATATACTAACACGTCATTAAATTTAAAAATTGAGTTGAATTTTTAAATTGGAGTACTACAACTCATAGATCCACTCACTAATGTCTAACAATAAAAAATAAAAAAGTAATTGCATTAATACATCATATTCTAATAAAATACGATAAAAAGGTAAGGCAAAAAAAATTTGAAAAAAAAAAAAAAAAACACTAATAATATTTTGCCAATTATTACGGATGGTTTTCAAATTTTTTTTAACCTCACAACAAAAAATTAAGGTTTTAGAGACCAAAATTTAAGATAGGTGGTATTGTGAAATGAAGATGGAAGATTGAATAATTTTAGGCAGTTATTTCAGTAGTCTTGTTGTTGGAAGATTTTTTTTAAGGTTGCACTTCTCTCATATTGAAATCTCAACTTGAGAAAATTTAAGGGACTCATAGGATTCACCACGACTCTTGTTTTGATAATTCAAATGATTTATTTTGTAAGGTAATAAATGTATATTATCTATGAAAAAATTTAGAGCGATCCGATAATCGTAGCCCTTTCATTTTGTCGCATTTGTCTGTAAAAAAAAATGAATGGTCAATTTTAAAATGTACTTGTCATCCATTTTTCAAAAGACAAATGCGATAAAATGGAAAGTTACGATTATTGGATCATTCTAAATTTTTTTCATAAGTAATATAAATTGAGAGCCTTACAAAATGAACGATTTATATCATCAAAATGAGACTCATGGTGAATCCTCCAAGCTTCTCAAATTCTCTCATATTGAGATGTCAATATAAGAGAAATCCAATCTTTTTTTTAATAACCACCCTCGTATGAAGATTACATTGTAAAGGATTTCCCAATACCAAATCAAAGAGAATTGAAATATATTTCTGTCATTCCTTCTATATTATTTATATGTAACTTTGCATTCCATTTACTCACACTTTTATTACGAAACAATAAGAGTAGATGTAATTTATTGTTATTTTACTTGTAATTTGATTATTAATTCAATAATTTTACTTTATCTTTTTCATCATATTTTCTTTCTCTGTCTATATATTTTTCAGTATACTTGACAATTGTAAAAGTGCTCTTCGTTGAGATTAAAAAAAAAAATCTATCTTCACATTTACTTGATAATTGACTCAAATTTAAATCTGAAAAGATTTTTTAACCTTTTCTAATTCGCCAAACTTACAAAATTTTCATTCAAAAAAAAATAAAAATAATGAAGCCAGACACATGTATAAGTGGTAAAATAATTATATTTTGAAAAATATAAATTTATTATTAGTTTTTTTTTTTTTGGAAATTTATTATTAGTTGATAATAGAGAACAATAGCAAAGTTTAAAGCAAAAACACGTTGAACACGAGAAATTTTGCGCGTGGAATGCGTTTCCAGGAGCATATTTCATGCTTCTAGGATTGGCAATTTCGTTAAAGTACGTCTTATTGCCATTATTACTACATTTTTTTTATAAAAAAAAAAAAAAAAAAAAAAAAAAAAAAAAAAAAATTATTTTTACATTCTTACTTATTTTAGAACATATCATTTCTCAGTATAAATACTTATTATTTTGACTTTTAATTATTCTTTTCATTCAACATACTTAATATTTTAATTATACCCTAACTCATATCGTTATGCAGATACCACCTAAAATCTTATTCCAGACGCGTCCTTTAACCAATATATAAGTTAATAAATGGCCCCATAGCTCCAACCAAGTCAGTTAAATTATGAATATTGTTCTCTCTCCGATTATATTATTATTATTATTTAAAAGGGCAAATTACCTACACCCTTTCAAGGTTTGTGAAAAATATGGATTTTTCTAAAGTTTGAAAAATTATAAATTATTCTTTGAAATTTATATTTGCATAACAAATGAGGGGACAATTTATTATGCAAATATAAACCTCAGGGGGCGGGATGTAATTTCTCAATTCTCAGGTGATATTCGTATATCGAGGGGTGTGTTGGTAATTTTTCCTATTTAAAATTATTTTTATTAAAGTGTTGTGCTTTTGTATTTATATATATATATTTGATTTATTTTTTGTTCTTATAACTGGTTTATTTACTTATTTAAAATTTTTTCTTTTGTGCAATTAATTAGGAACTCTGTAATGTCTAAATAGTACATGAAGTAGGAGAAGAGTGAAAAAATAAATAAATAAATAAAAATATTAAAACAAAAAAGTGAGAGAATAGAAAAATAAAGAGAAAATAGATAGATGACAGAGTAGACAGAGAGATTACATGTATGACCAGTTCCCCATCACAACAAAACCACCACTGACCAGCTCCCCAATCCACCTCCAAAAATAGACCTCACTGTTTATACATTTTGTCAAATATTTGGCATGCATTGAACAATTGTATTATACCTACCCAAAAAAGTTAGTTATATTAGTACAAAGCCAAACAGAGCATTTCCAGCCTAGAAATTTATATCTTTGACATAAAACATCAGATTCAGTTGGCCCTTTTTGCTTGACGAAAAGGGAAAACAAAGTGTGGGGACATAATTTTTGAATGACAACACGTGACCGAGGTGTCACCGAAGTGCCAGCCGAGGTGCCACGTGTCCTGGTCATGACGCCGAGGTAATTTCGGTTAGGCCGAGGTTATCTGCGAGAATACCGGAATCTGAGATAAGCGGATAAGGGACAAAAGTCCTAGAATGGGAGAAGACTTCAGTTTGGGTAAAGATGAGACTCTTAAACAGTTTATCCTAATCCTACTGGGAGTTCAAGATTAACAGTAATCCTAAGTCCATTAGAGCTAGGCTTCTATTGAGACTAGGATTGTGTTGGCTATAAAAGGAAGGCACCCCTATGGGTCTAAGGTATGCCTTTGATATTCTGTCTAGTGAGTTAAGCACTTTTGCTATTTTTGAGAGATATTGAGTACTGACTTGATCGTCGGAGTGCCCCCGGTTGGACGAGCCATTACCGGAGACTCTTCTTTCTATTGCAAGTCGTTCGGGCTTAATCTATTCTGCCAGTGCTCTCCAGTTGGGTACCTGTTTGGCAGTGTGGTCAGAAAACAGCACACACAATTTAGCGCCGTCTGTGGGAACGAAAGGAGAATAGATGGCCAACGACAAACAGAAAGAGAAGGTTGGGGATGACACCCCTACTGAGAGTGGGAAACATATTAACCTTGACGTCGAAGAAGACAACTGCAATGAAGAAACTCGTGATAAGAATCACGGAGGAAAGAACGTCGGCCGAGAGAGAGACGCCCCAAAGAAGGCCGACCGAGGTGACTATTACAACGAGGGAGACCTCCACGTATGGAAGGATAGATGTCTGCGGAGTGACGACGAGATAAAGGGAATGGTGGACAAATTGGCAGACCTATAAACGGTCGTCAATTTCCTGATGCAGAACAACTTCGTACAGCCACTGTTCTCGCTACAAGATATGCCGATTCTAGCAGCCAAGAAAGACGCCCAGAAAAGGGGACAGAAAACGGTTCCTGCAGTCCCTCAGCATGGCGAGACCAAGGGACATTCTCACCGACCTTCGCGGGAGGTCGGCCATAGAGAATCCCAAAAGACACGATCTCGGCCTTGATGATTGGGTCCGAGAAAAAAAGAGCTCAGTCTAAAGTGAACAGATCCCAGATTCCAGAAGGCAAGATCTCAGCCCAGATGATTAAGTCTGAGAAGAGGAAAGCACAGCCTAAGTTAAAGAATTTTTATATAAGGTCCACAAAGGAGTAGGTGGAAGCCATGCAGAGGGCTGGAGAATGATGCTTGGGAGTTGGAATTTTCAAGCCCAGATCGATTTAACTCTTGTTGAAATTTAAGAAAAAATTTCAAGTTGAAATTAAACCGAGGACGTGTTTAACACTTGTTGAAATTAAAATTTCCAAGTTGAAGTTAAACCGAGGACGTGTTTAACACTTGTTGAAATTGAAATTTACAAGTTGAAGTTAAGCCGAAGTCAAGACTGGTTTAACACTTGTTGAAATTTTGAGAAAATTTACAAGTTGAAGTTAAAGCCGAGGTCATGTTATAAGAAGACTGGTTTAACACTTGTTGAAATTTTTAGAAAATTTACAAGTTGAAGTTAAAGTTAAAGCCGAGGTCATGTTATAAGAAGACTGGTTTAACACTTGTTGAAATTTTGAGAAAATTTACAAGTTGAAGTTAAAGTTAAAGTCGAGGTCATGTTAAGTCCAGATTAGTTTAACACTTGTTAAAATTTTGAGAAAATTTGCAAGTTGAGGTTAAGCCAAGGTTACGAGTGAAATAAGTATCTATGCACGTGCCGAGATTACCATGTTGCCAAGACTTGGAAGATAATGGAAGACAGAAGTCATAAGAAATAAAAGAAAAGTGGTGAGTTTTGAGCAACACTTGTGAAAACATTTTTTACAATGTTTTCAAGTGTTAAGCCAAGGCCGAGATAAACAAGACTAGAAGTTGTGTCCAAGGTATTTTACCCCGAAGAGATTACACAGTGAAGGTGTACCTTGAAGACATGCAAATTATTTTAAGTATAGAATCATGCAAACACATTGAAAGAAGAAATTTGAGGGTGCATTTAGATAAGGGAAGAAGGCACTTCTTCCTAACATTGAAGAGTAATTGTTCATATTACAAAAATGGCACGTCGGCCAAATTAAAGCTTACATTGTTTCAAAAGTAAGAAAAGAGTACTAAGTACAAAGAAAAAAAAGATCATAAACGAAACTACTTGGCGTTGGCAACAGACTATGTCTCACCTCTATAAGATAGCTGGGAAGACTTCCCGGCAACCTTCTCGGCCTCGAGCTCGGAGTTGGTCTCTTGTAGAGTCTGGTCGATGCTCTTCTTGGCCATAGACGCGTCAGATGTGGTCTTCTCAGGGATAACATCTTTGAGACCCCATCCCCTTCATCTTGAGTCAAGTCGAAGATTTGATCATTCAGAGTTGAAGACTTGGCCCCAGCAGCTTCTTCATTTCTTCTCAGCTTCAGTCTGATTCTCAGACTCAGCTTTGTCTTCAGACTAGCTTGGAGATGGAGGGAATGACAGGACGAGGTTGCTAGCATTCTTGAGAGGAGAATCCTTAGGGACAGGAGCAGACAGATATGTTCAAACATGGCAAACAAGCAGAGACAACAAGGTATGAAACTAAAGAAGGGAAAAAATGAATAACTCACCAAAGAAAATGAAGCCAGTGTTCAGTATACCGGAGTCAGATGATGGCAATAATTGGAAAGGATCGGCAAAAGCTTCACCGGAGGAGAAGAATGGAAGTGGTTGCAGAGCTTGAGAGCTTGAAACATGGTAGATTCGAGAGAATAAAAAAAAAAGAGTCTAGGAACACAGATAGAAACGAAATGGTTTCGTTGGAATTAGAAATCGTAACGTGCCCGTGTTGACGTCAGACGGTGGGGGGCAGAACTGATGCGACACAATGGGGGCGTGATTAGTATGTTCCAAATCTGATGATGATCTCTGATGGTAGTGTGATCTCTGTTGAGATGTTGAACCTGGATGAGAAAGAATATGATGATTCTTGATTCTTAATTCTTGATGAGTGGACATATGAGTCCTAAATTCTTGGCGCCGACAAGCCATGAACTCAGCTGAAGGAGTACATGTATAGGTTCCATCACCTCAGGATACCGAGGTAATAGAACCTAGGGGACAGTTGTGAGGACATAATTTTTGAATGACAACACGTGACCGAGGTGTCACCGAAGTGCCAGCCAAGGTGTCACGTGTCCTGGTCATGACGCCGAGGTAATCTCAGCTAGGCCGAGGTTATCTGCGAGAATATCGGAATCTGAGATAAGCGGATAAGGGACAATAGTCCTAGAATGGGAGAAGACTTCAGTTTGTGTAAAGATGAGACTCTTAGAGAGTTTGTCCTAATCCTACTGGGAGTCCAAGATTAGCAGTAATCCTAAGTCCATTAGAGCTAGGCTTCTATTGGGACTAGGATTGTGTTGGCTATAAAAGGGAGGCACCCCCATGGGTCTAAGGTATGCTTTTGATATTCTGTATAGTGAGTTAAACACTTTTGCTATCTTTGAGAGATATTGAGTACTGAATTGATTGTCGGAGTGCCCCCGGGTGACGAGCCACTGCCGGAGACTCTTCTTTCTGTTGCAGGTCGTTCGGGTTTAATCTATTCTGCCGGTGCTCTCCAGCTGGGTACCTGTTGGGCAGTGTGGTCGAAAACAGCACACACACAGCTGATGGGTTGTTCAAAGGATTTGGGTTTTGTGTATTAAGATTTTTTTGTTTTAAAAAAGATATGTACATAAAAAAAATTTGATATAATATTGTAGGTGTATTTTGATATTCATTATAGTAATTTTGCTTCAAGGTATAATTATCATTAACATAATATTTCATTAAGTGTATGCACAGAGATAAATAAGTGTGTAAAAATAAATTTTTTCAATTTTCTTTTTTTTTTTTGTGTGGATAATTCTACTTACACCATTAATTTACCTTTTTACACCATTCATTTTATTATATCACTAAAAAAAAATGTGATTCTCATTACACCCATTATACTACCAAAACTAACCCTAAACTAAAAACTCTTCAAAATCCTTTCAGTTTTTTCTCTTACACCGATAGCTTTTGGTAATACAATGTTAAAAAATCTAAATTACTTCAGTGCCGTATTACTAGACAAACTATTTTTTTCTGGCCATTTATTGCCACTTGATTATATGATTTTACTTTACTTTAACAAGAAATTAATTGAAGCTCATTTGTGAAGTGTCTGTTTGGTGATACATTACTATACGAATTAGATTACGCTAGTGTCATGTTGCCGAACTAAAATAAATTTGTCTAATCACCTATCACTTTATTTGCGTTATAGATTGTTTTCATTGTTGTCGCATTAAAGGTATCCCTTCGTTTCAATGTAATCAATATCTCTTTTGATTGCACCATACTCTTTGACATGTCCACTAACAATGATATTTCCTTCTTAGATAATCTACCAGTAAATGAATTCAAGATGTTCTCTAATGAATAGAAACATAATCATCCCAAGGAAAAAAAACCAAATATATATATATATATATAAATGAAATTGGAAATGCACAGTAATGAGTAATAGAACAAATTAAAAACATTTGGCCTTGGGTTATTGGAAATATATCTTTGATTTTGAAACACCGAACAAAAGTCGAAGAATTCTCTCAAAAAACGAAACGAAAACCTGCGAAACAAATAAAAAAACTCACCAGTTTATTTTTTGATGGTTCTTCACCACTATTTCTTCATCCATTGGCTTTTTCTATGATCAAAACACTATAATTCTCACTTTGAAAAGAGATATGTAGCAGAGAACAAAAACTGAGAAGGGAAGAAGAGCAGTAAGGATTGAAGAGTAATGGGTGTAAGGAGATAATAAAACATATTTAATTTTAGTCTTTTATCCTTGAAAGTAATTTCACACATAGGTAAAATTAGAAAAGAAAAAAAAAATCTCATATGGAGAATGTAAAGAGGTAAATTAGTAATGTAAGTAAAATTGAGGATCCCCTCCCGTTGCTATTTGGCCCGTTCCTGCTTCCGTTGCGATAATCCAAGCGTTGATTTTGTCAGGTATTTCATATATTTTATTTATAGAAAAATTTAAATCGATTTGATACTTATAACTTGTTCAAATTATTGCGTTTTCCACAAAAACAATAGACAACGATTGTGTTTGTTAAAATAAATCATACATTTTTTTAATAACAAACGCAATAAATTAAACAAATTATCGGATCAACTTTTTTTTTTTTTATGTCTGTGTGTGTCAATGAAATGCATGAAACGTTTGACAAAATAAACTATTTGGATCATTGAAATGAGACTTGTGATGAGCTCTACGGACCGAAATAGCACCCTCTTTGGACTAGAGGAGATCCTTCTCCTTTTTTAAGAGAAAAACATATTTTTTATATTGGTTTAAAATACGATTGTCTTCTATAGTTTTAAAATTTATATTTCATCCTTTTAAGTTTCTAATCATTTAACAAATGACCAGTTTTATTAATAAATTATCAAATCAATTAATAATTTTTAATGACATCATAAATATATTTTAATTAACATTCAAATAATTTTATTATTATATAGGAAGGTAAATGAGAATTTTATTTTTTCTATTAATTATATTAAATAAAAAGGGTTTGGCTTATCTAATGTTAGTCATCTCAACTTAAGAGAGTGTTTAGGTTTGACAGGCTCATTTTGGGACCCATTTTAGTTATTCAATCCATTCATTCTTAGGATTCGTTGAGTAGAATATTCATATAAAAAATCAAGATTATCAGATATTGATAACCATATGTTTGAATTAAATTTGTATTACAAAAAATAGACGTCCACATTGATTTACATTGAGTATAAAATCTTATGATATAAAAAGCTTTTTAGGGTGGAGTGTAGTTGCGGTGGATTTTGATATGAGAAATTTTTTTTATTTTTTTATTTTTGATTTGGAATGGTTTAAAATGTGAAATTCTTTAAACATTTCAAAAAGAGTATAATAAATTTTGGGTAAATGTGTAATTTCAAACTACGGTGATTTCAATTGTTTATGAGTATTAACAAGTATTCACGTATGTAAGCTGTAGGGTTATACTATTGTAGATGCGCCCCGAGGGCCTCATGCTACAGTTCAGACTCAATGTCACGGTTCTTAATCTGATCTCACAATGTGCGATGTGAGATTGATAAATCACCAAAGAGTCCAAATCCGGCAAATCATTTTGAAAAACTGATTTTTGTAAAGAAGTGCCAAACATGGATTGCTTTGCCAAATACAGAGTCGCCACCTAAATATTTTATTTTGGGAGATTTAGGAAACCCTGACTCGTGCCTAAGGCCACGTGTCCATCATCACCAAAGTTGCCTCGGCTCGGGAACTTGGGTACGATTAGGGAAGGTCATCTATGAGCACCCCCGCTCGCCCAATCAAAGATCGGCCTATACTAAGCATGATATTTTGTTTTTGAAAACATGTGTTCTTATTCCGATTATTAGCTAGAATTACTATGTGATGCGCACAACACAGAAGTATAGACTAGATTGCCTAATTTGAAACAAAGCAGCGCATATCCGTTTGTTTGAAAATGGTTTGAAGGTGCTACTTGCAAGTAGGTTAAGACGTGGATTTGCTACCCTCAAGTGGGCTTAGAAAAATATGATTTTGCCACTCCGCAAAGTGGGTTTAAAACTCGCATTTCGATAAATTGTTCCAATTCAAGCAATCTAACCTTCACCCACAGGCATTCAGGTAGTTATACACTTAAGCAGTTAGCCTCATGACAAGCATGCTATCATGGCAACACTCACATACATGCAAGGATGCTAAAGCCTAAAAGCTTACCTAGTACTCTGAGCCAAAACAACAACTAGTTAGTAATCAATGCATGATCCTAGTTTATGTTAAGATGGCTAATGCAACGCATGCAAAATGCAACTAGAAATAGGCTCAGCTATTCTAAGATGGCATGTGAAATGCAACAATTGATACATGTATTCAACTTGGAATTGAAATACAATGCAGTTAGTATGATGTGCCGAGCCCGGTGCATGCAATATAGATGAATGATGTAAACATGCATAGCATAAGGATGCTAATTGAAACGTGCCCTAGAACTAACCATCATAAGCGGCTAAGTAAAAGAGAGAAAGAAGTGGAGGTTGGAAGACATGCATCACACACACGCACGCTTATTACACAATTGCACCCTCTTGACGGAGGGACCGAAAGAATAATACAAATTACATAATTAACTAACTAACAAGCTAATTAATTATTACACAGCACTTAACTAATTAAGCAAATCAATTAAGCTATGAAAACAGTAAAAACAGCCTTGGGAAGAGGGATGCATGCGTGCTCGGACGGCTTTGCTCGAAAATCCATCACCATGTCACATGTTGTCTCTGTTTACACTGCTCTATACCTCTGAAAACTGTGCCAACTTCTATGACACTTCTGAACCACCTTGGGGACTTTCTGAGAGTCCATCAGCCAAGAGATAGGGCCATTGGCCATGGGAAATTGGTCATCGACCAATTATGATGCTATTGGCCAAAAATGGTTAGCCGATCGGCACTGAAAGTAGCCGACCGGCCATATCTTCCTGCAGAATGCTGTGTTGCTACAGTAGAGGACAAACAGAGCATGGCAATACATTTGCAAGACAATGTTTGCATGACCACTCTCCCTATCATGTTATGAACTCAAGGGAGTATAGTCATCGACCCTCGAACCACCAATCACGCATTTCAATGCATGATGGCCAAAGGAGCCGAATGTGCAATTTATATCAATTGAAATGTACATAAACATATAAGGGGTCCCAACATCTATCATGGTTGATCAAGAGGCAAGGGATGCAATCATGCAAGCAAAACTAATGCAACATGAAGCACGTCAAGGACAATGCCATACAAGGCTAATAGTAATAAGCATACCAAACGCAATGCAACCTAAACAAGCATGCAAACATGCAAGGCATGTGACAACATTCAAGGATAGGCAAGCATGTAATAACATGTGAGGCAAGCATGCAAACATGCAAAGCAACTTAACAAAAGGGGCATGCCAAATGCGATATAACTCAAGCATGTGACAACATGCAATAGGCCAAGTATGCAACAACATGCCAAATGCCAAACATGCAACAACATGCGATAATGGTCTTAAACCAAAATGGAAAACTCTCAAATAGGTCCAAATCAGTGGCCAAAGTGCTGAAATGATGGCATGAAAAGGCAAGGAAATGCATGCTCATGCATTGGCCCATAACTAGGCACAAAGGTGCAACTCTCAAGAGCACTTAAAGAGTGAAAAACATGGATGTATGGCAACACTAAATGCTTTGAAATATCATTCCAAATGATGTCAAAACATGCAAATACCTCAAGTCAAGTATGCAAGATGCCTCAAAACTCAAAGCTAGTCAAGGCATTAACACCATAGCTATACAAAGCGAGCCTTAACAGGCCAAGAACAACCAAATCAGTCCTAAAGCATGTCAAAATAATGCTAAAACATGTATGGAGGGTAGCCAAGATGAGCTAGCATGAAGAGCCAAAACATCAAGTAAAGCTAGGCCAATGAGCATGGTTACACTACAGCTACCAAAGCCAAGCATGAGATAACTTCACCAATTAAAATCAGAGTTATGGCATGTCAAACTAACACCAAAAATGGGCTGATACCAGGTCAACACATGCTAGAATAACAAGCTCACTCATTAGGCATGCAAGACTAGTAAAGAGGACTTACACTACAAGTGTAAGAAGCAAAAGAGGGATACTCTAACCAAGTAAAAACAGAGCTATATCATGACAAAATAGGACCAAATACACACCGAAATGGTGCCCCAAAGTCCTAGATATGATAGCGTGCACAATGACCCATTCTTAAGACATAAAGAACCAACCCTTCAAAGCATTGAAAGAGTGACAAATGTGAGGGCATGGAAATGAAACATGTTCTGAAATTACATAACAAATTGTGGGGAAATGGCTTTGGAAATACTCTTCAGATCCTGGGAGACGCTCTTGATCCTCAGCTTGGTCACCTGCAAGGACAAACACTCCGGTCGGGGGTACTGGGGTTAGCACTCCGACGGGCAAATCAGTTCTTATACTCAAGAAAGCTTGTTTTACTAAGTTTAGTGAAGTGATTCTTACATACCTCTCTAAATCTGAAGCTCTTTTATTTATACTCATTCTCCGGACCTCGGGTCCAGCGTCCACTTTCTACTTATTATCCCTTTTGTTTATTCCAACATATTTATCTCCATCTATTCGGCAATCTCTACATATTCGGTATCTTAGTTGATTAATACGGAGCCGAACAGTCTCCGACTTCTGGGATACATCCCTGCCGACTCTTCCATTTATTCGGCTCCCACAATTGCCCCCCAAGCATTCTCCCAACGTTTGTTGGCTGGGGTACTTGGTTCAGGATTTTGAATACCCAACCAAAATTTTTGCGATCGGTCCCACAAAGCATGCATCTAAGTACACCCCATTTTGGTTGTCGTACTGACTTCTCGCCTCTTCGTACATATCTATTCATTGCGTTTTTAAAGATTGGCATCCCTTCGGGTTCGCATTCAATGATACTGGTCGCTGGGTTGCCCTTTGGATCGTTCTTGCAATTTTGTCTCCTTCAATATCTTCACCCTCCGTAAGTTTTCCATTTCTTTGCTTCGAGAACTATTCCCATTTTATTCTTTGGCATATCTGTGCCAACTGTGGAGTATGGCGAAGCATTTGAAAGACCTCCTCTCATCAGATCGAATTGCTGGTTTTAGACGCTATTTCTCTATTTCTAGTGACGTCCGTCTGTCACTTTTGGCAGACGGCATGTAACAACCCTCGTATTGATTCGACATTAATTCGATTATTCTTGAATTAACCACCGATTCGTTAATTAGACCGATAATGATTGCTAATCGGGTGAACAAAATACCGAACTGACTGACTGAGATTCGAGACTGATCGATTGACCGTAACTGTTTAAATGCATATTTCCATCTGTTAGTCGTTTATCGATCTGTTCATGCTCGGTAATTTAAACTGCTAATTGAAGGCCTTATCGGCGGCCGAATCTGAAATTGACTGATGTTTTATGATCATTAAAATTAATGTGAATTTATGATGTATTTAATTGGAAATTGATTTGGTATGATTAAATTAGATTAAAATAAGATAAATTGACCAAGTTTGACTTATTTACCAAAAAGCCATCTAGTGGCCACTACTTTATACATTTAGAGGCTGCATACATTGAATCAAAGCAATTGTTCAGCTCATTTCATGCTTCCCACGAGATATAGAGAGAGAGAAATAAGAGATTTGTGAAATCAACTAGGAGATTGGCTTGGAACTTGAAGAATTGAAGTGTGTATTGGCAAATTGAACCTCAAGACTAGTAATTAAGGAACCTAGGTATGAATTTCATCCTCTTGATTGTGCCTTTAAGTGGATTCATGCATGGTTCATGTTTAATTGAAGAGCTAAGACTTGATTGAGTTCAAATATGTTGGATTATAGTATATATCATGCATGCATGTTTGAATTAATGAGTTTTGAGTTGGATTCATGGTTGATTGTACATGCATGTTCATGTCTAAGCTTTAGTCCATGTTTTCACTTGGTTTTCCAACTAATGAGCTCTTGAGAGCAAGATTTGAAGATTGAAATTGGTTTGAAACTCATGCATTGCATGTTTGAAATTGTTTTGAAAATGAGTTTAATTAGGCTACTCTTGGGCTTTGATTTTATGAATTGAGCTTGGAATCATGTAATATTATGTGTTTGCAAATGTTTTCCAGAAATTCAGCCCAAGAGGATTGAATTTGATGCTTTGAAAGTCGATTTTGATCTTGGAGTTCAAATCTGGAATTCCCAGATTTTGGTCGTCCGCCGAGAAGTGCCGCCGAGCGGGAAAGCGAAAGCATCCAAAGATTTACTGTTTCATCGGTCCGCTCGAGCGAAGGAATGTGCGCCGAAGGAGGATCAGGTGTCACGCCGAGCGGGAAGTTGACGCCGAGGACCTTTGTTTGCTTGTCCGCCGAAAGGAAGTTGACGCTCGAGCGGAGGCCCTGTTTCACTGAAAATTCTGAAATTGAATTCTGTGCACATCTTTGCATCCTCATCTCATCCTAGGCATTTTTAGGCCTAGTTTAAGGCATCTTAATGGGGATTTAGACGTAGAACCACACCGAGGAAATTTAGGGATTTAATTATCAACCTTTCCAACTGTAAACTTAGTGTGTGTTCTATTTGATTGACTGTTTAGGGTTGGCTCTCGGGGACGCGCTCTAGCTACTGATAGCCCAATCACTGTGAGTAACAGATTGTGTAAAGATATGTTCAAATGGTTTTATTTTGAATACCGAACCGAACTGTTTATTGAACTGATATTGTTTATTGAATGAATGTATGTCCCCATTTTTCAGACAGGCATCCTTAGCACCCACCGTTATTGATTCTGAGCTCGGTTTGCTTCTTGTGGAACCATACTTGATTGATGGCCATCATTATTGTTGGGTTCAGTAAGGCCGGTCCTTTTGGACCCTCTTGTTTTATAGGCTAATGGATGTACCACATATGACCGATTGATTGAAATATCGATTGATGAAATCGAAGATTGAAATCAGATAATGAATTGATTTCATTATTGTAGGACATTCATTCATAACCTCTTTACACTGTATGTTATTCATCGGGCTTTAGCTCACTGCTTATATATATATGTAGGTGCTCACCACCGCATCGAGCTAGGAGCGGGATTGGTCCCCGCTTTGTCACCACTTTGTGCCTCACCGTGAGGTTCCGAGACGCCATGCCATGGCTTGGGGTGTTTTGTGTCCCCATAGGTCTCCTTATCTGTTTTGTACCGCTTTTGTATAGACCGTTCTTGTTATCGCATCAAGTTATCGAGGATTAAGTCCCGCATCAATGTCTGTAATGATTGTGTATATCATCTTGGTAGTGAATGCATAAATGTATGAAAATGTTTTTGGCATACTGATTAACACACTCTATGGACACTAGTTTTATCGTTTTGGCTTCCGCCAGCCCGAACTCAGATTATCAGATATCGATTGGGGCCTTGTAATCTCGACATCGCGATTCGATGCTAAACCCATAGGGCCGGGTTTGGGTCGTGACACGGCACCAGTGACATGGAGAGGGAAGACGAAACCACAATCGTCTTTCCTCTCTTGTCAATCGTAGAGGGTGGAGTCCGCTTCCCTCTACACCCATTTCTGAGGGCTGTGCTTCGTCATTGGGATTTAATCCCTTCTCAACTTAACGTGAATTTCTTTAGGATTATAATGGGGATTGTAGCATTGAATCGTCGCCTTGGAATTAACCTTGGCATTCCGACTATCCGGCACTGCTATGCCTTGGCTAAGTCCTTCGGTCGGCAAGGGCATTATTTCCTCAGAGTTAAGGATACCGACCATCAACTAATCACTATGCTTTCTAGCTCTGGGAAACGAATCGATGATGTTATGGTCGTTGTCCAGGGCAACTGGAAATTTGGCGAAGGAGAGGATCGTGTTGACCCTATTCCTAGACGGAGGGGCGAGCCAGGTCGCGGAGTATCTCCTTGTTTTTGCCTTGTGTTCATTTTTATTGTAAAACCTATTCCGTTGAAATCTTACGGCTTCGTCTCGTGCAGGGAGGGGTTTGAAAAAGGTACTATCTTCAACCGACGACGCCGTCCTTTCAGATATTAGGGTTGCTCTCAGGTATATCGGCCATCGAAGTCTTCAGAAACAGGGGAGGGCGGCTCACATTCTGCTTTGTTACGAGCCGACATACACAACCTTCTCGGCAGCAGAAAACATATCGATTCCGAAGGGTGAAGATTCACTTACTGCTCTTATTCTGTCTAACTTCAAAAACTTGAGGTAGGTAGGCTTTGAAGGGTCCGATTCGGAGCGAAATGAGGTAGCTGATATCGCCGGCTCAGATCAATCCGAGACCGACGAGGTATTGGATTCCGCCGATCTTCCACTTACATCGGGACCAGGGGACCTTCCTTCTGCTGACGTTTTTCAACGCTTAGAGGATCTTCCCGTCATAGATGTCGCGGATATGGCCGGATTGAGTCTGACGAAGCTTGCTAAAAAGGCAAACGCGGAGAGGTTAGCCGCACGGCGAATAGCGGAAGGCCTGTCGTCTGAAATGTCGCCCGCCACCGAATCTCGACTCCTCCTCCCTGTTGCCGAATCGGCATCCTTGGGGGTTAAAGAGACGGGAAGAGGTCAGAATGCCGAATCTCCATTGGTTAGGGAAGTCGGCCAAAAATTTGAGGAAAGGACGGGGAAACGTTCTGCTGACCTCAAGGCCGGTTCAGATGAACAAGGTGGTAAACGTCCTCGATTGGAGGGATCTGATGAGGTTGTTCCTTTTGTGATTCGTCCAATGGTAAAGGACATGCCGGTTCCTTGTAACGCTTCGGCGCTTAGAGATCCAGAAGTCGCATTCGGTATGGCTACGTCCGTGTCGTTGCCGTCTGATATGGAGGCTTTCCGGGCGGAACCAGATCTAAATGCGACGGCACTAATCGCTCAATCGGCACTTCTGGTACGTATTTTGACTTTTCTTCACTTTATCCAAGTGCTGTTGATGTTATGTTTTTGGATTCTTCCTTTGCAGACCGTCGGAAGGATAGCCGACATGGGACGGTGGCATCTCGACGCCGTTAAACAAATTGACCACTTACGCAAACAAGTGGAGGGCCAAAGACACAGTTTTGAGAGCGAACAAGGAAGCTTCTCGGGCCGAGGCCGAAATAGAAAAGGCTCGTATTGCAGATCAATATCGAGTGGACGCCGAGAAGAAGGCGGACGCGAGCGAAGTGGCGCTGAGATTGTCTCAAAGCGGTTACCGCAGCCGAAGTTGATCGACATGAAGGCGACTGCTTCCAAAGTATTCGCCGTGAAAGATCTGGGCTCAATAATATGTGGACCAGGTCCCGCGGTTCGAAAACAGGGGGTTCAAGCATGGTTGGCACAAAGCCCTTGTTGCAGCTGGAGTTTCACTGACTATGCCAGTGCCGTATGAGCAGGTGGATGTCGAGCTGTTGGAGACTGACTTCGAAGATTGGGCTGGGCAATGGACTGTTAGGATTTCACAAATGTATTAGGATTTTACTGATGTATTGTTACAATCGTTTTGTTAGACATTTTTGTGCGAGCTTATAGCTTATTTATTTTGCATATATATAAAATGTCATGAGTTGTGCTCAATTTTGCTAATGAAGAATGATATTACTTAATTTTTGTGTTCGGACAATCGGACTAAGGAGCCTGCCCTTGCCTTGGCCAGGGCGCAGGCTTGAAGAACCGAAAGAGCCGATTGTTCTGAATCGTGGGTTGGCTGAGGCATACATTGCTCGGCGTTATCGTTTGAAAATATAGTCGACTAGATTACTGAATCTGCCCCTGCCTTAGTCAGGGCGCAAGCTTAAGCACATGAGCTGATGGCTCTGAATCGTGGGCTGGCTGAGGCATAAAATAAATATAGCCGACTATAGTAATGAATCTGCCCTTGCCCCAGCGATCTTTGCATATCCGGCGGTAGCACCTGCAATATAGCCGACTAGATTAATGAATTTGCCCTTGCCTTAGGGTGCGAGCCTAAGGAAGCGCATGAGCCGATGGCTCTGAATCGTGGGCTGGCTGAGGGGCACATGACGTTTGGCGCTCAGTCTTTTTGACGTTTTCTCGGGGGAGCTGCATGTACCCCAAAATAAATGGGTGAGTTCATGCTAACGACTTGACTTATATCTGTTCAGGCTCGATCCAAACCTGGCAGGGGTCAACATTGGCTGGGTTTAGTGGTCAAAATAGATCACAGAAGCGAGCCAATTCGCACGGGAAGAAGAGCATCCATGGATCGGGAAAAAGAGAGGCCCCCTAGTCGTCGAAGCAGATCACCCCGAAAGGACGGGCAACGGGGAGGTTCCCCGCGCCTACGACCACAAGTTGAGCCTGATGCGGTGCCGCGACCGTTGAGTTTTGCGGTTCTTGTGAAGAATAGACCAATGACGGAGGCGTATTCTATAATTAAAGACCCAGATGTGGCAGTCGAGTTCGCTCGGCAGATTTTTTCGCTAGAGGTCCAACAGTCGATGGTCGGACGTGGAGATTTCGAAGTATTTCGGGATGGCATACATGGGGCTGTCAAGGGACTGTATAGCGCTTATGAAGTCGGGATGCGTCTGCACGAATCTCGACGTGAGAGTGAGAAAAACCACAAAAGGAATCGTAGTCTGGAGGCCCGCGCGAAAAAGGCTGAGAGTGAGCTTCGGGAGCTGAAGGGTGCTCGAACGGCCGATCCGGTGGTGGACAGTCAAGCGAAAAACACCGGGGAGAGAGCAAACCGAGAGACGTTGGGTTACGACAGAGGATATCAGGACGGCTTGAAGGCCGGGATCAAGAAGACCAAAACAGACCTGGCTGAGGAAGTCTGTCGATGCGAAAATCGTGGTTTCAAGCATGGCTGGATCAAGGCCCTTCAAACCGTGGAAGCTCTTGGGTCTATGGGCATAAATTCGACTTCGCCCTTATACCATTGGCATTACCTTCCGTATCCCGAGTTCGAATTTGAGAAAAACAACAACGAAGACGCCGACTCAGTGGGCCGTAATGTTAAATAAATGGAATTTCTTTATCCAATGGTTGTGTATGTCGGCTTTTTAATAAATAGAATTTCTTTTTTAGTAGCTTCGGAAATGTTTGGCGCGTAATTAAACGCCCCATCTCAATTTATTGTAAGCTTTTGTGTTGCGTAATGTAAACATTCGAACATGCATCGATAGGCTCCAATTAAGAACCGTGTAGTTGATTAGTTAGATCGTGACCCCCACGAAGGGTGCTCCGAATCCGGAGACTTATTCGGCCCTCAGGTGTCATGCACCCAAAGGGGCTCCGAATTCGGAGACTTGTTTGGTCAATCGTGATATCCATGAAGGGCGCTCCGAATCCGGAGACTTTATTTGGCCGTCAGGTGTCATGCACCCAAAGGGGCTCCGAATTCGGAGACTTGTTTGGCCAATCGTGATATCCACGAAGGGCGCTCCGAATCTGGAGACTTGTTCGGCCGATCGTGATATCCACGAAGGGCGCTCCGAATCCGGAGACTTTATTTGGCCCTCAGGTGTCATGCACCCAAAGGGGCTCCGAATTCGGAGACTTGTTTGGCCAATTGTGATATTTACGAAGGGCGCTCCGAATCCGGAGACTTTATTCGACCCTCAGGTGTCATGCACCCAAAGGGGCTCCGAATTCGGAGACTTGTTTGGCCAATTGTGATATCCACGAAGGGCGCTCCGAATCCGGAGACTTTATTCGGCCCTCAGGTGTCATGCACCCAAAGGGGCTCCGAATTCGGAGACTTGTTTGGCCAATCGTGATATCCACGAAGGGCGCTCTGAATTCGGAGACTTGTTCGGCCGATCATGATATCCACGAAGGGCGCTCCGAATCTGGAGACTTTATTCGGCCCTCAGGTGTCATGCACCCAAAGGGGCTCCGAATTCGGAGACTTGTTTGGCCAATCGTGATATCCACGAAGGGCGCTCCGAATCCGGAGACTTTATTCGGCCCTCAGGTGTCATGCACCCAAAGGGGCTCCGAATTCGGAGACTTGCTTGGCCAATCGTGATATCCACGAAGGGCGCTCTGAATCCGGAGACTTATTCGGCCATCAAGAGGCGTATGAGCTGAGGAACAAAAACGAGAAACTTTTGTATTACAGCAGAGTATGTACAGGTACCAAGCCCACAGATCAGGTCATTGGTAAAATTTTTGTAGATGCGTTGAATTCCAAGGCCGTGGCAGGCTTCTTCCTGACATATCCGAGAGCCGATATGCTCCTGCTCCTGCAATGGAGTCTATTTGATAGGGCCATCCAGCAATTTCCGCTTACCGGGTCTCGCCGACCGAAGTACTTTTTTCAGACCAACTCCTGGGCGAATAACGAATCGCACCCGTTGATTGTACGACTTAGCGAAGTCATCGATACTGCGTGCCATGGAGGCGTGTATGCGCTCTTCGTTCCTCGATTAGATCCAGATCCAGGGTGAGCATCATGTCATTTCGACCCGTATCAAAGGCTTGCGATTTCAAAGTCGGGAGGCCAATTTCCAGGGGTAAGATTGCTTGGGTTCCGAAGCGTAGAGCGAACGGCGTTTCTCCGGTAGACCTCCTTGGCATTGTGCGATGCGCCCACAATACACTCGGCAATTCTTCGACCCATTTGCCTTTTGCTTTTTCCAGCCTCTTTTTGATGCCGTCCAAGATGGTTTTGTTAGAGGCTTCAGCTTGACCGTTACTGTGAGGGTACGCGGGCGTAGAGAAGTAAGGCATGATACCGTATTTGCTGCACAGCTCTCGGTACATGCCACAATCGAATTGGGCCATTGTCTGAGATGAGGGCTCTTGAGATGCCGAATCGCGTAATGATGTTTCTCCATACAAAACGCTTTATGTCGGCATCTCGTATGTGTGTTAGAGCCTCCGCTTCGACCCATTTTGTAAAGTAATTTGTTGCTACGATTAAGAATTGCTTGTTTCCTGGGGCCCTCAGCAACGGTCCTACGATATCAAGCCCCCATTGAGCAAACGGCCAAGGACTGGTGATAGAGTTCAACTCTTCGGTGGGCAAATGGGTTAGTGGGGAAAACTTTTGGCATTGTTCACATCTTTTAACATAGTTTTCTGCGTCGGCTCTCATTGTCGGCCAATAATACCCCTGTGTTATAGCTCGATGGGCCAGGGAGCGTCCGACAGAGTGGGCACCATAACTGCCCTCATGTATCTCAGTTAGAAGCTCTTTCACTTTATTTGGGTGTACGCATTCCAAATAGGAGCCGGAGAGGGATTTTTTATAAAGCCCTCTTTGTGGATCCAGATAGTATCACAAGGCCATATTGTGTAGCTTGTGTGCTTCTTTTTTGTCCTCCGGGAGTTGTTCAGAGGAGAGGAATCCAGCAATGGGGTCCATCCAGCTTGATGCGGATTCTATAACGTTGACGTGGGTTTCCTCCGAAGGGCCAATACTCGGCTCCGGGATGAAACCTATTTCAATGGTCCGTTTGAGCTCAGATTTGATGGCGGAGGCTAGGCATGCCAGGGCATCTACATGTGTGTTCTGATCACGTGTTATTTGGTTCAATTTGTGATGGTCAAACTTCGTTAGCAAAGAGTTGGCCGTTTTCATATAGGCCGCCATACGATCGTTTTTTGAAGCATATTCCCACTTCAGCTGGTTGATGATCAATTTTGACTCACAAAACACTAGCAAACGTCGAGCGCCGAGAATATGAGCATTCCGTAGACCGGCCAAGAGGGCTTCATATTCGGCCTCATTATTTGACGCTTCAAAGCCAAGCTTGACGGCCTGCTCTATTACTGCGCCGTCGGGGGACATGATTACTACGCCGGCGCCGCAGCCCCGTTGGTTAGACGATCCATCGCAGTATAGCTGCCAGATATCCCCGACATAAATTCTCTAGTTCGCCTTTGATCGTACTTCAGCCTTTGGAAGAACGTCGGCAGGTTTAAGGTCGGAAAGCCCGCCTGTGAATTCGGCAACAAAGTCGGCCAGCACCTGTCCCTTGATTGCGGTTTTGGGTAAAAACTGAATGTCATATTGGCCGAGTTCAAGAGCCCATTTTGAAACACGTCCTGATGCTTCGTGACAGAGTAATCGATCGGAGGATAATCATATCACCCTAATGCTATGCCCCTGGAAATAATGCATCAGTTTTCTTGCTGCCATGACCAAGGCTAGGATGAGTTTTTCCAGTGGAAGATAACGTGTCTCGGCATCGACCATTGCCTTGCTCACGTAATACACTGGCCGTTGCTGCCCTTCCTCTTCTTTTAATAGTACGGCACTAACGACCCTATCGAAGACTGCCAGATACAGAATGAGGGGGTCACCGGCAGTTGGTGTTGTCAAGAGAGGTACTGACCGGAGGTAAGTCTTGAGCCCGGTGAAAGCTGTTTCGTACTCGGCGGACCATTCAAAAGCTTTGCCTTTACGTAACGTCTGGAAGAATTGTCTACAGCGGTCTGTTGACCGACTGATGAATCTATTGAGTGCAGCGGTCATCCCCATTAACTTTTGGACTTCTTTCACTGATCGGGGAGAACCGAGTTCCAAGATTGCTGTGACTTGCCTCGGGTTGGCTTCGATTCCACGGTGGTTGACGATATAATCCAGGAATTTGCTGGAGCCGATTCCAAATGCGCATTTGGAGGCGTTCAGTTTCATTCCATATTTGCGCAAGATGCCGAATGTCTTCTCTAGATCGGCTATGTGATCCTGTTCTTCTTTGGACTTGACCACCATATCGTCGATGTAGACTTCCATAGTGTGGCCGAGTTGTTCTTTGAACATAGCAGTGACCAGTCTTTGGTAAGTTGCCCCTGAATTCTTCAGCCCAAAAGGCATAACTTTGTAGCAGTAGGTTCCTCTTGGGGTGAGGAATGCAGTTTTGTCCTGGTCATCCGAATGCATGGCGATCTGATGATAGCCTCTGTAAGCATCGAGGAAACTCATGCGTTGGTGGTGCGCCGTTGCATCGACGAGTTGGTCAATTCTAGGTAAAGGAAAGCAGTCTTTGGGGCAAGCTTTGTTCAGATCCGTGACGTCGACGCACACTCGCCAAGTTCCATTTTTCTTCTTCACCATCACTGTGTTGGAGAGCCACGTGGGGTAGGTGACTTCTCTAATTGCCCCAAAGATCAAGCGACTGTCAACTTCTTTACGACGGCGAAGCAGGCTCTCGCGCATCGACGGCCTTTCTGAATGATGGGCTTGCATGTGGGGTCGACGTTCAGGTAGTGATGTGAAACGGATGGGTCTATACCCGGTATCTCGTACGGAGTCCACGCAAAGACGTCGAGGTTGGCGAGTAGAAAGGAGATCAGCTGTTGTCGATTGGCTTGGTTTAAAGAGGTGCCGATCATGAAGAACTTCTCGGGCTTCCATCGATGTCAACTCGGTCTAAACCTTCCGTGGCCTTTTCACTTGGTTGCCGCCCGACGTCATCCAGGATTTCCCATTTGGGTACCTCAATGGAGTTTACCTGCAATTCTTTTGGCATTTTGGCGGCCAGGAGGTAACATGCTTGTGCCGATTTTTGGGAGCCGCGGATCTACTCAATACCGTGGTCTGTGGGGAAGCGTAACAATTGATGGTAGGTGCTTGGGACGGTCTGTAAGGTATGCAACCACGATCGCCCCATGATGATATTATACGGTGATGGCAGCCGGACGACCAGGAATTCTACATCCACCGTTCTGGAACCCGCTCGAACGGTTAGGTTGATCTTTCCCAGTGGGTATTCGGGGTTGGCATTGAAGCCGAATAGTGGATAAGGGGCCAGAGTCAGGTCCGATTCGGTGAACCCAAGTTTGATGAAGGTTTTATAATACATGACCTCCGAAGTGCTGCCTTGGTCTATAAGAACGCGTTCGACGGTGAACAGGTTTACGCGGAGCGCGATAACTAATGGATCGATGTGGGGGATTGTTACGCCAATCAAGTCAGAGTCGTCGAAGGTGATGCTTGGCGATTCTCGGGGTTACTTTGCTGGCGTGAGTTGCTGCTGAGGGCCTAGGGGTAACTGGATTGCATGTACAGCCGGGGCTTTCGGCAAGCTGTATATCATATGGATGTTATCATGCGGAACACCTCGCCAGAGACGTTCGCCGTTTGTTAACTCCTCAAAGTAATAGGTTGAAGCACAGCTAGCGTCGGCGTTTTGCTGTCGGGCCCGAGACCATAGATCGCCTGCTCTTGGGGGTCGCTCAGAATTCTGGCGCATTGTTTGTTTGGACTTTACTATTTCCAAGGCCAGATCGCGGCGAAGGCGCTCATTCTTAGCGATGGTGTTATCTAAACTGTGTTTGGTCTTTTTGACTCGTTCCATGATGGCTAGCATCGTCTCCTGCGTTGAAGTCGTTTGTGAATCGACATTCAAGGCTCGTTTTGCAGTGATGATTTCCTTCTCGATCATACTTTCCGGAGTGATGTAATCCCTTTGTGTAGTCTCGTCGGTGGTTATCGGAGGATCTTGCATCACGCCTTCCATGGATGTACTTGAGTATTCCCACAGACGGTGCCAGTTCTGGGGAAGTGGTTTTGGAAATACTCTTCAGATCCTGGGAGACGCTCTTGATCCTCAGCCTGGTCACCTGCAAGGACAAACACTCCGGTGGGGGGTGCTGGGGTTAGCACTCCGACGGGCAAGTCAGTTCTTATACTCAAGAAAGCTTGTTTTACTAAGTTTAGTGAAGTGATTCTTACATACCTCTCTAAATCTGAAGCTCTTTTATTTATACTCATTCTCCGGACCTCGGGTCCAGCGCCCACTTTCTACTTATTATCCCTTTTGTTTATTCCAACATATTTATCTCCATCTATTCGGCAATCTCTACATATTCGGTATCTTAGTTGATTAATACGGAGCCGAACAGTCTCTAACTTTTGAGATACATCCCTGCCGACTCTTCCATTTATTCGGCTCCCACACAAATGATGCCAAATCTTGCAAATAGCTCAAGCAATGCATGCTAGTGTCTTGGAAACTTAAGGCTAGTGAGCTAAAATGCACTAGGGCTATACAAAGCATGGCATGCATGACCACAAAAACATAAATCAGACCTTAATCATGCTAAAACATGACCAAAATCTTCTTGGAGTTAAGCCAAAATCACACTAGAATGATGGTCTGAAGCATGATGCATGTTAGGCTAGTGTGCAAATTTACACTACAAGTGTATGGAGCATACAAGCAACAACCAAACCAGATTAAAATAGAGTTAGAGCAGGCCCAAAAAGTCACAAAAATATGCTTGAAAAGAGCTAACATAAGCCACAAAGAGCTAACAAGGCATGGCATGGAGAGACAAGGATGGGAGGCTATCCCCTTCCCCCCATTTGGGACCTCAAAACAAGCTTTTTACCACTGAAAATCCTCTGGATTTCAGTGGTTCTAAGGCCACGAAAAGTTGTTTTGAAAGGCCTTAGAAGATGGCTCAAAAGCTATACAAGTCAAGGAGCAAAAAGGAGGAAACACCTCCTAGCCAAACAAGGCACAAACCAAGACTTTTAGGACTGAAAAACAGAGGAAAAACAAAGGTTTTTTTAGTTCAACACCACCCCAAAAAACAGCTCCAAAGTAGTTGAAAACTATGGCAAAGCTAGTATGCAAAACAAGCTAAAAGGGGTGAGTGATTACCTTTGGAGCACAGCAGCAAAACAGCCACTTTTCTGAGACAAACAACCTTTAATCAGCCCAAAAATAGGTTCCAAGGGACCTCAAGCCAATGGTGATCAACTTTGATGAAGGATGCTTAGGCAAACTAGAAGTATTTCATTACTTCCAAGCACTTCTATGCACAAAATTGGCAAGGGAGTGAAATATAGAGAGAGGGGCAGAGATTCAGCTCTGGAATTTGTAGAGAGAGAGAGAGAGACTTTTTAAAGTGATAAGCTCCCAAAACTTGCTCAAGAAGTTCTCCCTTTGCAAAATGGGAGATATATCTTCATATATAGCACCAATGAGCTCCAGGTCAAAAATATCTGATTATAGGACAGCTGGAGCTTGCTGGAAACAGCTGGAGATTAAATATCTTCAAAAAATCTGAATTTGGGTCACTTTGGGCCGATTGACCATCTTTAGTGCCGGTCTGCTACTTATAATGGCCGATCTGCTACTTTTGTGGCCGACAGCACATATTTGTGGCCGACAAGAAATTCTGCTCTGCAGGTCCAACTTCAAATGGGCATAACTCTTTCATATGAACTCCTTTTTAGGTCATTCTTGTGTCCAAATTGAAGCCCTGGAAGTAAGCTTTTCAATGATGGCATCCTTGCATCAAAATTCCAATTGTGAAAAACGTTATGCCTCTTTTGGTGAAGCCACTCAGTTTCGGTCCAACCGGAATGATGCCCAACTTCAACCAAATCATATCTCCTCCATCCAGACTCGTCTTTAGGAGATTCTTGAGTGAAAAATGATGTCTCGGAAGTCTTCTTTCCAACGGTGGTGGCCTCATAGCTTAAATCGAAGTGTATAGACAGATAGGCTTGATTTAGCGAGGACTGCTTGACTCTCTCATAGTGATTCATACCCAATCTTCTTCTCCAACTTGGTTTCTTCCCTCTTCTCCTCTTTTTTTCAACTCCAAACCCCTAAACAAGGTGTTTTGAAAGATTTTTCAAAGATCTCAACTCTCTTTCATTCATTTCCACTTTGTCCTTGCTCAGTTTACCGAAAAGTGCATCATTTAACAAAATGCGAGCTTCAGAGCATCGTAGAAACTTTATTTCAAAAATGTTTTGAAAGAGAGGGTTTTAAGGTCTAAAAACCATTCAAAATAGCTTTGGTCCAAAATGGAGTGTAAGGTTGGGATTTGACTCTCCTCTTGCCGAAGAAATTGAACTTTGCTCTGCATAGCCTGCATCACTAAGTAAACCATCAGTAACGCCCAAGTCTTCAGGACGGTCAAAAATGGGGTGTCTACAACTATCATTCACACAAATGGGACTATTGGGCTCATTAGATTATTTGTAGGATTTATTGGTTACTAAGATATAAAAATGGGATTTATTTACAAACACATAGGGTCTGTTTGGTAACGTTTACGATTTCAGTTTATATTTACAAAAATTTTATAAACTGATTTTTGTTTATTTTTAGAAAAACATAACCTATCAACACGTTTTGTAATTGACAAAATGTTTAAAAAAATTTAAAAATATAAAAAAAAGTGAGAAATATCAAGTGATGGCAAGTGGCGACGAAAGACGGTGGTGGAAAGTGGTGACGGTAGGTGGCGGGTGGGTGGGTGGGTGGGTGACGGTGGTGGTGGTGGTGGTGGTGGTGGTAGGTGGGTGGGGGATGGTAGGTGGTGGTGGGTAAGTGGCGGGTGGTGGTAGTGGGTTGGTTGGTGATGGTAGCGAGTGGGTGGTAGTGGTGGTGGTGGTGGCGAGTGGTGCGTGGTGGTGGCAGGGTGGCATGGTGGGTGGTGGTGGGTGGTGGTGTGGTGGTGGTGGGTGGTGGTGGGTGGTGGGTGGGTGGTGGGTGGTGGTGGTAGGTGGTGGTGGTGGTGGGCGGTGGCGGTGGTGGTGGTGGTGGCGGTGGATGGTAGTGGTGGTGGTAGTGGTGATAGATGGGTGGTAGGTGGTGGGTGGTGGTGGTGGGTGGTGGTGGTGGTGGTGGTGGTGGTAGTGGCGAGTGGGTGGCAGGTGGGTGGTGATGGCGGGTGGTGGGTGGTAGTGACAGGTGGGTGGTGAGTGGTTGTGGCAGGTGGTGGTGAGGGGTGGGTGGTGGTAGCGGAAGACGGTGGTGGAAAATGCTGATGGGTGATGGCTAGTGTTGGGTGGTAGGAAAAAAAAAAAAAAAAACTAAAAACTCAAAACGAAAACACATTTTTTGAGTTTACATTTTTTGGCCAAATTTATAAACTGAGACCACTGATTTATAAATCAAAAATTTACCAAACAAGTTTTTATTTGAGTTTTTAAAATTTTTGTAAATATAAACAGAAAACTGAAAATGTAAGTGTTACCAAACGGCACCATAACATATTCACATTGAAACACAATATCACTTCATTGATCAAACTTGATTTTTTTTTTGTCTTTTTCTGTCTAAGTATTCCTTCTTTATTCAAATGAATCAGGTTTTTATTTCACATATTTTTTCATTACCAAATCCCTCTGTTCCATATAGACCGATTTCTTACTTGACTTCTTAATCAATTATTACTAAATCAGTGATTTATTCCTTAACCAACTAATTTATGTGGATTGTTAGTTTATTAATCTTGTTAAGTCATAATTTTTGCCTAAGAATACTTGGAAAAAGATGAGATTGAAAATATGAACTAAATGCCATTTTTCCAAAATATATCGAAAAAGAGCAATTCACTCGAGCGAACTTCGTCGCTTGAGCGGTCTGTGAAATTTCAGAATTCCAAAATTTTCAAAAAAATGGTTTTCAAATGTTTTTTTTTTTCTTTTTCAATCGTTAAATCCATACATATCTTGATCAAAATCTTGAAAATGCTTTACAAAATATGAACACTTATTTATTTATAAGTCATTTGCTCCAACTCTCATCAAATTGTCAAAATTTAATTCAAGCCCCATGCATGCAAACATTTTCAAACTTCTTTTTCCTTTAAAAAAAAAAAAAGCATGAAATTAAACATGAGACTTACGAATTTTTCTAGACTAAAATTCAATACAAAAACTTTCGTGCATTAACACTTTAAAATCCAACTCAAAATCATGAAACATAATTACTAATTAATTTATTTGAATCAAAACCCATGAACTCGTGATTTCTAAAATTCTTCTTCAAAATCAAATGCACAACGCAATTGCATGTAATTTTTGAAACTTATTTTAATTTTAACTTTCAAAATCATTCCCAAATTAATTAATTTCTAAATCAACTTTCATAATCTTGAATCTAATTCAATTCCTTTCAAATTACATGAAATTGATTTCTAACTCTTTTCTATTTTTTTTAAATCATGAAATTGAAGTTATAAAACTCTTAGAGAAATATTTGCATATATATGAAATTAGGATCAAAATCGAACCATTTACATCAAAGTTCCCTTAATTCAAGATTAAACTCAAAGTGCTCATGAATTCATAATTTTCCAAAACTTGCTCTTTTTATACCAAAACATAGAATTGATCCTTTGAATCTTTTAAAAATCTATGATGCGTGTAAATATGGAATTAACTTCATGAAAAATAACAAAAACTAAACTCAAATGACGAATTACAAAAATAATCTCTTAGAATTTGATCTTAACTCAATTTTTAACCCAAAACTTAATTTTCATAAGACTTTTCCTTTTTCTATTCAAAGTATAAAATTAAATAGCGCAAGGTCTTCAAAATCCATGATGCATGTGAATATAAAACTTAAATACTTCAGTGTTTAAAATTAAACTCAATTTGATGATATTATGAGATTAATTTCCATATTCATTAACCTAACGCATTTTCTTGCTAATTTATTTTTCATTTCATGAAATTGAATCTACTTACCTCTTAATTTCAGCTTCTAAATAATTTATCTATAAGATTTGAGCTTTAATTTTTTTACCCAAAGCCTTCATTTTGATGAATTTCTTCACAATTTTTGAGTATGTATTCAATTATTCACTTTTTCCAAGCTTTCCCCTTGCTTACCTTCACCATTCCAGCACATAGAGTTGCTCTCTCTCTCTCTCTCTCTCTCTCTCTCTGGGCTCTATTCCTTCCAGCACAAACACATGAATAAATTCATTTTCCTTCTCATTCCATATTAAGAGGTACACAATCTCACCCTCTCTTGCTGACATCTCAAGCACACGTGCACACAATATTGAGCTCCCAACACAACATTCATACACACACACAAACACCCACTGATTTGCTTAATACACGCACATACACCATCAATTCTAAATTTTTTCATAATTCAATTTATGATTCAGATTAATTTAATTAAGCAATACTCAGTCTTCCCGCATACTTTAATCAATCTAATTTGACTTCCATTATAACCCAATTAATTATATTAAAATTTATCATTCTGAATCAAATTTTTTATCAAACTCTCAAAAGGCTCCAAATATCAAATTAAACTTATTTTCATGGTTTCTTAAATCATTAAGGCTTTCAATTTTGAATCAAACTCAAAATCTCCATTAATTAATTACATACTCAATTGAACACGTCATAATTAAATTTAATTCATAATAATCGTAATTCTCAATTCTCATAACTTAATTAATTCAAATTCAGACCCAATTGATTAAATCTTAATTTTACTAAATTGAATCAAATATTTAATTAAACTCTCATATGGTCCGATACTCGAAATTAAAATAATTTAATTCACCAATTATACTCTTTTGAGCCATTTAGGCTTTCAATTTCGAATTTCAAAATAAATCCTTAATAAAATCATATACGAATTAGTCTCCATAATTTTCATAAATCCAGATTAAATTAGAAAATAATGTGAAATCAAAATTCAAATCTACTTAATTAATTAAATGCTAATTATTATACGTGGTGAGGTCGTTAGAAGTAGACTGCATTGTCTGTAAAAATATTGGATGGGTCGAAAGTTCACTCAAGCCACCATTGCTCAAGTAGTCTATAAAGACTGCAAAAGTTCTGGAAGTTCATAATATTTGCTTGAGCCACCTTTCAGTCACTCAAGCGGCCTATAAAAATTCTGAGTTTGAAATTGAAGATTTTAGCTTCCAAACTTTTCTCCAAGACTTGGGGATCATGCATGGCGTTCTTGAAAACATGAAAACACTTGAAAAATACCAATATATGACCCTTTAGAAAATCATTTACTTAAAACTCAACAATTTAAGCAAAACTTGAATTAAATCGCATGCATGTAAAGATTTTCCAACTTTTTTTTCTTTTGAAGAACAAAACATGAAATTGAAAACATAATCTCATGAAGTTTCTGAAATCATTCAGGATATAAATCCTCAATTAAAAAGGTTTCATGTATGCAAGAATTTCAAATATTCAAGCCAAAAAGATGAAATCTTTCATGATCATACATATAATCCATATTCTTCTTCAAAACCCATTTCTTTCCAAATTTCATGGATGGTAACGATCTCATCGCGTATAATATTTTGTATATAATTAATTAAAGAGATTTAAATTTTAATTAGTCATTATTCTAATTTAGTTTAGGATTTATGAGTGGAATCTGATTCGTATATGATTCTATTTATTAGAATTTATTTTGGAATTAGAAATTAAACGTCCAAATGGTTTAAGGAGGTAAAATTGATGAGTTGAATCAGTTTAATCTCAAGTATCAGACTATATGAGAGTTTAATTAAATATTTGATTCAGTTTAGTAAAATTGATATTTGATTAATTGGATTTGAATTGGAGTTAATGAAGTTAATTAAGTTATGAGGAATAAGAATTATGATTATATTGAATTAAATTTACTAATGAGGTATCCAATTTGAATATGTAATTTATTGACGGAGATTTTGAGTTTGATCTGAAATTGAAGGCCTTAGAGATTTGAGAAACCAAAATCGATTATGGCAATAAGTTTAATTTGATATTTCGAGCCTTTTGAGAGTTTGATTAAAAATCTGATTCAGATTGATAAAAATTAATTATAATTAATTGGGCCTTAATTGAAGTCAATTAGACTAATTAAATTATGTGAGATTTGAGATTAGTTATGATTACTTACATTATGTGTTAATCAAGATTTGCTAAATTGAATTTTAAGTTAATTTTAATCATAAATTGAATTGTGAAATGGTCTGAAACTTGAGGGTGATGGTGAGGGGGTGGGTGTGCTAAGAAATTTGTATAGGTGCGCATGTAAGTATTGTGGTGGAACTCATAGGAGTTGTGCACGTATGTGATGTGGTGTCATGAAATAAGTGCGTGTATATTTGTGCATTATTGTGTTCAGAGTGTATATTACTTGTGAAAGACTTTTCAAAGTCAAGAAGAAGGGGTCCATCTTGCGATGTGTATTGGAGAATTCAATTATAGAGAGAGAGAAGTGGGTGCGCATCATTGTGCTGGAGCTTTGGCCCAGAGAGATAAGCGGTTGTGCATCATTGTGTTGGAGCTTTGGCCCAGCTCTCTGCTGTGAGTATTTCTAGAGAAAGAGAGAAAGTTCAAGAGTTGAAAGATTGTATAGAGAGAGAGAGTGAGAATCCTATACTGAGTAGCAAATCCCTTCAACGTTGCTTTTAACCCACAAGGCCATTCTAATTTGTCTGAGCATTATTAAATTTACGAACAAACCATACCGCTGCCAGTAATAAAGCTTTCTACAATCATACTTCTAAATTTTTATGCTTAAAGTCAGCCCACCATTCTAACAATCCTACCAATGAACTTGGTATAGCCTAATAAATTCTCCACCAATTCATCAAATGGGACCAAACCTTCCAAATTAAAGGACAACCCATCACCACATGATCTATTGTTCCCTAGTCAGTGTTATAGAAAATACATAGGACAACCCACTCCACGATTTCATTTATGATTAAATTAATTTAATTAGACAACACTTAGTAGGTGTTTGGATAAACTTAAAAAAGTAAAAATTCAAAAAGTTATTACAAAAAGCCTGATTTGGGATATTTCAAAAAATTCAAAAAATTAAAAAAATTTTAAAAAAATAAAAAATTATCACTATTCACAAATTAAAAATATTAAAAAATTAATATATATAATATTTTAATCAAACTAACTTTACACATTTTTTGGGACTGAATTGACCCCTTTAGCACCATGGACAAGGGAAAAAAAATTGCATATATAAAATCCCTGTCTTGGACGGTAATGTTGGGCCCCATTGGGCCCACCACGGGTCCCGTTTTGATAATCCAAACCGTCTAATGTATAAAACTCGTTAAGAACTATAAGCCTATACAAAATCACGTTGATCGGATATCGCTAATTAAATGATCAAATCCGTTTTGTATAAAAAAAATGAATGGCGTTATAGTTAACAGTTGACAAAAAAAACTAACACGATCAGATAGCTATCGATATCTAATCAACGTAATTTTTTACAAACATATATTATTCGACAAGTTGTACACATTGAACCATTCCGATTAGCAAAACGGGATCTGTAGTGGGCTCCCACAGGTCGAACAACACCGTCCAATTTAAGCTCAAAAAAGAGACAATCATTTCCCATCTCATAACCAGCCTACTACCCTGCCCAACCTGTACGGCCTAATCCATTATCTTCTCCTATATATTTATTTATACAATTTTTTAATACACATTTTTTCGTAAAAAATTAAAAAATTAATTCAAATATCTATATTTTTTTCTCAACTTTTTAATTTAAAAAGATAAAAAATATACTTATTTAAAATATCTCAAACAACTCCAAAGTTAAAAAATTCATACAATTCACATTTTTATTAGACGGAAAACAACAACACTGGTCAGAGGTCAAAAGATCGAAATGTCCCTACTTTTGTCCTTTCCTCGCAACCTGTACCAAAAAAAAAAAAAATTTTAAATACTTTCATGTATCTTCCCAGGAGCCACTCACCGCACATTGCATGCACAAGCCGTACGCCGTACTGGCGGTTCACGTGACGCACAGTCAGTACGAAATAATCATTAGGGGCAAACAGGTCATTTGCAAATTTATTATAATATTATAATATACATTTTTTTCGTAAAAAATCAAAAAATTATCCTAAACACTCATATTTTTTTTCCTAACTTTTTTAGTTTAGAAGTCAAAAAATATACTTATATAAATCGGCCTCGTTTGGGAAGTGGCTATTTTAGGAGGCTATTTGGCTTTTTGACTATTTTAATAGGCTATTTTAGTTTTGTGTTTGGGAAGATGGGAGGCTATTTTAGTTGAGTTGTTGTATTGAAAAGTGTGTTGAAATGATGTTTAAATGTAAAATGACAAATTTATCCCTAACTTTTTATTATTTAAATTAATATGAAAGGGCAAAATGGTAATTTTGCTGTTGAAATGATCATTGCCGACTGTGCCTACACTGTCCGGCTGCAGCCTATTTTCTTTTCTTTTTTTTTTTTTGAAAAAGTTATCAACAGTTGAGGTTTTTGGGCTATTTTTGAAAACAATTCCGATTGGTAGCTCGAATTCCCCTCCCCCTAATTTCCATTTTTAGTAAACTGTTTTTTTTTTTTTTTTTTTAAACTTACCTTGCATTTTTTTTTTTTTGCCAAAAAAGACAATTCGGGGGTTTCGGGGGAGCACCCCCTCGAGCTCCCAGGAATTACCCTTTTGAAAAATAGGCTATAATAGCCTTTTAAGCCGAATCCCAAACAGCGCCATCATCTTAAACAACCCCTTATTCTTAACAAATCTTGATTAACACATAATGAATTAATCATAACAAATCTCAAGTCTCACATAATTTAATTAGGCTAATTGATTTCAATTAAGGCCTAGTTATTTATAATTAACTTCTTACCAATCTCATTCAGGTTTTCAATCAAACTTTCAAAAGATTACAAATATCACATTAAATTTATTATTATTATCAATTTTAGTTTCTCAAATCTCTAACGCTTTCAATTTCAGATTAAATTAAAAATTTTCGTAAATAAATTATATATTCAAATTAGACACTTCATAAGTAAATTTAATTCATAATAATCATAATTCTCATTCTTCATAACTTGATTAACTTCATTAATTCCAATTCGGACTCAATTAATCAAATATTCAATTTCTAATTCCAAAGTAAGTCCTTAATAGAATCATATACGAATTAGATTCCATAATCCTCATAAATCTCAAGCTATCAAAATAGTGACTAATTACAATTAAAATCTCCTTAATTAATTATATAGTTCAATTTCTAATTTCAAAATAAATTCTTAATAAAATCATACTTGAAATTAAACTGTTTTCAAGTTTTGTATTTTCTTTAAGGATTTTTTTAAAAAAAATTATTTTATCTTATCTATTTTATTTATCATAAAAATACCATCATTAAGAGCATAGTTAACTTTATTTCAATGAAGGATACACAAACAAAGATAATAAGTCATCACCACGACTCACAGAGGGCTGCAAACAAGACATTGGGTTCGTTTGATTTGAATTTTCTAAAAATTTTTGGGAAAATTTCTCTACAAATGAGTTTTCAGAAAAATTCAAACCAAATAAATTTTTCTAAATTTTTTTTTCCAAAACTTGTGAACCAAACAAATTTTCCAAACAAATCTCTTTCTCATGCACATTAAATCAATCACTTTTTCCAAAACTCTCTCTCAAAATAATTTTTCAAAACATCTTTCCAAAAAAACCAAATCAAACAACTTTTTGTACTTTTTATCTTCTAAACTCATCTCTCAAATTCAAACCAAACATACCCATTAATTCTTAATACATAAAACTTGGAAATACATAGGAAGAAAGATAATAATGAAACCAGCATTGACCATCCATCCACAGGACTGGACTAGTTGTTTTAGAGAGCAGCTCTGTTTGGTGAGGCATAATACAGCAACTCCTGGTTAGCTTCAACTATGGCCATGTCCTCTTCAATTAGAGTCAACCAAATTTCTACTCCCTCACCATCTCTTGTATCCATCACTGCCATTCCAGGTGGCCTAATAGAAGCCTGACCAACAAACCCCCACCATGTCGGCTTCCCCCATCCAAAATCCGCTTCGTATACAGAAAATCTACTGGTATGGTAATACTTCTCCATTTCATATTCCTTCTTCACCTGCGGTGTTGCCTTGGTCGACAAATTATTGCTCTGCATGACGGACTCTTCAACCCCTTTCCTCATCTTACACACCAACCCCGACATGTCTGTTACTTCACTCTCGTAGTCATCGTCATCTTTATCAATTATTATCTGGAACATTCCTACTACATTTCCAAAACTATGTTTTGGTAAAGGTGGTACAAGCTTTGACCGCAAGTTTATCGCTCCCCTCAGCACATACGACTTTCGAGTCCCACCAAATCTTGATCTGGATGCAACCAGTGCGCATTTCCAAAAGAGCGCTGTGACAGCCTCGACACGGGTGGGTTGTGGCACGCCAGCGCTGGCGGTTTTGGACTTGAGGTCAGCGATTTTTGAGGCATCGACCACAAACTTCTTTGTAACGACCTTTGGGCCTTTTCCACTGAATGTTAACGATGTAACTGGGAAGTCCTCTATTGGGGGGAAGCGAGAGGAGACAGCAGTGAAATCTGGGACTACAGTGTTGGGGGATCCAAGAGCAATTTCAGAACAAGCCTTGATAAATGAGGAATAGGAGGCTCCATCACTGATCTTGTGGGAAACTTCCACGGTAATAGCCACTCCGCCACATGGAAAAAGTTGACTTGAACGCGTAACAGAGGGGCATTGTTATAGTCTGTGGGTTCAGGTGGAGCCAAAGGGACCATGCCTTGAACACTGGGTCGTTCAAGAATGTCGGAGACACCACAGTTGATGACACGAGCTTCAAAAAAATCAATTCCCTCATCGTTGCAATCGACTGAGAGATTGTTTTTCAATCTTCCAGCAAGTGGGTAGAAGTGAGTGAGGGTTTCAGATAGCGAAACCTTTAGACGTTGGGATATGTCATGGAACAAGTCATCGTATTTATCACCATCACCACCACCACCACCACCAGAGATAGCATGAATAGCACTGGGGGCATAGAAGATAACCACTGAACTGTAAAGAAATGTAGCGCGCTGGTCTCTAGATGAGAGCTTGTGGGTTCTAAGGTGATGGGGAGTGGGAGAAGATGGCTTGATGGTTTCTCTAGAAATTACCTCAACTTTAATCTCCATGGGCTAGTTGGTTGCTTGCCTCTATATTTTTTTGGTAGCTTGGCTACTTGCTTGGCTCTATCTTGCTACTTCAACTTAACTCACTTCAAAACATTAGTTGCAATAAAGGCTAAGGCTTTGTTTTGCGTATACTATTTTAGTCTATTTTTTTTATATTTTTTTAGGTCACATCAATTAATATATTCTCTTTATTTTTTTTAATATTTTTTTATAAAAAATTAAAAAAATATATTTATTTACAACATCTCAAACTCACCCTAAAAACTCCAGAATTATGGCTAAAAGACTCGAGAATACATAGGGGATTCCTTGTAGATTTTTTTAATTTATTTTTTAATTTATTATTTATTAATTTGGGACCACACCAGCCACCCAAGTTGCTAATGATTACAGGAAGCAAAATGATATATAAATCTATTTTATAAATTTAATAGTGTGTAAGTAATATAATTAGTTTAATGATTAAAAAAATATGAGATAAAATGTTGTCGTACATATCTTAATTGATTGACATATTATTGAGTTTGAAAAATGAATATAATTTTTAAATTTGAACAACAATGCTCTTCCTGCAATGTTTTATCATTTTTTTTATTACCATTGTGAGGGGAGATTTGCATTGGACTGTACGGCCGAGCAATGATGGCGGCAGACTTGGCGGAGTATACGGCGCCGAGCTAACCCTCACGACGACGCTCGAAAGAATCGACTCGACGGTCGAGGAAATCGATCGGCGGCAAAGAATCGGCGCTGCCGGTCATACCGCACGAGATGAACGGAACTCAAGGCTGCAGATGATGGTGCCGAGCTAGATGGTGCTCGGGCTACACTTGAGACGCGGTTAGTGCCGCAGATATCGCCTAACCGCCAAGAGGAAGGCAGTGTCCGTGTGACCGAGGTGAATGATTGAACGGTTGGAGGCCGGCATGCCTCGCGACCGATTGATCGACATGAATCGGTCAGGAGTAGCTCGTCCGAGGTGGTCAGACCACATGATCCCAAGGGACAGTTTGGTGCAATGTAGCCCGGTTGAGTACGCGTAATGGATGTCTTCCGTCAAGTGATAGGCCGGTCGTGGTACCTCAGTCAAGGGTGCCACCTGGGCCAATGGTGTAAAGGAGAGGACAACTGCTCCACGAACGCCTTAATACCGTTAGGTGTGCTTTGGTGAAAGGACAAAACCTTTACACGCAGCGTAAGGTGGTGAGAAGGCGCCAAGATCGCCACTGGCCCAGTGGAAGGACAGCGAGAGGTAGTCGCAAGATTTACCTTGAGGCTGCATGGCCAGCCTAGAAATAGGGGAGGAGACGAATGTTGGAGGTATGCGAACTCACTCTCACAAACACTCTCTCCTCATTATCTTCTTCCCGAAATCTGACTTGATCGTCGGAGGGTCTTTCCGGCACACCACCGCCGGGCATCTCACCATTTTTGTGTTGCAGAGATAGACGCCGTCACCAGAAGCTTGACGTTCAAGGCGTACGGAGAGCAAAGAATATTTTGCCCCCGTACAATTGGCGCCGTCTGTGGGAATCTTTAATATTCAACTCTTGTTCTTCGAGCTTCTTAGACCATTTCCATGGCCAACAACGACGAAGTTCCATTGTCCGTAGTCGATGGTGTCACTCCAGAGTACGTGCGAAGGAGAGAAGGCCCCCCTAATGTTCCAACCATGGCGGGCCTAGAAACCTCTACGCGAGGAGCGCGCGACAAGCGTGGGAGGAGTTCGGATTGTTCACAGAGTCCAGAGGGCCGCCGGCGCCGGGGGGAGTCCCGTGAGAAGCGCCTGGAGCACAAACTCAAGGACCAAGAAGCCCTCATTCGTAGGATGGCGGCGGAGATGGAGCTTCTGAAGCGCCAAGTGAGGGGGACGGGTGTTGCTGGAGAGGGTAACCTCAGTGAGTGCACCCCCTCCCCTCGTTCTAGTAGTCGCCGCCAGAGGAGGACTCATTCAATCTCCATCACCAGGAACTATGGGGTTGGAGATTCCGACCAGCGAGAGGGCAGATCCATTACTCGCGACAGCACCTATCGCCCCTCACGCCCATCGTTGACGTCGCGATACTCTGCCTCATTCCGTTCCAGAGATCTCAGGGACGTGCTGGAGGAGAGAGCGCGCCGTCGGGAGGCTCAGAGGGTGCCGGCGCTCCAGAGATTGAGTGCCCCAGTACGTTGCAGTGAAGAAGTGGTGATGCCGGCACCCAGAAACATAGCCCCAGCGCTGGTGGACAAAGAGCTGGCAAGGCTTACATCCACGCCGTTGTTCCCAGAGATTGAGGGCACCCCACTCCCTGCCGGATTCCACCAGCCAAAATTTACTTTGTACGACGGCAAGACGGATCCGTACATGCATGTGAGCCATTACCGGCAAGTAATGGCTGGCCACCGTCGGAACGATGCCTTGATGTGCCTCATATTCCCAGCAAGCTTGGGAGAGTTGGGCTTGAAGTGGTTCGAAAGGCTCCCGGAGGGGAGTATCGAGGGGTGGCAACAACTAGCGGAAGCTTTCGTCACCAGATTCAAGACTAACACTCGAACGCCGAAGGAGGTAGACCATCTTCTGGGCGTTAAGATGGAGTCTGGGAGTTCACTGAAGGCATACAATGCGATGTACTGGGAAACTTACAACGAAATTCTCGACTGCCCTACCAATTTGGCGATCACTCAATACAAGAGGGGTCTTCCAGTCGGACATAGGCTGCGAGATTCGCTCACGATGCATCAGCCGACCACCATGGAATCTTTGATGCAGCGGATCAACGAACACATTCGTGTGGAAGAAGATGCCGCCTCTATGACCGAGAAGGATAATCCGCCGGGGTGATGGTAGAGTAGGAAAGTTCACTCGGTCGGGCAGGAGGAAAACCGCCCTAGTGACCGACCAAAAGATCAGCGTCGAGGAACCGGCCAAAATAACAAAAACAGAGGCCGCAGAAATGACCGGGCTGATGCACCCCGCGACGCAGCAGAGGATGCCAAGAGAAAATTGAAGGCGCAGACAGGGATTACCACGGTCTTCAAAATTCCCATCTACCGCATTTTGAGCGAGATCCGCGGGGAGCCTTTTGTCCGCTAGCTAAGTAAGCCGGGCTTCAATCAATTCAAAGTATCAAGCACCTTTCATGAAGAACGAGGGCACCGGACAGAGGATTGCTTGCCGCTCAAACAGTATTTGGAGGAGTTGGTGGCGTCAGTGCATCTTGACCAATATATTGATGGGGAGTCAAGGCCCGCCCGGGATGCATCGAGTTAAACGGAATGGCCGCCTAGAGGCGCTTTGCAGGTGTGATCAACGTCATCCACGGCATCATTGAACCAGCAAGGGTCTGCGAGCTGAGAGGGATGATCAAGAAGGCCGAGCACATGAGGGAAGTGCTCTCGGTCCAGCCCGCGGTAAAGAGAGGAAAAATCGAGGAGAAAGACGTCCTTTCGTTCTCTACCAAAGACCTGGAAAGGGTGCAGATGCCGCACAATGACGCTTTGGTGGTGACCCTTCGCGTCAAAGATTTCGATATCAAGAGAATATTGATCGACCAGGGGAGTTCGGTCGAGATAATGTACTATGACGCATTCAAACAAATGAAGTTGGAGGACAAGGATTTGGCTCCTGCAACATCTCCTCTAGTCGGCTTCAACTCGCAACCAGAATGGCCGATTGGAAAGATTATCTTGCCGGTCAAGGCGGGGTCGGTTGTGAAGCAAGTAGAGTTCTGGATGCTCAAAGTTTCATCGACTTACAATTTGATTCTGGGCAGAGGTTGGCTGCATGCCATGCAAGCGGTTGCTTCAACCTTCCATCAAGTCATGCGCTTTTCGGCACCCAACGGGCAAATAGAGGAAGTCTGGGGAGACCAGGTGATGGCCAAACAGTGCTTCGTTGCGGTAAATGGCAGCCGAGCGGCCAAAGGGTTTGTTCAGATGATCGAGGGGCCCGAGGGAAAGGAGGTCCTTGAGGACGTGGAAAGGAAGGCTGAGGAAAAATCAGTCGAAGATTTGGTGGAAGTGCGCATCGACGAAAACGATCCGACCAAGTTCTTCCTCCTGGGATCGTCTTTGTCGAGCGACGAACGGTCGAACTATGTCGATTTCTTGGTTTCCAACTTTGAGGCTTTTGCGTGGACGCCTTACGATATGCCTGGCGTCGATCCAAGCTTCATTTGTCACCAGCTGAATGTTTTTCCTAATGCACGGCCAGTCATACAGAGGACGCGCCGTTTGGCTTTGCACCATACTGAAGTAGTGGCGGAGGAAGTGAAGAATCTGCTGGAAGCCAGAGCGATAGAGGAGGTGCAGTACCCTCGGTGGATATCTAACACGGTGGTGGTTCCTAAGAAGAACGGCAAATGGCGAGTCTGCGTGGATTACAAGACTGTCAACCGCGCATGCCCAAAGGATAGCTTTTCTCTCCCTCGAATTGACTAGTTGGTGGATCTAACCGCTGGCCATCAGAGGTTTAGCTTTTTGGATGCATATCGCGGTTATCATCAAATAGCCATGTACAAGCCGGACAGAGAGATTACATCATTCACCACCCCCAGAGGCTTATACTGCTACAAGGTCATGCCGTTCGGACTGAAGAACGCTGGGGCAACCTTTCAGCGAATGGTGACAAAGATGTTTGCTCCTCTCTTAGGCCGAACTATGGAAGCCTATATTGACGATATGGTGGTGAAGAGTAAGGAGAAGTCCCAGCACCTCTCCGACCTTGCAGAAATGTTTGCCATACTCAAGCGCCACAAGCTTCGCCTGAATGCCTCTAAGTGCGCCTTTGGGGTTGGCACTAGGAAATTCCTAGGTTTTCTTGTCACAAACTGGGGAATTGAGGCCGACCCATCGCAAATCAAGGCAATATAAGGGTTGGAGCGCCCTAACTCCACGAAGGACGTGCAACATCTTGCCGGGATGGCCGCCGCGCTGAACAGATTTATCAGCCGGTCTTTGGATCGTTGTAGGCCCTTCTTCAAAACTTTGAAGTCCAAGTTCTTTTGGGATGAAGAGTGCGACCGTGCTCTGGCGGACTTGAAAGCGTATCTCTCTTCGGCACCTATTTTGGTTACACCCCAGCCTGGCGAGGAATTATATCTCTACTTGGCAATCTCTCAACATGCGGTGAGCGCTGTCCTAGTCCGCGCTGAGGGCATTCAGCACCTGCCCATCTTCTATGTAAGCAAGACTTTGCTCCCGGCTGAAACGAGGTATCTCCCCTTGGAAAAATTGGCGTTGGCCCTCATGATGGCGTCAAGAAAGCTGGCACACTACTTTCATGCCCATACAATAGTGGTGTTGACCGAGTTCTCGCTCAAGGTGCTCTTCGAAAAGCGGACTTTACTGGGAGAATTCTGAAATGGGCCATGGAATTGGGTCAATACGACATTAAGTTCCGACCGCGCACCGCAATCAAAGCCCAAGCCCTTGCAGATTTTGTGGCGGAATTTGCCCCAGGAACACATCCAGTCTGTCCGGTTGATTTGGTTAATGCGGATTCGGCACAACCCATGGCTCTGGCGACAGAGATAAATGTTGGCTCACAAGCGGGGGAAGGGCGAAGCTTGACCGAAATAGCGAAGGCCGACGATTCATTAAAAGAAGGACCCAACAAGAATGTGGAAAGAGACCAGATTGGGCCTACCAGAGACTTGGAATTGAGAAGCTCCCAGAACCCGTCTGATTGCTGGAAGCTGTTTCTTGGCGAGATGTGGAAGTTGTTCGTCGATGGGGCGTCCAATAGGCATGGGGCTGGGCTGGGAATTGTGCTAACTTCGCCAGATGGGCTGATTATTGAGCAAGCAATTACACTCGGTTTCCCAACATCCAACAACGAGGCGGAGTATGAAGCCCTCCTCGCCGGCCTAAGGAGCACGTTGAGAATGAAGGTCACAACCCTTATGGTGTTCAGTGACTCTAAGCTGGTGGTCAATCAAGTCTCAAGGGAGTATGAGGCCAAAGATGAAAGAATGGCCAAGTATCAGGCGCTGGTGCGAGCGGAAGTCAAGAAGTTTGATGCCGTCAGAGTTGAACAGATCAACCACGAAGGAAACAGTACAGCCGATGAATTGGCCGGTCTCGCTTCCACTCAGACAACCTTCCCCAATCCCTTGATGATTGAATTTTTACCCCGACCAAGCATTGAAGAACCAGAAGCAACCGAGGTACTCTGCACCGACTTGGGACCTTCCTGGATGGACCCTATCGTCGCCTTTTTGAAAGATCGAATTCTACCAGAAGAAAAGAAGACGGCCCACAAGATCCGGGCAAAGTCAGAGCGGTTTTGGCTCTCACCTTCCGGAGCCTTATACAAGAAATCTTTTACAGGGCCGTATTTGAGGTGTGTCCACCCCTCTAAGGTGGAAGCCTTCCTCTATGAGCTCCATGAAGGCATCTGCGGCAGCCATACTGGGGGTAGATCTCTAGCCTACCGAGCAATTTCGCAGGGGTATTGGTGGCCATGCATGCAGGCTGACGTGCAAAAATACGTTCGCCGATGTGAAAAATGTCAGAAATTTGCTCACCAGATCCACCAACCAGCAAGGGAGCTGCTCTCCCTCACAAGTCCTTGGCCGTTCGCACTCTGGGGGTTGGATATTGTTGGACCCCTCCCAGTCGCACCGGGCAATCGCAAGTTTTTCATCGCCGCCACTGATTATTTCACCAAATGGGTGGAGGCCGAGCCACTGGCAACTATTAAGGAGAAGGACGTTAAGAAATTTGTATGGCAAAATGTGATCACTCGCTTCGGCATACCTAGGGCGCTCATCTCAGATAATGGCACTCAATTCGATGGGAAACTCTTTCGCGGATTTTACGAAGAGTTGAAGATTGAGTTCTACAATTCAACGCCAGCCTATCCTCAGTCGAATGGTCAAGCAGAGGCCTCAAACAAGACCATCCTGGATGGGTTGAAGAAGCGGCTGGAGAAGGCAAAGGGAAAGTGGGTTGAAGAGCTTCCTAATGTGCTATGGGCATACCGCACTACGCCAAGACGGTAGACCGGAGAAACACCGTTCGCTTTGGCTTATGGTATGGAGGCCGTCATCCCATTAGAGATTGGCATGCCAACCATCCGCTCAGAAAGTTTCCAGCCAGACTTGAACAATGAGACCGTGGCACTAGAGCTGGACCTTGCTGAAGAAAGACGAGAGCTCGCATTGATCCACATAGCGGCCTATCAGTAGGAACTGTCCAAAAAATACAACAAGGCAGTGCACCCAAGGCTATTCAAGATTGGGGATTGGGTCCTCAGGAAGGTGCTTGGCAACACAGTGATCCCTGGCGAAGGCAAGCTCGGTGCAAATTGGGAAGGACCATACAAGGTGGTTGGTCTTGGCGGGCAAGCATACCATCTGGAAGACTTAGATGGCAAGGCTGTCCCCAGACCGTGGAATGCAGCAAACCTTAAGGTCTTTTACTTTTGAAATGTAATTTGCTTATGTTTTCAGACCCCTAGCCCTTTGGCATTTGATGTAAGAGATGGCAATGTTTTTATAATGAAAAAACAGTCTCTTCTTGTTTTGTATTACATTTATCCAATGATATCACAAGACACAAAAGGCAAATTATGGATGCCAGGGGCAAGAACCGGCCTACATGTGACCGGACTGTTTTCCTCGGAATGGGAGCAGACCGCACAAACAGTTGCGTATGGAACAATGCGCATTAGGGCTAAGCTGGTTTTGCTCGCCCAGTGGGAATGTTGGCGGCATGACCAACCTAACTGAAACATTGGTGATTTGCCCAATGTAGGAGCCGAGCTGATTTTGCCCGGCCCATTCAGCATATTGGTGTCTTTTCCAATATGGAAAACGAGCTGGTTTTGCTCGGTGGAGTTGGCAACATTGGTGCCTTGCCCAATGGTTATGAGGCCGAGCTGACTTCTGCTCGGCCAGAAGGAAATATTGGCGCATTAAACAACTTGAAAGGCGAGCGGGTTTTTTCTCGGCCGAATTAAAATGCTGGTGCCTACAAACCGATCAAGGCCGAGCAGACTTTACTCGGCCAAGTACAAAATATCATTTTGGAAATGCAAGGAACTGCAAGGTTACTTGAAGGCGATCGCTTAGTGTTCAAATTGACCACGGTTTCGTAAAGTTTGAAGCAAGAAATTCACACACATGCAAGCCGAAGAGAAATAACAGATATACGAGCAAAAAGTTCACATTTCATTGATAGAAAGAAATTCAGTACAAACGGGGGGGCATTGCCCGGTTACATTGCAAAAAGGGAGCAAAAACAAAAGTAAGAAAATAACACAGAAAAAGAGAAAGGAAATCTTCAGTCAAGGTTCTGCTCGGCTCCTTCCACCGTCAACTCGGCGCTCGGTGATGTTTGCTCGGGCAGGATGTCCTCGGCCTCATTGTCAGTGCCCTCCACCACGAGAACCTCCCGATCAATCACTTCATCTTCAGCATTTGGAGATGCTTCGGGTGGAGGTTGCTCGGTTTGTTCCACGGCGGCGGCTTCTTCCTCAGCCTCCTTCCTCGCCTCGGCAATTAATCGGTTCTGTGCGGCGTTGGCATATGCTTGCAAATAGACCGGGATATACGCAGGGGGCGGGTTGATGAACATGTCAGAATCCTGACCAAGGCCAACTTTCTCCACGGCGGCTTTCCAGCCGCACTGGAAAAAGATGTCCTTGGTAGCTCGGACTTGACGTTCGTAAGTTTTCTCCCCCTGCTTATATCCACGGTCTTCTGCCTCGTCCACCGCCGTGTCCATGGCCGCCTTGTTAGCATCACGCAACTTTCTGAGCTCGGCGAGATACCGAGCTTTGGCCTTCTTCGCAGCCTCTTTCTTGTCCGCATCAGCTCGGTCGACTTTCAGCTGCAATGCATCCCGCTCGGCCGCGATCGCGTCTTGCTCGGCCCTGAGTCTCTCTATCTCGGCTTTCTGGGTCTTGTTCTCCGTGATGGCATCGCGCAGATTTTGCCGCAGTTTGATCATGCGATCGTGGGCCAGATAATTCTTCTGCGCGGCCTGCGAACAAATGAAAGATTGTTAGCGTTCGGAAACCGTGCAAAAAAACCGAACAAAAACTTGAAGCTAAGAGTGTTCTACTTACCAGCACTATTGACTCTGCTGCCGAGCGAAGGACCTTGAGGTCAGATAGCTCGTCATGTCTTTTCATGTCCTCGGGCAAGGCCAACCCCTTGGTCAAGTTGAAACCAAGTGAGTGATTCTTGTCCTCCTGGACCGAGTCTCCAGCGGAAACTGCTCGGCCTTGATATACGAACTGGGGCGCCCAGACCGGAGGGGTGGCTGGGCCCTTGCCCTTGGATTTGCCGGTCTTGTGTTGCTCGGCCTGGTCGCCCAGCTCGTTCGATGGTAGCTCGGTGGAGTCTTCATCGGCCAGACTCTGACCGGTTTTGTCTTTCCTTGCCCTTTTCTTTGGCCGGCCAGCCCCTTGTTCTCTCGCCAGGCGGCTCGCCCTTCGCTTTGTTCGGGGGTGGAGGAAGTTCCCCGACGCTTCGCCGTCTCCGGTGATCATAGACTTGATCGCTCGGATTTTCGCCATCTCTTGCTCGGCGGTGAGTGGAACCAATCTGATCGGTGGAAGAGTTGGATCTGGCTCTGGAGATGGAGCGCGCAGAAAGTCAGTCACGCGACTTTTGCGCGGTGCCTGGTAGTGATATGTTTGCTCGAAGCCGAGCAGTTTTGAGGCTTCTCTCTCTTCCTCGGGGAGACGGAGCAGAGCTCGGATTGCTTCGGGGTTGGCTTGGTGATAGTCCGCTGCCAAATGTTTATCTGCAAGAAGAGACCAAGTGTTAGTCCGGCTAAACAAAATCATATTGAAATGCAGAAAGAAGATTGCGCGGTCGTCCGGGCTACTTACCAGCGCGGCCAAAGTCTTTCCTAATGTACCACCCCGGTATGGGTGCCTCGGTGTCCTCATAATTACCGAACACCCAGAGGAAGTCGTCGTCGTTGGGTTCTTTGTCTGGGTTGCCTTCGACGAGTTTTGCTCGGCCCTTCTTGACTTTGAGGTACCAGCAAAACCCACCTTTATTTTTACTAAGGCTGTATTGGGGAAAAATTTCTGCGAGGCCGAGATTGAGACCGAGCCTTCGGTTCAGCTCGGTGACACCATTTATTATCTTGTATGTGTTGGTGGAAACTTGGCTCGGGCAAAGCCTTGTTTGCCTCAAAAATTCGCAGAGCAAGGGCTGGACCGGGAAGTGGACGCTGCCCTCTACTATGGAAACAACCGTGAAGGGGCACCGGTCTAAGTCTCCCCACGGTGTGTCCCCCTTCTTGGCGAGCTCTAGAACTACGTCGTCCGGGATATTATAATCTCTATGGAATTCCGCCATTGCACCGGGCGAACTGACCTTAAACTGGTACTTCCCCATTATCTCGGTCTTATTTGGTCTAAGGTTTATCTCGGTCAAAAATGTTGGTGTGTTCGCTCGGATTTTGAGCCCCACCAGAAACAGTGCTGACTGGATTGGTCGGTCCTACTTGTTTTGCATATTGAAAAATAAGTCCAAGGGTTAGCACGAAAAATATTGCTCGGCTCCTATTGGAAATAGCTTAGTGAAGAACTTTGTTGTTTTACAAGTCCCAGCTCGGTTCACTTACATCTGCTACTAGGGCTCCTAGTTCGGTTCTAGCCCGGTTGGGATTTAATGGTTGGTCTAGTTAATCCTTCTTCTTGGTTAAGATTTCATGCAAAGGTTTCATGTTCTAGCTCGGTTCACTCTACTCACCAACCTAATGGGATATTCAGCCCGGTCGCAGCCTCTACGAGAAGCCACAAACTGGTTTTCGCTCGGCTACAGCCCTAATTGCGGATCTAAATGAGCGTTTTGCTCGGTTCGGCCCAGTATTCATCGTGTTCACCTAGTTCTTCCTAAGTTCTTGGCCCATTCATTCTACCTAAAGAAAAACGGGGGCACAAGGGCCCCATCTTCTCTCCATTTCCATTTTCCTAGGGTGTGCAAGACTTGAGCAAGGAAAAACGACCCCAATGACTTCAAACAAAAGAATAAGAGAAAATAGTGGAGCAAAAACGCAGAATAAGCATGGAACTGGAAAGTGGAAACAGAAAATTGAAAATGCAAGGGGCAGGAAGAAAAGCTTACCAGAAGACGAAGGTGGGCCTTGAAGAACTCGACTGCAGCAGCGGGAACGGGGACTGGAGCTCGAGAATAGCAATGACAGAAAAGGGGCAAGAGTGTTGGAGGCTAGGGTTTGGAGTTGAAGAGGGGAATGAAATGTGAAGGGTTTAAACCCTTCGAATAGGGTTTATTGATGGGGGGAAACCCCAAACGGCGCAGCCGTTTGAAATCCTGCGCGTGCAGGGCAGCTGGATGCACGACCCAATAAAGCGACGACATCGCGGGCAATCGAAAAACGCTGTCAGCCAAGACGGCCGGCCAATCGAGATTGCTCGGCGGCAGAAGTGTCCCCAATTCAACCATGGCTCGGCAGCAGACATAGCCTTGTTCAAGCTCGGCCTGGCGGGGGTGCGATTCAATCATAGCTCGGACACATTGGTAAACCCGATCACGATAGCTCGGATAGGTTTAAGGGGCAATTGTGAGGGGAGATTTGCATTGGACTGTACGGCCGAGCAATGATAGCGGCAGACTTGGCGGAGTGTACGGTGTCGAGCTAACCCTCACGACGGCGCGGCCAGCAAACTGACTCGCACGGTCGAGGAAATCGACCGGTCGGGTAGCAACTGGCGTTGTCGGGCTGTGGCCTGCACGAGATGAACGGAACTCAAGGTTGCAGATGATGGTGCTGAGCTAGATGGTGCCCGGGCTACACTTGAGACGCGGTTAGTGCCGGTATGCGTCTAACCGGCCACAAAAGGAAGGCAGTGTCCGTGTGACCGAGGTGAATGATTGAACGGTTGGAGGCCGGCATGCCTCGCGACTGATTGATCGACATGAATCGGTCAGGAGTAGCTCGGCCGAGGTGGTCAGACCACATGATCCCAAGGGACAGTTCGGTGCAATGTAGCCCGGTTGAGTACGCGTAATGGATGTCTTCCGTCAAGTGATAGGCCGGTCGTGGTACCTCGGTCAAGGGTGCCACCTGGGCCAATGGTGTGAAGGAGAGGACAACTGCTCCACGAATGCCTCAATACTGTTAGGCAGTTCAGTGTGTGCTGGTGAAAGGACAAAACCTTTACACGCGTAAGGTGGTGAGAGGCGCGCACTGCCACCTGTCCAGGGAAGGACAGCAGAGGTAGTGCGCGCACGACCTTGAGGCTGCATGGCCAGCCTAGAAATAGGGGAGGAGACGAACGTTGGAGGTATGCGAACTCACTCTCACAAACACTCTCTCCTCATTGTCTTCTTCCCGAAATCTGACTTGATCGTCGGAGGGTCTTTCCGGCACACCACCGCCGGGCAGCTCACCATTTTTGTGTTGCAGAGATAGACGCCGTTACCAGAAGCTTGACGTTCAAGGCGTACGGAGAGCAAAGAATATTTCGCCCCCGTACAACCATAATTAGTTAGTTTTCTATTTATTGTCTCACATCAAGAAAAAGTATAAAATAGATTGGTTAATGAGTTTTGTCATTTTTTTTATTACCATATTTAGTTAGTTTTTTATTTATTGTCTCACATCCAGAAAAAGTATAAGATAGATTGGTTAATAATTAGATAAAATAATAAAGAAAAATAGTTGCTTAGATATTTTAATAAATTGTCACATCATTAATTTTAAAAACGGCTCTGACTATTGGGCTATAATTATACAACACTACTGCAGACCTCCAGTTGGGGACCCCCACCACCCCTACATACACGTGGGGGTCAAAGAGAGAAGGGGAAAAAAAAATTGGACCAATTTGCATTCACTGGGTGCTAGGGGTCTCCTCTATTTTCCATAATTATAGCAATGTCATACACAAGGAAAATGATATATAAACACACTTGCTAAATCTATTTTTAAGACTCAATAATATGTAAAATAGAATAATTAAGTGATTATCACAGAAGACATGAAAAAGAGTGATTTTAAGATTTCAATATAATAACACGTTATTAAGGCCTGGTTTGGGATACATGAAAAAAGTTAAAAATTTATTCAAAAAGTTAAAAAGTTATCACTATTCACCAAAAAAAAAAAAAACAAATTAATTTTACACTTAATTATTACAACTGGTGCCTGTCTCCCCCACAGACTTGGCTGACTTTCTGGGAAAAATTGCACAGGCGGAGTACACAAACAACACTGCTATTCGGCCTGTGGGGACCCATTACGGGTCTTTTTTTGATAATCTGAACCGTGCAATGTGTAGAACTCGTCGAATACTATATGCTCATACAAAAAAACATTGATCAAATATCGCTAACTATATGATCAATTCAATTTTGTATAAAAAATTGATGGTGTTATAGTTAATGGTTGACAAAAAACTAACACGATCAGATAGCTATCGATATCCGATCAACATGATTTTTTACAAGCTTATAGTACTCCACAAGTTCTACACATTGAATGGTTCCAATTAACAAAAAGGAACCCGTGGTGAGCCCCCACGGGCCGAATAACACCGTCCAATTCAAACCCGAGAAGGAGGCAACTATTTCCTATCTCCTAATCAGCCCACTACTTTGCCCAGACTGTACAGGCTCCTGCACTAACTTCTCTTATATACTTATTTATATAATTTTTTAGTACACATTTTTTTCTAAAAAATTAAAAAATTAATCCAAATATGTATCTTTTTTTTCTTAACTTTTTAATCTAAAAAGATAAAAAAATACACTTATTTAGAACATCTCAAACAACCCTTTAAAAATTGAGTCGAATTTTTAAATTGGAGTACTACAACTCATATGATCCACTCACCAATGTCTAACAATAAAAAAATAAAAAAGTAATTGCATTAATACATCATATTCTAATAAAATACGATAAAAAGGTATGGCAAAATTTTTATTTTTTTTATTTTTTAAATAAAAAACACTAATAATATTTTGCCAATTATTACGGATGGTTTTCAAATTTTTTTAACCTCACAACAAAAAATTAAAATTTTAAAAACCAAAATTTAGGATAGGTATTATTGTGAAATGAAGATGGAAGATTGAATAACTTTAGGCAGTTATTTCGGTAGTCTTGTTGTTGGAAGATTTTTTTTTAAGGTTGCACTTCTCTTATCTTGAAATCTCAACTTGAGAAAATTTAAGGGGCTCATAAGATTCACCACGAGTCATGTTTTGATAATTCAAATAGTTTATTTTGTAAGGTAATTAATGTATATTATTTATGAAAAAATTTAGGACAATCCGATAATCGTAATCCTTTCATTTTGTCACATTTATCTGTAAAAAAAAAATGAATGGTCAATTTTAAAAATGTATCTGTCATCCATTTTTCAAGAGACAAATGCGATAAAATAGAAGGGTTACGATTATTGGATCATTCTAAATTTTTTTCACAAATAATATACATTGAAAGCCCTACAAAACAAACGATTCGTATCATCAAAATGAGACTCATGGTGAATCTTCCAGACCCCTCAAATTCTCTCATATTGAAATCTCAATATAAGAGAAGCCCAATCTTTTTTTTAACGACCACCCTCATATGAAGATTACATTGTAAAGGATTTCCCAATACCAAATCAAAGAGAATTGAAATATATTTCTGTCATTCCTTCTATATTAAGATTATATATAACTTTGCATTCCATTTACTCACACTTTTATTACGAAACAATAAGAGTAGATGTAATTTATTGTTATTTTACTTGTAATTTGATTATTAATTCAATAATTTTACTTTATCTTTTTCATAACATTTTCTTTCTTTTTCTATATATTTTTCACTATACTTGACAATTGTAAAAGTGCTCTTCGTTGAGATAAAAAAAAAAAAAAAAAAAAAAACCATCTTCACATTTACTTGATAATTGACTCAAATTTAAATCTGAAAAGATTTTTTAACCTTTTTTAATTCACCAAACTTACAAAAATTTTCATTAAAAAAAAAAAAAATAATGAAGCCAAACACATGTATAAGTGGTAAAATAATTATATTTTGAAAAATATAAATTTATTATTAGTTTTTTTATTGGAAATTTATTATTAGTTGATAATAGAGAACAACAGCAAAGTTTAAAGCAAAAACACGTTGGACACGTGAAATTTCGTTAAAGTACATCTTATTGCTATTATTACTACATTTTTTTTTATAAAAAAAAAAAAAATTATTTTTACATTTTTACTTATTTTAGAACATATCATTTCTCAGTATACATATTTATTATTTTGACTTTTAATTATTTTTTTCAAACAACACACTTAATATTTTAATGATACCTTAACTCGTATCGTTATGAAGACACCACCTAAAATCTTATTCCAAACACGTCCTTTAACCAATATATAAGTTAATAAATGGCCCCATAGCTCCAGCCATGTCAGTTAAATTGTGAATATTGTTCTCTCTCCGATTATATCATTATTATTATTTAAAAGGGCAAATTACCAACACCCTTTCAAGATTTGAGAAATATACGGATTTTTCTAAAGTTTGAAAAATTACAAATTATTCTCTGAGGTTTATATTTACATAACAAATGATGGGACAATTTGTTATGCAAATATGAACTTCATGGGACGGGATGTAATTTCTCAAATCTCAGGTGGTATCCGTATTTTAGTCAAACTTCGAGGGGTGTGTTGATAATTTTCCCTATTTAAAATTATTTTTATTAAAGTGGTGTGCTTTTGTATATATATATATATTTGATTTATTTTTTGTTCTTATAACTGGTTTATTTATTTATTTAAAATTTTTTCTTTTGTACAATTAATTAGGAACTTTGTGATGTCTAAATAATACATGAAGTAGGAGAAGAGTGAAAAAAAAATAAAAAAATAAATAAAAATATTAAAACAAAAAAGAGAGAGAAAAGAAAAATAAAGAGAAAATAGATAGATAACGGAGTAGACAGAGAGATTACATGTATGACCAGTTCCCCATCGCAACAAAACCACCATTGACCAGCTCCCCAATTCACCTCCAAAAATAGACCTCACTGTTTATACATGTTGTCAAATATTTGGCATGCATTGAACAATTATATTATACCTACCCAAAAAAGTTAGTTATATTAGTACAAAGCCAAGAAAAATGTTTGGGGACCTTAATTTTTGTGACTTAAATGGTTTAAAATTGTCAAAACGATGTCATTTTGGCAATTTTGATGTTGTTTTGTACTCAAAACGACGTCGTTTTGGCAAATTCGAGCCATTTGAGCCACAGGAATTTATATCTTTGACATAAAACATCAGATTCAGTTGGCCCCTTCTGCTTGACGAAAAGGGGAAACAGATGATGGGTTGTTCAAAGGATTTGGGTTTTGCGTATTAAGATTTTTTTTGTTTTAAAAAAGATATGTACATAAAAAAAATTTGATATAATATTGTAGGTGTGTTTTGATATTCATTATAGTAATTTTGCTTCAAGATATAATTATCATTAACATAATGTTTCATTAAGTGTATGCACAAAGATAAATAAGTGTGTGAAAATAAAAATTTTCATATATATATATATTTTTTTTATAATTCTACTTACACCATTGATTTACCTTTTTACACCATTCATTTTATTATATCACTAAAAAAAATGTGATTCTCATTACATCCATTATACTACCAAAACTAACCCTAAACTAAAAACTCTTCAAAATCTTTTCAGTTTTTTCTCTTACACCGATAGCTTTTGGTAATACAATGTTAAAGAATTTAAATTACTTCAATGCCATATTACTAGACAAACTAATTTTTTTCTAGCCATTTATTGCCGCTTGATTATATGATTTTACTTTAACAAGAAATTAATTGAAGCTCATTTGTGAAATGTCTGTCTGGTGATACATTACTATACGAATTAGATTACGCTAGTGTCATGTTGCCGAACTAAAATAAATTTGTCTAATCACCTATCACTTTATTTACATTATAGATTGTCTTCATTGTTATCGCATTAAAGGCATCCCTTCGTTTCAATGTAATCAATATCTCTTTTGATTGCACCATACTATTTGACATGTCCACTAACAGTGATATTTTCTTCTTAGATAATCTACTAGTAAATGAATTCAAGATGTTCTCTAATGAATAGAAACATAATCATTCCAAGCAGAAAAAACCAATTATATATATATATATATATATAATTGGAAATGCACAATAATGAGTAATAGAACAAATTAAAAATGTTCGGCCTTGGGTTATTGGAAATATATCTTTGATTTTGAAACACCGAACAAAAGTCGAAGAATTCTCTCAAAAAACGAAACGAAAACCTGCGAAACAAATAAAAAAAACTCACCATTTTATTTTTTGATGGTTCTTTACCACTATTTATTCATCTATTACTTTTTTCTATGATCAAAACACTATAATTCTCACTTGGAAAAGAGATATGTAGCAGAGAACAAAAACTGAGAAGGGAAGAAGGGCAGTAGGAATTGAAGAGTAATGGATGTAAGAAGATAATAAAATATATTTAATTTTAGCCTCTTGTCCTTGAAAGTAATTTCACACATAGGTAAAATTAGAAAAGAAAAAAAAAATCTCATACGGAGAATGTAAAGAGGTAAATTAGTGATGTAAGTAAAATCAAGGATCCCCTCCCGTCGCTATTTGGGGGCGTTCCTGTTTCCATTGCGATAATCCGAGCGTTTATTTTGTCAGGTATTTCATATGTTTTATTTATAGAAAAATTTAAGTCGATTTGATAATTATAAATTGTTCAAATTATTGCGTTTTTCACAAAAACAATAGACAACGATTGTGTTTGTTAAAATAAATCATACATTTTTTTAGTAACAAACGCAATAAATTAAACAAGTTACAATTATCGGATCAATCTTTTTTTTTTATGTCTGTGTGTGTCGATGAAATGCACGAAATGTTTGACAAAATAAACTATTTGGATCATCGAAATGAGGCTCGTGATGAGCTCTACGGGCCGAAATAGCACCCTCTTTGGACTATTTAGAATTTATGATAATTATGGAATCTGATTCGTATATGATTCTATTTAGAATTTATTTTGGAATTAGAAATTAAACGTCCAAATGGTTTAAGGAGGTAAAATTAATGAGTTGAATCAGTTTAATCTCAAGTATCAGACCATATGAGAGATTAATTAAATATTTTATTTAGTTTAGTAAAATTGATATTTGATTAATTGGATCCGAATTGGAGTTAATGAAGTTAATTAAGTTATGAGGAATGAGAATTATGATTATATTGAATTAAATTTACTAATGAGGTATCCAATTTGAAATTTTAATTTATTGACGGAGATTTTGAGTTTGATATGAAATTGAAGGCTTTAGAGATTTGAGAAACCAAAATTGATTATGCCAGTAAGTTTAATTCACTACAACATTTTCTTGGTTTAGTGACATTTGAAAGTACCACAAAACTATTGGTTTAATGACATTTTTTAGTTTTGTGGCATTTTGAACAAGTGTCATTTGTATCCGTGCCATGGTAGATACTTGCAAGTGCCATTACACCATCATGGTTAAAAACTTTCAATGACATTTTGATGTCATGATAGATATTATTTGTGGTACTATCAAGCGCCATTAAAAAAAGAGTTAGTGACACTTATAAGTGTCATTACACCATCAAGACTAAAACCTTTCAGTGACACTTTAATGTCATGGTAGACACTATTCGTGACGCTATCAAGTGCCATTCGTGATGATAATTCATAGTAGAACAATTTGATCCGCTCTTGCGGAGACTCGAACTGCCAACCTCCCGCACCGTAAACCTTATACCCCACACTCTTCCCACTACACCTCTATAGTATTACATGATTATATATGCAACATATATTATTTATATAGTATATACATCCATATTAATATAAAAGTATATGTATAAACATAATTATTTTATTAATTAAATATAATTTATTTAAAATAAACTATTTACTAGCAAAATAAAAAAAGACCACTTTTGGCGACTAAAAATATTTTTTAGTCTCAAATTCTATACTTTTGGCTACTAATTATTTTTTAGTTGCTAAAAAACTTAACTTTTGCCGACCAAAATCGGATTTGGTTGCCGAAGATGCACTTTCAGCTACCAAAATTTTGGTCGCCAAAAAATTTAATTCCTGCCTTAGGATTTTAGTTCTCCCACGCTAAAAATGACCACTTTTGATGACTAAATTTATTTTTTAGTCGCCAATTGTAGACTTTTGACTACTAAAATTTTTTTTAGTTACCAAAAAGCTTTACTTTTGGCTACTAAAATTTTTTTAGTTGGTAAAACCCATATAATCAGTAACCAAATTTATTTTTAGTCGCCAATTGTAGACTTTTGACTACTAAATTTTTTTAGTTGCCAAAAAATTTTACTTTATTGAGTTTAATTTTTTTCTGTAGTGTATATTGAGTTTTATTTATTTATTTTTAATCATTTACTGCATTTTAAAAATTTAGAAAATATATTGGCATTTTTTGTTTTTTCAAAAATGTCATTATAAGCTTGGAAAATTTTTGGCTTAGTGGCATTTCTCAAAATGCTATAAAATATTTGTTTATGACACTTTTCACCTAAGTGCCATAAAAAATAATTTGCACCTACCTAGTGTCCTGACATTTTTTAAAAAATGCCATTGCTACTAAAGTTTAGTGGCATCTATTGGTAAATATCACGAACATAATTTTTTGGGTCATTATTTTATAAAATATCATAAAATTGATGTGACATTTCTTTATTGAAATGCCACTAGAGCTTTATATGTTTGTAGTTCTGTGGCATTTTTCTAAAACATTTAATGCCAATTTTTATTTTTGTGGCATTTTCTAAAAACATGTCACTAGTGTAGTGTCACTAAAGTGTAAATTTGTTGTAGTGACATTTTTGTTGTAATGAAGTGACACTTTTTTTTAATTGAAATGCCACTAGAGCCTTGTATATTTGTGGCTCTATGACATTTTTTTAAAAAATGCCACAAAATATTCTTTTTGTGACATTTTTTAAGAACATGCCACTAGTATGGTGTCACTAAAATGTATTTTTGTTGTAGTGATTTGATATTTCGAGCCTTTTGAGAGTTTGATTAAAAATCTTATTCAGATTGATAAAAATTAATTATAATTAATTGGGCCTTAATTGAAGTCAATTAGATTAATTAAATTATGTGAGATTTGAGATTAGTTATGATTAATTACATTATGTGTTAATCAAGATTTGCTAATACTAAGTGTTGCTTAATTAAGTTAATTTTAATCATAAATTAAATTGTGAAATGGTCTAAAACTTGAGGGTGAGGGTGAGGGTGAGGGTGAGGGGGTGGGGGTGGGTGTGCTAAGAAATCTGTATAGGTGTGCATGTAAGTGTTGTGGTGGAACTCATAGGAGTTGTGCACGTGTGTGATGTGGTGTCATGAAATAAGTGTGTATATTTGTGCATTATTGGCCTCGTTTGGGAAGTGGCTATTTTAGAGGCATTTTGGCTTTTTGACTATTTTAGTAGGCTATTTTAGTTTTTGTGTTTGGGAAGATGGGATAGATTTTTATTTGAGTTGGTGTATTGAAAAATGTGTTGAAATGATGTTTAAAATTAAAATGACAAATTTATCCCTAATCTCACATTTTTCAAAATAAATACAAAGGGGCGAAATGGTAATTTCCCTACATCCTTGTGTGATGGTAGGCTCTGTCAAAGATGGCTTTTTTTTTTTTTTTTTTTTTTTTTGAATTTTGAATTTTGAATTTTGCACCTCTGCCCTACTGTTCATGCTTTTTGGCTTAAAATTGAAATGAGGCTATAATAGCTTGAATCAGCCTTTCCCAAACACCGCCATTGTGTTGAGAGTGTATATTACTTTGTGAAAGACTTTTCAAAGTCAAGAAGAAGGGGTCCATCTTGCGATGTGTATTGGAGAATTCAATTATAGAGAGAGAGAAGTGGGTATGCATCATCGTGCTGGAGCTTTGGCCCAGTGAGAGAGATAAGCGGGTGTGCATCATTGTGTTGGAGCTTTGGCCCAGCTCTCTGCTGTGAGTATTTTTAGAGAAAGAGAGAAAGTGAGTTCAACAGTTGAAAGATTGTATAGAAAGAGAGAGTGAGCATCCTGTACTGAGTAGCAAATCCCTTCAACGTTGCTTTTAACCCACAAGGCCACTCTAATTTGTCTGAGCATTATTAAATTTACGAACAAACCATACCACTGCCAGTAATAAAGCTTTCTACAATCGTACTTCTAACTTTTTATACTTAGGATTAGTTTGGGATGATCTAAATAAGTGTACTTTTAGACTTTTTATGAAATATGAGTTGGATATGGATTGGGTTTGAAGTGATGTGTTAGAGAGGTGATGTTACTTAAATAAGATGATGTAACTTAAATAAAATAGTGACTTTTTGACTTTTTAACTTTTTTAGATCATGTCAAACAAGATCTTAAAGTCAGCCCACCATTCTAACAATCCTACCAATGAACTTGGAATAGCCTAATAAATTCCCCACCAATTCATTAAATGGAACCAAACCTTCCAAATTAAATTAAAGGACAACCCATCAGCACATGATCTATTGTTCCCTAGTCAGTGTTATAGAAAATACATAGGACAACCCACTCCACGATTTCATTTGTGATTAAATTAATTTAATTAGACAACACTTAGTAGGTGTTTGGATAAATTTAAAAAGTTAAAATTCAAAAAGTCATTACAAAAGGCCTGATTTAGGATGTTTTAAAAAATTTAAAAAGTCAAAAAGTTACCAAAAAAAAAAATTATCACTTTTCACAAATTAAAAATATTAAAAAATTAATATATATAATATTTTAATCAAACCAATTTTACAAATTTTTCAGGGCTAAATTGACCCCTTTAGTAACCATGGACAAGGAAAAAAAAATTACGTATATAAAATCACTGTCTTGGACGGTAATGTTGGGCCCGTAGGGGCCCATCACGGGTCCCGTTTTGATAATCCGAACCGTGCAATATATAAAACTCGTCCAAAACTATAAGCTTGGAAAAAATCACGTTGATCGGATATCGCTAACTATATGATCAAATCCGTTTTGTATAAAAAATGAATGGTGTTATAGTTATAGCTATCGATATCCAATCAACGTGATTTTTTACAAACATATATTACTCGACGAGTTCTACACATTGAACTGTTTCGATTAGCAAAACGAGATCTGTGGTGGGCTCCCACAGGCCGAACAACACCGTCCAATTCAAGCTCGAAAAGGAGGCAATCATTTCTCATCTCATAGCCGGCCCACTACCCTGCACAACATGCACGACCTAATCCACTATCTTCTCCTACACACTTATTTATACAATTTTTTAATACACATTTTTTGTAAAAAGTTAAAAAATTAATCCAAACATCCATATTTTTTTCTCAACTTTTTAATCTAAAAAAATAAAAAATACACTTATTTAAAACATTCCAAACAATCTCAAAGTTAAAAAATACATACTATTCACATTCTTTTTGGATGGAAAACAAACAACACTGGTTTTTTTTTTTTTTTTTTTTAGATAGTGTTTGAATAAACAGAAGCTACAGAAGAAAAGATCAAAAGAAAAAACAGGGGGAGTCATGAGCCAGCAACATCAAGATAAACAGCCGAAGCCACCGAAGTCGGAACCTCTTCCATCCAAACACGCAACCCCGGAGAGAAGATAGCCAATCTAGCCAACCGGTGAGCAACCACATTACCAGTACGGCGAACATGGCTTACCATAAAGGAATGAAAGGAGGACGACACTTGACGAGCTTCCATAATCAGGGGACCAAACCCAGCAAGCTCAAATTCAGCACAATTGGCAGCCATGAAAGCATTAACCACAGTCAAAGAGTCCCCCTCCAAATGTACATCTGCAAAACCAAGCTCATGAAAGCAAACCGAATACAGCGTCAAACGCCTCCGCTTCCACAAAATCTACATCCAAAATTTGGCCCACTGTTAGAAGAGAAGCCATTACTTGGCCTAAACTATTATGAGCAACGACACCAAGACCGAAACATGTTGCTCTTTGCCAATTCGCCATCAAAATTTAGCTTAAAAACCCCACGGTGGAGGCAACCAAACAACCAAGGATGCCAAAGGCGGTGGGAAGATTAACCCGAGCATCAATAAAATTCGAAAAACTATTAAACGAATGGACGCCACCTCCCCGCATACTATTGGCTTTTGTAAAACCACTTGATTACGATGTAACCAAATACCCAAAGATATCAAAAAACAAGGCCCAAAAGCGCCGATCCATGGGATGAAGAGATTTGCCAAATCCAATCAAAGAAAGCACATGTCAACCCGGTTGCCATAAGTGATCTAAACCCATGACCAACCAAACACGTTCGCAAAGTCACATTGAAACAAGCGGTGGCATACGCTTCCACCCCCTCGCCACATACCTCATAGCAATCAGAAAGAGGAATACGTTTCTTAATCAGATTTGCTTTAATTGGCAAAATATCGAGACAAGCTTTCCAAGCAAAAACACGAATTTTTGAAGGAATTTGTAACTTCCAAACCAATTTCCAAAAAACAGCAGAATTCATCCCATCCTCCGAAGAACCAGCAGCCATGTCAATATTAGATGTAGCCAGATCCAAGAGATATGCCGACTTGACCGAAAAAATCCCATTCTTCGAGTAATGCCAAACAAGAGTGTCCTTGGGCCAATTTCGATAAAGAGGAATTGCAAGAATTGTGGGGACATCAATAGGAGAAAAACTAGAAGTGATGATCTCCTTATTCCAACATCCCCTATCCCTATCAATGAGAATCAAAACAGGTGCATCCAACAACAAGTCCGTAGGCGGAACAACAAGTTGGAAAGACAAAGGACGTGGAATCCATTGATCCCCCCAAACCTGGGCTCTTTGACCATCACCAATCCGCCATTGCAACCCAGATTGTAATAGAGATCTCGAACCATGAATGCTTCTCTAAGTTAAAGAAGGATTACAACCCAATGAAGTATCCAAAACAAAGGAATTAGGAAAGTACCGAGATTTAAGCAACTGCGCCGCCAAGGACTCCGGATGCTTGAGAAGCTGCCAAACTTGTTTTGCAAGCATCGCCCTATTAAAAGCCACCAAACTACGAAAACCCAAACCTCCCTTCTGTTTTGGCAAACAAAGTTTGCTCCACCTAAGCCAATGAATCTTCCTTTCTTCCTTACGTTGACCCCACCAAAAATGACTAATCATTGAATCAATTTCATGACAAAGGCCCACCGGAAGCATGAAACAGGACATGATGAAAACAGGAATAGCTTGTGCAATGGCCTTAATCAAAATATCACGCCCCGCAGCCGATAAAAACTTTTCTTTCCAACCATTTAAACGTTTCCAAATATTTGTTTTGATGTACCCAAACACCACCCTTTTTGATACACCAACAAAGGTGGGCATACCCAGATACTTCCCATTTGTTGCTATAGCCTCCACTCCTAGCAGATGAGAAATGGCTTGTTTGGAGTGGTCATCAACATTCTTGCTAAAAAATACTGAAGACTTATCCAAATTGACTTTCTGCCCCGATGCCTTCTCAAAATCACTCAGAATACGCATCACAACTTGAGCTTCATCAAAAGACGCCTTTGCAAAAACCAAACTATCATCAGCAAAGAAAAGATGGGACACCCGTGGCCCCGAAAGACTAAACTTCACGCCAGATAATAAATGCCGCCCAACAGCATTATGTAACATACACGAAAGGGCTTCAAGCATAAGGATAAATAAATATGGAGAAATAAGGTCCCCTTGACGCAATCCCCGCGAGGGAAAGAAACGCGGCGAAGGTACACCATTGATAAGCACCGAATATGAGACAGAGGACACACACTACATAATTAAAGCAACAAACCTGGGAGCAAAACCCAAATGAACCAAGGTACTCTCCAAGAAAGCCCACTCAACAACACTGGTTAGAGGTCAAAAAGATCGAAATGTCCCTCTTTTTGTCCTTTCCTCCCAGCCTGTACCAAAAAAAAAAAAAATACTTCATATATCTTCTCAGGAGCCGCTCACCACACATTGCACGCACAAGCCATACGCCGTACTGGCGCTTCACGTGACGCACAGTCAGCACGAAACAATCATCTAGGGGCAAACAGGTAATTTGAATATTTATTACAATATTGTAATACACATTTTTTTTCATAAAAAGTTAAAAAATTATCATAAACACTCATATTTTTTTCCTAACTTTTTTAATTTAAAAGTCAAAAAATACACTTATATAAATCATCTTAAACAATCCCTTATTCTTAGCAAATCTTGATTAACACATAGTGTAATCATAACAAATCTTAAGTTCCACATAATTTAATTAGACTAATTGATTTCAATTAAGGCCTAGTTATTTATAATTAATTTTCACCAATCTTGATAGGTTTTCAATCAAACTTCCAAAAGGCTACAAATATCACATTAAACTTATTGCCATTATCAATTTTAATTTCTTAAATCTCTAAGGCCTTCAATTTCAGATCAAATTGAAAATTTCTGTCAATAAATTATATATTCAAATTAGACACCTCATAAGTAAATTTAATTCATAATAATTATAATTCTCATTCCTCATAACTTGATTAACTTCATTAACTCCAATTCGGACTCAATTAATCAAATCTTCAATTTTTAATTTCAAAATAAATCCTTAATAGAATCATATGCGAATCAGATTCCATAATCCTCATAAATCCCAAGCTAAATCAGAATAGTGACTAGTTACAATTAAAATCTCCTTAATTAATTATATGTAAAATATTATACGTTTAATTTCTCATTCCAAAATAAATCCTTAATAAAATCATACTTGAAATTAAACTGTTTTCAAGTTTTGTATTTCCTTTAAGAATTTTTTTTAAAAAATTTTGTTTTACCTTATCGATTTTATTTATCATAAAAATACCATCATTAAGAACATAGTTAACTTTGGCCTCGTTTGGGAAGTGGCTATTTTAGTAGGCTATTTGGTTTTTTAGCTATTTTAATAGGTTATTTTAGTTTTGTGTTTGGGAAGATGAGATGATTTTTTAGTTGAGTTGTTGTATTGGAAAGTGTGTTGAAATGATGTTTGAAGTTAAAATGACAATTTTGTTCCTAAAATTATAATTTTGTAAATTGATGTGAAGGGGTAAATAAGTAATTTCTCACGTGATGTAGAAGTTTGACCTTTGACAGTGTAGGCCGGCCCTACACTGTCCGGCAGCAGGACTATTTTTTCTTTTTTTTTTTTTTGAAAATCAATCAAAAAGTTGCTACAGTGTTGCTTTTGGGCTAATTTCCAAAACTAGGCTATAATAGCCCCAAAACGCGCTTCCCAAACAGCGCCTTTATTTCAATCTGAAGGATACACAAACAAAGATAATAAGTCATCACCACGACTCACAGAGGGCTACAAACAACCTCTCAAAAAAAAAAAAAAAAAAAAAGAGGGCTACAAACAAGACATTAATTCTTAATATATAAAACTTGGAAATACATAGGAAGAAAGATAATAATGAAACCATCATTGACCATCCATCCACAGGACTGGGCTAGTTGTTTTAGAGAGCAGCTTTGTTTGGTGAGGCATAATGCAGCAACTCCTGGTTAGCTTCAACTATGGCCATGTCCTCTTCAATTAGAGTCAACCAAATTTCTACTCCCTCACCATCTCTTGTATCCATCAATGCCATTCCAGGTGGGATAATAGAAGCCTGACCAACAATCCCCACCCATGTCGGCGTCCCCCATCCAAAATCCACTTTGTATACAGAAAATCCACACCAGCTGCTATGGCAATACATCTCCATTTCATATTCCTTCTTCGCCTGCGGTGTTGCCTTGGTCGACAAATTATTGTTCTTCATGACAGACTCTTCAACCCCTTTCCTCATGTTACACACCAACCCTGACATGTCTGTTACTTCACTCTCGTAGTCATCGTCATCGTTATCAATTATTATCTGGAACATTCCTGCTACATTTCCAAAACTATGTTTTGGTAAAGGTGGTATATGTTGGGATCCAGGATCCCCCAAGACCTTTGCGGAAATTAAACCAAGCAGAAAAAACACACCCACACTCAAGGAGACACAATATTTTACGTGGTTCGGCCTCAATGCCTACGTCCACGGGAGAGTAGCCGATTTTCACTATACCAATTTGGAGATTACAGAAAGATTAAATTAGAGGAGGAGCTCACACTCTCCTCACTCACCCACTCTCCCGTCTCCCTCGCTCACACCGAGGGAGACGGTCTCTCCGTCTCACATCTCACACTCTCTGATATGTTGCTCTTCCTTGGCTCTCTTCTCTCTCTCTCATTTTGCCTCTCTCACACCCCCTCTATATATACATATACATGGTATGGGAGAGTTGGAAAAACACAGCTGGTTGAACACATGGCCAACTGTGTGCTTCACATGGCCAGCCTTTTCCTCATGGCTTTGTAGTTGGCAAGCATGGCAAGCCCCTCATGTGGCTGCCAACTCACTGATGGGTTGATATTCCTACAGTATAAGCTTTGACCGCAAGTTTATCGCTCCCATAAGCACATACAACTTTCGATTCCCACCAAATCTTGATCTGGATGCAGCCAGTGCGCATTTCCAAAAAAGCTGTGACCTACCTCGGTGGGTTGTGATACGCTTCATGGCGCTTTTGGACTTGAGGTCAGTGATTTTTGTGGCATCGACCACAAACTTCTTTGAAACGACCTTTGGGCCTTTTCCACTGAATGTTAACGATGTAACTGGGAAGTCCTCTACTGGGGGGAAGCGAGAGGAGACAGCAGTGAAATCTGGGACTACGGTGTTGGAGGATCCAAGAGCAATTTCAGACCACGCCTTGATAAATGAGGAATAGGAGGCTCCATCACCGATCTTGTGGGAAACTTGCACGGTAATAGCCACTCCGCCGCATGGAAAAAAGTTGACTTGAACGCGTGACAGAGGGCCATTGTTATAGTCTGTGGGTTCGGGTCGAGCCAAAGGGACCATGCCTTGAATACTGGGTCGTTCAAGAATGTCGGAGACACCACAATTTTTGATGACACGAGCCTCAAAAAAATCAATTCCCTCATCGTTGCAATCGACTGAGAGATTGTTTTTCAATCTTCCAGCAAGTGGGTAAAAGTGAGTGAGGGTTTCAGACAGCGAAACCTTTAGACGTTGGGATATTTCATGGAACACGTCATCATATTTATGATCGTTGTCACCACCACCACCAAACGTAGCATGAATAGTACTGGGGGCATAGAAGAAAACCACTGGTATGTGAAGAAATGTAGAGCGCTGGTCTCTAGATGAGAGCTTGTGGGTTCTAAGGTGATGGGGAGTGGGAGAAGATGGCATGATGGTTTCTCTAGAAATTACCTCAACTTCAATATCCATAGGCTAGTTGGTTGCTTGCCTCTATATTTTTTTCGTAGCTTAACTAGTTGGTTGTCTCTATCTTGCTACTTCAACTTCACTCACTTCATAACATTCGACGCAACAAATGCTAAAAGACTCCAGAATAAAGGCTAAAAGACTCGAGAATATATAGGGGATTCCTTGTAGATTTTTTATTTTATTTATTTATTTTATTATTTATTATATGTTTTTGATTGAGATTGCTTGTAAAGTTGTATATGGATAATTTGGGACCACACCTGCCATCTCAGTTCCTAATGATTAGGAAATGATATATAAATCTATTTTTTAAATTTATTTTTTTAAGTTGACGGTGTGTAACTAATATAATTGACTTAATGACACTACAGGAAATTCGTTTTTTAGCGGCGTTTTAAAAACGCCACGAAAAGCCTGAAAAATGCCGTAATATCTTATAGTGACGTGTAAAATTTTCACCGTTGATAGGGCCGCCGCAATAGCTACACAACGTTTGAAAAGCATCGCTAAAAACATTATACGGCGTTTCTTAAAACGCCGCAAAATCTTTAACGACCGTCTCGCCTTCCGTCCCCAATTAACGTGTGACGTGGAATGACGTCATTTAGTGGCATTTTTTCGAAAAACGCCACTGTTTTTATTTTTTATTTTTTTTATTCCCTACATGAATTAAATGTGTGACATCACAATGACATCATTTTGTGACGTTTTTTAGAAAACGCCACTTTTTTTTTTTGGGGGGGGGGGAGGGGGGTGGTGGGTTTCCTGCTGGTGGTGGAAACTGAATTCACAATTTGGGGATCTCATGTTTTATGTTTGCTCTATGCAACCAAACTGCTAGATTTAAAACCAATCCTCAATACATGCCATATACATGCATAATATAATCTCACCAGAATCATCATTTCAAGTGAAAATTTCACATCTAGTGTCATATACATGCATATTGTCAACTAAGACATCTAAGCAACCATGAGTCTGTAACACATTGTTTTCATAGGACGCAATTCAAACAAAACTTTGTCCACTAAAAATAATAAATAAATTTAACAACTTTCACTTCAATTGTTTTTTTTCTTCTTACATTCCATAAGGTGAAGTTTCCATTCCAGCACCGATCCTTTAAAAGAAGGGCTTATTAATTTTTCCAAAATCATAATAACTTGGAAAATTTCACAATGCTAAAAAACCAACTTGGCTACCCAAGTTTTGACTACACACAAGTCAAGTTGCTACTTTGAAGCTGATAAAATAAAAGTCAAGTTACACACAAGTCAAGTTTTGACTACACACAAGTCAAGTTACACACAAGTCAAGTTTTGACTACACACAAGCCTTTCCTATACATAAATCTCAAGGGTAACTGATCAACCCAGGGGATCTTAATTTCAAGAAAGTACATAAAACTACTAATTCAGGTTTTAAAGTATGAGAAGTCGGCGATTAAAATGCCTACGAGAATACTATAATTTACAAACTATATAGCTTTTTGGTTTGCATAGAACACCTACAACTGGATCAGCAAGTCACTGGTCTAAGCAGATGATTTCGCCGGACCGTCCTTTGGTTTCCAGATAATATGCTCAAGTTTAGCGCAGAAGTTCTTGTAGAACTGCAGAGAAAGAACATGAGTGTGTATCAATATATATATATATATATTTAGTGGCACTAGGGTATCCGGATCAAAGTCCAATTAATCCCCCAAGTGTGCACAGGCCCTCGATAAGGAATTTCCCGCTACGAGTGTATGAATATTTGATTAGCACAACAGCAGTTATGCGTGTCTGATGGAAGTATGAGACCAGAAAGGAAAAAGACAATGCCTTCTTTATGACTTACTATAGTAGACACATCATTTTTTCCCATCAAAATTTACAAGGAGAGCCCATTAGCTTGCACAAATAACTCTATTAGTGAAGACATCCATGCATAATATTAATTCTGATTTTCACAGTGAAGCACATCTGGTTGAGGAATAACATGTCCATGAAGCAAATGTCTCTAAAACAAGATGTAGAACTTTTCCTTTAGTTTTGATGGGAAAGGTTAGAATAATAGATATAGAACTAATGGGAAACAAGTAGGCTGAGAAATATTAGTTTGTTCAAAGACCACCAACTGGATGGTAGGCTAGGCAGCTAACAAATACAGTAACATTTCCATGAAGCAAATGTCAGTCAAACAAGATGTAACAATATGTAATACAAATTTCGAATGCAAAGAGAAAACCCTTACCTTCAAGCAACAGCAACAGCAACATATGCCGTCGCAAAAAGTTCCGTGTCATATACCCATTTCTCTAGTAGTGTTACTTCTGTTATCAAATCAAGTGAAACAAACAAAAGACATGTGAACACAGTGCTAAAAGATTATTGTAACTAGATTGAAAAAGGTAAAAAGAATATCATAAGAAGCAAACCTTCACTGGTTACTTTAGCAGCATCAGCAGACAGAGCTCTTGAGATCATATAGAAGGGATGAGTATTTCTACAAATTTCAGCATTGTAGGAGAGCTTGTAGACAGAACCAAAACTTGCACGAGCCAAATAATTCTGTTTTCTTGCTAACCCACTTAAAACATCCTCTTCGATCCAGGCCTCCAATTAGAATTACTCAAATCACGATTGTGTAAAAGAGCTTTTTATAATTACAAGTGTTTCACATGACCAATAAAAATAGCAACAAAAAAAAAAAAACAAATTATATATTGCTGTCAGAATGATAATGGTATATTCTCTCAAGTACAAATAATCAATAATCATTGCACAGTTACGAAACTCAGAAAAGAATCAATAAAAATTTATAAACAATGTCAGAAAAAGGTAACCAAAGTTCAATTATTAAAAATGTAAAACAGGAACTAGAAATCAAAAATTTCATAAGAAAATTGGGTAAAAACTAAATATATACATCACAAAAGAAGATATAAAAATTATCCAAGTATATATAAAAATATTTAGCATACTGAGAGGGGGAAAAAACAACAAATTATCAACAAAGCCTGGAAAATTGGAATCTTACAACAAGATTGCAAATTGGAAAAAAGGGGGGGAATATCAAAACATAAATACACTTTTTTTTTTTTAATTTATTTATTTAGGGACTGAACAATCAAAGTCAAAACAATTCAAAAAAGAAAAAGTCAAACCAAGGAGAAGTAGATTGAGGGTAACAAAGGTCAAAATTCACCTCTCCAATCTCACCTCAAATAGGATGTAGAAAGGGATCCAGCCTAGTTACTTGCCAAAACCCTCAATGTCCTGTATGTTGCCAACAAGGATCAAATAGCGATCTAGCCATTATCTTATTAGAGATAATGGTATCAATGAGAGAACGATTTGTCATATAATCAAGTGATTCAGAATGCTAGATATTGGAAAGAAGATAAACGATTTACCTGCTACCTTTCTCAGAAGCAGAATAGCGATCTAGCCAGCAGGTGTGAGCTGAATCAACAAGCTCATCATAGAGTCTCTGAAGCTCTCTTAAGGTGCCTACCTGGATAATTTAATCTTGGGTCTGCAAAAGAAATTTATGCATTTCTAGAATGTTAATAAAAAAAAACCACTTAATAAACAGTGCAATGATTTGTAAATAGTACTCCCCCAAACTAACTGATACTAACAAATACAAGACATCATCAAAAAGGTAAACTTTTGATTGAATATAAGAAGCTAAATCATTTTAAGAAAATTCAGAATGACATTATCAATTTATTACTTTCACATAAAGTTGTATGCCCATCTAGTTACCCGCATCAATGCTTAAGGCACATTACAAACTACTCTCTTTTCCTTATGAAAACTTAAAAACAGGTATGAATGAGTGCATTGAATGGCTAAGAATGAAAAGGACCCAATAGTTAATAGATAAGATTTCAAAAGTTTATTAAACCCATTGACACATCTTCGCCAATCCATCATACAGTCTAAGACACTAGATATCCTATTATTACAATGATCACATTTTAATTTGTCACCATTATATTGGTTTAATGGAACAACAAAATAATATTTATTTCATCTGCTTTTGGAGATAGAAAACCACTGACCTGTAATTCACCCTCCCTGTATTGAATTAAAAATGGTGACACCCATCTGAAATGTTGCAGAAGTTAATTCACTCACGTCGATGTTCTACTTTCAATTCCGGTACTGGAAAGTTAGGGGGTAGTTCTGCACATTAATGATCTATAAATCTAACCACCCGTTACCGACAACTAGAATAATCCAATCCAAGTTCACTCATCTCTCTCTCTCAATCAATGGAGGGTTGTTCATTCACAAGAATGACAAAAGTCGTAAAATTTCTCAACTAAAATGAAATTTTCATATAGATAAGCCCACAGCTTAAACGCAGCCTAAAGAGCACCATTAATAATATTTGATCAAGGCAATTGAAGCAATTAAGATACCAATGAACGTAAATGCAAAATCACATTAAAAGCAAGAGCTCAGAGTGAAACAATTAAAAAGACAAAAAAAGGAAAGCAACATCTAACAATGCCCTTCCATGTAAAAAACGATTGTTTGTTCCATAGTACCGTAGACTAACATTAACCCTCCTTGTGCACTCGCTCACATCAAGAGAAGAACAACCCCGACTGTGAGTCAATAGTTGAATTGAAGAAATTAGTTAAATCTCCAATAATAGGAGTATTAAGAGGTTTGCTAACAATTTTTGTGTCAAGTTGAAAGGATTCTTGGATCACTAACTTGAAGGTTCAGAGATTATGCATTGGAAATCAAGATCGGCATGGGCTTCATTTCTTGTCCTCTTCATTTGGTGCCTTATCTTCATCCTTCTCACATATACGTAAACAATCAACACAATGAAACCAATGGAGTTCATGAATAGATGTGGTGGTTAATTTTACATAATAAAACAGCTATTCCATGTAAAATCAATTTAAGACAAACCTCAAGGAAACATGCACATAATCACAAATGAAATGTCGATTTCTACAATATTTCTCCAAAATTAAGCCAGACACAATTAAAGAAGAGAGAGAGAGCATTCACAATCCCCAGTTTCCACAAACATGACCTCAGTTCAACATGGCAAGCTACTTTCAGGGAGCAACCAAAAAAGAAAAAAGTAAAAAAAGAAATTTCACGGGAACGAGAGTGAGATCTCGCATCAAAACAAATAGATTTGAAAAATCGATATCTATATATATCAAATACACACACACACACACACATATATATCAAATAGATTTGAAAAATCGATATCCGAGTTCGTACAAAACAAATGCATATACAATAAAACTTACAGATCCGAAGTTTTGCAACAAAAAGAAGCGATCGATTGAGCGAGATTCGCAACAAAACAGAGCAAAGAACAAACTTACAGATCTTCAAACAAAAAGGGGAACGAGCTTCAAAATTTGGATTGACCTAAGGACCAAGATCGAAACTCACAAAAACGAAAGAGAGGAGAACCAAAATCGAAAGATAAGAGCAAATGTGGTGACCAAAATCAGTAACAAGTTCAGAATAGAGAGAAGAAGTATTTGAAATCGATTGAGTTCGCTTTGAAATCGGCGAGTGAGAGCTTCAAATCAGTGAGAGTGAGGGTTTCTGAGGTTCAAATTGAATGGGTTTCTGAGCGAGAGAGTGAGTTTGTTTGAAATCGAGCTTCAAATCGAGGGTTTCTGAGTTTTGGAGACAGAGTGAGCTGTGGAAGAGTGAGAGTGAGAGTGCGAGACGGTTTGAAAGGGACGGAGTTTTGAACGGTGTGAACTAATTGACCCAAAACGGTGCCGTGTAACTGAGATCCAGAGACAACGTTTTCAAAACGTTGTGAATCATTAACTTATAATGGCGTTTTCCTAAACGCCATAAAAGAAGTGTCGTCGTACCCCCTATTTCTTGTAGTGTGATTAAGAAAAATATGAGATAAAATATTGTCATAAATATTCTAATTGATTGAGATATTTTTGAATTTGAAAAATGAATCTAATTTTTGAATTTGAACAGTAATACTTTTAATGCAATATTTTATCATTTTTTTATTGCCATATTTAGTTAGTTTTCTATTTATTGTCTCACATTAAGAAGAAAAATGATTGGGGCCTCGAATTTGAGGCTCGAATTTGCCTCGAAATCTTTTTTTTTTTTTTCCTTCTTCTTTGCAGAACGGAGGGAGGGAGGGAGGAAGGGAAGAGGGAGGAGAGGAGGAGGGGTCCGATTCGCCGAAGACTCGTCAGCAGCCTCGTCGAGCTTGCCACTGCTTGATCGTCGCCGATCCAAATGCCGTCAAGAACAGACCGCCGTTGCCTCCGCCTCCGGCCCGCCTCCGCCTCCTCCTCCTCCTCCTCCTCCTCCTCCCCCGGTGATTATGGCCCCCTCCAGTCTGGCACACTGGCGGCTCCCTCTTCTTCTCCCTTCCTCTCTCTCTTCTTCCCCTCCCCTCCCCTCCCCTCTGGTTCTGTTCGAGCCAAATTCGAGGCCTCTATCACGACTGCATTAAGAATAAGTATAAAATAGATTGGTTAATAATTAGAGAAAACAATGAAGAAAAATAGTTGCTTTAAATATTTTAATAGATTATCACATTATTAATTTTGAAAAACGACTCTAACTTTTGGGCTATAATTACAACAATGTTATACACAAGAAAAATGATATATAAAATCACAAGCAATGCTAGGTATCATGAAAAATCTTTCATAAAAATAATCATGAAATCTTTGTGATCCTTAGATTACATTTAGAATAAAACATGACACACTAATCAAGATAATTTAAGGATCATAAATTTTTCATGATCATTTTCATGAAATTTTTTTCATAATCTCTAACTTTTTCCTAAAATCACTTATTAGATCCATTTTTAAGATTCAATGATGTGTAAAAATAAAAATTAATTAGGTGCCGTTTGGTAACACTTATGTTTTCAGTTTTCTGTTTATATTTACAAAAATTAAAAAAACTGAAATAAAAACTTGTTTGGTAAACTTTTTGATTTATAAATCAGTGGTCTCAGTTTATAAATTTGGCCAAAAAATGAAAACACAAAAAATGTGTTTCCATTTTCAGTTTTCAGTTTTTTTTTTTTTTTACCACCCAACACTAGCCACCACCCACCACCATTTTCCACCACTGTCTTCCGCCACCACCACCCACCGCCACCTGCCACCACCACTCACCACCCACCTGTCACCACCACTCACCACCCACCTGCCACCACCACCCGCCACCACCACCCACCAGCCACCCACTAGCCACCTGTCACTCACTCGCCACCACCACCACTACCATTACCACTACCACCACCACCCACCACCCACCTGCCATCCACCCGCCACCATCCGCCACTACCATCCACCGCCCGCCACCACTACCCGCCACCTACTTGCCACCACCACTCACCACCCACCTACCACCACCATCCACCACCATCCACCACCAGCCACTTGCCACCCACCCGCCACCGCCATCCACCACCCACTACCACCACCACCACCATCACCTACCACCCACCCGCCACCCACCTACCACCACCACTCACTACCACCCAGTCGCTACCACCTATCACTCGCCACCGTCACCCACCCACTACCACCACCCGTTACCTACCCGCTACCCACCTGCCACCACCACCTACCATCCGCTACCACCACCACCCACCACCTGCTACTACCACCACTACCACCCACTCGCTACCACCCACCACCGGTCATCGTCACCCACCCACCCACCATTACCACCCACCCGCTACCACACACCACCACCTGCCACCCACCTACCACCACCACCCACCACCACCACCACCCGCTACCCGCCACCACCCGCCACCCACCTGCCACCACCACCGGCCGCCACCACCACCACCACCCACTCGCTACCACCCACCACTTGTCACCGCCACCGTCACCCACCCACCCACCACCACTACCCACTCGCCACCACCCACCACCACCAGCTACCCACCACCCACTGTCACCACTTTCTATCACTATCTTCTGCCGCCACTTGTCATTTCTTATATTTTTAATTTTTTAAAACATTTTGTCAATTACCAAACGCGTTTGTAATTTATGTTTTTCTAAAAATAAACAAAAACCAGTTTATAAAATTTTTGTAAATATAAACTGAAAACGTAAACATTACCAAACGCACCCTTAATGATCACAGAAGACATTGAAAAAAAGATGTTTTGAGATTTCAATAAACTAACACATTGTTAAGTAGGTATTTGGGTAGATTTAGAAAAGATAAAAAGTCAAAAAAAAAAGAGCTAAAAAATTTATACTATTCATATTTATTTTGAGCGGAAAACAACACTAGTCAGAGGCTAAAAAGACCGAAATGCCCCTTTCTTTGTCCTTTCCTCGCAACCTGTACCCAAAAAAAATAAAAAAATAAAAAATACTTGGTATATCTTCTCAGGAGCCGTCCAAGGCACGGATAGCAAAGTTCAAGGCAGGGATTAATAAATTTGGTCGAAGCAAAACTTATTGCTATAGAGAACAATAGCAAAGTTCGAAGCAAAAACACGTTGGACGCGTGAAATGTGATTCCTGGACCTGGAGCATGTTTTATACGTCTAGGATTGGCAATTTCGTCAAAGTACATCTTATTGCTATTATTACTACAATTTATTTATAAAAAAAAGTTTATTTAACATATTTACTTATTTTAAAACACATCATTTTTCAGTATATATAGTTATTATTTTGATTTTTAATTATTCTTTTAATTCTACACGTTTAATATTTTAATTATACCCTAACTTATATCTTTACACATACACCTAAAATCTCATTCTCCACATGTCCTTTAACCAATATATAAGTTAATAGGCACAAATAGCCCCAAAAACTCCAGCCAAGTTAGTTAAATTGTGAATATTGTTCTCTCTCCGCTTATATTATTATTACTAGTTAAAATTATTTTTATTAAAGTGGTATACTTTTGAATTTATATATTTATATATATTTTTATTTATTTTCTGTTCTTATAATTGGTTGATTTATTTATTTTAATTTTCTTTTTTCTTTTGTGCAATTAATTAGGAACTTTTTGATGTCTAAATAATACATGAAGTAGGAAAAGACTAAAAAAAAAAAATACAAAAATGATTTGTAGCTCGAAATTTTCAAGCTCGAATGGCCCAAAAAAAAAAAAAAGTAAAGTCTATTCTCTCTCCTCAGGCTCCAAAACCATCTCTCTTTACTCACTCTCTCCTCAGACTCGACTTCATTCGAGCCCCTAATCTCTTCCAAATCCTCTCATCTCTCTTTACTCACTCTCTCCTCGAGCCCTGAATCTCTTCCAAATCCTCTCATCAACACTGTATCCTCATATAGCTCTGTGAACGCGTAGAACAAATCTTCATCTACGGGTGTGGACTCGCATATGGCGGTGTCGACTAACAGAAAAAAAAAGAAAAAAAAAAAAGAAAAAGAAGAAGAAGAAGAACGTACCACAACAAAAGGTAAACCCACAATCGCAAAAAAACTAGGGTTTGTGTTTCTATGTTTGGATTTTTCTTGCAATTTGTGTTAGGGTTTTGGCTTCAATTTGTAGAACATGTTTTCCGGCCTTATCAATTAATGATTGTTAGGGTTATGATTGTTTGTTAGGATTTGGGCATTATGGGTTTTGCCTTCAATTTTTTATTGTTATGTTGATTTTGATTGGCCATTATGTTGATTGTTTGGGCATTATGGGATATATGTTGATTGAGTCAGACATGAGTTAATAAGATTGATGAGGTTTTGGTGTCTCAATTTGAGGTTTGAACATAACAGTTAAGGTGTCAAGTTCAAGCCTCTCCTAATGGGTCATTGGAGGTTTGTTTTTACCATTGAGTGTTATTCTTTGTTACATTCTTGCCGAGCTGTTGGCTGGAAAGCCTATCATCCCTGGTCGAACAGAGGTAACTTTCAAACTTTTTGACTTTACCCTTTTTGAGTAGTACCTGAACCATTCTGACTTTTTGGAAAGTACTAGGTTATGCTATTTGCTCTGAGTAATTCACTATTCTACTCCTAGTCCTGGTTGACAAATGAATGAAATGACAATTGGTTTTGATTATTTGAGAAGGTTGATGATATTGAGAAGTGTCTTGTGTATGTCTTATCTCCATTTGTTTTAATGCACAAAGAATAATTGCAAGAGGTGTTTCTGCTGTTTTATGATGTTTGTAATAATTGCAAGAGCTCTCAGCTTACACCCATCCATGTTTCCAATTGCCAACTCAGCAGACCCATGATGGCAGAGAGTCCAAAACCAATTGTGGCCATGATAACAACCCTAAACTAGATAATTGTCGTGGAGGATAAGACCATTGCTGAGATGCAACACCCGTCTGGGGCATCTACCACACATCCAGTCTTGGGTCCCCAACCGAACTTTGACCCACTTCCACCAACTGAAGATTTGCAAGGTTCAGATCCTCGATAAAGTTTGGCTCAAGCTCGAGTTTTCAGATCCCTAGTGCAGCCTAATATTGAGGGGCTTTATTCCCTTGACATTGATGATCTCGACCTGACCTTGTTAAACTGGCTAACCTTGATAAGCAATTCAAAAAGGCATAGGGAATTACCTTTATTCCCAACATTGAGGATGGGCACACCGAGGCTACCATAAGGCTCCCAGATAGATTCAAAATGCCACATATTGACCGTTTCGACGGGTCTAGAGATCCTGTGGTACATATCTGGCTTTTCTTGGACGTCCTGAAATCGATGGGTCAGACTTAGCCTCAAAAGCTCTTCCTGTATGGCAGAACCCTTTCAGGTGCCACTTGGTACGCCAAGTTGGAGGATAAAGTAAAGCAGAACTGGGAAGATTTGGCTGAGGCATTTGTCAATCAGTATGCTTACAATATCCAAATTGAAATGACCACTGAAAATCTTGAAGCAACCCACCAGAATCCTAAAGAACCTTTTGTGGAATTTGTTGCAAGGTAGGGAGCAAATGCAGCACAAATGACATATCGACCTTCTAAGAGGGACCAAGTGCGAATAGTGATGCAGAACCTTGAGCTTGATATGTTACAAAAGTTAATAGTCGCTCCACTATTCACTTTCAAAAATTTGCATGAAATAGGGATTCAGATTGAAAGTGCATTTAATAAAGGGATTATTTCTAGGGCAAATGACCCAACAAGGAGGGTGTTTTCCGGGAATACCAATGATAGCAGTAGAACTATTCCCAAACCCACTGAACTCAATACCATTGCTACCAATCCCAAAATTGCTGACCTTTTTGCCAATACCAAACCACAAACAGCTAGTCCAACCCGAGCGAAAGGCAAAACTTTCACCTCCCTCCATATGAGCTTAACTAGCGCACTAAAAGTCCTGATGGAAAAAGGGTATCTCAAACCCCTTTATCTCTAACCTCTTCCTGACCCACTCCCTGCTACACATAACCCCACCAAAAAATGTACATATCATCAGCTGCGCGGTCATAGCACCGACCGTTGCTACCGCCTTCGTCATGAGGTTCAGAATCTCATCAATAACCAGACGATAACTCCACCTCAAGACCCCAATGTTACTACCAACCCACTTCCCATCCATGACCAAGTATCTCCTCCCCACCAAGACTTAGGCGCCCTAGGTTGATCATTCGATGATGAAAGTTATGCTATACAAACATTTGATTTCTTCAGCAAGAAGAGCTTCTAAATCCCAACCTTACACCCCATTTTTTATCAAAACTATTTTAGACCTTAAAACCCTCTTTTTAAAAATATTTTTCCAAATGTTTCTACGATGTTCCAAGGCTCGCATTTCGTTTAAAAATATTGTAATTTTTGGTAAACCAAGTAAGGACAAAGTGGAAATAAATGAAACGGAGGTGAACTCTTTGAAAAATCTTTAAAACATCTTATTTATAGGTTTGGATTTGAAGAAAATAGGAGACGAGGGCATAAAACTAGTTGCGGAAGAAGTTGGGCATCAAACCGTTAAGAGATAAATGAGCATCCTTCACTAAAATAGGCATATCTCTTTGCACACTTAGAATTTAGATGTGAGGCCACCACCATTGGAAATTAGATTTCTGGGGCTTAAATTTAGACTTAAGAATCACCTGAAATCAAGACCGGATGTGTCACGACCCGAACCCGCCCCTATGGGTTAAGGACGTAACCGGCCAGTAATCCTGAGATTACCTACGGCCTCAAACCAAAATAGACGTAACTCAACAGAGTAAAGGAGCCAAACGGAAGCAATAATTAAAAACTTTGTCCATAGAGTCGTGCTTATATGCACTTTTAAACAACCATGCGCATATACGTTAATAACTCACAACAAAATACAGTACCACAAATTTCTTTACAGACAAGATCATCTAAAATGAGTCAACCCTATCAAAATATACACAGGTATACACAAAGTCCTTGCCAACAAGACAAAATGTAAATACGTGACAAAATGGCAAGGATGGGTCTCGTGCGTGAGACACAAGGCTGACTCTCCAAAACTCATGTTGTTCTTGGCAGACTTCACTGGGGCCGGGGTTGTGCTTCTCTTGGCTCACCTACAAACACATGAATGAGCGTGAGCGATAGCCTAGTGAATAATATCAAATACAAAATTTACATAACATTGTAGAACAACATATTCCGAACGGCCTTGGGCCCAACTCGTAATTCTATTTAACAGATATACAACTATACGAAATACAAATCAAGTGATTGTAATTCCAAACATTCTGGCCTTTGGCCCATTCAGATTTCCATTCTTGTCAAAACGGCCTTCGGTCCATTCGATTATGTCAAAACGGCCTTCGGCCCATGCATTCGTATCAAAACGGCCTTTGGCCCATTCATTTATGTCAAAACGGCCTTCGGCCCATTCATTTATGTCAAAACGGCCTTCGGCCCATACATTCGTATCAAAACGGCCTTTGGCCCATTCATTTATGTCAAAACGGCCTTTGGCCGCTTCATTTATGTCAAAACAGCCTTCGGCCCACTCATTCATGTCAAAACGACCTTGGGTCCATTCATGTTTATCAAAACGACCTTTGGTCCATTCATGTTTAACAAAACGACCTTTGGTCCATTCATGTTTAACAAAACGACCTTGGGTCCAATTATGTTTATCAAAACGACCTTTAGTCCATTCATGTTTAACAAACGACCTTGGGTCCATTCATGTTTATTAAAACGACCTTTGGTCCATTTATGTTTATCAAAACGACCTTTGGTCTATTCATGTTTATCAAAATGACCTTTGGTCCCTTTATGTTTATCAAAACGACCTTTGGTCCATTCATGTTTATCAAAATGACCTTTGGTCCATTCATTTATCCATGTCAGACTTACGTCCACAATCCCAATTAGCAATTCATAAAGCTTATAAGGGAATAAACAATTGAACATTCACAAGCATTCAAATATCGATATTACTCACAGTGATCAGCTTGTGGATTTGCCCTGGAGCTTGACCCTACACAGTTCATGAACACAAAAGGGTCACTAATAGTTCGATCTGTTCTTTAATTCACATACTCCTCTTTAGGCTTTATTCTTATCTTATTAACTCATTTACCATGCTCAAAGTATGCCTAAGAGTTCTTACAAGTGAAAGAGAACGGAACATAGAACACATAATACATTTTCAGATTTTCAGAAAACAGGGTCCCCGCTCGAGTGTGGACTACCCCGCTCGAGCGGACCCTTAAGCCCACAAAAGTACTGGTTACCTCAAATTTCCGCTCGAGCGTGAACTCCCCCGTTCGAGTGGACTGTCTGTCTACATAGCTCCCCGCTCGAGCGTCAACTTCCCCGCTCGAGCGGACGTGAAAATTCTGGAAATTCCAGTTTGTGTTCTTGAGCTCCAAATCGATTTTCCAGCCACATTACTTGCATGCAATGGCTCAAATCTCCAATATAATCATGCTAACAGGGTATAGACCCCAAATCACAACCCAAAGAGGCTTAATTTCACAAATAAGTCACATGCATGCGCCAATCTCCCATTAAACTCATTAACAACATACCAATTCATGCATTCTAGCCCCCTTTCACATAATTTGTACATGCATGTGATGAGTTAGCCACATTCTCAACTTAGACAATACAAATGGTGATTAAAACATGAGTTTCCTTTAACCTTTCACATGGATTATACACCTTTGTGCTCAAACATGCAATTTTCAAAGTAATTCTTACATGCATGCATATATTAAGCTTCAATTCAACAAATACAACTCAATTTCATTTCAATCTTGTTCTTGATCACCAAAATAGCTTGAACACACACAAAATTACAATTATAATCCAAGAATCACTCACCTAGGAGCTTGATTCTCACAATCTATGATCAAATCTTGAATTAGACTTCAAATCTCCAAGTTTCAAGACCAAAATTGCACAATCCCTCTTTCTCTCTCTCCATGGTCAGCTCTCTCTCAAATTGAGTCTAAGAATCAGCCAAAATAAGCTAAGGGAGAGAAATGAGGTGTAGTGCTCAAATACATTAGGTCCCACTAAGTCAATATAATAATGTTAAACAATTTGAGCACAAAGCCATTAAATAAATCAATTTAATCTGACCCGGATCAATTTTCAATTAAATTTCACCGTAGGCTCTAAAAATTACGCTAATCACAATGGCGTAATCAATTTCGGGTTCTGTGGCCGATAGGGCCCTCAATTTAATTTCCAAAGCAGATTATTCAAACAGATATTCCTACGGTGAACAGATAGAACTTCAAAATCAAGTATATTCACATAATGACATATGAAATCATGCTAAACACATAATCATGCTCATATTAGGGACTAATTAACATAATACAGAACAAGGGTATTACAGGATCAAGGAGATATGCCCGTTTGAAATCTGGCTAGAAGTAGATTTTTGTGGACGGCCGGCCACTAATAGGGTACGGCCGGCCAGTTGTGAAACATTAGGCCATTTTGAGTAGATTGGCCAGCCAAGTGTCCCCACAAGTGTACGGCTGCCCAGAAGCAGTGTACGGTCGTCCACTAATAGTGTACGGCCAGCCACTTGTGTCAAAAGTATATATTTTGCTACCAACTGTGCCAGCTATCCCCATAGGTGCATGCACTGCACCAACTATTTCTATACTGATATTTTCGAGCTAGCAACATGTTTTTCCATATATACTTGACCCCCTCTCATAAAATTAGGTTAGAAAAAAATTCCAAAACTCCAATACTTGCATAACACACACACACACACTCTCTCTCTCTATCTTGCAACCTACACACTCTTTCTCTACACTTTCTAAACCAAAAATTTATCTCTTCTTGCTGAGGATCTTAAGCTTAAATCTCAGCTCTTGAGAATGAGAACTTGTGGGTTTATTAACAAAAGAGTTACCTTGCGTTAAGAGGTATAACTTTCACTATCTTTACACTACTTCTTTTCTATCTTTATTTGTTGTTTTTGAGCTGTTTTTCAACTATTTTTATGGGCTGAAGCTTGTGGTTTAAAGCTATTAAAGGTAGAGGGCTTAATCACTCTTCTTTGTACCTTGTCTTCTAAGCTTTTCCCCTTATGTTTCCCATCTCTTCCTCAACTTTTTTCCAACTTTTTACCACGAATTTTTTGAGGTTTTTAGAGGCTAAAAATGTGGTTTTAAAGTCCCAAAATGGAGGGGTTAGCCACCCCTCTTTTGGCTTGTTTGCTAGCTTAATTGCTCCATTATTTTAGCTTACTCTTTTAGCTATTCTTATATAAATTTCAATATTATTTTTTCTTATTTCAGGACTATTTTAGGTTGGTTGTGTCATTTATGCTTTGTATTGCATACTTGTAGTGCAATGGTCCTCATAGGTTTGGTGTTTTAGCCATTAGACACCAACCTATTTGAGTTGATAGCATTTATTTCAAGCTTTCCACACTTGTGTTCATCTCTAATCATCTCTGTACTTCTCTCATTTCTTGGCTTATTCTTTGCTTGGAGAGTCGTTTCAAACCGATTGTTTGTTTAAGCTTGAGATAGAGATTATTGTGTTTAATGGTTTAATCTCTTTGGAGGTCCATTACCAACGGCATGACATCTCTAATGCCCAAAACAACCCTTTGTTTGACACTTCTTTCCATAGTGGACTTAATCTTCATTGTTGGACTAAAAGGCTTAAGGAATGGAAAGGTAATTAAAAAAGATATTAAAATTGGAGTAAAATGGAGCAAGATAATAAAATGGTTTGGGTTCAATCAAACGTTAATTGAACCCATTGAGTCATGAGTCGTTTCATACTTGTTAGTGATGAAAACGGTGCAAGAATCAATGTCAACCACTTCCCTTGATCAATTCCATGATAGAGAGAGGTTCTTGTTTGTCTTTAGTTTCATTTATTGAGATTGTATCCCTTGATTCTTAGGCCATCATGCAATGAATTTGCATCGATTGATTGTTTACGAATCAAGCCTACCCCTCTTTTGAGCTGTTTGATAATAAGGAGAGGCAGGATGGATAGACATCCCCTGAAAATGTTCTGTTTGTTATCTATTGCAGCAAGGCAGTACTACAAACTAGTGGCTAGCCGGCCACTTTTTTTGTACGGCCGTCCACCACTTTGGGTTGGCCGGCCACCTTTTTCAGCCAGGCAGTGTCCCTTTTTCCTTCTGGACAGAGCAGAGGCTGAGGCAAAACATTGCAAATTTCTAACTGCAAAACAGAACCCTTTTGGTAGCAAAACAAAGGCATTTTCAAGTGGAAACCGCCTTCATGCATGTGCATTCCTTACTTCTTGGGGCTGATTAATTAGAGTACTTAATTACTTAGCTTAATTAATCCTATAGTGTTACTACTTCGTTAGTCTTTTATATTATTATATTTGTGTTGTAATTAATTAATTAATGTAGCTAGTTAAATTTGTGTTGTAATTAATTAGTTAGAGTAATTAATTTTGTGATGTAATCATTTAATTAGCTAGGATAGTTAGTTAAATTCGGCGTTGTAATAGTTAGTTAAGTAGTTTAGCTAATTCATTTATTCGGACCCTGCGAGGGCCAATTTGTACTAATTAGCTTGTAGTTAATTTATTTTATTTGGTTTGTAATAGTTAGTTAATTCGTAGTAATTAGCTAGGTGTAAACACCCCATTTTTTACCATTCTCAAGACTTGGATGTCCTTGCAGGTACATCCAGTGTCAAGTATGATTGCTCGTTGAGCACTCAAAATCCACGGTGGAACGCTACAGGTTTGAGCTTTCCAAACCTTGCATCCACTCTTTCTCATTTTTTGACCATCTTTTGGTCCTTCTAGCTTGTTGTTTGTGGTGCACTACCAGCCATGATTGGGCTCTGCCGGCCATGCACTTTGGCCTGCCGGCCATCAATGAGGCACTTCCAGCCATCACTGATGGCCGGCCGGCCACCAGTGCATCAGTAGATATTTTTGTAGATATTTTGACAGCTGTTTGCACAGATGAGCCCATCTACTTACACGTGGATGGTTGGATCTTTACAAGAAGCCTTTGTATCTTCTATATATAGAGCTCATCTATATGTATGCAAAGGGTTACAAAATTTTGCTGAGCAAGATTTCTCTCTCTCTCTCTCTCTCTCTCTAGAATCCTCTCTCTATATATTTTATGTTTGAAAATGAGCTTTCTCCACACATTTGCACTAGCACCCTTAGCCAAACACCTTCACCTAGGGGGTGAGGTTCTTGGAGCCCTTGTTTGAGCTACTTAGAGTGGTTTTAGCTTGGAACTCTTGCTGATATGTTGTTATGCTTCAAGGGTAAAGATTTACCTCTTTTAAGCTTTGTTTTAGTTCATTGCTTGGCCACCTTTGTATGCTACTTTAAAGCTCATTTTAGCCTCTAAAAAGTTCTATTTTTAAGGTCTTAAAATGTTGATTTAAGCCTTGTGTGGTTAGGGGGTGGTTTCCTCCCTTGGCTCTTTGGCTTGTAAAGTTTTTTGAGCCATCTTTCTAAGCTTTTGAAACACCATTTGTTTGGCCTTTCTACCACTAAAATTCAGAGGTTTTTCAGTGGTAGAAACTTGGTTTTGAGGTCCAAAATAGGAGGGGGTGGCCTCTCCTCCTTGTATCTTGGTTGCATGTGTAGATGGCCTAATAGTTGAGCATGCTTTTCTACCCTTTTGTAGCTTAGTTTAAGCATGCTTTTGGCTTTTTTTTTACATGCTTCAACTCTGTTTTTGGCTGGTTGTGTGACTTGTTGCTTGCTTTTTATACTTGTAGTGCAATCATTCTTACTAGCCTAACATACTTGATGATTTAGCCTATCATCCTAGCTTGTGTTAGTTTGTTTCCAGCATGTTTTTGCCACTAATTTAGCATGCTTTAACTCTGTTTTGAGTGACCTTGGTCATGTGAGACTTGTTATGCATGGTTGTAGTGCAAAGGCCCCTACTAGCTTAGTGTTTTAAGGCCTCTAACATGTTATGTATGTGATGATTGCATGTTTTGCCATCATTTAGCATGTGATTTCAGTGCTTATATCATTGTCACACTCTCACATCTTCCACTTTTTCATTACTTTTGAGAGTTGTGTTTTATGCCTTGTTTGTGAGCCAATACATGAACATGATTTTCTTGCCTTTCATGCTACCATCTCAGCACATTTTAGCCTCTGTTTTGGCATGTTTGAGGTATGTCCAGAGCTGGTTTGGCCATTTGAGGTTGGTGTTGCATGGTTCTAGTGTAAAGCTCTTCACTAGTTTTAATGCTTAAGTCTCTAACATGTTCTACATGAGTTGTTTGCATGTTATAGTCTTGTGTTTCATGCCATTTCAGCAATGAAATTCTACCACTTGCCTCATTTCTTCCTTTTTCTATTTGTTTTAAGGGTTGGTTAGTCTTAAAGTTGTGTTTAAGCTTGAGATTGAGGCTTGTGTTTAAATGGCTTTAACCTTCTTTTGAGGGTTCCTCCTAGTCAAAGACGTGGTCTCTCTCATGTCTTAAGTCATCTTTTGATTGACCTCTCTCTCATTAGAGGACTTTCACATTGGACAAATCAATTAAAAAATGGTTTGGTAACTTAAAATGTGTAAACAAGAATTGAATCAAGTAAAACATGCCAAGATAAGCATGTTCCATTCGCATTGCATTATGTTCAATCGGACGTTATATTGAACACAAGGTGGATTGGTCCATTTCATACTAAAAGTGATGAAAGTGACCCCATCCCCTTTGTCTCCATTGCCTTTGATCATCCATGAGAAGGTAGTGGTCCTTGAGTCTTTGTTTTGTGCATTTATTGAATGTGTACAAGTTGGATCCTTGGCCATCATGCATTGAGATGCTTGATTGGTGGTCTTAGACCCAATAGCTCCTCTCCTTTGATGTTTTGAGATGATAAGGAGAGGGTACAGTACAAACATGTCCTAGAAAAACCCTATATTTTCCTCTGTTTGAGCTTTGTTGCAGAATTGGTGATTCAGCACACCAGTGGCCGGCAGTGCTTCATCAATGGCCGGCAAGGCTTTATCCTTGGCCGGCAGTGCCTCTCTTTGGCCGGCAACAACTTCTCATGGCCGGCAGGCCACTGGTGAATTCCTCAACATGGAATTGGTAAGGCAGAGCAGAGATTTCTTGGAGTAACCCTGCAAACAGAGCCTCTCAAGAGCAAACCGGTGGGCTTTTCGGGGCGAGAAACCGAATGCATGCATGTTCAACTTCCTGAAGCAGAGCTAAAGTAGTGTAATTTAATGCTTTACTTATTAGTTAGCATTGGTTTTATAATTTAATTAATTAGTGTGCTAATTAGTTAAGTGTTATAATAATTAGTAAGTAGTTTACTAGTTATTCAATTGGTTTGTAATAATTAGTCTAATTAGTTTAATTAGATTAGTTACCTTAGCTTAGCTTAGATTAGCTTAGCTTATTTATTCAGACCCTCCTTCGAGAGGACGCAATGTTGTAATAAGCGTGCGTGTGTGTGTGCATGTCTTCAAACCCCACGTCTTTCTCCCTTTTATTTATCCGCTTTCAGTGGTTAGATTAGGGTCATTTTCAATTAGCATACCTTATGCTTGCATGTTTGAATCATTCATTTGTCTTGCATGCACTGAGGCTCGGAGCATCATTCAAACTGCATTGTATTTCAACACTTATTTGAATACGTGTTTCAAAGCATATTATCAAATTGTCGCATTCATATGCCATCCTAGATAGCCAAGCCGATTAGATGCATTATTGCATGTGTTGCATTAGGCATCTTAACATAGTTAGGATCATGTATGATTTCTAACTAGCTTTTGTTTCAGCTTGGAGTACACTGTAAGTTTTACTCTTTAGCATACTTGCATGAGTGTGAGTGTTGCCATATTTCGCATGCTTGCCATGAGGCTATTTGCTTAATTGATTAACTGCATAAATGCTTATGGATGAAAGGTTTGATTGCTTGAATTGGAACAATTCATCGAATGTGAGTTTTAAGCCCACTTTGCAAAGTGGCAAAATCATGTTTTAAGCCCACTTGAGGGTGGCAAATCCGCGCTTTAGCCTACTTGAGGGTGGCACTTTCAAACCATTTTCGAAAACAAGCATGAGTTATTTTGTTCCAATTCTTGCGATTTTAGTCTATACTTGTATGTTGTGCGCATCACATAGTAAAGTTAGCTAAATAATTAGAATAAGAGCACGTGTTTTTCAAAAAACATATCATGCTTAGTAGAGGCCGATCTTTGATCGGGCGAGCGGGGGTGCTCATTTCAGGACCTTCCCCTCTCGTACCCAAGTTCCTGAGCCGAGGTAACTTTGGTGATGACGAACACATGGCTTTTGGCACGAGTCAGGGTTTCCTAAATTTTTCAAAAATAAAATATTTAGGTGGGGACTCTGTAATCTAGCAAAGCATTCCAGTTTTGGCATTATTTGATTTAAAATATGATTTTCCAAAATGATTTGCCAGATTGGACTCTTTGGTGTTTATCAGTCTCACATTGCACTTTGTGAGATTAGATTCAGAACTGTGACAAGAGTCCGAACTGTAGGAGACCAATTCGAGCATCTCCGAAAGGGGGGCACAGGAAGAAAGTCGAGTCTACACTAGAGCATTTATTCAGACCCTCTTGTGCGAGGGCAAATTGTAATAATGCATGTATGTCTTCCAACCTAACATCTTTTTACTTTTTATTTACCCACTTATGATGGATAGCATAGAGCATCATATTTCATTTAGCATTTCCCATGATTTGCATCCACTTGTCTTGTATGCATTTGGTTTGGCGCATCATTCTAACCCACATTCTCATTTATTACTTCTTTGAAAACGTGCTCAAATCGCAAGCTATTAAATTGATTCACATGTCATGTTAGCAGTCGAGCTGATTTAAATTGCATATCGTATGTGTTGCATTAGTCATGTTGCATTATTTAGGAGCATGCATGTTTTAATTCTTTTGCTTTGTTTGGCTTCTCTTGGAGTACTAAGTGAGTATTTATTGCTTTAGCATATCGCATACCTGTGATTGTTTCCATGTCAAACATGATTACCACGAGGCAAAGTGCTTAATTGATATAACTTTTGAATGCTTGTGGATGAAGGCTAATTACTTGGATTGGAATGATTTGAGTAATGTACATATGAGATCACTTTTTCAAGTGGTATATATTCGAAACAATTTTCAAACAAACATAGAATCGAAGTGTTCTAATTTTTGTAAATTAGTCTATAATTGTGTGTGCCACATAGTAATGCTAGCCTAAATAATCAAAACAAGAGCATATAATGTAAATAAAAATCACATCATGATTTGTAGATGCCGATCTTTGATTGGGCAACTGGGATGCTCAATTCATGAACATCCCCTCTCGTACTTAAGTTCCCGAGTCAAGACACTTTGGTGATGACGGACACGTGGCTTTTGACATGTGCCACGAGTTTCCTAAATTTTCCAAAAATATTTAGGTGGTGACTCTCTAATCTAGCAAAACAGTCCATATTTGGCATTTTTTATTCAAAATCGATTTTCCTAAAGATTTACCGGATTTAGACTCTTTTGTGTTTATCTATTTCACATTGCACTTGTGAGATCAGATTCAAAACCACGGGAGTCCGAACTGTAGGGCTATCGTATCCAAAAGGAGCACAAAAAACAAGCTACACTAACTCATTTTCTTGCTAATTTATTTTTCATTTCATGAAATTGAATCTAATTACCTCTTAATTTCAGCTTCTAGATAATTTATCTATAAGATTTGAGCTTAAATTTCTTACCCAAAACCTTCAATTTGATAAGTTTCTTCACAATTTCTTGAGTCTCTCTTCAATTCTTCACTTTTTCCAAACTTTGCCCTTACTTTCCTTTTCCATTCCAACACATATAGTTGCTCTCTCTCCCTCTCTCTCTCTCTTTCTTTCTCTCTCTCAGCTCTGTTCCTTCCAGCACATACACATGAATGAATTCATTTTCCTTCTCATTCCATATTAAGAGGTACACAATCTCACCCTCTCTTGTTGGCACCTCAAGCACAATTGCACACAATATTGAGCTTCCAACACAACACTCATACATACACACAAACACCCACTGATTTGCTTAATACACTGTGGACGTGCTCCCGGGAACCCTCCGAATATCCGTGCGCAGCCTCTGGGCGAGGGGCACGCAAATTCTCATTTTGTTCTCTGAGCTACCACAGTTCAGACTCAAATGTCACGGTTCTGAATCTAATCTCACAATGTGCGATGTGAGACTGATAAATCACCAAAAAGTCTAAATCCGACAAATTGTTTTCGAAAACTGGTTTTTATAAAGAAGTGCCAAACATGGACTGCTTTGCCAGATACAGAGTCGCCACCTAAATATTTTATTTTTGTGGAATTTAGGAAACCCTGACTCACGCCGAAGGCCACGTGTCCGTCATCACCAAAATTGCCTCGGCTCGGGAACTTGGGTACGAAAGGGGAAGGTCATGCAATGAGTACCCCCGCTCGCCCGATCAAAGATCGGTCTGTACTAAGCATGATGTTTTGTTTTTAAAAACACATGTGCTCTTATTCCGGTTAATTAGCTAGTCTTACTACGTGATGCACATAGCAAACAAGTATAGACTAGATTGCCTAATTTGGAACAAAACATTGCATATCCGTTTGTTTGGAAAATGGTTTGAAGTTTGCTACTCGCAAGTAGGCTAAAATGAGGATTTAATGAATTGTCCCAACTCAAGTAATCTAACCTTCACCCACAGGCATTTAGGAAGTTAATCACATAAACAATTAGCCTCATGGCAAGGATGCTTTCATGACAGCATTAACACACATGCGGTATGCTAAAGCGTAAACACTCACAGTGTACTCCGAGCCAAAAGGGAGAACTAGTTAGAAATCATGCATGATCCCAGTTCATATTAAGATGGCTAAGGCAACACATGCGAAAATGCAACTAAAATAGGCTCGGCTATCCTAACATGTCATGTGAAAATGCAACTTGGTACATTTATTCAAATAGGAATTGAAATACAATGCAGTTAGTATGATGCGCCGAGCCCGATGCATGCAATACAGATTGATGGATGCACGCATGCAAGCATAAAGTATGCTAAATGAAACATGCCCTTAAAACTAACCATCATAAGCGGTTAAGTAAAAGGGAGAAAGAAATAGCGATTGGAAGACATGCATCACACACACGTACGCTTATTACAACAATACGCCCTCTCGCAAGAAGGACCGAATAAAGAGCCAACTAGCTAATCTAAGCTAATTAAACTAATTGTTACAAAACAAATTAATTAACTAATCCTAGTTAACTAATTATTACAAAACCATTGAATTGCTAAACGCATTAACTAATTAAAGTACAAACCAAAGCAAAAGCAAGCTATCTAAGCAAGGTAGTTAAGGAAAGCAATAAAACAGGAGCTCTCAGAGGGAGAAGACTGGATGCATGCTCGGTCGCCTCGTTTGAAAATCCAATGCGATGCCCCAATTTGCCTTTGTTTTGATTTGTTCTCAGAACTCTGCACCAAGCTCTAAAAAGATGAAACTGCACCTTGGGAACCCTGTGGGAGGGTGGCCGACCACTTTTGGTCCCTCCAGATGCCTGCCGACCACTTTTTGTTGTTGAAAAACTAGAAAAGTGGTCGGCCACCTTTTTCTAGTTTGCCAATTGTTGCTTCAACCCCGATTTTACGCAGAGAGCAAGAAAGGGCATGGCAATGTATTTGCAAGATATGTGTGCACAACCACCCTCCCTATCATGTCATGAACGCAAGGGAATGTGATTCTCGACCCTTGGGCCACCAATCGCGTATTTCCATGCATAATGGCCGAAAAGCGAAGTTGCACGATTCAATATTGAATGAATGCACAAGTAAACACATAAAGCCTAAAACTTTATCATGTATGATCAAGAGTGTCGGTGACTGGGAATTAAGGCACGTTTCATCACTTTAAGTATGAAACGTCCCTCGTTTCCCGTGTTTGGACTAACACCTATTCCAAACACAAATGCAACAACTAGCATGGCAAACATGCAATGCAACTATATGGCATACACAATGCAAGGGACAAGCATGTAACAACATGCAATGCAACTATATGGCATGCATAATGCGAATCACAACATGGCATACACAATGCTAAGTGTTAAGAACTAGATGGCATACTCAATGCAAGGCAACCATAAGGTTCTAAACACAATGTAATACATGCATACACAATGCAATGCAACAAGGGCGACAACATGCAATACACTAATTGTGATGCCCCTGTTCTGTATTGTGCTAAACTGGTCCTTAATTTGTTTGTGGTTATGTGTTTAGCATGATTTTGTGTGCCATTATGTGATAATATGTGATTTTGAATTCATATCTGTTCGCCGTAGGAATATCTGTTTGAATAGTTCCCTTTGGGAATTAAATTGAGGGCCTCATCGGCCACATAACCCGAAATTGATTACGCCATTGTGATTGGCATAATTTTTAGAGCCTACCGTAAAATTTAATTGAAAATTGATTCTGGTCAATTTAAACTGATTAAATTGATAAATTAGAGCCCAATTACATTATTATTATTATATTGATTTAGTGGGGCTTGTTGTGCATTAACACTCACTTCCCTTTAACTTTATTGAACTCAAAATCTGAGTTATACCATTGAGAGAGAGGGAGACCCGGCCCTAGTGAGAGAAAGGGGGAGGAGTTGTGCAAATTTTAACTTAAAGCTTGGGAACCTTGAAGATTATTCAAGATTTGATCATAGATTGTGGGAACCAAGCTCCTTGGTGAGTAATTCATGAGTTTAATGGGCAATTTTGTGTATTCAAAGTTGATTTATGGTCAAGAATGAGAATTGAAAGGAATTTGAATTGTATGTGTTGGATTGAAGGTCAATGTTTGCATGCATGTATGTAATTGCTTTGTATTTTCATATTTGAGCACCAAATGCATGATTTATGTGAGTTTTTAGTTGAAGATCATGTTCTTGACCATCTCTTCATCACATGAGTTGAGAATGAGAATAATGTACCACATGCATGTGCAGATTATAAGGGTACAAGAGTTGAATGCATGAAATGGTTGTGTTAGTAATGGGTTTGGTGCAATTTGAGCCATGCATGTATCTATTTTGAGAAATTGAGCTTTCTAATGTTGTAAATTGGTATTGGTATCATGTTAATATGTGTATATGTGATATTTGAGCCTTTGTATGCAAGAAAAATTGGTTGAATGTCGAGTTTGAACTCAAGGGAGTGTTCTGGAAAACCCAGAATTTATGGTGTCCGCTCGAGCGGGGGAAGTGCCGCTCGAGCGGAGAAATCGAGCTCCCAGCATTTTCTGCAGACATGGTTCCCGCTCGAGCGGGGAGCTATGTAGACAGGTAGTCCACTCGAGCGGCCGAGTCCACGCTCGAGCGTGAATTCGAGGTAACTAGTACTTTTGCAGACCTAAGGGTCCGCTCGAGCGGGGACCCTATTTTCTGAAATCCTGTTTTTGCATTTTGTGTTCTGTTTTCCGTTCTCTTTCACTTGCAAGCACTCCTAGGCATATGTTAAGTATTGTAAATGAGTTAATGAGATAATAACAAAGCCTAAAGAGGAATATATGAATTAAAGAACGGATTGAACTGTTAATGACCCTTTGGTGTTCATGAAATGTGTAGGGTCAAGCTCCAAGACAAATCCACAAGCCGATCACTGTGAGTAATATCGATATTTGAATGCTTATGAGTGTTCAATTGTTTATTCCCTTAAAACTTATGAACTGCTAATTAGGATTGTGGATGTAAGTTGAACACGAATGGACCAGAGGTCGTTTTGTTGAACATGAATGGACCAAAGGTCGTTTTGATAAACCTGAATGGACCTAAGGTCGTTTTGGCATGAATTGATGGGCCAAAATGTCACGACCCAAACCCGGCCCTATGGGTTTAGCACCGTAACCGGCCAGTAATCCGAGATTACCGAAGGCTCTTTGAGCGATGTCTGATTAAGCAGTCTGACTGGCGGAAGCCAATACAGTAAATAACTAGTGTCCATTGAGCTGTGAAAATCTGTATGCCAAAAAAACGTTTTTATGCATTCATACAGTTCAAACGGTACAGTCTATACAAATATATACAACCATTGATGCGGGATCAAATCCTCGTAATGATATAATAAAAGCGATGAGCGGTCTATCTGAGAATACAAAACGGTAAGGAGACCGATGGGGAACCAAAGACACCCCAAGCCATAGCATGGCAACTCGGAACCTCGCAGTGAGGCACATAGGCTGGCTTGACAAAAACTGGGGACCAACCCACGCTCCTAGCTCCGGTCTGGTGGCTAAGCACCTACATATATATATATAAACAGTGAGCTAAAGCCCAGTGAATAACATAAAGCGTAAAGAGGTTATGAATGAATGTCCTTACAGTAATGAAAGCAGTTCATTAAACAGTATTTCAGTCTTTCAGTATTTCAGTCAATCAGTCATATGTGGTACATCCATAAGCCTATAAACAGTAGGTCCAAAAGGACCGGGTCTTAACAGACCCAACAGTAATGATGGCCAATCATTCAGTATACAGTATGGTTCCACAAGGGAACCGACAGAGCTCTATAACGATGCGATCGATTGCTAAGGATGCCTGATGCGATTGAATACAGGACATACATTCATTCAATAAACAATATCAGTTCAATAAACAGTTCAGTTCAGTATTCAAAATATAATCATTTTGAACATATCTTTACACCATCGTTACTCACAGTGTTCTGGGCTAATAGCGGCTAGAGCGCGTCCCCGAGAGCCAACCCTAAACAGGAACAAGTGGAACACACTCTAAGTTTAACAGTTGGGGAAGTACAATAATTAACTTCCTAATATGCCTCGGTGTGTTCTACATCTATATCCTCATTAAAATGCCTTAAACTAGGCCTAAGAGTGCCTAGAATGGGGTGAGGATGAAAAGATGTGCATAGTTAACAATTTCAAAATTTTCAGTGAAACAGGGTCCCCGCTCGAGCGCACGTTTCCCCACTCGAGCGGACCTGCAAACAAAGGGACACGCTCGAGCGTCAACTTCCCCGCTCGAGCGGACTGATGGACAATGCAAAGTACTGGATGCTCGATTTTCCGCCGGCGTGAAAAACCCTTTCGGCGAATTTGTAAAACAATGCAAAGAAAATGCTGGGAGCACGATTTCCCCGCTCGAGCGGACGGCCAAAATCTGGAAAATCCAGATTCTACCTCCAAGCTCCAAACCAAGTTTTCTCAACTCAAATCTCAACCTCTTGGGCCCAAATTCTGGAAAATACATCCCAAAGCAATGTATAACAAGTTTCAAAAGCCAATTTATGAATTCAAGCCCCAAAGGTGAGTCAATTAAATCCAAAATTCAAACTCATTTCAAGAACAATTTAAAACATGCAATGCATGAGTTTTAAACCAAATTCAATCTTCAAATCTTGCTCTATAGAGCTCAATAGTTGGAAAACCAAATGAAAGCATGGACTTTAGCTTAAACATGGACATGCATGTACAATCTACCAAGAATTCAACTTCAAAAATCACCAATTCAAACATGCATGCAACAATAGAGGTCCAATTCAACAATTATGAACCAAATCATGGCCTAGCTCTCTACTTGGGCATGAACCATGCAAAAAGAGGTTCAAAGACAACAAGAAGACAATGAATTTACTTACCTAAGTCTCAATTCAAGGTAAGGAAGCTAGACTATGCCAAGTTATGCACCAATTCCAAGCAACTTCTACAAGATGAGCTCAAATCTCCCTCAATTCTCTCCTTCTCACTCTAGTTCTCTTCTTGGTCGGTTAAGAGCAAGGGAGTGTGGCTGATGAATGTTTTAACTCAATGTATACAAGCCTCAACAAGTGTAAAGTAGGGGCCACTAGGGGTGGCAATGTGGTAAATAAGTCCAAGTTGCAATATATCAATATTTAATCTAATTTAATCATACCTAATCAATTTTCAGATAAATATACCATTAAATCATAAAAATTACACAGATTACAAAACACTAAACGGTTCTCCGTTCGGCCGCCGATAAGGCCTTCAATTAGCAGTTTAAACATATAAATTCAAACAGTTAATCAATCAATCAAACAGATGCAATATGCAATATAATAGGTATACTTATTCAGTTTCAATTTCGATTTCAATCAGTCAGTTCAGTAGTTAATCCAGTTCACTTATCAGTCATAATTCAGTGGTTAACCGATAATCAGTACGAGGGTTGTTACACAAAGGCCGTTTTGACATGAATGGATGGGCCAAAGGCCGTTTTGACATGAATGAGTGGGCTGAAGGCCGTTTTGATACGAATGTGTGGGCCGAAGGCTGTTTTGATACGAAAGCGTAGGCCAAAGGCCGTTTTGAAATGAATGAGTGGGCTAAAGGCTGTTTTGAAATGATCAAGTAGGCCAAAAGGCCGTTTTGAAATGAATGATTGGGCCAAAGGCCATTTTGACATAATCAAATGGGCCGAAGGCCGTTTCGTAACGAATGTAAAGCTGAATGAGTAAAAGGCCAGTGTGTGTGGAACTATGATTTAAATTACCCTTATATATATTAACTACAGAAATGAATTGGGCCCAAGGCCGTTTGGAAAATGTTGTTCTACGTCTTGTCGCATAAATTCTGTAATTGATATTATTCACTGGGCTATCGCTCAAGCTCATTCATGTTTTTGTAGGTGAGCCAAGAGAAGTACAAACCTAGCCCCAGTGAAGTCTACCATGAACAACATGAGTTTTGAAGAGTCAGCCCCGTGTCTCACGTGCGAGACCTGTCCTTGCCATTTTGTTATGTAATTATATTTTGTTTTGTTGGCAAGGGTTTTGTGTACATTTGTATGTAGTTTGATATGGGTTGGCTCAGTTCAGATGATCCTGTTGTAAAGAAGCTCATGCTACTATACTTTTGATGTGGGTTATTAACGCATATGAGTATGAGTTGTTTGATGTGCATATAAGCACCGCTCTATGGACAAAGTTTTTAATTTTTGCTTCCGTTTGGCCCCCTTTACTCTGACGAGTTATTTCTATTTTGGTTTGAGGCCGTAGGTAATCACAGGATTACTGGCCGATTATGTCCTTAACCCATGGGGACGGGTTCGGGTCGTGACACTAACCATGCAACATTATGCAAACCATATACTCAATGGACTTAAACCGAAGTGGACAGACCTCAGTCATGCCAAGACAGTGGCCATTATGCTAAAATGAAGGCACCGAAACACATACAAACATGCATGCTAATTGGCTCACCAATTAAGGCACTAAGGTGCAACTCTCAAGAGCACTTAAAGAGTGAAAAGCATAGAAGTGTAACAACACTAAGTGCACTGAAATTAAGCAAGAAATGATGCCAAATCATTCAAACAACACAAGTATGGCATGATGGGGTCCTTAAAGCATGAAGCTAGCAAAGAGGACTACACATGAGGCATGCAATACATGGAAAATATGCATGAACAAAGCATGGAAAGAGCTCAAGTAGGTCTTAACAAAGACCAAAACATGCTGAGATGAGGGCCCAAACACCTAGGCATGCAAGCATACAAGCTAAGCCATAAACTAGGCGACAATGCATAACACTCAAAGGCACTTAAAGCATGAATGAAGTGGGAACATGGCAATGCTATAAGCTCTGAAATATGCCAAATCATGTACATAACACAAATGAAGCATGCAATGGTGCTCAAAGCTTGAGGCAAGCAAGAGCATTTATACTACAAGTATACAAAACATGAAGCATGTGGTTAAGGCAACCCAAAACATTCCTAGAACATGTTAAAATGAGTCCAAAACATGCAAGGAAGGAAGCCAAAATGTGCTAGCATGAGGGGCAAAAGACATGGAATATGCCAGGCAAATAGGGTGAATTACACTACACCTATTAGAACTAAACATGGTATGACTTAAGTAACAAAAATCAGAATTAAATCATGGCATAATAACCCCAAAAACACACTGAAATGATGGCTCGCAAGCTAAGGCATGAAGGCATACGCAATGATTCATGTGAAGGCATAAAGGGGCAAACCCTCCAACGCAGTGAATGAGTGACAAATGCAAGTGCATGGCCATGAGACATGGACTCAAATCACATGATAAATGATGCCAAATCATTAAAATAGTCCAAGTAATGTATGCTAGAGGACTCAATACACAAGGCTAACAAGCTAGATTGAACAATAGCTATGCAAAGCAAGTCATGCATGACCAAAACAACCAAAATTAGACCTTAAACATGGCAAAACATGAACAAAGTCTTCTCAGAGCTAAGCCAAAAGCATGCTAAAATGACATGTTGAAGCATGATACATGTTAGGCTAATTCATGAGATTGCACTACAAGTGCATGAGGCATGCAAGGGCCAACCAAACCAAACCAAAACAGAGTCATGACATGGTAAAACATCACCAAAAACATACTGAAATGAAAAGAAAACAAGCTAGAATGACATGCTACTTCATGAAGCATACAAAGCTAGTTTGTGTGATTTACACTACAAGTGTATTAACCATGCATGGAGTGACCAAACCAAGAAAAAATAGTGGTATGCCTCAGCAAAATAACCACAAATATAAGCAAAGATATGGCCAACAAAAGCTTAACAAAGATGCTCAAACATGAGGCATATGAAGCTAGTAAACAAGACACAAAGGAGAGGAGATGACCCTCTCCTATTTAAGACACCAAAACCACCTTTCCACCACTAAAAATCCTCTAGATTTCAGTGGTAGAAAGGTCATGCAAAGGCTGTAACAAGAGCCTAAAGGGATGGCTCAAAACAAGGCCTAAGAGGGAGTAAATCACTCCAAACGAAAAAGTGACCTTAAACAACTATTTTAAGTATACAAAAAAAGAAATTTTTTTATTTAAGAGGTAAGCTTAAAAATATATGAAAGAAGGGCTAAAAGCTTAAGCAAAAAAAAGGGGGTTTTAAGGCTTAGAAACTCACCCTTGAAGACCTTCTTTACCACTGCAACTCCAGCAAGTTCTTTGAGCTTAAACCAGTCCAAGAACACCAAAAACAACCCCTTAGCACCTCATCAACCAAAGGATGGTGTTTGAGTGTGTGTTTGTGTGTTAAACTTGATGCACAAAAATGAAAAAAACAAAGCAATATAAAGACAAAGCTATATCTATCTCTCTAATGGCAATTTTCTGAACCTAGAGGATGGAGGAGGAGCCTCCCTCTTATAGAAACCAAAAGGCAAAGCTTCTTGGAGAAGCTAAGTTTAAAAGAAATCCCTCCATAAACGTGTATGGAAGATGGCCCAAATGCCTTCCAGCTGCGCCAGCTGGAAGAAAATATCTCCAAAAAGGTGTCAAAAAGCAGCCGACCACTTTAAGTGGTCTCTGAGAGCAACAACTGGTCGGCCATAGGTGGGAGAGGTCAACACACTGAAAGAAAACAAGTGGTGTGGTGGCCGACCAGAAAAAATAGTGCAAAGACCAAGAAACCCAGTTATCCAACTAGAAAACTGGCTGGCAGAAGGAAAAGTGGTCTCCAAGGAGAAAAAGTGATCTCCCACCCTTGTACCACCTTCCAAACAAGGAAAACAAGGTTTGTACCAAAAACAAACCAAAGCGGATGCAAGACGGGAGATTGGGAGGCAAAGCACGCGGCCGAAAGCCCCGAAAACTAGCCGACGAGCACCAAAAGTGGTACGTGACCACAAAAGTGGTCTCCCGGACCATAGTGTCCCTCTAGGTAGAGGCAACAAGATGTGGTTCAAAAATCATGCCAAACGGAGAACGTTAAGCGGTCCTGAAACAAGGCGCGTGGCCGAAGGCTCCAAAAATCAGAAACTAATCTCCAAACGAGAAAAGTGGCCTACGACCACGAAAAGTGGTCTATGACCACAAAGAGATGGTCTACAAGACCTCTCCCTCCCTCCCTCCGGAAAGGGAAAACAAGATTCGGTCCACAAACCGAGCCAAAGCACAAAGAGTTTAGAGACCCGAAGGCAAGGCTCTCAGCCAAAACTCCGGAGACTCAAAACGAGCACAACATGCACCATCACTGAGCGCTCAATCGATGACGTCTGAGTCTTAAGGTCGGTCAAAAATGGGTTGTCCACATACACCCACACCCACATACACCCTCAATTCTAGATTATTTCATAATTTAATTTAGGATTAAGATTAATTTAATTAAGCAATACTCAGTCTTAATAAATCTTGATTAGCACATAATTAAATTAATCATAATTAATCACAAATTCCACATAATTTAACCAGTCTAATTTGACTTCCATTATAACCCAATTAATTATATTTAAATTTATCATTCTAAAATAGATTTTTAATCAAACTCCCAAAAGGCTCCAAATATCAAATTAAGCTTATTTTCATCCTAAATTATAGTTTCTTAAATCATTAAGGCCTTCAATTTTGGATCAAACTCAAAATCTCCATTACTAAATTACATACTCAATTGAACACATCATAATTAAATTTAATTCATAATAATCGTAATTCCCAATTCTCATACCTTAATTAATTCCAATTTAGACCCAATTGATTAAATCTTAATTTTACTAAACTGAATCGAATATTTAGTTAAACTCTCATATGGTCCGATACCTGAAATTAAAATAATTCAATTCACCAATTATACTCCCTTGAGCCATTTAGGTTTTCAATTTCGAGTTCCAAAATAAATCCTTAATAGAATCATATACAAATTAGTCTCCACAATTTTCATAAATCTAGATTAAATTAGAAAATAATGAGCAATTAAAATTCAAATCTATTTTATTAATTGAATACTAATTATTATACAGGGTGGGGTTGTCACAAGCGGACTACATTGTCTTTAAAAATACTGGATGGGTCGAAAGTTCACTCGAGCCACCAATTGGTCGCTCGACCAGTCTATAAAGACTGTAAACGTTTTGGAAGTTCATAATGTTCGCTTGAGCCACCTTTCGATCGCTCGAACGGTCTGTAAAAATTGTAGGTTTGAAATTGAAGATTTGAGCTCCAAATTTTGCTCCAAGACTTGGGGATCATGCATGGCTTTCTTGAAAACATGAAAACACTTGAAAAATACCAATGTATGATCCTTTAGAAAATCATTTATTTAAAACTCAACAATTTAAGCAAAACTGGAATTAAATCTCATGCATGCAAAGATTTTCCAACTTCTTTTTCTTTTGAAGAACAAAACATGAAATTGAAAACATAATCTCATGAAGTTTCTGAAATCATGCAGGATATAAATCCTCAATTAAAAACTTTCATGTATGCAAGAATTTCAAATATTCAAGCCAAAAAGATGAAATCTTTTATGATCATACATATAACCCACATTCTTCTTCAAAACCCATTTCTTTCCAAATTTCATGGATTGTAATGATTTCATCATGTATAATATTTTTCATATAATTAATTAAGAAGATTTGAATTTTCATTAGTCATTATTCTAATTTAGTTTGGGATTTATGAAAATTATGGAATCTGATTTGTATATGATTGTATTAAGAATTTATTTTGGAATTAGAAATCGAACGTCCAAATGGTTTAAGGAGGTAAAATTGATAAGTTGAATCAGTTTAATCTCAAGTTTCAGACCATATGAGTGTTTAATTAAATATTCGATTCAATTTAATAAAATTGAGATTTGATTTATTGGGTCCAAATTGGAGTTAAGGAAGTTAATTAAGTTATGAGGAATGGGAATTATAATTATTATGAATTAAATTTACTTATAAAGTGTCCAATTTGAATATGTAATTTATTGATGGAGATTTTGAGTTTGAGATGAAATTGAAGGCCTTAGAGATTTGAGAAACAAAAATTGATTATGGCAATAAGTTTAATTTGATATTTGGGGCCTTTTTGAGAGTTTGATTAAAAATCTGATTCAAATTAGTAAAAATTAATTATAATTAATTAGGCCTTAATTGAAGTTAATTAAATTAATTAAATTATGTGAGATTTGAAATTAGTTATGATTAATTACATTATGTGTTAATCAAGATTTGCTAATACTAAGTGTTGCCTAGTTAAATTAAATTTAATCAAAAATTGAATTGTGAAATGGTCTGGAACTTGAGAGTGTATGTGGGTGCAGGGGTGGGTGTGGGTGTGGGTGTGCTGAAAAATCTTTGTAGGTGTGCATGTTAGTGTCCTGCTGGAGCTCATAGGAATTGTGCACTTGTGTGATGTGGTGTCATGAAAGTGTGTGTGTATATTTGTGCATCATGCTAACACTACAAGAATTCGCATTTTTGGCGATCAATTTTAGCAACTGAAATTAATTTAGTCGCCAAAATCCATACCTTTGGCAACTAAAATTGGAATTGGTTGCGATTGGTTCAAAAATTAGCTACTAACTTTTTTTAGTCACTGTAAAGTACTTATTGGCGACTAAAAAATAAATTAGTCGCTAAAAACTTACGTAATAGGCGACTAATAAACATTTTAGTCGCCGTTAGTTGTGTTTATTGCCTATTAAATTTTTTTAGTCACTGTAATGTACTTATTGGCGACTAAAAATTAAATTAGTTGCTAAAAACTTACATATTAGGCGACTAACGAGCATTTTAGTCAGCGTTAGTTATGTTTTTTGGCTACTAAATTTTTTTTAGTCGCCGTAAACTCATTTTTGTGCAAAATGTTTGGTATTTATGTTTGGCAACAAATCTTTTGTCGGTAAAAATTTATTTTTAACGACGAAAATTTTTTTTAGTCATCCTATAAAAATATGTGGCTACGAAATTGATTTTAGTGACTAAATTGATTTTGTCGCCAATAAAACCTACAAAATTTTGGTGGGAAGATTAAAATACTACCGCTTATTTTCTATGTTTCCTTTTACTTATTTTTTTGTTTCTCTGTATGTGTTGAATACGCCAAAGGAAACACCCCTCTTGCTCTCACTCTCGTCCACAGCCCATCGATCATCTCCTCTCATCGACTAACCATCGGCCACCGTTGCGTAGAGCCCTCGAACCAGTAGAGGTACACCGTCTGACACCCATTCAATTTGATTCAGGTTTCTCTCTCTCTCTCTCTCTCTCTCTCTCTCTCTCTCTCTCTTCGTCTCTCTTCCTTCTTCTATTTCCCTATTTGAGTTTGATTTATGAGTTTCATTTATGTGAAACGAGTAAATGGTTTATGATTTTTGTATGATTATTTGGGGGTTTTTGTTTTTTGGGTTTTTTTTTTATTTGATACAGAAGCTTTCAATATTGGACCTGTAGGTAAATGGTTTATGATTTTTGTTCTACATTCAGGGTTTTTTTTTTTTTTTTGGGTTTTTTTTATTCGTATCCGACTCTGATGTCGGAGAAGAAGCTGCTACCTTGCATGCCACTCTTTCAAGCACCGTTTGGTCGGTTGCCATTGACAAAAGCCATGGCTTTGAGATTGCCACAGAGTACACTGTCGCTCAGTACAATTCACCATTTCAGTTTGAGAATAGAGTGAATGAAATTTGGTTGATGTTTGATATGGAATAATAATCAAGATGGTGATGCAGTGTTAGAATTTAGTGAAGACCTGTTAATTATTCAATAAAAATGTTAAAATCTCTAAAATTAGATTAGGTAAGAGAGACAAGATATGGGACTTAGAGAAGAACACAAAATTATATGTTTCCAAATTATTGTCATTTTATTTTAATACACTCTCAACTATTAAATCATATATATCTCGATATTCTTATCTAAGTTAATAATTGAGAAAGTATATTAAAACAGAGAACATACGAATTTAATAATGAAAAATCATTGACAAACAGAGCAGAGAGAACCTCGCTCGATCACCGCATAAGCACCACATGCTTATTGCTTTGAGCTTTGAAAATTCTTAAAAACACAGATGTATGTTCTTTCAAATCCTTTGAAGCTAACACCTTTAATCCAAATGCTCCAAGCCCACCTTTAATTGATGCATCCTTTTGGCTGCATAACAATTGTGGGTTTGTCCAACTTGGATCCATCACTTCTGCCTTTTCAGTTCCTAGTACTAAAAATGATATCTCCACATCTGCCTGTAAAAAAAAGTATAGTAAAGAAAATGAGAAAAAAAATATATTTTAGCATATAATTATAATAGTATAACATAAATGAACTACCCTTGTTCTTCTCCTTTTTATTACATCATCATCATTATTATTATTTTGCTAAGTTCGAGTCATATCACTATGCTATGCATCTTCTTATTCCTTTATTTCTCTCTGATCGGTTGTTAAAAAAAAAAAAGTTTACTAACTATCGCTGGCTACATGGACTAATATGTAATGCACCAAATAGGGGTCAGTGTAGACCAATTAACTGATAGTGCATCTCTAATGTATGGATAGTGTCCAAATGAAAATGTCAAAATCAATTTTTACCAAGTCACACCGTCAAAAGATCATAATTTAACAATGTTGTTTCAATAATATAAATGTTTATATTATTTTATTTTCTACATAAAATTTAAATATAAATGTCATTTTTGAATCCCATCATGAGAAAGATAGAGAAAAAAGTTATGTCAAATTTTAATATTTTGTCAAACTTTGTGCCATTGGAAATAACACACTATTAAAGATGAATTTGAAAAACTTAATGTCAAATGTTGAAATCAAAAAATTATCTTAAACACTCATATTTTTTTTCCTAACTTTTTTTATTTAAAAGTCAAAAAGTACGCACATATAGGTGGTGTTTGGGAACTTGCTTTCCAAATTTTTTTCTCATTTTTTTACTAAAAGACAAAAGTTTTGCAAAATAAAAAAAAACACATCCAAACAAAATATTACATCCAACCTCATAATCATTTTACTTTTTCTCTCACAAACATCACATCCAACCACAAAAAAACCTAACTATCTTTCCAAACACTAAAATTTTTTTATCCAATAATATCCTACAACCACTACTAGAAAATTGGCTTTTTGCGTCTAACTTTTTGCGACTGTTTGATTAGCCGTGGCAAAAAAAAAAAAAAAAAGGAAAAAAAACGCAACAGCATAAACGCAAAAAGGACCCTATTTTCTTTCATTATTTGCGCCCTTTTGTTTTGCCCTAGCAGGCTCACTCGACTCTCTCTCTCGTTCTCGTTCCTGCTTTCTATCTCGCTCTTGCTCTCGCTCACGTACCCATCATTGTCTGAAGGACTCCATCAGTATGAATCTCTCCCTCGATCTCTCAATCTCTCTGTTTCTGTCTCGATCTCTCTTTCTCTCTTGAACTCTCAATCTCTCTTTCGCACAATCTTGCTCTGTCTGTATCCGTGTACATATCTAGCTGCAATTTGCTCGATTCATCGCAGAGAAACCCTAACTCTACTAGTAGACCGCATTGAAAAGGTCTCTTGGAGTTCTCAAATGCAGTAGAGTAAGCTCACCTATCACGCATTGTGTACAAATTAGGTACCAACTCTCGTCAAATTTCCTCTGTTTTTTTTATTCAGTTTGTTTTGATTTGTTTCATATTTGTACTTGATCTGGTTTTGTAATTGATATGGATTCAGTATTTTCTCTTTAGATTCAGTATTTGCCTTTCAAATCTCCTCTCTTTAGATTCAGTATTTGCTCATCAAATTGATATGGATCACAATCTTACGCATGTGCTCATGGAATCTGTTCAATTGAGTGTTTGGTTTGTTCTTTGGATGAGTTTTAGTTTTTCCAGGGCACATTACATGCCATTGACAAATTGAAGCATCTTATACTTATTTTGGATGAAAAAGAATTTACATTACAAAGTATATTTTCTTAATCAGTGAACAATTAACAAGGGATTATTAGTGTATTTCATGAAAATATGTGTTGATTCTTTACATATTTAGTAATTTAGTTACTATATTGCCTTTTGAATTATATATAGCTGCCTTGTGATATATATGTTCTATGATTGCCACATCAAATAGACCTCATGGCTCTGTTGCACCTGATGAGCATTGATATATTTCGCTGTGCAACCTAATTCACATGTGTATTTGGGTGTAGATGTGTGGATGGATTGAAGCAAGATATTTAAGAAAGGTTCTTATTGGAGTATTCTTTAGTTTTTTCTTGGGAGCTTATTTTACTTGTCTTTCGAAAAGTTGTGTTATGGCTCTAGCTTCTAAGACATGTTTGTCTTTCACTTTTAGCAATATCTCAAATGCACGCATTAACGAATTATCTATTGCTTTCGAAAAGTTGTGTTATGGCTCTAGCTTCTAAGACATGTTCAAAAAACTATTAGACTTTTGCCTGAAGCATATATTCAGAATTGTTTAGGGAGAAATGCCCTGGCATACAAAGGTTCTCTAGGTGTGTTTTATTTTCTTTGTTTCGTTATGATTGCTCCAATTGTTGTAATTTCATTTTATGTCTTATGTTTTTGCTTGAGAGCTCTGTCCTCTTGATTCTTACCAGTAACATTAAGGGTGTTGTTTAAAAGAGTTTAATAGTTTGTCTCACAGAAATTGAAATCAGCTTAGCTAGATATTGATTCTTTTGGTACTTGAATCATGTTCTAGATTACGGTGTTAGTTTCACTCAGTGTCCCATTTGTGGGATTATCAGACTCTACATAGCAAGACTCAGGAATTTGGTATGCCTGAGATGCAATCCTATGGATGTTTTGGGCTTACAGAATGAAGTCCTAACGTCATTCAAGAATAGGATAAAATATGTTGAATAAACGTCTCATACCGGTGAATGACAGCAAAATCAATTTTAGAATCTCACAACATTCAGTCCAATATTTGTGGCTTCACCGTTATTTTTTGACGTAAAAACTCAAAAATCTAGCATGGACATTGCCTACGCAATGAACACGTAAACTATTATGGGAATAACATGGAAACTGGGGTATGCCATGCCTTCAAACACACACACACACACACACACACAAAAAAAAAAGTAGAAAGAAATAAAGAAATTCACTTTATTCATTGATGCAACTATCACTACTAGAAAGTTAGCTTTTTGCGTCTATTTTTTTGAGACCGTCTATTTAACCGTAGCAAAAAAATATACTATTTTCTAATCTCGTTTATTTATGTGCTTTATTTCACTTATTTTCTTTTATTTATATTTGCCCTAGTCAGCCTTGCTCAAACTCTCGACATCGCTCTCTTTCTCTCGCTCACCCAAACACAGGTATGAAGCACTCTTCCTCTCTCGATCTCTCAATTCCTCTCTCTCTCTCTCTCTCTCTCTCTCTCTCTCTCTGTGTGTATATATATTTGCTAGGGTTTACATCGATACATTCATCTGCCCTTCGCGATTTATATTCTTCAATTTATGTTCTTTGCGATTTCTTCTTATGATCGATGCCTTCAATATCATTTGGAATTCTGTTCTTCGCGATTTCTTACGTGATTTCTGTTTTTCACTATTTCATTTCATGTAGTTTCAATTTCCAGTAAATAATTGCTTTGTTCGCACTCTCTTATTCTCTTCAATCATTGTATTTCCTCTTTCTATCTACTTCTTATATTTCAATTGTTGTTCATTGAGGCCATAATTATATTTTAATTCTTGACAATTTTTATTGTGATTTCTGAGCATCAATACTTTTTTCAACATATGCAAAAATTGCTACATATATAGGTCAATGGTGATATATATAGAATTGTGGACCTTTGATTAATCTCATCCACCTTGACATAGTATTATGGAAATTACTGGAATAATTCTTTAAAAAATTGTTGTTACTAGAATAGCAATAATTAATATATTTGTTCTTCTGCACATTTCGGTGGAAAATAGAATTGGCTAGTACATTAATGTTATGTTGACATTTGACAAGCATTGACAATTCTTGGAGATCTGAGGTTCTACTGCTTGCTGGGGAAAGGATTGGGGTAAGGATAGGTTGTGGTGATGTTGTAGGGTTTTTAGTGTAATAATGAAGGATCGGTGGGTGGGGAAATTGTTGATTTATAGACCTTTTAAAGATACTAGGACCTCATTTTGGTTGACAAATCAAATTGTATCATGATACATACTTTGTCTAGATTTTGTAGTTGATTTGAACTTCTTCTGATTCCAGCTTGGCTGTCTGTGATCTGTCCAATTTAGTGAAGCCTCAGGATATCATCATAACAGAGCATTTGACAACCCTCCTTGCTATTGTCCCTAAATACTCACAGAAAGATTGGTTGTCAAGCTACAAGACACTCACCGCTTATGTGGTAAAAATCCCTTTGCTGTTTATGATGTCACCTTATTTTGTAATCATGACTGTCAATTTATTATTTGAATTTGAAATTGCATGGTAGCTTTAATTGCTACACCACAGATTTAATTGGCAAGTTCACCGAGGATTAGAGAATTGTACTTGTTACATATTTTACAATTCAGAAGTGCCATCTTTCTTGGTCATGTATTGTATCAATGTTTGAAGTAATGGAATGTATTACTTTTTTTTTTTTTTTTTTTTTGGGTTGCTTACCAAAAAAAAAAAAAAAAAAAACTACTTTTTGATTGAACTAATCGTTTTAGGTCCCCAGAATATGCTCTTTATACTGTAACACTGTTCAGTCGTGATGCTGACAACTTTAGAACTAAGGCACGCGACAGAGGTTTTCAAGTGAGTTTGTCACTCAAGCAGCCCTTGTGTTTTTTGATGCCTGTTATGATAACAATTTTAGCTTCTGTTTTGTTGAAATTCAAGAATTTCTAGCTTCTATTCTCTGGTGAGATAAGTGGATGAATAATATGTCAAATATAACGATCTCAATAGCAGGTGCCTTCTTATGTATTGCATATTTGATTTTGCTTGTGATTCGGATTCGTGACTTTGAATATAATCCAGAAACACAAGAGAGTCGGAAGCAGGAGCTAGAAAAATTAATGCAAGATCAGGAAACACTCAGAAACTCTCTTTGCAATGGTGCTATGCAGCTATGGGGAGGTACTATTTTTTGTAAAACTTTCTAACGGTGTTAGGTGGTTCTTCATAATATTTGGAATTGGATCAAACCAATGATAATGAAATGGAATTATTTATCTTTGGGTAAATTACACTCTACCCCTCTGTGGTTAGGTCAAAAAACAGAGAGTCCCCTTGAAGTTCGATTTGGTACAATGAACACCCCTTGGGGTTAATACCAAACGGCAAAAATGACGTTTGCCGTCAAAATTAACCACACATGGTACTTCAATTTGGCATGTTGTCTTTTTATTTATTTATTTAATTGAGGGTTAGTTGATCCCACTTGATTGGTACACAGCTTCGTTGGGTTGGGTTTGGCTATTTATTTGATTTAGGGTATTAATCTAGCAATTTCTTTGGGCTCAATACTTTTTTAGTAAATCCTTTTGACTTGATGACTTAATCATTGAACTAGTACATATTGTCTTCTGTTTTTCAATGCTTTCTCTAGATCAACCCAAGGGTTTTTTTCAATGCTTTCAATGTTGTGTGAGTTTTTCCTACTTTGGAGCTTCATTTGTTCCATGTTTTATAGAAAGTCTTATTTTTCTCTTTACTATTGGATGGAATGGGATGTTCTTGCCAAACAACTTGCAAGTTTAGGTGCTAAGCTTATCATTTCTGCTCGAAATGAAGCTGAATTAGAGAGTCAAGAAACAGCTTTCTGGTATGTCCTTCCACTACGAACTCTAATCCCTTTTGCTCTTATTTTTCTCTTTAACCCATTTTCTTGATATGTGGCTGGCATCTATGCAGAAAATTCAAGTGGTATAATTATGTCATCACAAATTTTATATTATGAGATGGCTACAATGACTCATTTTGGAATATAAGGTTTGTGCATAACATGGGTTACTGCTAGTATATACATATTGATAAGTTTTAGTTTATGTTTCTAATGATTCCTTGCATTTCCATTGTTTTTTTTTTTGCACCATATCCCTTTTGTTTTTGAAATGCTTTTAAATCAGTTCAATTTTTGAATGATGAAAGCAAAAGTCTTGCTATCTAGATGAAGATGCATTTTTAGCTGATGATGAGCGATCTTTGAGGAAGACACTGCACCAAAGTCGTGTATACTCTACTTCTAAATTTGCTCTAATTGGGTACTTTCACACTCTGCGTTCTGTGGTATGATTACGATTTCCGTAGTAATTACTGTGGTGCAAAATGCAAATTGCACATTGTACATTCTGCAAATTTAATATAAATTGCTAATCATGTTTTTCTTTTATTTTTGATAATTGAATGTTCATATGAAAACAACAAAAGAAGGGGACATGACTATTTACACATGCTGTATACAAAATGTTACAATTCCTACACAATCACAAGACATCCATATTATAGCTAAAACATGGATTAACATTTCAATGAATGGATAAACTCTTGTGTTTGAGGTTCAAATGTTTGACATTGACTTTCAACTAAGATGAAAGAATTAATTGGTAGATAGTCGAGCATTGATTGGTCGTACTTGGTGGATTCTTGCTTAGCATGAAATGAAGCTAGGAATCTAATTGTTAACATATTCGATGTCTATCAACGTAATAGAAGAATCGATCAACTTGTTTGCGGTGAGAATTCTAAGCATTGAAAATAGTTTATGGCATTTTCAAATGTTGTGGACGGCATGGAAGCATTGGTGAAGATAGTACACTCCATTCTTTGCTACAAGCTGTAGGTGTTCCTTATACAAGTATTACTTATTGGCATTTGGTAGTGCAATCATAACTTGTGTCCATGGTATGAAACTTCTCCTGGTTTGTTTCTTGTAAATTGAAGGTCTGGCATAATGGCTTCTAAGACATGTATGGACAAAGTTGCTACATCTCTTGCCGTAAACCATGTGCGTTAACAAATATGTATGATGTCCTTGAAGACAAGTGGACTTCCTATTGTTGTTTTTTACTTCTCATTATGCCCATACATATCGCTTCTATTGGTTCATAATATTTATTATTGGTTCATAACAAATATTCAAATGCACGAGGACTGTATAAACATTATATATATCTTTGAAATCTTGGCCTCAAAAGAAAGGAAAGTTGCAATCGATCTTGGTGTGTGACTTAGAGAATATATTTTTGCTTTTTTCCTAAATGCAAATATTACTTAAATCTGCCGAGATTTTTCAAACTGCGTTAGTAAGTATTAGCCAATCTTGATATTTATTATATGTCTTCAAATTGCGTTAGTAATTACAGGTCATGGGAGAATTAATTCAATGGTTCTTTTTCTATGGGCCGTTGCAACTTCATGTATCTAATGGAGGCCCATCTAGATGTCCCCTTTTTTTAATGTTTATACATTTCTCGTGTTCAGCCGACCCCATTTGATGGGACTTAAGGCTTGGCTTGGTTTGGTTTATACATTTCTCGTGTACAGAACTTGAGTTACCTAACATGTTGATAACTACAAGCATTTATTTGTGTGATGTACAAAAAGTAGAGATTCTCTGTGGGTGCATTAATTTCATCATAAGCTTCGTGTTTTTGTTCAAAGAAGAAAAACTAGGATGTCTGCAGATATGTTTCTTTGTTTACATTTTCATTTGTGCATTGATAATGTTATGTAGTTGCTATCTGATTGTCTTATACAATATCTTTGGCAAGATGGTTCGATTACATTTGTCATAGGCTTATTGCTTTGTTTTGCTTCCATTATGTTTTCATTTGATCGATATATCTTCGTTCTAAGCATCAAATCTCTGTGAATGTAGCTTGTAGACTTGGGAGTTCTCACCATAACCAAGGATGTGCGGACAAAGAGGATCTCTTGAATTTGCCCATAATTGATACTTGGCGGTGACCTCAAAGCTTCGATTGTGATACATTATGTGTTAAACCGGCGAGATGGATGCTCTCTTGGTGTTGCAAGATTATGGTAGGTTTATGTCATTCATTTGTTGTTAGTATGTGTCTTCTAGTAAATGCCCGAACTTCATTAGCATTGTTACGTACTCGCTGTGATGGAAATAGTGGTGGTGTTCTATTGTCAACAAGCTTTTCTGTTTATGCAGCTGTTTAGAGGACCTTGTGGGTACAAGTGATGAATATGATTTTGATAAAAGTTATGCCAGTTCATTGATAGAGTGGAGAAACACCCGAGCAAGAAAATTGATGAAAAGATTGGCCAGTTTTGGATTGTATTTTTTTCATAAAAGAACTTTTTTCAAGTTTTTAGTTGTAATGACTTTTACATGTAGCTCAAATTTTGAGACTCAAATAGAATGTTCAATAAAACTATAATGCTATACTATCTGAATTCTTGTCATTGTTATTCCTAGAGTGCTTAACGCTACACTTTTATTTATTTATTTATTTTTATTTTTATTTTTAATTTTTTGCGACGGTAACAAGATGGTCGCCAAATATCATGTTAGTGTTTTTCTTTGTTTTTTGCGACGGAAAAATAGCGGTCACCATAAGTAGTTTAGGTGGTCGCAAATAATTTGCGACCGTTGTTTTGCCGTCGCAAAAAGTATTTGCCACCTCCATATTCGCGACCCCCATTTGCCGTCGCATGGGCCGTCGCAAAAAGTCTTTTGCGACTGTTTTTTATTATTTGCGACGGTTTATAGCGGTCGCAAAAAGTGTTTTTTTTAGTAGTGAACTAAAAAAACCTATATAAAAACCCACTTCCCAAACACCCACATAGATTATCTTAAACAAACTATTATTCTTAACAAATCTTGATTAACACATAATGTAATTAATCATAACAAATCTCAAGCCCCACGTAATTTAATTAGGCTAATTGATTTCAATTAAGGCCTAGTTATTTATAATTAATTTTTACCAATCTAAATCAAGTTTTCAATCAAACTTCCAAAAGGCTCCAAGTATCGCATTAAACTTATTGTCATTATCAATTTTGATTTCTTAAATCTCTAAGACCTTCAATTTCATATCAAATTGAAAATCTCCGTCAATAAATTATATATTCAAATCAGATACCTCATAAGTAAATTTAATTCATAATAATCATAATTCTCATTCCTCATAACTTGATTAACTTGATTAACTCCAATTCGGACCCAATTAATCAAATCTTCAATTTCTAATTTCAAAATTAATCCTTAATAGAATTATATACAAATTAGATTCTAGAATTCTCATAAATACCAAGCTAAATCAGAATAGTGACTAATTACAATTAAAATTTCCTTAATTAATTATATGCAAAATATTATACATTCAATTTCTAATTCCAAAATAAATCCTTAATAAAATCATACTTGAAATTAAACTGTTTTCAAGTTTTATATTTCCTTTAAGAATTTTTTTTTTTAAAAAAAATTATTTTATCTTATCTATTTTATTTATCATAAAAATACCAACATTAAGAACATAGTTAACTTTATTTCAATCTGAAGCATACACAAACAAAGATAATAAGGCATCACCATGACTCACAGAGGGCAACAAACACGACATCAAGTCTTAATACATAAAACTTGGAAATACATAGGAAGAAAGATAATAATGAAACCAGCATTGACCATCCATCCACAGGACTGGACTAGTTGTTTTAGAGAGCAGCTCTGTTTGGTGAGGCATAATACAGCAACTCCTGGTTAGCTTCAACTATGGCCATGTCCTCTTCAATTAGAGTCAACCAAATTTCTACTCCCTCACCATCTCTTGTATCCATCACTGCCATTCCAGGTGGCCTAATAGAAGCCTGACCAACAAACCCCCACCATGTCGGCTTCCCCCATCCAAAATCCGCTTCGTATACAGAAAATCTACTGGTATGGTAATACTTCTCCATTTCATATTCCTTCTTCACCTGCGGTGTTGCCTTGGTCGACAAATTATTGTCCTGCATGACGGACTCTTCAACCCCTTTCCTCATCTTACACACCAACCCCGACATGTCTGTTACTTCACTCTCGTAGTCATCGTCATCTTTATCAATTATTATCTGGAACATTCCTACTACATTTCCAAAACTATGTTTTGGTAAAGGTGGTATAAGCTTTGACCGCAAGTTTATCGCTCCCCTCAGCACATACGATTTTCGAGTCCCACCAAATCTTGATCTGGATGCAGCCAGTGCGCATTTCCAAAAGAGCGCTGTGACAGCCTCGACACTGGTGGGTTGTGATACGCTCGCGCTGGCAGTTTTGGACTTGAGGTCAGTGATTTTTGTGGCATCGACCACAAACTTCTTTGAAACGACCTTTGGGCCTTTTCCACTGAATGTTAACGATGTAACTGGGAAGTCCTCTACTGGGGGGAAGCGAGAGGAGACAGCAGTGAAATCTGGGACTACGGTGTTGGGGGATCCAAGAGCAATTTCAGACCAAGCCTTGATAAATGAGGAATAGGAGGCTCCATCACTGATCTTGTGGGAAACTTCCACGGTAATAGCCACTCCGCCGCATGGAAAAAAGTTGACTTGAACGCGTAACAGAGGGGCATTGTTATAGTCTGTGGGTTCGGGTGGAGCCAAAGGGACCATGCCTTGAACACTGGGTCGTTCAAGAATGTCGGAGACACCACAGTTGATGACACGAGCTTCAAAAAAATCAATTCCCTCACCGTTGCAATCGACTGAGAGATTGTTTTTCAATCTTCCAGCAAGTGGGTAGAAGTGAGTGAGGGTTTCAGATAGCGAAACCTTTAGACGTTGGGATATGTCATGGAACAAGTCATCGTATTTATCACCATCACCATCACCATCACCACCACCACCAGAGATAGCATGAATAGCACTGGGAGCATAGAAGATAACCACTGGAGTGTAAAGAAATGTAGCGTGCTGGTCTCTAGATGAGAGCTTGTGGGTTCTAAGGTGATGGGGAGTGGGAGAAGATGGCTTGATGGTTTCTCTAGAAATTACCTCAACTTTAATCTCCATGGGCTAGTTGGTTGCTTGCCTCTATATTTTTTTGGTAGCTTGGCTACTTGCTTGGCTCTACCTTGCTACTTCAACTTAACTCACTTCAAAACATTAGGCGCAATAAAGGCTAAAAGGCTCCAGAATATACAGGGATTCCTCGTAGATTTTTTTTAATTTTTTTTTATTTTATTATTTATTAATTTGGGACCACACCAGCCACCCAAGTTGCTAATGATTACAGGAAGCAAAATGATATATAAATCCATTTTTTTAATTTATTTTTTAAGTTTAATAGTGTGTAAGTAATATAATTAGTTTAATGATTAAAAAAATATGAGATAAAATGTTGTCGTAAATATTCTAATTAATTGACATATTATTGAGTTTGAAAAATGAATATAATTTTTAAATTTGAACAACAATGCTCTTCGCGGAATGTTTTATCATTTTTTCTATAATTAGTTAGTTTTCTAGTTATTGTCTCACATCTGTGGAACATATTCTGCTACATTGCCCTTTTGTGTGGCTGCTTTGGTCAGATATTATCCAATGGTGGGGATTGCAGTGGGTAATTCCAGGATCTGTGCATGGTATGCTGGAATGGTGGTCCGGGTGTGTAATGCAGAAACTGGAGAAGAAAATCTGGATGGCAATCCCTTTGGCCATTCTTTGGTCCACATGGAAGCACAGAAATGATTGTGTTTTTAATGGGTCTCAACCAAATCTGGAAGCTTTGTGTGAATTAGTGAAGGTTAGAGTTGCTATGTGGTTCAAAGCATCGAAAATCCAGGCTGATTTCTCCATCAATGATTTGGTATTTAATCTGCCTCAGGTTAAATACTGTATAAGAAATGGAGGGTAGTCTAGTGCTTGAGAAGGGTATTTGGATCTGCTGTGATATCTTGCTAATGGTCAGTGCAGAACTGCTATAATGTGGAATGCTGCTATAATAATAGGAGGAAGAATTTCTGTCATTTGATTTTCAGCTTCAGAAGTTGGATTGAGGGGATAGCACTGTGGCTGCTGGGATTGCTAATGATCTGCAATAGTGTGTTCTGCAGATAGTGTGTTCTGAATCAGGTGCTGCTTTGATTATGTGATGATCTGCAGGTGGTTGGTGGTTATACTCTGGTGTTTGAATGCATTAACCATGTTTTGTTGTGGTAAGTGTAGACAAAGGGCTGCTGTGTATTTCTGGGCGGAAGACACAGGGCTGCTGAGTATTTTGTTTTGTGGCTGCTGTGTATTGTTGTGTATTTTTGGTCTGCTGTGTATTTCGTTTTGTTTTTTTCTTTCGGGTTTGGTTCCTCACCAAACTCCTTCCCTTTATTTGATGTAATCTCATATCCTGTATGGTTTTCCATCAATAAAGGTTCTCTTTTTGCTGATCAAAAAAAAAGAAAAAGTATAAGATGGATTTGTTAATGAGTTTTGTCATTTTTTTTGTTACCATATTTAGTTAGTTTTTTATTTATTGTCTCCCATCAAGAAAAAGTATAAGATAGATTGGTTAATAATTAAATAAAACAATAAAGAAAAATAGTTACTTAGATATTTTAATAAATTGTCACATCATTGATTTTAAAAACGGCTCTTAACTATTGTGCTATAATTACACATGCAGACCCAGTTGGGGACCCCCACCACCCCTACATACACGTGGGGTCAAAAAGAGGAGGGAAAAAAAATATTTTGGACCAATCAGCATCCACTGGGGTGCTAGGGGTCGAGCAAAGATCCCCTCCTTGCATCATTTCCTACCTGCAGAGCCATTTGGCCCACTTTTAGGATCAATTTTAATAATCCGAACCGTTTATATTTTAAGATTTGTTCAATATATCATACCTGTAAAAAATCAAGTAAATCGGATATCAGAAAGCATGTGTTCGAAAAAATCGAACTAAAAACTATTTTTTTTTTTTTAAATTTAATAAACAGTTTTCCGAACACATGCTTTTAGATATCCGATCAACTTGATTTTTTACAGATATGATATACTAAACAAATCTTAAAATATGAACGGTTCGGATTATCAAAATTGGGCCTAAAAGTAAACCTAATGGCCCTGCAAGTAAGAAATACAAGGAGCAAGTGCAATGAAGGGATCCTGACTCGCTAAGGGTCTCCCCATTTTCCATAATTATAGCAATGTTATACACTAGGAAAAGGATATATAAACTCACTTGCTAAATCTATTTTTAAGACTTAATAATGTGTAAAATAGAATAATTAAGTGATTATCACAGAAGACATGAAAAAGAGTGATTTTAAGATTTCAATATACTAACACGTCATTAAATTTAAAAATTGAGTTGAATTTTTAAATTGGAGTACTACAACTCATAGATCCACTCACTAATGTCTAACAATAAAAAATAAAAAAGTAATTGCATTAATACATCACATTCTAATAAAATACGATAAAAAGGTATGGCAAAAAAAAATTAAAAAAAAAAAAACATTAATAATATTTTGCCAATTATTACGGATGGTTTTCAAAATTTTTTTAACCTCACAACAAAAAATTAATTTTGAGACCAAAATTTAGGATAGGTGGTATTGTGAAATGAAGATGGAAGATTGAATAATTTTAGGCAGTTATTTCAGTAGTCTTGTTGTTGGAAGATTTTTTTCAAGGTTGCACTTCTCTGAAATCTCAACTTGAGAAAATTTAAGGGACTCATAGGATTCATCACGAGTCTTGTTTTAATAATTCAAATGATTTATTTTGTAAGGTAATAAATGTATATTATCTATGAAAAAATTTAGGACGATCCGATAATCGTAGCCCTTTCATTTTGTCGCATTTGTCTGTAAAAAAAAAATGAATGGTCAATTTTTAAAATGTACTTGTCATCCATTTTTCAAGAGACAAATGCGATAAAATGGAAGGGTTACGATTATTGGATCATTCTAAATTTTTTTCATAAGTAATATACATTGAGAGTCTTACAAAATGGACGATTTGTATCATCAAAATGAGACTCGTGGTGAATCCTCCAAGCCCCTCAAATTCTCTCATATTGAGATCTCAATATAAGAGAAACCCAATCTGTTTTTTAATAACCACCCTCATATGACGATTACATTGTAAAGGATTTCCCAATACCAAATCAAAGAGAATTGAAATATATTTCTGTCATTCCTTCTATATTATTTATATGTAACTTTGCATTCCATTTACTCACACTTTTATTACGAAACAATAAGAGTTGATGTAATTTATTGTTATTTTACTTGTAATTTGATTATTAATTCAATAATTTTACTTGATCATTTTCATCACATTTTCTTTCTTTTTCTATATATTTTTCAGTATACTTGACAATTGTAAAAGTGCTCTTCGTTGAGATAAAAAAAAAAAAAAAAATCCATCTTCACATTTACTTGATAATTGACTCAAATTTAAATCTGAAAAGATTTTTTAACCTTTTCTAATTCGCCAAACTTATGAAATTTTCATTCAAAAAAAATAAAAAATAATGAAGCCAAACACATGTATAAGTGGTAAAATAATTATATTTTGAAAAATATAAATTTATTATTAGTTTTTTTTTTTTTTGGAAATTTATTATTAGTTGATAATAGAGAACAATAGCAAAGTTTAAAGCAAAAACACGTTGAACACGAGAAATTTTGCGCGTGGAATGCGTTTCCAGGAGCATATTTCATGCTTCTAGGATTGGCAATTTCGTTAAAGTACATCTTATTGCCATTATTACTACATTTTTTTTATAAAAAAAAAAAATTATTTTTACATTCTTACTTATTTTAGAACATATCATTTCTCAGTATACATACTTATTATTTTGACTTTTAATTATTCTTTTTATTTAACACACTTAATATTTTAATTATACCCTAACTAGTATCATTATGCAGACACCACCTAAAATCTTATTCTCCACGCCTCCTTTAACCAATATATAAGTTAATAAATGGCCCCATATCTCCAGCCAAGTCAGTTAAATTATGAATATTGTTCTCTCTCCGATTATATTATTATTATTATTTAAGAGGACAAATTACCAACACCTTTTCAAGATTTGAGAAAAATATGAATTTTTCTAAAGTTTAGAAAATTACAAATTATTCTCTGAAGTTTATATTTGCATAACAAATGAGGAGACAATTTATTATGCAAGTATAAATCTCAGGGAACGGAATGTAATTTCTCAAATCTCAGGTGATATTCGTATTTAAGTCTCGAGGGGTGTATTAGTAATTTTCCCTATTTAAAATTATTTTTATTAAAGTGGTGTGCTTTTGTATTTATATATATATTTGATTTATTTTTTGTTCTTATAACTGGTTTATTTACTTATTTAAAATTTTTTCTTTTGTGCAATTAATTAGGAACTATGTAATGTCTAAATAATACATGAAGTAGGAGAAGAGTGAAAAAAAAAAACAAAAAATAAAAATATTAAAACAAAAAAGAGAGAGAATAGAAAAATAAAGAGAAAATAGATAGATGACAGAGTAGACAGATAGATTACATGTATGACCAGTTCTCCATCACAACAAAACCACCACTGACCAGCTCCTCAATCCACCGCCAAAAATAGACCTCACTATTTATACATTTTGTCAAATATCTGGCATGCATTGAACAATTGTATTATACCTACCCAAAAAAGTTAGTTATATTAGTACAAAGCCAAACAGAGCATTTCCAGCCTAGGAATTTATATCTTTGACATAAAACATCAGATTCAGTTGGCCCCTTTTGCTTGACGAAAAGAGAAAACAGAGTGTGGAGACATAATTTTTGAATGACAACACGTGGCCGAGGTGTCACCGAAGTGCCAGCCGAGGTGCCACGTGTCCTGGTCATGATGCCAAGGTAATCTCGGTTAGGCCGAGGTTATCTGCGAGAATACCGGAATCTGAGATAAGCGGATAAAGGACAAGAGTCCTAGAATGAAAGAAGACTTCAGTTTGGGTAAAGATGAGACTCTTAAAGAGTTTATCCTAATCCTACTGGGAGTCCAAGATTAGCAGTAATCCTAAGTCCATTAGAGCTAGGCTTCTATTGGGACTAGGATTTTGTTAGCTATAAAAGGAAGGCGTCCCCATGGGTCTAAGGTATGCTTTTGATATTCTGTCTAGTAAGTTAAGCACTTTTGCTATCTTTGAGAGATATTGAGTACTGACTTGATCGTCGGAGTGCCCTTGGGTGGACGAGCCACTGCCGGAGACTCTTCTTTCTATTGCAAGTCGTTCGGGCTTAATCTATTATGTCGGTGCTCTCCAGCTGGGTACCTGTTTGGCAGTGTGGTCGGAAAACAGCACACACAATTTAGCGCCGTCTGTGGAAACGAAAGGAGAATAGATGGCCAACGACGGATAGAAAGAGAAGGTTGGGGACGACACCCCTACTGAGAGTGGGAAACATATTCACCTTGACGTCGAAGAAGACAACTACAATGAAGAAACTCGTGATAAGAATCACGAAGGAAAGAACGTCGGTCGAAAGGGAGACACCCCAAAGAAGGTCGACCAAGGCGAGTATTACAACGAGGGAGACCTTCAGGTATGGAAGGATAGATGCCTGTGGAGTGACGACAAGATAAAGGGAATGGCGGACAAATTGGCAAACCTACAAACGGTCGTCAATTTCACGATCTTGAGAACAACCGTCTGACCCTTTTTCTCGCTACAAGATATGCCGATTCTAGCAGCCAAGAAAGACGCCCAGAAAAGGGGGCAGAAAACGGTTCCTGCAGTCCCTTAGCATGGCGAGACCAAGGGACATTCTCACCGGCCTTCGCGGGAGGTCAGCCATAGAGAATCCCAGAAGACACGATCTCGGCCTTGATGATTGGGTCCGAGAAAAGAAGAGCTCAGTCTAAAGTGAGCAGATCCCAGATTCCAGAAGGCAAGATCTCGGCCCAGATGATTAAGTCCGAAAAGAGAAAAGCACAGCCTAAGTTAAAGACTTTTTATATAAGGTCCACAAAGGAGTAGGTGGAAGCCATGCTGAGGGCTGGAGAATGATGCTTGGGAGTTGGAATTTTCAAGCCCAGATCGATTTAACACTTGTTGAAATTGAAATTTACAAGTTGAAGTTAAACCGAGGACGTGTTCAACACTTGTTGAAATTGAAATTTACAAGTTGAAGTTAAACTGAGCACGTGTTTAACACTTGTTGAAATGGAAATTTACAAGTTGAAGTTAAACCGAGGACGTGTTTAACACTTGTTGAAATTGAAATTTACAAGTTGAAGTTAAACCGAGAACGTGTTTAACACTTGTTGAAATCAAAATTTACAAGTTGAAGTTAAACCGATGACGTGTTTAACACTTGTTGAAATTGAAATTTACAAGTTGAAATTAAACCGAGAACGTGTTTAACACTTGTTGAAATTGAAATTTACAAGTTGAAGCTAAACCGAGGACGTGTTTAACACTTATTGAAATGGAAATTTACAAGTTGAAGTTAAACCGAGGACATGTTTAACACTTGTTGAAATTGAAATTTATAAGTTGAAGTTAAACTGAGAATGTGTTTAACACTTGTTGAAATGGAAATTTACAAGTTGAAGGTAAACCGATGACGTGTTTAACATTTGTTGAAATTGAAATTTACAGGTTGAAGTTAAGCCAAAGTCAAGACTGGTTTAACACTTGTTGAAATTTTGAGAAAATTTACAAGTTGAAGTTAAAGCCGAGATCATGTTATAAGAAGACTGGTTTAACACTTGTTGAAATTTTTAGAAAATTTACAAGTTGAAGTTAAAGTTAAAGCCGATGTCATGTTATAAGAAGACTGGTTTAACACTTGTTGAAATTTTGAGAAAATTTACAAGTTGAAGTTAAAGTTGAGGTCATGTTGAGTCAAGATTAGTTTAACACTTGTTGAAATTTTGAGAAAATTTACAAGTTGAGGTTAAGCCAAGGTTACGAGTGAAATAAGTATCTATGCACGTGCCGAGATTACCATTTTGCCAAGACTTGGAAGATAATGGAAGACAGAAGTCTTAAGAAATAAAAGAAAAGTGGCGAGTTTTGAGCAACACTTGCGAAAACATTTTTTTACAATGTTTTCAAGTGTTAAGCCAAGGCCGAGATAAACAAGACTAGAAGTTGTGTCCGAGGTATTTTACCTCGAAGAGATTACACAGTGAAGGTGTACCTTGAAGGCATGCAAATTATTCTAAGTATAGAATCATGCAAACATATTGAAAGAAGAAATTTGAGGGTGCATTCAGATAAGGAAAGAAGGCACTTCTTCTTGACATTGAAGAGTAATTGTTCAGATTACAAAAGTGGCACGTTGGCCAAATTAAAGCTTACATTGTTTCAAAACTAAGAAAAGAGTACTAAGTACAAAGAAAAAAAAGATCATAAACGAAACTACTTGGCGTTGGCAACAGACTATGTCTCACCCCCAGAAGATAGCTAGGAAGACTTCCCGGCAACCTTCTCGGCCTCGAGCTCGGCGTTAGTCTCTTGTAGAGTCTGGTCGATGCTCTTCTTGGCGATAGACGCGTCAGAAGTGGTCTTCTCAGGGATAGCGTCTTTGAGACCTCATCCCCTTCATCCTGAGTCAAGTCGAAGACTTGCTCATTCAGAGTTGAAGACTTGGCCCCAACAGCTTCTTCATTTCTTCTTAGCCTCAGTCTGATCCTCAGACTCAGCTTCGTCTTCAGACTAGCTTGGAGATGGAGGGAATGACAGGACGAGGTTGCTAGCATTCTTGAGAGGAGAATCCTTAGGGACAGGAGCAGACGGATATGTTCAAACATGGCAAACAAGCAGAGACAACAAGGTATGAAACTAAAGAAGGGAAAAAATGAATAACTCATCGAAAAAAATGAAGCCAGTGTTCAGTATGCCGGAGTCAGATGATGGCAATAATCGGAAATGATCAACAAAAGCTTCGCCAGAGGAGAAGAATGGAAGTGGTTGCAGAGCTTGAGAGCTTGAAACATGGTAGATTTGGGAGAATAAAAAAAAGAGAGAGTCTAGGGACACAGATAGAACTGAAATGGTTTCATTGGAATTAGAAATCCTGACGTACCCGTGCTGACGTCAGACGGCGGGGGAAAAACTGATGCGACACAATGGGGGCGTGATTGGTGTGTTCCAAATCTGATGATGATCTCTGATGGTAGTGTGATCTCTGTTGAGATGTTGAACCTGGATGAGAAAGAATATGATGATTCTTGATTCTTAATTCTTGATGAGTGGACATATGAGTCCTAAATTCTTGGCGCCGACAAGCCATGAACTCGGCCGAAGGAGTACATGTATAGGTTCCATCACCTCAGGATGCCAAGGTAATAGAACATAGGGGGCGGTTGTGGGGACATAATTTTTGAATGACAACACGTGATCGAGGTATCACCGAAATGCCAACCGAAGTGCCACGTGTCTTGGTCATGACGCCGAGGTAATCTCGGCTAGGCCGAGGTTATCTGCGAGAATACCGGAATCTGAGATAAGCGGATAAGGGACAAGAGTCCTAGAATGGGAGAAGACTTCAGTTTGGGTAAAGATGAGACTCATAGAGAGTTTATCCTAATCCTACTGGGAGTCGAAGATTAGTAGTAATCCTAAGTCCATTAGAGCTATGCTTCTATTAGGACTAGGATTGTGTTGGCTATAAAAGGGAGGCACCCCCATGGGTCTAAGGTATGCTTTTGATATTCTGAATAGTGAGTTAAGCACTTTTGCTATCTTTGAGAGATATTGAGTACTAACTTGATTGTCGGAGTGCCCTCGGGTGGACGAGCCACTGCTGGAGACTCTTCTTTCTGTTGTAGGTCGTTCGGGCTTAATCTATTCTACCGATGCTCTCCAGCTGGGTACCTGTTTGGCAGTGTAGTCGGAAAACAGCACACACACAGAGGATGGGTTGTTCAAAGGATTTGGGTTTTGTAACGGGAAGTGAAGGATTTGGGTTTTGTGTATTAAGATTTTTTTGTTTTAAAAAAGATATGTACACAAAAAAAAAAAAAAAATTTGATATAATATTGTAGGTGTATTTTGATATTCATTATAGTAATTTTGCTTCAAGGTATAATTATCATTAACATAATATTTCATTAAGTGTATGCACAGAGATAAATAAGTGTGTGAAAATAAAAATTTTCAATTTTTTTTTTTGGATAATTCTACTTACACCATTAATTTACCTTTTTACACCATTCATTTTATTATAGCACTAAAAAAAAATGTGATTCTCATTACACCCATTATACTACCAAAACTAACCCTAAACTAAAAACTCTTCAAAATCCTTTCAGTTTTTTCTCTTACACCGATAGCTTTTGGTAATACAATGTTAAAAAATCTAAATTACTTCAGTGCCGTATTACTAGACAAACTATTTTTTTTCTGGCCATTTATTGCCGCTTGATTATATGATTTTACTTTACTTTAACAAGAAATTAATTGAAGCTCATTTGTGAAGTGCCTGTTTGGTGATACATTACTATACAAATTAGATTACGCTAGTGTCATGTTGCCGAACTAAAATAAATTTGTCTAATCACCTATCACTTTATTTGCGTTATAGATTGTTTTCATTATTGTCGCATTAAAGGTATCTCTTCGTTTCAATGTAATCAATATCTCTTTTGATTGCACCATACTCTTTGACATGTCCACTAACAATGATATTTCCTTCTTAGATAATCTACCAGTAAATGAATTCAAGATGTTCTCTAATGAATAGAAACATAATCATTCCAAGCAAAAAAAACCAAATATATATATATATATATATAAATGAAATTGGAAATGCATAGTAATGAGTAATAGAACAAATTGAAAACATTTGGCCTTGGGTTATTGGAAATATATCTTTGATTTTGAAACACCGAACAAAAGTCGAAGAATTCTCTCAAAAAACGAAACGAAAACCTGCGAAACAAATAAAAAAACTCACCAGTTTATTTTTGATGGTTCTTCACCACTATTTCTTCATCCATTGCTTTTTTCTATGATCAAAACACTATAATTCTCACTTTGAAAAGAGATATGTAGCAGAGAACAAAAACTGAGAAGGGAAGAAGAGCAGTAAGGATTGAAGAGTAATGGGTGTAAGGAGATAATAAAATATATTTAATTTTAGTATTTTGCCCTTGAAAGTAATTTCACACATAGGTAAAATTAGAAAAGAAAAAAAAAATCTCATATGGAGAATGAAAAGAGGTAAATTAGTGATGTAAGTAAAATTGAGGATCCCCTCCCGTTGCTATTTGGCCCGTTCCTGTTTCCGTTGCAATAATCCAAGCGTTCATTTTGTCAGGTATTTCATATATTTTATTTATAGAAAAATTTAAGTCGATTTGATAATTATAACTTGTTTAAATTATTGCGTTTTCCACAAAAACAATAGACAACGATTGTGTTTGTTAAAATAAATCATACATTTTTTTAATAACAAACGCAATAAATTAAACAAGTTACAATTATCGGATCAACCTTTTTATTTTTATTTTTATGTCTGTGTGTGTCAATGAAATGCACGAAATGTTTGACAAAATAAACTATTTGGATCATCGAAATGAGACTCGTGATGAGCTCTACGGACTGAAATAGCACTCTCTTTGGACTAGAGGAGATCCTTCTCCTTTTTTAAGAGAAAAACATATTTTTTAGATTGGTTTAAAATACGATTGTCTTCTATAGTTTTAAAATTTATATTTCATCCTTTTAAGTTTCTAATCATTTAACAAATGACCAGTTTTATTAATAAATTATCAAGTCAATTAATAATTTTTAATGATATCATAAATATATTTTAATTAACATTCAAATAATTTTATTATTATATAGGAAGGTAAATGAGAATTTTATTTTTTCTATTAACTATATTAAATAAAAAGGGTTTGGCTTATCTAATGTTAGTCATCTCAACTTAAGAGAGTGTTTAGGTTTGACAGGCTCATTTTGGGACCCATTTTAGTTATTCAATCCATTCATTCTTAGGATTCGTTGAGTAGAATATTCATATAAAAAATCAAGATTATCAGATATCGATAACCATATGTTTGAATTAAATTTGTATTACAAAAAATAGACGTCCACATTGATTTACATTGAGTATAAAATCTTCTGATATAAAAAGCTTTTTAGGGTGGAGTGTAGTTGCGGTGGATTTTGATATGAGAATTTTTTTTTAAAATTTTTATTTTTTTTGATTTGGAATGGTTTAAAATGTGGAATTCTTTAAACATTTCAAAAAGAGTACAAAAACCCTTTAATAAATTTTGGGCAAATGTGTAATTTCAAACTACGGTGATTTCAATTGTTTATGAGTATTAACAAGTATTCACGTATGTAAACTGTAGGGTTATACTATTGTAGACGCGCCCCGAGGGCCTCATGCTACAGTTCAGACTCAATGTCACGGTTCTTAATCTGATCTCACAATGTGCGATGTGAGATTGAAAAATCACCAAAGAGTCCAAATTCGGCAAATCGTTTTGAAAAACTGATTTTTGTAAAGAAGTGCCAAACATGGACTGCTTTGCCAAATACAGAGTCGCCATCTAAATATTTTATTTTGGGGGATTTAGGAAACCCTGACTCATGCCTAAGGCCACGTGTCCATCATTACCAAAGTTGCCTTAACTCGGGAACTTGAGTACGATTGGGGAAGGTCATCTATGAGCACCTTCGCTCGCCCGATCAAAGATCGGCCTGTACTAAGTATGATATTTTGTTTTTGAAAACACATGTGTTCTTATTCCGATTATTAGCTAGAATTACTATGTGATGCGCACAACACACAAGTATAGACTAGATCGCCAAATTTGGAACAAAGCATCGCATATCCGTTTGTTTGAAAATGGTTTGAAGGTGCTACTCGCAAGTAGGCTAAGACGTGGATTTGCCACCCTCAAGTGGGCTTAGAAAAATATGATTTTGCCACTCCGCAAAGTGGGCTTAAAACTCGCATTTCGATAAATTGTTCCAATTCAAGCAATCTAACCTTCACCCACAGGCATTCAGGCAGTTATACACTTAAGCAGTTAGCCTCATGACAAGCATGCTATCATGGCAACACTCACACACATGCAAGGATGCTAAAGCATAAAAGCTTACCTAGTACTCCGAGCCAAAACAACAACTAGTTACTAATCAATGCATGATCCTAGTTTATATTAAGATGACTAATGCAACGCATGCAAAATGCAACTAGAAATAGGCTTGGCTATTCTAAGATGGCATGTGAAATGCAACAATCGATACATGTATTCAACTTGGAATTGAAATACAATGCAGTTAGTATGATGCGCCGAGCCCGGTGCATGCAATACAGATGAATGATGTAAACATGCATAGCATAAGGATGCTAATTGAAACGTGCCCTAGAACTAACCATCGTAAGCGGTTAAGTAAAAGGGAGAAAGAAGTGGAGGTTGGAAGACATGTATCATACACACACACGCTTATTACACAATTGCACCCTCTTGACAGAGAGACCGAAAGAATAATACAAATTACATAATTAACTAACTAACAAGCTAATTAATTATTACACAGCACTTAACTAATTAAGCAAATCAATTAAGCTATGAAAACAGTAAAAACAGCCTCGGGAAGAGGGATGCATGCGTGCTTGGACGGCTTCGCTCGGAAATCCATCGCCATGTCACATGTTGCCTCTGTTTACACTGCTCTGTACCTCTGAAAACTATGCCAACTTCTGTGACACTTCTGAACCACCTTGGAGACTTTCTGAGAGTCCATCGGCCAAGAGATAGGGCCATCGGCCATGGGAAATTGGTCATTGACCAATTATGATGCTATCGGCCAAAAATGGTTAGCCGATCGACACTGAAAGTAGCCGACCGGCCATATCTTCCTGCAGAATGCTGTGTTGCTACAGTAGAGGACAAACAGAGCATGGCAATACATTTGCAAGACAATGTTTGCACGACCACTCTCCCTATCATGTTATGAACTCAAGGGAGTATAGTCATCGACCCTCGGACCACCAATCACGCATTTCAATGCATGATGACCAAAGGAGCCGAATGTGCAATTTATATCAAATGAAATGCACATAAACATATAAGGGGTCCCAACCTCTATCATGGTTGATCAAGAGGCAAGGGATGCAATCATGCAAGCAAAACTAATGCAACATGAAGCATTTCAAGGACAATGCCATACAAGGCTAATGGTAATAAGCATACCAAATGCAATGCAACCTAAATGAGCATGCAAACATGCAAGGCATGTGACAACATTCATGGATAGGCAAGCATGTAACAACATGTGAGGCAAGCATGCAAACATGCAAAGCAACTTAACAAAAGGGGCATGCCAAATGCGATATAACTCAAGCATGCGACAACATACAATAGGCCAAGTATGCAACAACATGCAAGGCAAGCATGCAACAACATGTGATAATGGTCTTAAACCAAAATGGACAACTCTCAAATAGGTCCAAATCAATGGCCAAAGTGCTGAAATGATGGCATGAAAAGGCAAGGAAATGCATGCTCATGCATTGGCCCATGAACTAGGCACAAAGGTGTAACTTTCAAGAGCACTTAAAGAGTGAAAAACATGGATGTATGGAAACACTAAATGCTCTGAAATATCATTCCAAATGATGTCAAAACATGCAAATACCTCAAGTCAAGTATGCAAGATGCCTCAAAACTCAAAGCTAGTCAAGGCATTAACACCATAGCTATACAAAGCGAGCCTCAACAGGCCAAGAACAACCAAATCAGTCCTAAAGCATGTCAAAATAATGCTAAAACATGTATGGAGTGTAGCCAAGATGAGCTAGCATGAAGGGCCAAAACATCAAGCAAAGCTAGGCCAATGAGCATGGTTACACTACAGCTACCAAAGCCAAGCATCAGATAACTTCACCAATTAAAATCAGAGTTATGGCATGTCAAACGAACACCAAAAATGGGCTAATACCAAGTCAACACATGCTAGAATAACAAGCTCACTCATTAGGCATGCAAAACTAGTAAAGAGGACTTACACTACAAGTGTAAGAAGCAAATGAGGGATGCTCTAACCAAGTAAAAACAGAGCTATATCATGACAAAATAGGACCAAATACACACCGAAATGGTGGCCCAAAGTCCTAGATATGATGGCGTGCACAATGACCCATTCTTAACACATAAAGAACCAACCCTTCAAAGCATTGAAAGAGTGACACATGCGAGGGCATGGAAATGAAACATGTTCTGAAATTACATAACAAATGATGCCAAATCATGCAAATAGCCCAAGAAATGCATGCTAGTGTCTTGGAAACTTAAGGCTAGTGAGCTAAAATGCACTATGGCTATACAAAGCATGGCATGCATGACCACAACAACATAAATCAGACCTTAATCATGCTAAAACATGACCAAAATCTTCTTGGAGTTAAGCCAAAATCACACTAGAATGATGGTCTAAAGCATGATGCATGTTGGGCTAGTGTGCAAGTTTACACTACAAGTGCATGGAGCATGCAAGCAACAACCAAACCAAATTAAAACAGAGTTAGAGCAGGCCCAAAAAGTCACAAAAACATGCTTGAAAAGAGCTAACAAAAGCCACAAAAAGATGATACTTTATTGAGCTAACAAGGCATGGCATGGAGAGACAAGGAGGGGAGGCTATCCCTTCCCCCCCCCCTCCCCCCAAAAAAAAAATTTGGGACCTCAAAACAAGCTTTCTACCACTGAAAATCCTCTGGATTTCAATGGTTCTAAGGCCACGAAAAGTTGTTTTGAAAGGCCTTAGAAGATGGCTCAAAAGCTATACAAGTCAAGGAGCAAAAGGGAGGAAACACCTCCTAGCCAAACAAGGCACAAACCAAGACTTTTAGGACTAAAAAACAGAGGAAAAACAAAGGTTTTTGTAGTTCAACACCACCCCAAAAAACAGCTCCAAAGTAGTTGAAAACTATGGCAAAGCTAGTATGCAAAACAAGCTAAAAGGGGTGAGTGATTACCTTTGGAGCACAGCAGCAAAACAACCACTTTTCTGAGCCAAACAACCTTTAATCAGCCCAAAAATAGGTTCCAAGGGACCTCAAGCCAATGGTGATCAACTTTGATGAAGGATGCTTAGGCAAACTAGAAGTATTTCTTTACTTCCAAGCACTTCTATGCACAAAATGGGCAAGGGAGTGGAATATAGAGAGAGGGGCAGAGATTCAGCTCTGGAATTTGTAGAGAGAGAGAGAGACTTTTTAGAGTGAGAAGCTCCCAAAACTTGCTCAAGAAGTTCTCCCTTTGCAAAATGGGAGATATATCTTCATATATAGCACCAATGAGCTCCAAGTCAAAAATATCTGATTATAGGACAGCTGGAGCTTGCTGGAAACAGCTTGAGATGAAATATCTTCAAAAAATCTGAATTTGGGTTACTTTTGGCCGATCGGCCATCTTTAGTGCCGGTCTGCTACTTGTGATGGCCGATCTGCTACTTTTGTGGCCAACAGCACATATTTGTGACCGACAGGAAATTCTGCTCTGTAGGTCCAACTTCAAATGGGCATAACTCTTTTATATGAACTCCTTTTCAGGTCATTCTTGTGTCCAAATTGAAGCCCTGGAAGTAAGCTTTCCAATGATGACATCCTTGCATCAAAATTCCAATTGTGAAAAACTTTATGCCTCTTTTGGTGAAGCCACTCAGTTTCGGTCCAACTGAAATGATGCCTAACTTCAACCAATCATATCTCCTCCATCCGGACTCGTCTTTAGGAGATTCTTGAGTGAAAAATGAAGTCTCGGAAGTCTTCTTTCCAACGGTGGTGGCCTCATAGCTTAAATCGAAGTGTATAGACAGATAGGCCTGATTTAGCGAGTACCGCTTGACTCTCTCTTAGTGATTCATACCCAATCTTCTTCTCCAACTTGGTTTCTTCCCTCTTCTCCTCTTTTCTTCAACTCCAAACCCCTAAACAAGGTGTTTTGAAAGATTTTTCAAAGATCTCAACTCTCTTTCATTCATTTCTACTTTGTCCTTACTCAGTTTACCGAAAAGTGCATCATTTAACAAAATGCGAGCCTCAGAGCATCGTAGAAACTTTATTTCAAAAATGTTTTGAAAGAGAGGGTTTTAAGGTCTAAAAACCATTCAAAATAGCTTTGGTCCAAAATGGGGTGTAAGGTTGGGATTTGACTCTCCTCTTGCCGAAGAAATTGAACTTTACTCTACATAGCCTGCATCACTAAGTAAACCATCAGTAACGCCTAAGTCTTCAGGCGGTCAAAAATGGGGTGTCTACAACTATCATTCACACAAATGGGACTATTGGGCTCATTAGATTATTTGTAGGATTTATTGGTTACTAAGATATAAAAATGGGATTTATTTACAAACACATAGGGTCTGTTTGGTAACGTTTACGATTTCAGTTTATATTTACAAAAATTTTATAAACTGATTTTTGTTTATTTTTAGAAAAACATAAACTATAAACGCGTTTGGTAATTGACAAAATGTTTAAAAAAATTTAAAAATATAAAAAAATGTGAGAAATGGCAAGTGGTGGCAAGTGGCGACGGAAGACGGTGGTGGAAAGTGGTGACGGTAGGTGGCGGGTGGGTGGTGGTGGTGGTGGTGGTGGTGGGTGGGTGGGTGACGGTGGCGGGTGACGGGTGGTGGGTGGTGGTGGTGGTGGTGGTGGTGGCAGGTGGGTGGCGAATGACAGGTGGTGGTGGTGGATAAGTGTCAGGTGGTGGTGGTGGGTTGGTGGGTGATGGTGGCGAGTGGTAGATAGTAGTGAGTGGGTGGTAGTGGTGGTGGCGATGGCGGTGGCGGGTGGTGCGTGGTGGTGACAGGTGGGTGGCAGATGCGCGGGTGACGGGTGGGTGATGGTGGCGGGTGGTAATGGTGGGTGGGTGAGTGACAATGGCGGGTGGTGGGTGGTAGTGAGTGGGTGGTTGTGGTGGTGGTGGCGGGTGGTGCGTGGTGGTGGCAAGTGGGTAGCGGATGGCAGGTGGTGGTAGTAGTGGGTGGTAGTGAGTGGATGGTGGTGGTGACAAGTGGGTGGCAGATGGGTGGTGGTGGTGGTGGGTGGTGGTGGCGGGTAGGTGGTAGGTGGTTGGTGGTGGTGGGTAGATGGTGGTGGCAGGTGGGTGGTGAGTGGTGGTGGCAGGTAGATGGCAGGTGGGTGGTGGGTAGTGGTGATGGTGGTGGTGGTAGTGGCGGTGGGTGGTAGTGGCGGGTGGGTGGCAGGTGGGTGGTGATGGCGGGTGGTGGATGGTAGTGGCAGGTGGGTGGTGAGTGGTGATGGCAGGTGGTGGTGGCAGGTGGGTGGTGGTGACGGTGGATGGCAGGTGGGTGGTGGGTGGTGGTGATGGTGGTGGTGGTGGTGGTAGTGGCGAGTGGGTGGCATGTGGGTGGTGATGGCGGGTGGTGGGCGGTAGTGGCAGGTGGGTGGTGAGTGGTGGTGGCAGGTGGGTGGTGGTAGCGGAAGACGGTGGTGGAAAATGGTGACGGGTGGTGGCTAGTGTTGGGTGGTAGAAAAAAAAAAAAAAAAAAAAAAAAAAAACTCAAAACTCAAAACGGAAATACATTTTTTGGCCAAATTTATAAACTAAGACCACTGATTTATAAATAAAAAATTTACCAAACAAGTTTTTATTTGAGTTTTAAAAATTTTTGTAAATATAAACAGAAAACTGAAAATGTAAGTGTTACCAAACGGCACCATAACATATTCACATTGAAACACAATATCACTTCATTGATCAAACTTGATTTTTTTTGTCTTTTTCTGTCTAAGTATTCCTTCTTTATTCAAATGAATCGGGTTTTTATTTCACATATTTTTTCATTACCAAATCCCTCTTTTCCATATAGACCGATTTCTTACTTGGCTTCTTAATCAATTATTACTAAATCAGTGATTTATTTCTTAACCAACTGATTTATGTGGATTGTTAGTTTATTAATCTTGTTAAGTCATAATTTTTGCCTAAGAATACTTGGAAAAAGATGAGATTGAAAATATGAACTAAATGTCATTTTTCCAAACTATATCGAAAAAGAGCAATTCACTCGAGCGAACTTCGTCGCTCGAGCGGTCTGTGAAATTTCAGAATTCCAAAATTTTCAAAAAAATGGTTTCCAAATGTTTTTTTTTTCTTTTTCAATCGTTAAATCCATACATATCTTGATCAAAATCTTGAAAACGCTTTACAAAACATAAACACTTATTTATTTATAAATCATTTGCTCCAACTCTCATCAAATTGTCAAAATTTAAATCAAGCCCCACGCATGCAAACATTTTCAAACTTCTTTTTCCTTTAAAAAAAAAAAGCATGAAATTAAACATGAGACTTACGAATTTTTCTAGACTAAAATTCAATACAAAAACTTTCGTGCATTAACACTTTAAAATCCAACTCAAAATCATGAAACATAATTACTAATTAATTTATTTGAATCAAAACTCATGAACTCGTGATTTCTAAAATTCTTCTTCAAAATCAAATGCACAACGCAATTGCATGTAATTTTTGAAACTTATTTTAATTTTAACTTTCAAAATCAATCCCAAATTAATTAATTTCTAAATCAACTTTCATAATCTTGAATCTAATTCAATTTCTTCATCATTTTACTAATTCCTTTTAAATTACATGAAATTGATTTCTAACTCTTCTCTATTTTTTTTTTTAAATCATGAAATTGAAGTTATAAAACTCTTAGAGAAATATTTGCATATATGAAATTAGGATCAAAATCGAACCATTTACATCAAAATTCCCTTAATTCAAGATTAAACTCAAAGTGCTCATGAATTCATCATTTTCCAAAACTTGCTCTTTTTATGCCAAAACATAGAATTGATCCTTCGAATCTTTTAAAAATCTATGATGCGTGTAAATATGGAATTAACTTCATGAAAAATAACAAAAACTAAACTCAAATGATGAATTACAAAAATAATCTCTTAGAATTTGATCTTAACTCAATTTTTAACCCAAAACTTAATTTTCATAAGACTTTTCCTTTTTCGCAAGGTCTTCAAAATTCATGATGCATGTGAATATAAAACTCAAATACTTCACAGTGTTTAAAATTAAATTCAATTTGATGATATTATGAGATTAATTTCCATATTCATTAACCTAACGCATTTTCTTGCTAATTTATTTTTCATTTCATGAAATTGAATCTACTTACCTCTTAATTTCAGCTTCTAAATAATTTATCTATAAGATTTGAGCTTTAATTTTTTTACCCAAAGCCTTCATTTTGATGAATTTCTTCACAATTTCTTGAGTATGTCTTCAATTATTCACTTTTTCCAAGCTTTCCCCTTGCTTACCTTCACCATTCCAGTACATAGAGTTGCTCTCTCTCTCTCTCTCTCTGGGCTCTATTCCTTCCAGCACATACACATGAATAAATTCATTTTCCTTCTCATTCCATATTAAGAGGTACACAATCTCACCCTTTCTTGCTGACATCTCAAGCACACGTGCACACAATATTGAGCTCCCAACAAAACACTCATACACACACACAAACACCCACTGATTTGCTTAATACACTCACATACACCATTAATTCTAAATTTTTTCATAATTCAATTTATGATTCAGATTAATTTAATTAAGCAATAGTCAGTCTTGATAAATCTTGATTAACACATAATTAAATTAATCATAACTAATCACAAATCCCACATAATTTAATCAGTCTAATTTGACTTCCATTATAACCCAATTAATTATATTAAAATTTATCATTCTGAATCAGATTTTTTATCAAACTCTCAAAAGGCTCCAAATATCAAATTAAACTTATTTTCATTGTTTCTTAAATCATTAAGGCTTTCAATTTTGAATCAAACTCAAAATCTCCATTAATAAATTACATACTCAATTGAACACGTCATAGTTAAATTTAATTCATAATAATCGTAATTCTCAATTCTCATAACTTAATTAATTCCAATTCAAACCCAATTGATTAAATCTTAATTTTACTAAACTGAATCAAATATTTAATTAAACTCTCATATGATCCGATACTCGAAATTAAAATAATTTAATTCACCAATTATACTCTCTTGAGCCATTTAAGCTTTCAATTTCGAATTTCAAAATAAATCCTTAATAAAATCATATACGAATTAGTTTCCATAATTTTCATAAATCCAGATTAAATTAGAAAATAATGTGAAATTAAAATTCAAATCTACTTAATTAATTAAATGCTAATTATTATACGTGGTGAGGTCGTTACAAGCAGACTGCATTGTCTGTAAAAATACTAGATGGGTCGAAAGTTCACTCAAGCCACCATTGCTCAAGCAGTCTATAAAGACTACAAAAGTTCTGGAAGTTCGTAATATTTGTTTGAGCCACCTTTCGGTCACTCAAGCGGCCTGTAAAAATTCTGAGTTTGAAATTGATGATTTTAGCTTCCAAACTTTTCTCCAAGACTTGGGGATCATGCATGGCTTTCTTGAAAACATGAAAACACTTGAAAAATATCAATATATGACCCTTTAGACAATCATTTACTTAAAACTCAACAATTTAAGCAAAACTTGAATTAAATCTCATGCATGTAAAGATTTTCCAACTTTTTTTTCTTTTGAAGAACAAAACATGAAATTGAAAACATAATCTCATGAAGTTTCTGAAATCATGCAGGATATAAATCCTCAATTAAAAAGGTTTCATGTATGCAAGAATTTCAAATATTCAAGCCAAAAAGATGAAATCTTTCATGATCATACATATAATCCATATTCTTCTTCAAAACCCATTTCTTTCCAAATTTCATGGATGGTAACGATCTCATCGCGTATAATATTTTGTATATAATTAATTAAAGAGATTTAAATTTTAATTAGTCATTATTCTAATTTAGTTTAGGATTTATGAGTGGAATCTGATTCATATATGATTCTATTTAGAATTTATTTTGGAATTAGAAATTAAACGTCCAAATGGTTTAAGGAGGTAAAATTGATGAGTTGAATCAATTTAATCTCAAGTATCAGACCATATGAGAGTTTAATTAAATATTTGATTCAGTTTAGTAAAATTGATATTTGATTAATTGGATTTGAATTGGAGTTAATGAAGTTAATTAAGTTATGAGGAATAAGAATTATGATTATATTGAATTAAATTTACTAATGAGGTATCCAATTTGAATATGTAATTTATTGACGGAGATTTTGAGTTTGATTTGAAATTGAAGGCCTTAGAGATTTGAGAAACCAAAATCGATTATGGCAATAAGTTTAATTTGACATTTCGAGCCTTTTGAGAGTTTGATTAAAAATCTAATTCAGATTGATAAAAATTAATTATAATTAATTGAACTTTAATTGAAGTCAATTAGACTAATTAAATTATATGAGATTTGAGATTAGTTATGATTACTTACATTATGTGTTAATCAAGATTTGCTAAATTGAATTTTAAGTTAATTTTAATCATAAATTGAATTGTGAAATGGTCTAGAACTTGAGGGTGATGGTGAGGGGGTGGGTGTGCTAAGAAATTTGTATAGGTGCGCATGTAAGTGTTGCGGTGGAACTCATAGGAGTTGTGCACGTGTGTGATGTGGTGTCATGAAATAAGTGCGTGTATATTTGTGCATTATTGTGTTCATAGTGTATATTACTTGTGAAAGACTTTTCAAAGTCAAGAAGAAGGGGTCCATCTTGCGATGTGTATTGGAGAATTCAATTAGAGAGAGAGAGAGAGAAGTGGGTGTGCATCATTGTGCTGAAGCTTTGGCCCAGAGAGATAAGCGGTTGTGCATCATTGTGTTGGAGTTTTGGGCCAGCTCTCTGCTGTGAGTATTTCTAGAGAGAGAGAGAAAGTTCAAGAGTTGTAAGATTGTATAGAGAGAGAGAGAGAGAGTGAGCATCCTATACTGAGTAGCAAATCCCTTCAACGTTGCTTTTAACCCACAAGGCCACTCTAATTTGTCTGAGCATTATTAAATGGGCTTTGTTAGAGAGCTCTAATTAGAACTATTCAAAAGCAACTCTAATGAGTTGTCACCCTTAAAAGAAAAAAAAAAAAAAATTAAAGAGAGGTAAAAAGCAAAACAAGAGGGAAAAAAAGACAAATTAATACCCTTCTAGAGCTTTAATTTGAGAGGTCTCACTCATTTCTGTTATTAGATTTACGAATAAACCATACCACTGCCAGTAATAAAGCTTTCTACAATCATACTTCTAACTTTTTATACTTAAAGTCAGCCCACCATTCTAACAATCCTACCAATGAACTTGGTATAGCCTAATAAATTTCCCACCAATTCATTAAATGGTACCAAACCTTCCAAATTAAATTAAAGGCACTACTAGAAATATGGTTTTTTGCGTCTTATTTTTTGTGACGAATTGTTTAACCGTCGCAAAAAATTATTTTTTTATATCAAAATCTAATTTTATTTAAACTCCAACCGTGTTTCGCTGTTACTTCCCAATTCTGTCTCCATTTCGCGCTCTCTTCGGCTGAAGAAGACACCTCCAACAATATGTCTCTCTCTCTCTCTATCTCTCTCTCTCTCTCTGAAAATCTCACTCTCCACTCTCTCTTGCTCGACTCTCTTTCGATTCTCCACTCTCAATATTATTGTTCATTTGAAGATTTCGATCAATTGTTGATGAAGATATGAAGATTTTGATTGATTTTTTATGAAGATTTTGATCGATTCATAATCGGTAAGCCTAATTTCTATGAATGAATCCAACTCTCTATTTCTCCCCTCTGCTGTGCCTCCTCTCCATCACGGACGCTTCTCTTTCTCTTTCTCGCTAGAGCCGACTATGGAGACCTCTGATTTTTCAATTCTAGGTTTAATAGAGTATTTATTTTCAAATTCTAGAGATTTCTATCATTCTCATCTCTCTCTGTCGCTTGGGTTTAACCATTGATCGAATTCTAGGGTTTTCAATTGACGATTTCGGATTGCTCGTGAGAAAATGGCGAATGAAGTAGTATTATTAGTAATAGCAGCCGTAAATGCTAATGAAGCTCACTCATTCTCTCTCTCTCTCTCTATATATATATATATATGTACCAATTAGTTTGCTTCTAATGAAGCTCTAGTGCATTGCATTTTGAATTTCGTTTTGAGTCGCATGAAGTTCAATGTGACTCATGTAACTTTGTTTTCTGAATTGATTCAAACATTCTAATTTGCTATATTTTCTATTAAAGAGGCTCTGTGATTGATAGTCTGATTTGAATTTCTGATGCGTTGTGTTTGTTTTTGTATTGCTGTTTGTTATCTGCTTCATTAGTCGTAGTTGATTTCTATATTGCTTTGTTTAATTCTGATTTCAAGCTCTGTATTGTTGTGCATTTCTTGTCTAGGCTCTCTACCAGCAGGTTTGATTTCAAGCTCTGTTTTTATTTTCTCCTGATTATCTGAGATGTGCACCATAAATTTAGGAAAGCTGATGAGTTTTGGCTAGTACAAGAAGTACCTCACCCGCTACCCTGTCATAGAATTTCATACTTCTAGATGGGATCTACAATTCGCCAAACTATCTAAAAATTTGACTAAGAAAATAATAATTGATTTCAATTTCAGATTAGAAAAGAATTTTACATTAGTTCTTGAAAGCTCAATTTTTACCTTTGCACCTTTGAAAGTTCTAGAGTTATTTTGGACATTGTATGGGCAATAAACATTTGAATGGGACTCTATATATCAGAAGCTGAAACATATGATAAAATGACTGCTTGTGCATCTGTTTTATGTAGTTATAGAATGAAATCAATATCCGTTTGCATGCAAGAGAGGTTCATATGCATCATTTTGGCCATTTCCTATTCAGCTTTTGGAGGCAATTGGTTAACATGGTATTACTACTTCAGTTCTAAAAGGTCCATAGTTTGTCTCCTTGTATGTTTTTGTACGTCATTATATCTGTTACTCTGCACTTTAGTTCGTATGTTAGGATGGCTTTTTACATGGAAGAGGAGATTACATTAGTGAAAGAGTGTGTGAGAACTTAATATGTATTGTTGGGCCCTTCACATATCAAGTTCTTTCATATATCAAATGCATATACACAAAAATAGATACATGCATGTGTGTACTTGTGGAATATATGGTTAGTAGAGACTGGAGGGATCATATACGATTATGTAGGATAATCAACCCATACAACCAATGTTGCTGATTCATCTTCGAACTTCAAGGCTTCCTTAGTTGTATAAACTGCAGTCTTCTCTCAGTTTGTTACCATCGTGAACTATTGAGTTCGGACTTTTCCTTGTACCCTGTTAAGTGCTTGTTATTCAGGGGTTTATATAGTAACTTCTTAAATTGAGTTATAAACAGATCTGTGTCATTTTATTTTGCAGGTGGCAGAACGGATTCTGTGTCACCAGCCATTTAATGAATCAAAGAGAGCATATGTGGTGCCACAGTGTGTTGAGGAGCTTCTGAAGTGTTTTTGGCTAAACACAAAAAAAATTTTAAAACCATATATTCTAAAGTTTACTGTTTCAATAGGATTGTGTGTTAGAAAAAAAGTACCATCTTTCGATAGGATTGTGGGTTAAAAAAAAAGTACCATCACGAGCTTTCATTTTTTGCGATTAGTGTTTTGTTTTTGTATTTGTTTGAATCCTAATTTGGATTCTGTGAATGTTTAGATCAAAGGCAAAGGCGAGTGAAAAGTTCGAATCCGAGGCAATTTTGTTTTGGAAGAGGGTAAAAGACGTACAGTGTTTTTGTTGATTGTGTTTTGTGTTCCGTTTTCTAGCAAAGAAGTATATCCGTAAAGAGAAAAGGAGAGAGAGAGAGAGAGAGAGAGAGAGAGAGAGAGAGAAGGAAAACGAGTTTCTTTTTGGTTTGGATTGGATTATTATATAACACAACAAAAGAGTCTCTTACTTTAGTATGCGAGAGCACGATAGAGGAGTGAGGAACGCGGTTGAAGAAAAAGCAAAGAAGCAATGCAGAATATGAAGAAGAATAAGAGTACTAGTAATGAAGAAGTTCCCAAGCAGAAAGAGCGTCACATAGTTTCATGGTCCCAAGAGGTCTCTCCCTTCTTCTTTGCTTCCTCTATTTTGTTCTCTTAATCGCTTGACTGGTCGGTTTGTCTAATATTCAATGCATGGATTACTTGACTTGCAGGAGGATGATATACTTCGCGAGCAAATTCGTATTCATGGAACTGAAAAGTATGGATTTTCTAATCAATTTTCACACTTCATTTTTGTGGTATTGATGAATGAAATTGATGGGTTTTTATTGGAATGTATGTTTGCAGTTGGACTATCATTGCATCAAAATTCAAGGAAAAAACAACCAGACAATGTCGAAGAAGGTTGATTAGAAAAGGAAGAGACACAAAAAAAAAAAATGATTTTTTTACATTTATCCTATATTATCCTATATATTGTCCTTCCAATAATTCTTGCTCTTTTGTTTTTTAGTTCATTCTGATTGGATGTAATGACACTATTGCAGATGGTACACTTATTTGAATTCTGATTTCAAGAAGGGGGGATGGTCTCCAAAGGAAGACTTGCTCTTATGTGAGGTACATTTTTGAAATCAAAGTTGCATATCAATGCAAGGTAGTCTACCTTTCAAATGCAATTATTGGGATTTTGTTTTTAGCTATGTATTCTTTGATCAACCATTTGTTAGTTGATTAGCTTGCTTTGACAGTATCTGTAAGTTCTGAGTTTAAAGGAAAACAGAGTAAATCTATACTTTGGCCAGACTCATAAAGAATTGTTTTGTTGTCTCCCAAAAGTCCAACGGAAAATACCATATTATATTTTGGATTAGATAAGCATTTAGTTGTTGTCTTATGAGGGAATCTAATACCTTAAGCTCAACCGCAGGCTCAAAAAATATTTGGTAACAGATGGACTGAAATAGCAAAGGTGGTTTCAAGGAGGTATATAAAATTTTAAATATTTATTTTCTGTTGCAAGTGGAAAAGTTTATGGTAATTATAGTTTAATTTCTTTGTTGCCATGCTTACACGTAATCGATAATCTTTGTGAAGAATAGATTCTCTACCCTGTGTAAGAAAAGAGCAAAACATGAAGCCTTAGCAAAGAGAACAATACTTCATACATCAATCCAAACAACAAAAGGGTCATCTTTTCAAATGGGTCGAGTATAGCTGGAATATCAGAAAATGCTACACCTCTGAAGAAGTTGAGGTACAATTGATGTAGCTAGCCTTCATTTCCAAGTGAATGCCAATAAGTTGAAATGTTACAAAAATAACTCTTAGTTGTCATGATTTAGGAGGACCCATATCTCTGATCTCACAGAAAAGCCTGCGTGGAGAAAGGTTCCTTGAGGAATGTGCAACAACAAGAAGTCGTGACTAAGACCTCCATTTTCAGTACTTCAGCAAAACTTGCACAATGTGGGTGACCTGCCCACTCAGAATCATATCAACACCACCAAGGAGATCTCCAATGATGGTAATCCACCAAACTCTTTGATGAGTGAACTAAAGTCGTAGAAAATGTACAATCCAAGTGCATCAATTACTTTAGGCCATAGAAATGTTTGTCATTTTCGTGCTTTAACAATACAAGTCTGATTTTTTTTTTTTTCATCCATGATTAAAATGATGTAATAATGTGAATTTCCTTTCTTTTCCAAGAGTAGCTAGTAGTTACAAGATTCAAGGAACATTTCTTAAAAGGGATGATCCAAAGATATTTGCATTGATGCAACAAGCGAAGCCTTTCGGCTAAACTTGTAGTTAAAGTTAATACAGAGAACATGGACCAGAGTCTTGAAAACACATGGAAGGTGAGGAATAGTAGGGATCACCGGCTTGGTTTCTGCTATCAATACGTAATTATGAATGTCTGAGGCTGGCCCATTCAATACATCCAATGTCAGTTTAATGTGAATGATTGTGAGCAATAATACCAATGCATTTCTCTCATTTGTCTACTTATCGGATATTTCTTATAACGACAGATGCAATTATCTAGTAGGGTTTATTTTTGCTTTTCCTTCCATCATACCTTCAAGAAAGGTTGAAATGATGCTGTCAATCCATAGACATGTGCCAAAAGTAGGGTTGTACCAATTGCCACATGGTCTCATTGATTTCCTGATTAAATTGCAGATATAGTAAATCATATATGATGCCCTTAGTGTTTCCAAATGTTTTCCCAAATCCAAGATCCAAACACAACCCATCTTATTTATTAACATGGCCATTGTTTTGATCTTTGATTAATTTACTTAACCATCTTATTTTACACATCTTCACATCTCTGAAGTTAAATGTTTGTTGGGTCATTTTCGCTTGTTCTTCTATGCAGGCTTATGCTTGAGTAGTGTTTGAAAAGAGAAGTTTTCTTGTGGCAAAAAAAAAAAAAAAAAAAAGAAGAAGAAGAAGAAGAAGAAAATGGCCATGGAAATGCAATGAAAAATAAGTTTTTGAAATGTACTTGTATTCAATAAGATTTCGTATATCTATTATGTAGATAAATTACAGGTGTGGAACACTGTACGGAGCATCATGTGGCTTGGGTTTCATACCTAAAGTACTTGCTTTTTCACTTCCAGAACTCCATTAAAAAAATTAGGAGCCACTTGATTTTTTATTTTTGTTACCAAAAATAGTAAAGAATTGTATATCATATCAGATACTTTGTAAAGAATTGTTACCAAAAATAGTAAAGAATTGTATATTGTAGAAAATGTAAAATTAATTTTTCTTGTGGCAAAATTAGGAGCCACTTGATTTTTTATTTTTGTTCTAGTATTATATTCCTATATTGCTTGCGTTGCCTCTTCTCTTGTGTGTCCCAGTGTCCTTTGAAGTTATTTTTGACAAAATACTTGATTCCCATATTTTGTAGTCCTGATATTGAATATTTTTTACTTTTAAGTGCTTGTTCTATATAGGTACATGATTTCTGTTTCTGTTTCATTTTGCAGAGTGAGAGGTCAAATGATATGTTTTGTGATGACATTTTTGGAGAGTCACCTGTTGGAGTTCATAAAATAGTAAGTCTTGTGCTTAATTTTTTTTTTTAATCCATTATATGCTGGTATATTCTTTTACCTTGGTTGCAGTATCCTATTGTCAGCTGGCCTTACTAATCAGCTCCAGCAGCTAGGCAAAACTTGAGGGAAACAATTTCGTGCATGCATGAATGTTTCATAATTAGATAATGGATTATAGTTTGTGAATTTTGTTTCCCTCAATGTTTTGAGAAAAACAATTTTGTGCATGAATGAACTAAACTTTTTCTATGGAGCTGATTCTTTGTTACTTAATTTAAGTAATTGCGGCTTTGGTCTGTAAATGGAATTTCTGAGAACAACGTGAATTGGAGGTTCGGTTTGGTTTGTCTGATAAGCATGGGTTTGAGGTTTGAGCTGCTGATCTTGAGATTGTGGTCATCCCCCTTTTTGTACATTTTTTCGGCCTCTATGACAATTTTCAGTCATTGGAATGGAGCCTACAACTTGTCATTGCTTAATAATTAGAATTCAATAATTAACCATTGGGTGTTAGCTTGAATAGTCCAAATTTCAGCTGTATTGTTACTTGTACCAATGGGACATTCGAAAGCTTATATCCAATGACAACTTGATTTTTTCTGTGATATTTTTGTGAGATGATTAAATGATTAACTCTTTTCAAACTAGTATTGATTCTAAGAACAATTCTAAACCTCTTTGTACCGCTATTGGAAAAGGTTTTGGCATCCAAGTAAGTCAATTAATGTGCTCTTTGTATCCATTTTTGTTTTGGCGTCCAAGTTAGTCAACTAATATATTGATGTATATTTTTGCAGGTAGTGTTGAGGGAGTAGTTGATATGATTGAGTGGGTGATATTGAGAGTTAAATTCAGATTTTTTATTTTTTTTTAGTACTTGAATCTATTAGTATTTTGTATAAATACTTTTAAGAATGGTTGATGGATATTTGTTTTGTGTGTATAGAAGTTTACATTTTCTATGCACATTTTTTTTTTTTTTTTGAAGAAAGATAATTTTGTTGAGGGAAGTGATGGAAAATAATGCATGTGTATTAGAATTTTTGCAAATATCACTTTATATTTATTGTATATAATACTTGAATATATATATATATGAGAATATAGGTTGCTAAAACATTGTAGGTATTTTATTTATTTATTTATTTTTTTGTGACGGTAACAAGATGGTCATTAATACATTGTAGGTATTTTTTTAGTTTTTTTGCGACGGCAAAACATTAGTCGTGATAAGTAGATTAGGCGGTCGCAAATAGTTTGCGACTGCTATTTTGCGGTCGCAAAAAGTATTTGCTACCCCCACATTCGCGACCCCTATTTGCCGTCGCATGGGCAGTCGCAAAAGGTCTTTTGCGACTGTTGTTTTATTATTTGCGACGGTTTGTAGTTGTCTCAAAAAGTACTTTTTTTAGTAGTGAGGACAACCCATCAGCACATGATCTATTGTTCCCTAGAAAATACATAGGACAACCCACTCCACGATTTCATTTGTGATTAAATTAATTTAATTAGACAACACTTAGTAGGTGTTTGGATAAACTTAAAAAGTTAAAATTCAAAAAGTCATTACAAAAGGCCTGATTTAGGGTGTTTCAAAAAATTTAAAAAGTCAAAAAGTTACAAAAAAAAAATAATAATAAAAAAATTATCACAATTCACAAATTAAAAATATTCAAAACTTAATATATATAATATTTTAATCAAACCAACTTTACAAATTTTTCGGGGCTGAATTGACCCCTTTAGTACCATGGACAAGGGAAAAAAAATTACGTATATAAAATCACTGTCTTGGACGGTAATGTTGGACCTGTGGGGGCCCACCACGGGTCCCGTTTTGATAATCCGAACCGTTCTATGTATAAAACTCGTCCAGAACTATAAGCCTATAAAAAATCACATTAATCGGATATCGCTAACTACATGATCAAATCCGTTTTGTATAAAAAATGAATGGTGTTATAGTTAACAGTTGACAAAAAAACTAATACAATCAGATAGCTATCGATATCCAATCAACGAGATTTTTTACAAATATATATTACTCGATGAGTTCTACAACCGTTCCGATTAGCAAAACGGGATCTGCGGTGAGCTCCCATAGGCCAAACAACACCGTCCAATTTAAACTCGAAAAGGAGGCAATCATTTCCCACCTCATAACAAACCCACTACCCTGCACGACGTGTACATCCTAATCCACTATTTTTTCCTACACACTTACTTATATAATTTTTTAATACATATTTTTTTCGTAAAAAGTTAAAAAATTAACTCAAATGTCTATTTTTTTTCTCAATTTTTTAATTCAAAAAGACAAAAATACATTTACTTAAAACACTCCAAACAACCACAAAGTTAAAAAAAAATCATACTATTCAGTGTGTTTGGTTTGAGTTTTTTGAATTAAGTTTTTTGAAAACTGAATTTTTTGGTTTTCGTATTTTTTTGTTTTTAGTGAATATTTTTTAAATTTTAAACATATTTTTTTTTTAGTTTTTTAGATGCACCTTAGTTAGATGTATCTAAAAAGTAAAAAATTTGTGAAAAATATATTTTAAAAAATTAATAAATACATATTTTTATGTATTTAGTGAATTTTTAAAAGATTTTTTTTACATTTTTTTTTAGTTTTTAGATGTATTTATGTTAGGTTTGTCTAAAAAGTAAAAAAAATTGCTTAAATATTAAAAAAATTCAGTAAAAACAAAAAAAATACGAAAAATAAGAAAGTAGAATTTTCTGAAAAGTGTTTTCTGAAAAATGAAAACAAGCAAGCTGATTAACATTTTTTTTTGGACGGAAAACAACAACACTGGTCAGAGGTCAAAAAGATGAATTCGAATCCTCGGTCGCCATTCTCAGCAGCCCTTCCTTGCAGCCACCAAAACGACGTCGTTTTGGGGGCAATTTTCGACCAAAAAAAAAAAAAAACAGAGATGGGTTCATTGCTTGCACAACTGATTCCCTTCTTCCACTTTGTTTCCGAAGAATCGAAACCTATAACTTCCAACAAACCCTTATCTTGCAAATTAAATTGCATTCCTATCATTGTTTTGGTGTCTTTTTTTTTTTTTTTTTCGCCATTTCTGAAGCTGAAGAAGAAGAAAAAAGAAGAGAAGAAGAAGAAGAAGAAAAATGCAGAATACACAGAGAGAGAAGACATAATGTAATGTAATGCCGCAGAAGAAGATCTGGCCCACCTTCCTTCATTTATTCTTAAATTAACAATATTTATTGCATTACATTTCCTTCATATTTTAAGCAATTAATCTGACTGGGTTCATCAACAGAATTTTTTTTCCTTCATCTTCAATCCAGATCAACATCAACAAATTTTTTTTTTCTTTTTTCTGCGTTTTTCTGTAGATTTTTCATCAACAAATTTTTTCTTTTTTCTCTTCATCATCTTTTTCTCGTCAAGAAACAACCGTTGTGGTTCCCCATTGATGACACAGAGAGGAGCTTTATGAGTATGTAAAGTAGTTTTTTTTTCAGCCTTTGAACCCAGCCTCTGAACCCAACCTCTAATCTAGAAAAAGTTAGGTAGAATTATGTATGTTGAGAAATTTTTCTATAAAATTTTTCAACCTTATATATATATGTATTGTAAATTTTTATAGATATAAAGATATATATATATATCATCTTCATCAACAAATTTAGCGTGGATCTGTAGAGAAAACATCATCATCATCTTCAACATCCTCATCATCTTCCCCATCTTCATCAATATCAGCATCTTCATCAACAACAACACAGATCTTCCTCTTCTCTCTTCCTCTCTTGATCTGTCCTAATTCCCCATCTTTATCAATATCAACATCTTCATCAACAACAACACAGATCTTCATCATCTCCAAATCAAAAAAAAAAAAAAAAAAAAGATTGGTGATGGCAGATTCACAAGAAAACGAAGATCTGAAGGGTATGAAAGAGGGGGGGAAAATGGATTTGGGTGTTTCAGATTTCAGTTATGTTCTGGTTTTGTGTGTATTTTTTTTTTTTTTTGAAAATTGCCCCCAAAACGACGTCGTTTTGGGGGCTACAGGGAAAGGCTGCTGAGAATGACGGCTGAGGATCCGGACTCCAAGATCGAAATGTTCCTGCTTTTGTCCTTTCCTCGCAACCTGTACCAAAAAAAAATAAAAAAAAATACTTCATATATCTACTCAGGAGCCGCTCACCACACATTGCAGGCACAAGCCGTACGCCGTATTGGCACTTCACGTGACGCATAGTCAGTACAAAATAACCATGTAGGGGCAAACAGGTCATTTGCATATTTATTACAATATTATAATATACATTTTTTTCGTAAAAAGTCAAAAAATTATCCTAAACACTCATATTTTTTCCCTAATTTTTTTAGCTTAAAAGTCAAAAAGTACATTTATATAGATCATCTTAAACGACCCTTTATTCTTAGCAAATCTTGATTAACACATAATGTAATTAATCATAACAAATCTCAAGTCCTACAAAATTTAATTAGGCTAAATGATTTCAATTAAGGCCTAGTTATTTATAATTAATTTTTACCAATCTGTGGGGATATATTTTTTGAGTACCAACACGTGGCAATGTGACGCCGACGTGGCAGCCGAGGTACCACGTGTCCTGGTCGTTATGCCGAGGTCATCTCGGTTAGGCCGAGGTTATCTCCGAAGATATCGGAATCCGAGATAAGTGGGTAAGGGACAAGAGTCCTAGAAAGAAGAGGGAACTCAGCCTGGATGAGGGACAAGAGTCCTACAATGGGAGAAGACTTCAGTTTGGGTAAAAATGAAACTCTTAGAGAGTTTATCCTAAATCCACTGGGAGTCCTAGATTAGCAGTAATCCTGAGTCCATTGGAATTAGGCTTCCATTGGGACTAGGATTGAGTTGGCTATAAATAAGAGGCAGCCCCATGGGTCTAAGGTATGTTTTTTATGCTCAAGCTTGTGAGTTGAATAAGTTGATTTATCTTTGAGAGATATTGAGTATTGACTTGATCGTCGGAGTACCCCCGGGTGGCGAACCACCGCGGGATTGTTCTCTTTCTGTTACAGGTTAGCTAGAAGCCATCTATTCTGCCGGTGCCTCTCCAGCTGTGTACTAAGATTGCAGTGTGGTCATAAAATCACTCACACAATTTGGCGCCGTCTGTGGGAATCGAAGAAGAATAGATGGCCAATGACGGACATAAGGATTAGATTGGAGACAACGCTCCTACTGGGAGTAGGAGACCTATCGACCTCGACGTTGAAGGAGACGACCGCAAGACAGGAACTCGTGACCAGAGTCACGGAGTGAAAGACGCCGGCCAGGAAGGTGACACACCAAAGACAACAGATCGAAGCAGATACTACAACAAAGATGACCTTCAGGTATGAAAGGATAGGTACCTGCGGTGGAACGAAGACCCTTCTAGAAGGGATGCAAAGACAGGGGGCATGAGCGCTCCCAAAGAGATGACATTCAAGTATAGAAGAGCTTAGCCTAAGTGAGCAAATCCCGGATTCCAGATCCTGGACCCTAGAAGACATGATCTCGGCCTAGATGAGTAGGCCCGAAAAGACGAGAGCTCAACCTGAGTGAGCAAATCCAAGATTCCAGCAGACAAGATCTCGGCGCTTGAGTCCGAGAAGAGAAGAGCACAGCGAGCAGATCTAAGATCCCAGAGGATAAAAAGAAAACACACATGATCAGACCAAAGTTGGCCGGGTTGAAAACCCCGGTTTGAATCCGAGAAGATGCTTAACCGAAGTTAAGTCGAGATTATTCCTTATCTTCACTTGTTGAAATTTGTAGCAATTTACAAGTTGAAGTTAAGCTGAGAGTGTTCCTTATCTTCACTTGTTGAAATTTGTAGCAATTTACAAGTTGAAGTTAAGCTGAGATTATTCCTTATCTTCACTTGTTGAAATTTGTAGCAATTTACAAGTTGAAGTTAAGCTGAGAGTGTTCCTTATCTTCACTTGTTGAAATTTGTAGCAATTTACGAGTTGAAGTTAAGCTGAGATTATTCCTTATCTTCACTTGTTGAAATTTTTATGAATTTACAAGTTGAAATTAAGCTAAGAGTGTTCCTTATCTTCACTTGTTGAAATTTGTATGAATTTACAAGTTGAAGTTAAGTCGAGATTATTCCTTATCTTTACTTGTTGAAATTTGTAGCAATTTACAAGTTGAAGTTAAGCTGAGATTATTCCTTATCTTCACTTGTTGAAATTCGTAGCAATTTACAAGTTGAAGTTAAGCTAAGAGTGTTCCTTATCTTCACTTGTTGAAATTTTTATGAATTTACAAGTTGAAGTTAAGCCGAGATTATTCCTTATCTTCACTTGTTGAAATTTGTAGCAATTTACAAGTCGAAGTTAAGCCGAGATGGTGTTTTAACTTGTTGAAATTCTGTGTGAATTTACAAGTGAAGTTAGAGATGGTGTTTTAACTTGTTGAAATTCTGTGTGAATTTACAAGTTGGTTAAAACGAGATGATGCTTAACCGAAGTTAAGCCGAGATGGTGTTTTAACTTGTTGAAATTCTGTGTGAATTTACAAGTGAAGTTAGAGATGGTGTTTTAACTTGTTGAAATTCTGTGTGAATTTTCAAGTTGGTTAAAACGAGATGATGCTTAACCGAAGTTAAGCCGAGATGGTGTTTTAACTTGTTGAAATTCTGTGTGAATTTACAAGTTGGTTAAAATGAGATGATGCTTAACCGAAGTTAAGCCGAGATGGTGTTTTAACTTATTAAAATTCTGTGTGAATTTACAAGTGAAGTTAGAGATGGTGTTTTAACTTGTTGAAATTCTGTGTAAATTTACAAGTTGGTTAAAACGAGATAATGCTTAACTGAAGTTAAGCCAAGATAATCTTTAACACTTGTTGAAATTCTGTGTGAATTTACAAGTTGAAGTTAAACCGAGATGATGTTTAAACACTTGTTGAAATTCTGTGTGAATTTACAAGTTGAAGTTAAACCGATGTGATATTTAACACTTGTTGAAATTCTATGTGAATTTACAAGTTGAAGTTAAACCGATGTCGTATCGAAAGGATGATGGTTAAAACACTTGTTGAAATTTTTGAGAAAAATTTACAAGTTAAAGTCAAGCTCAAGCAATATCTGCGTACTTGCCGAGACTACCAGGTTGTCAAAACTTGAAATATGGAAAAACTGAAGTCTTGATAGAAGACATTGAGAAAGTAACAAAGTCCTAAGCAACACTTGTAAAAATATTTGTTACAATATTTTCAAGTGTTAGGACAAGGCCGAGATGAGCAAGATTAGAAGTTGTGACAGAGGAATTTTACCCGAAGAGATTGCACAGTCAAGGTGTACTTTGAAGACGTGCAAATTATTCCGAGTATAGAATCAAACAAGAGCAGAAAAAAGAAGACATTCATTCAAAGAGGAAATCAGGGAAATGCATTTAAAGAAGAAAGAAGGCACTTCGGCCTGAACATTGCAAAATAAATTATTCAAACTACAAAAATGGCACGTCAGCCGGACTAAAAGCATACAAAGAAGGACAAAGTACAAGGTGCAAGGTACAAAAAGAAGGAAGCAAAACTACTCGGCATCAATGGCAGAATATAGAAGACAGTTGGGAAGACTTCTCAGCAGCCTTCTTGGTGTCGAGCTCAGCATCAATCTCCCGAAGAGTTTGATCAAAGCTCTTCTCGACGATTGGCACCTCGGAGTTTGAAGGCAAGGATTGAAAGCGTAAATCTGGAAAAAGACACAGAAAACAGAAACAAAAATATAAATCGTAAACAAGAATAGTGATGAAGCTATCAGGAAATCAAGACAAAAAGATTGCACAGGTGTGTCAAGCCAAGAACAGTGGCAGAAATCAACAGATGTGTGAACAGTGTATATTTTAGAAGATGATTTGGAAACAATGGGTAAAACAGCAATGGTGATTAACAATAGAGCAGAGCGTCTTGGAAAGCAACAAGAAATAAAACCAAGAGGAACAGTGGCTTACCAGAAAGAGGGAAGCCGGAATAAGAATTGCCGAAGTCTGACGACAGATGCGAAAATGACAGAATGACATAAGCTTCACTAAAGGAGAGGAACGAAGACAGTTGCAGAGCTTGAAAGCTTGGAACAATGACGGATTTAAGCAAAAGAGCTAGAAAGAGAAAAAGTCAGAGAATTGAATGAAAAAAGAGAAATTTCAGAGTCAAGAAGACAACGAAGTTCAAGAATAAAGCCAAGTGCACAGGCACTAAGTAAGTCTGTGAAGAAACAAGAAAGTAATGAACCAGACATGTTGCTAACAACAGAAAGCAGATACGACAAGAACAGTTCCAGGCATTTCAGCAATAAAAAATCAAAAACTTGAAAACAGACGAGAATAGAAGGCCATAGATGGCAAATAAAACAGATTTAAAGTAAATCAGAAGAGTTATGAAAGATTGAGCTTAATAAAAGAGTTTATGAACCTACCAAGAGAAATGAACGCCGATATGAACATCGCCAGAGTCAAAAAGATGACTGGAACTCAGGAACCCACCAGAAAATGTGAATGGAGCAGTTACAAAACTCTTGGAGTTTATGAATTAATGGAACCAATAACCTTGGCTAGGAGGTGTGATCTTGAACAGCTTGGAAAGCATGAAGCTTGATACTTGACAGAAGTGGACAGTAAAGTCCAGGGAACTTTGAGGTCGGCAAGTTTGATCTCGGACAGGGGGGCACAGATGAACGAACAATGTAGGTTCCATCGCCTCAGAATACTGAGATAATAGAATCTAGGGGGCAGTTGTGGGGATATATTTTCTGAGTAGCAACACGTGGCAAGGTGACGCCGACGTGGCAACCGAGGTACCACGTGTCCTGGTCGTTATGCCGAGGTCATCTCGGTTAGGCCGAGGTTATCTCCGAAGATATCGGAATCCGAGATAAGTGGGTAAGGGACAAGAGTCCTAGAAAGAAGAGGGAACTCAGCTTGGATGAGGGACAAGAGTCTTACAATGGGAGAAGACTTCAGTTTGGGTAAAAATGAAACTCTTAGAGAGTTTATCCTAAATCCACTGGGAGTCCCAGATTAGCAGTAATCCTGAGTCCATTGGAAATAGGTTTCCATTGGGACTAGGATTGAGTTGGCTATAAATAAGAGGCACCCCCATGGATCTAAAGTATGTTTTTTATGCTCAAGCTTGTGAGTTGAATAAGTTGATTTATCTTTGAGAGATATTGAGTATTGACTTAATCGTCGGAGTACCCCCGGGTGGCGAACCACCGCGAGATTCTTCTCTTTCTGTTACAGGTTAGCTAGAAGCCATCTATTCTGCCGGTGCCTCTCCAGCTGAGTACTAAGATTGCAGTGTGGTCAAAAAATCACTCACATACAATCTAAATCAGGTTTTCAATCAAACTTCCAAAAGGCTACAAATATCACGTTAAACTTATTGCCATTATCAATTTTGGTTTCTTAAATCTCTAAGGCATTCAATTTCAGATCAAATTGAAAATTTTCGTCAATAAATTATATATTTAAATTAGACACCTCATAAGTAAATTTAATTCATAATAATCATAATTCTCATTCCTCATAACTTGATTAACTTTATTAACTCCAATTCGGACCCAATTAATCAAATTTTCAATTTCTAATTCCAAAATAAATCCTTAATAGAATCATATACGAATCAGATTCCATAATCCTCATAAACCCCAAGCTAAATCAAAATAGTGACTAATTACAATTAAAATCTCCTTAATTAATTATATGCAAAATATTATACATTCAATTTTTAATTTCAAAATAAATCCTTAATAAAATCATACTTGAAATTAAACTGTTTTCAAGTTTTGTATTTCCTTTAAGAATTTATTTTAAAAAAAATTATTTTATCTTATCTATTTTATTTATCATAAAAATACCAACATTAAGAACATAGTAAACTTTATTTCAATCTGAAGGATACACAAACAAAGATAGTAAGTCATCACCATGACTCACAGAGGGCTACAAACAAGACATTAATTCTTAATACATAAAACTTGGAAATACATAGGAAGAAAGATAATAATGAAACCATCATTGACCATCCATCCACAGGACTGGACTAGTTGTTTTAGAGAGCAGCTCTGTTTGGTGAGGCATAATACAGCAACTCCTGGTTAGCTTCAACTATGGCCATGTTCTCTTCAATTAGAGTCAACCAAATTTCTACTCCCTCACCATCTCTTGTATCCATCAATGTCATTCTAGGTGGCCTAATAGAAGCCTGACCAACAATCCCCACCCATGTCGGCTTCCCCCATCCAAAATCCGCTTCATATACAGAAAATCCACCCCAGCTGCTATGGTAATACATCTCCATTTCATATTCCTTCTTCGCCTGCGGTGTTGCCTTGGTAGACAAATTATTGTTCTGCATGACAGACTCTTCAACCCCTTTCCTCATCTTACACACCAACCCCGACATTAAAAGATATTTTGCAGAGATCAAAAACAATTCTGTATATATCTCATATTCAATTACAATTATAGAGAGAAAGGTATTTATAGGCTATACAAACTAACTCTAGTTAAAGCTAACTAATGCATAACAAACTAGCTAACTCTAGTTACATCAGAATCGTCTAACTACTCAGAATCGCCCTATGATTTGATTCTTGATCTTGGAGATAGGTCTTGGTCAGTCTTTGGTCACCGAAGCTGGAACTTGTGTATCATCTTTATCAGGCCCCCTCAAGCTGAGAGGGAAGAAAGAACCCAGAAGCTTGTGCTGCAGATACAAAAACCGAGGAGAGGGAAGAGGTTTGGTGAACAAATCAGCAAGTTGATCCATGGAGGAGACATGATGAATAATAAGTTTCTGAGCTGCAACTCGTTCTCGAACATAATGATAATCAACTTCAATGTGTTTAGATCTCGCATGAAACAGGATTCTTTGGATAAGGAAATTGCGGACAGATTATCACACCAAGAATGGGAGCTGATGCAATGAATATGAAGATCGACGACAACATGCCAAGCCGACTTAATTGGCCGGTTTGAGCAAGAGCTCTATACTCAGCTTCAGTGGAAGATCTAGATACGGTAGGTTGCTTCTTGGCTGACCAAGAAATCAAATTAGGACCCAAGAACACACAATAACCAGTGGTGGATCTTCGATCAAGAGAACAACCTGCCCAATCTGAGTCAGAAAATGCATGTAAGGTAAGAGGGCCAGGAGTAAAATGAAGACCTTGATGAAGAGTGCCCTTCAGATATCTGAGAATTCGTTTAACCAAAGAAAAATGGCTGGTAAGAGGAGTTTGAAGAAATTGACAAGCATGATTAACAGCAAAGGCTAAGTCAGGACGAGTAATGGTAAGATATTGTAAAGCACCAACAAGACTACGATAAAGAGAAGGCTGAGAAAAAGGTAAATCCACTGAATCAGTAGAAGATTTGAGAGGCAAAGGAGAAGGAGACGATTTGCAATTGGTCATACCAGCTTTAACCAAAATTTCAGTAGCATACTTTCTTTGAGATAAAAAATATCCGGAAGAAGAAGTAGTAACGGAGATGCCCAAAAAATAATTGAGCAGCCCCAATTCCTTCATAGAAAAGGTAGAATGCATTTGAGTAATAAGAGTGGAAATATAGGAAGAATCACTACCGGTAAGTAAAATGTCATCAACATAGATTAAAAGGATAGTGATAGAGTGAGATGTCTTTTTAACAAACAGAGAGGAATCACAATGACTAGCCTTAAAACCATGGGTAAGAAGAAAAGAGGAAAAAGTAGAGAACCAGGCCCGAGGTGCTTGCTTGAGGCCATACAAGGCTTTATTTAGTTTGCAAACTAAGGAAGGATGATGGGGATCAACAAAACCAATAGGTTGATGCATATATACCTCCTCCTCTAAAACACCATGGAGAAATGCATTAGAAATGTCCAGCTGTTTGATAGACCACTGAAAATGAAGAGCCAAACAGAGGAGAATTCGAATAGTAGGTTGTTTGGCGACGGGACTAAATGTTTCAAAGTAATCAATGCCCTCAGTTTGGAGAAACCCTTTGGCAACCAATCGGGCTTTATGCCGAGCAATAGTCCCATCAGAATTTTTCTTAAGACGAAAAACCCATTTGCACCCAATAGCCTTCTTGGTGGGAGGAAGATGAACCAAAGTCCAAGTGCCCTGTTTGATCAAGGCAGAGTATTCCTCCTTCATAGCAGCAGTCCAAGCACTGGATTGAGAAGCCTCCTGATAGGAGTGAGGCTCAGTAGGATCAGAAGAAGTGAGAAAACACTGATGGAGAGACTTAGATCGAGTAATCATTGGATGAATGTTAGGAGGAGAATTGGACTGCAAAGAATGAGAGGAGGAAATAGGAGGTAAAACAACAGATAAGGAAGATATGGGAATTGGAAACTCAGAAGAAGGTTTGGAGATTGAAGAAGATGGAAGCAAATCAGCAGAGTGAGACAGTGCAGCAGTAGAATGAGGCAAATCAACACTAGCAGATTGAGACAATTCAGCAGCAGCAGATTGAGACAAATCAGCAGGCTGAGCTAAACCAGAAGGCAGACTACCAAGAGAAGCTGCAGTAGCTGGAACAGAATTAGACTGATCAAAACCAATAGGTATCTGTGGTGTATTGTGGGACTGTGGTACAAGAGATGTCTGGGATGACTGAGCTGTAGCAGGAAGTGGAACTGGTGACTGTGGTGACAGTTGGGACTGTGGTAAAACTGGTATGGTGGTAATGATTGGGGCTGTGGTAAAAGCGATGGTATGGTGAGTGAATCAAGAAGGAAAACTGCGAGGAAGGCATATCGGACGAGAAAAATGTACTCGGTGAGACAAAGAAGGAGAGATTTAATTGATGGAGAAGAAGCAAAAGGAAAAACATCTTCATCAAACACAACATGTCTGGAAACATAAATATGGCCAGTAACTGGATCAAGACACCTATAGCCCTTGGTAGATGGAATATAACCAAGAAACACACAAGGTATAGACCTAGGTTGGAGTTTATGTGAAACATAAGGTTTAAGCCATGGATAACATCTACAACCAAATGTTCTGAGAAATGTATAATCAGGAGCATGGTGGTACAACATTTCAAAAGGAGTAAGAAAATTGATCTTAGCAGTAGGAAGTCTATTAATGAGAAAAACAGATGTGGCAAGAGCATCAAACCAATAAACAAGAGGCAATGAAGAGTGATGCATAAGAGCAATTGTGGTCTCGATGAGATGTCTATGTTTCCTCTCTGCTACTCCATTTTGAGCAGGTGTGTGAGGACAACTTAACTGATGTTGGATGCCATGGCTCTTTAAGAAATCATGAAACTTGGTGCTAAGATATTCACCACCATTGTCACTTCTCAACACTTGTAATGGCGAGTAGAGAATTGTGTTTCAACAAATGCTTTAAATTCCAAAAATTTAGGAAAAACTTCACTTTTATAATGGAGAGGAAACAACCATGTAAACTTGCTATAGTCATCAATGAACAACACATAATATTTGTATGAAGAAACAGAGGAAGTAAATGGTCCCCATACATCAGAGTGAATAAGAGCCAAAGGCTTATTAACAGTAGAATTAGACAAGCTAAAATGAAGTCTATGACTTTTGGAAACACAACAATGTGAGCACATTTTATTATCAATCACAGATGGAACATTTACAGATGAAGTAGGTAACAAATGATGTGTAACAATGTGCTGAAGTTTCCTTGAAGAAGGATGGCCTAATCTAAAATGCCAATGAGAAGAATTAACAGTGGATTGGAAACAAGCTGGTGATGCAGAAGCAGAGGATGGAGCAGCATTAGGAAGATGATAGAGACCATGAGAATGAAAGCCTTTATATAGCACCTTCTTGGTACTCTTGTCCTGTATAATGAACACATCTTTGTCAAAAGTAATAGTGCAATGATTATCGTAAATAAGTGATGAACAGAGATTAAGTTGGAAGAAATGGAAGGTACATGAAGCATGTTTGAAAGATGAAAAGGAAAGGATGGAGTAGGAAGAAGACCTTGACCAGTGTGGTGAATAGGTAAACCAGTGCCATCACCAACAGTGACCTGATCATTTCCATGATATGGTTGATAAGAAGAGAGATTGTTCAAGTCATTGGTGATATGACTAGTAGCTGCAGAGTCTAAAAACCAGTTAGTGTTGGTAGAACTGGCACCAGGAGAACCAGGAGCAGACTGATTTGTATTGGTAATATAGGCTTGATGAGTTTGAGGCCTTGAAGAGTGAAAAGAAGATGTGTCCAATCTGTACCAACACTCTAATGCTGAGTGATTGAATTTTCCACAGATCTGGCAGATCACTTGAGAAGCATGAGCAGCAGAGTGTGCAGCAGCAGATGAACCAGAGTGTCCAGCAGAATTGGACTGATAGAACTGACCTGTGTGACCTTGACCTGAATTAGAAGATCTACCTCTACCTCGAACATGATGAACACTAGAAGAATTTCCTTTAAAGAACCTGCTACCAGTTCTTCCTCCTCTACCTCGGGAAGAACCTCCTCTAAAACCACCTCTAGAAGAAGAGCTGGAAACATGATAAGCAAAAGGTAATTCTGAAGCATGAGCTTGCTTTGATGAAGATTCAACATGAATAGATTCAGAATTTAAAAGAGAACATAGCTCTCCAATGGAAATGGTTTCAACTCTAGTTCGGATGGCTGTTTTGAATGCATTATATTCATCAGGCAATCCATTAAGGATTAGGAGAACCAGATCCTCATCCTCCACAAGTGATGCAGCTAAAGCCAATTGATCAGCAATGGATTTGATGTGAGTCAAATAGGTATCCATTGTGTGGCCTTGTTTCACAATTTGACTCAATTTATTCTTCAACTGATGAATATGTGATCGGGACAAAGAAGTGAAACGTTTGAGAAGAACACTCCACACTTCATGACTTGTGGAACAGTGTAACACAGAGGTGAAGATGGATGGGGAGAGAGTTGCAGTTAAGCAACTCAGAAGATGAGAATCAATCAGCATCCAATTTGTATAGTCTGGATTCAGAACCTCATGATTATGTTCATCAACAATGATGGATGATGGACAGACTTGTGTACCATCAACAAAACTGAGCAGCTGTGTAGCTTTCAGAATATTGTGTAGTTGATTCTTCCAGATAATGAAGTTTGTGGCATCAAGTTTTACAGTGACGAAGGCATTCAGATTTGTAATGAGGAGTGCAAGATTAGGAGGTATAGAAGACGAAGTAGATGACACAGCAGAGGAGGATGGATTCAGAGAAGAGGATGGATTCAGAGATGGTAATGAAGATGCCATTGATGAAACCTCAAGAACTAATACTCGCAAGAGTCAGTAGCTCTGATACCATAAAAGATATTTTGCAGAGATCAAAAACAATTCTGTAAATATCTCATATTCAATTACAATTACAGAGAGAAAGGTATTTATAGGCTATACAAACTAACTCTAGTTAAAGCTAACTAATGCATAACAAACTAGCTAACTCTAGTTACCATCAGAATCGTCTAACTACTCAGAATCGCCTATGATTTGATTCTGCAGTCTTTGGAGATAGGTCTTGGTCAGTCTTTGGTCGATCACCAATTGGAACTTGTGTATCATCTTTATCTGACATCTCTGTTACTTCACTCTCGTAGTCATCGTCATCGTTATCAATTATTATCTGGAACTTGCATGCTACATTTCCAAAACTATGTTTTGGTAAAGGTGGTATAAGCTTTGACCGCAAGTTTATCGCTCCCATCAACATATACGACTTTCGATTCCCACCAAATCTTGATCTGGATGCAACCAGTGCGCATTTCCAAAAGAGTATGTGACCTCGACACAGGTGGGTTGTGGCACGCCTTCATGCTTTGGCCTTGAGGTCAGCGATTTTTGAGGCAACGACCACAAACTTCTTTGTAACGACCTTTGGGCCCTTTCCACTGAATGTTAACGATGTAACTGGGAAGTCCTCTATTGGGGGGAAGCGAGAGGAGACAGCAGTGAAATCTGGGACTACGGTGTTGGGGGATCCAAGAGCAATTTCAGACCAAGCCTTGATAAATGAGAAAGAGGAAGCTGCATCAGCGATCTTGTGGGAAACTTGCACGGTAATAGCCACTCCGCCGCATGGAAAAAAGTTGACTTGAACGCTTGACACAGGGGCATTGTTATAGTCTGTGGGTTGGGGTGGAGCCAAAGGGACCAAGCCTTGAATACTGGGTCGTTCAAGAATGTCGGAGACACCACAGTTGTTGATGACACGAGCTTCAAAAAAATCAATTCCCACATCGTTGCAGTCGACTGAGAGATTGTTTTTCAATCTTCCAGCAAGTGGGTAGAAGTGAGTGAGGGTTTCAGACAGCGAAACCTTTAGACGTTGGGATATTTCATGGAACACGTCATCATATTTATGACCGTTGTCACCACCACCACCAAACGTAGCATGAATAGTACTGGGGGCATAGAAGAAAACCACTGGTATGTGAAGAAATGTAGAGCGCTGGTCTCTAGATGAGAGCTTGTGGGTTCTAAGGTGATGGGGAGTGGGAGAAGATGGGTTGATGGTTTCTCTAGAAATTACCTCAACTTCAATATCCATGGGCTAGTTGGTTGCTTGCCTTTATATTTTTTTGGTAGCCTAACTAGTTGGTTGTCTGTACCTTGCTACTTCAACTTCACTCACTTCATAACATTCGACGCAACAAATGCCAAAAGTCTCCAGAATAAAGGCTAAAAGACTCGATAATATATAGGGGATTCCTTGTAGATTTTTTATTTTATTTATTTATTTTATTATTTATTATATATTTTTGATTGAGATTGCTTGTAAAGTTGTAGATTGAATAGGATAATTTGGGACCACACCAGCCACCCAATTTCCTAATGATTACCGGATGAAAAAAAAGATATATATATAAGTGTATTTTAAATTTGTTTTTTTTTTTAAATTTAATGGCGTGTAAGTAATATAATTGATTTAATGATTAAAAAAAATATAAGATAAAATGTTGTTATAAATATCCTAATTGATTGACATATCATTGAACTTGAAAAATGAATATAATTTTTGGATTCAAACAGCAATACTCTTAATGCAATTTTATCATTTTTTTATTTCCATATTTAGTTAGTTTTCTATTTATTGTCTCACATCAAGAAAAGGTATAAAATATATTGGTTAATAATTAGAGAAAATAACAAAGAAAAATAGTTATTTTAAATATTTTAATAGATTGTCACATCATTAATTTTGAAAAACGGCTCTAACTTTTGGACTATAATTAGAGCAATGTTATAAACAAGAAAAATGATATATAAACTCACTTGCTAGATCTATTTTAAAAAAGTAAATGATCAATTTTAAAAATGTATTTACCGTTCATTTTTTTCAGAGACAAATATGATAAAATGAAAGAGTTGCGATTATTGGATCGTCCTAAATTTTTTTCTTAGATAATATACATTGAGAGCCTTATAAAATGAACGGTTCGAATTATCAAAACAAGACTCATGGTGAATCCTACAAACCCCTTAAATTCTCTCATATTGAGATCTCAATATAAGAGAAACTCAACATTTTTCTTAATAACCACCATCCTATGAAGATTACATTGTAAAGGATTTCCCCAACACCAAATCAAAGAGAATTGAAATATATATCTGTCATTCCTTCTATATTAAGATTATATATAACTATGCATTTCATTTTACTCACACTTATTTCGAAACAATAAGAGTAGATGTATTTTATTTTTATTTTACATGTAATTTGATTATTCATTCATTCAATCATTTTATTTTATTTTTTTCATCTCATTTTCTTTTTCTTTTTCTTTTTCTTTTTCTATTTATTTTTCTGTATACTTGATAGTTGTAAAGGTGCTCTTCGTTGAAATTAAAAAAAAAAAAAAAAAAAAATCCATCTTCACATTTACTTGATAATTGATTCAAATTTAAATCTGAAAAGATTTTTTAACCTTTTCTGATTCGCCAAACTTATAAAATTTTCATTCAAAAAATAAAAATGAAGCCACACATGTATAAGTGGTAAAATAATTATATTTTGAAAAATATAAATTTATTATTAGTTGATAATAGAGAACAATAGCAAAGTTTAAAGCAAAAACGGACACGTGAAATTTTGCCCTTGGAATGCGTTCACAGGAGCATGTTTTCATGTTAGAAAATGTTATAGACCTGAAATAAATTATTAAATTTTCTACTAAACCTCTTATATGAATGTAAAATTCATACATATGTGATTTGTGTTGGTCTCACGTGTAAAAAGTTTGGTAGAAAATTTGATAATTTTTAGGATTGGCACTCTTTCATGTTTCTAAGATTAATAAATTTCATCAAAGCACGTCTTATTGCTATAGAGAACAATACCAAAGTTCGAAGCAAATACGCGTTGGACATGTTCGAAGCAGGAGCATGTTTCATGCTTCTAGGATTGGCACTCTTTCATGTTTCTAAGATTAATAAATTTCGTCAAAGCACGTCTTATTGCTATAGAGAACAATACCAAAGTTTCGAAGCAAATACACGTTGGACATTTTCGAAGCAAAAACACGTTTTGCGCGTGGAATGTGTTTCCAGGAGCATGTTTCATGCTTCTAGGATTGGCAATTTCGTCTAAGTACATGTTATTGCTATTATTATTACAATTTTTTTTTTTTAAAAATAAAAAAAATTATTTTCACACAAATACGTATTTTAAAGCACATCATTTTTCAGTATACATACTTATTATTTTGATTTTTGATTTTTGATTATTTTTCTCATTCCATATACTTAATACTCTAATTATATCTTAATTCATATCTTTATACACGCCCCATCTAAACCTCATTCCACACATCCTTCAACCAATATACGAGTCATTAGGCACAAATGACCCCAAAGCTCCAGCCAAGTCAATTAAATTGTGAATATTGTTCTCTCTCCGCTTATATTATTATTATTATTAAAGTGGTGTGCTTTTGTATTTATATATTTATATATTTTTGATTTACTTTCTGTTCTTATAACTGGTTAATTTATTTGTTTACATTTATTTCTTTTGTGCAATTAATTAGGAACTTTGTGATGTCTAAATAATACATGAAGTAGCAGAAGAGTGAAGAGAAGGAAATGAAAAAAACAAAAAAAAAAAAAGAAAAAAGAAAAAAAGAAGAAAGAGAAAATAGAGAGATAACGGAGTAGACAGAGACATTACATATACGACCAGTTCACCATCCCACCAAAACCACCACTGAACAGCTCCCCAATCCACCTCCAAAAATAGACCTCACGGTGTATACATTTTATGTTTACAAAGCCAGAGAGAGCTTTTCCAACCTATGAATAGTTAGTTATATTAGTAAGTACAAAGCCAGAGAGAGCTTTTCCAACCTATGAATAGTTAGTTATATTAGTAAGTACAAAGCCAGAGAGAGCTTTTCCAACCTATGAATTTATGTTTTTGGCATAAACATCAAATTCACGTGGCCCCTTTTGCTTGACGTCGTTTAAAAGGGAAAATAGAGGATGGGGTGTTCCAAGGATTTGGGTTTTGTAAAGGGAAGTGAAGGATTTGGATTTTGCTCAAAAAGATATGTATTAAGAAATTTAAAAAAAAAAAAAAAAAAGATTTGTATAGAAAATTTTTTGATATAATATTGTGGGTGTGTTTTGATATTCATTATAGTAATTTTGCTTTAAGGTATAATTATCATTAAAATAATATTTCATTATCTGCACAGAGATAAGTAAGTGTATGGAAATAAAATTTTTCATTTTTTTTTTTTTTTGGGTAATGCTACTTACACCATTAATTTACCATTTGACACCATTCATCTTATTACATCACTAAAAAAAATGCGATTCTTATTACATCCATTATATTACCAAAACTAATCCTAAACTAAAAACTCTTCAAAATTCTTTCAGTTTTTTCTCTTACACCGATTGCTTTTGGTATTACAATATTAAAGAATTTCAATTACTCCAGTCCCGTGTCACCAGACAAACTAATTTTTTTCTAATAATTTGTTGCCGCTTGATTATATATGATTTTTCCTTACTTTAACAAGAAATTAATTGAAGCTCATTTGTGAAGTATCTATTTAGTGATACATTACTATACAAATTAGATTACTTTAGTGTCATGTTGCCGAATTAAAATAAATTTGTCCAGGCACCTGTCATTTTATTTGCGTTATAGATTGTCTTCATTGTTGTCGCATTAAAGGTATTTCTTCGTTTCAATGTAATCAATATCTCTTTTGATTGCACCATGCTCTTTAATATGTCAACTAACAATGATATTTCATTCTCAGATAATCTACTAGTAAATGAATTCAAGATATTCTACAATGAATAGAAGTATAATCATTCCAAGCAAAAAAAATAAAATAAAATAAAATAAAATTAAAAAAATGAAACTGGAAATGTAAGGTAATGAGAAACAAAGCAAATTAAAAACGTTCGGCCTTGAGTTATCGGAAATATTTCTTTTATTTATGTGTAGATTTTTTTATTCAGCAATGTGATTTCGAACTATTTTATTTTGTTCGATTTTAACACATTGAACAAAAGTTGAAGAATTCTCTCAAAAAAACAAAACAAAAACCTACGAAACAAATAAAAAAAAAAAACTCACCGTTTTATTTTTTTCATAATTTTTCACCACCATTTCTTCGTCCATTACTTTTTTCTATGATCAAAATACTATGATTCTTACTTTTTGAAAAGAGATATGTAGCAGAGAATAAAAACTCAGAAGGGAAGAAGAGCATTAGGGATTGAAGAGTAATGAGTGTAAGGAGATAATGAAATATATTTAATTTTAGTCTTTTGCCCTTCAAAGTAATTTCACACATAGGTAAAATTTGGGAGGGGGGGGGGGGGGGAGATCTCACATGGAGAGTGTAAAGAAGTAAACTAGTGGTGTAAGTAAAATCAAGGATCCCCTCCCGTCATTGTTTGGGCCCGTTCCCGTTTCCGTTGCTATAATCCGTGCTTTCATTTTGTCAGGTATTTCGTATATTTTATTTATAAAAAAAATTTAAATCGATTTGATAATTATAATTTGTTCAAATAATTAGGTTTTTACAAAAACAATAGACGAAGATCAAGGATCCTCTCCCGTCATTTATTTAATTATGTTTTAATTTATTTGGAAGAGAAAATAGAATCAACATTTATTTTGATGATTTATTTAATTATGTTTTAATTTATTTGAAAGATTATGTTTTAATTTATTTGGAAGAGAAAAATAGAATCAACATTTATTTTGATGATTTATTTAATTATGTTTTAATTTATTTGAAAGAGAAAAATAATATCAACATTTATTTTGATGATTTATTTAAGTATGTTTTAATTTATTTAAAAAAAAAATCAAAATTTATGTTGTCTCATTATTTCTCACCTAAATCTTTATTCTAAATGTTGTTAGAATGTATTTAATATTTGATTAAATCAGGAGTTCAAACAGCCCAAAACAGAGGTTCAAACAATCAGCATAGCAGCAGTTCAAAAGGTTCAAGTGAAAGATATTCAAATTAGTAATGATGGAGTACAACGATTATAAATGGCTATAAATTCAAATGAATAGTTCAAAAGGTTCAAAATATTCAAGTGGAAGATATTCAAATTAGATATTCAAATTAGTAATGATAGAGTACAACGGCTATAAACAGTTATAAATTCAAATGAATAGTTCAAAAGGTTCAAGTGGAAGATATTCAAATTAGTAATGATGGGCTACAACAGCTGTAAATGGCTATAAATTTCATTATATATACCAAAGCCTCTAATATAAACAAGTGACAAAAAATCAGAAAATATCCTTTGATCTATAATTATTCACATCTATTCTCTGAAAAATTCTCTGAGAAGTGTTCTTCAATTTTTGTTTACATCCTCTTTCAGAAATTATATACTAAGACATATAGCTTTAAGCCCATCTTTCTTGTGTGAGGTTTACAGAAAAATCAGAGTTTCATTTTTATATCTATTTTTTAGAGATAATTCTTGTAGCTTTCTGTGAAAGTAAAAACATATTCTTTTCAACCTTGTAAGAGTGTAGTACACTCAGTGTTCTTGACTTAGAAAGTCTATGTAAAATCCGTAGAGGATTGCTCAATTTGTAAAAAGGTTGCTAGCACCCCTGTGAAGCGAGAGTATAGTGGAAAATCTCAAGTGAAGCTTGAGGAGTGGACGTAGGCCGAGTTGAAGCCGAAGCACTATAAATTTGTTTGCCTCTCTCCCTTATCTCTTTATTTTATTTAAATTGCCATAACTATGTTTCACATTTTCACTATGCTAAAATCATTAACTGACATAGTTGTTAGAACATTTGTTTTAATTATTTTTATTTCATTAACTATATTTATCTATTGTGCTAGTCATAATTTTTATTAGGATATTATTATTTTTATTTGTAAAAACCTAATTCACCCCTCTTCTTAGGTTGTCTTTTGAGTAACATTTTTAAGTTTCTAATCATGTAACAAATAATATGTTTCATTAATAAATTATCAAGTCAATTAATAGTTTTTAATGATATCAAAAATATATTTTAATTAACACTCAAATAATTTTATTATTATATAGGAAGGTAATTGTGAATTTTATTTTTTTCTGTTAATTCTATTAAATAAAAAGGGTTTGGCTTATCTAATGTTGGTCATCTGAACTTGAGAGAGCGTTTAGGTTTGATAGGCTCATTTTGTGACCTATTTTAGTGATTTGACCGATTCATTTTTAGGATTTGTTTATTAAAATATTCATGTAAAAAATTAAGATTATCAGATATCGGTAACTATATATTTGAATTAAATTTGTATTATAAAAAATAGACGTCCACATTGATTTCCATTGAGTATAAAATCTTCTGATATAGATTTTTAGGGTGGAGTGTTGTTACAGTGGATTCTGATATAAGAATTTTTTTTGGATTTGGAATGGTTTAAAATGTAAAATTCTTTAAACATTTCAAGAGTACGAAAACCCCTTTGTAAATTTTGGAGAAATGTGTAATTTCAAACTATGGAGATTTCAGTTGTTTATGAGTATTAACTAGTATTCATGTGTGTAAATATAGGGTTATACTATCATTTTCACACAAATGGGACTATCGGGTTTATTAGATTATTTGTAAGACCTATTGGTCACTAAGATATAAAAACGGGATTTATTTATGCTTCCTCCATATTTTTAAGGGTAAATTACATTATTTTTTATGAGATTTGACACAAAAATGTGATATATCTTACAATTTTAGCATGATTACATTTAGATCTTTTTGATCAATAATTTGTTAATCATATCAGTAAAATAATAATAATGATATTGTCACCTCTTTTATGTTGAAATATATATTTTATCTTTTTTTATTTTTTTTTTTTCACACATTATGCATTAGTTTTAGACTTTTACGTTGTGTTTGAATGCTAGATTTGGATAGAAATTTTGAAAGAGAAAGAGAAATGAAAAAAACATTTCACTTATATTTCATTTATAGTTATCTTACCTTTTCCTTTTTCCTTTTTCATTTTCAAATTCCTATCCAAATCTATAATCCAAATACAATCGTTGGGGGTGTTTGATAAACTAATTCAACACTTAAAACTGAATGTATTAAATGATAATGAATTAAACCTTTTTGATAACCACAATTGATATCACTTAAAAATTTAAGTGTCTCTTAAATTGTAGGCAAAACTTATAAAAAAAAAATTTAAATCATATGAAACTTATTTAATTCTGACTGAATTTATAAATACTAAATATAAGTATCGATATATATTATTATAAACTCAGTACCACCACCATCATGCCACCACTACGATTACCACTACCACTACCACTACCACCATCGCTATAGCTACTAACACTATGCCGCCACCATCGCTACCACCACCTTCATCACCATTGTTATTATTGCAATAAGCACCACCATTATTTTACTACCACTACTTTCGCTATCGCTACCACAGCTACCACCATGTCCCCGTCACCACTACCACTACCACTACTACTACTACTACTACCATTAGCACCACCACTACCACCACCATCATAATATAAAAATTAAATATACAATTTGAAAATAATAAATTTTAAATTTAATCTTATACATATCAAACAACTTATTTTTAATTCAATATTTAATATTTTAACAAACAACATTTCAGTTTAAAAAATATAGCATTCAATTTTCTTTACTTAATTTTCAATTTTCAATTTTATCAAACATCACCTTAGTATCACTAAAAAGATGGTTAATGTAATTATATTAAACGGTGAAGTTTACAGTATTCTTTCCAAATTTTAAGAAATTTAATATAATTTACCTTAGTTTTAATTATAAAATTTATCACTGTATAGCTCGACTTTTTGCGCTCCCTTGCGGAAGAATAAATAGCCCTTACAGTTCGGACTCCACTTGTGTTGGTTCTGATTCTGATTTTACAAGTGCAATGTGAAACAGTGGAAACACAAAAAGAGTCCAAATCCGGCAATTTCTTTTGGAAAATCGATGTTTGAATCAAATGCAAAAAATGGACTGCTTTGCCAGATTTCAGAGTCGCCACCTAAATATTTATTTTTGAAAAATTTAGGAAACCCATGACTCGTGCCAAAGGCCATTAGTCCGTCGTTACCAAAGTGTCTTGGTTCGGGAACTTAGGTATGAGAGGGGAAAGTCAATAATTGAACACCCCACTCACCCGATCAAAAATCAGCCTCTACTAATCATGATGTAGTTTTTATGTACAGTATATGTTCTTGTTCTATATGTAACATACAAATATAGACTAATTTCACGAAAAATTGAAACGTTTTGATTTCATGTTTGTTTTGACAAACGTGTTTTGAATATATATCACTTAAAATGGTGATCTCATATATACATGAATCAAGTATCCCAATTCAAGTGATTAGCCTTCATCCACAAACATTCAAACAGGTATATCAAATAAGCAGTTAGCCTCATGGTAGTATGTTTGATATGACAGCATTCACACTTATGCAATATGCTAAAACAAAAATGCTTACCTTAACCTCCGAAGGCGAGTCCAAAAAGAAAGTGTTAGGTTTTTATTTTTGGCAACCCCGTTTGACAAAACTCCTTTCAGATGTATTTATTTTCGCACTTTTATTTCAGTGAGGCCTTGAGTTTATTAGATGCGAATCCAAATCCGAATCGACCCATGCAGAGAAGTTTATGATGTTAATGTTTTCAAGATTGCCACTTCGCTGATTATTACGGGGGCCGAAGCAAAATTCAAAATTGCATTCAAAATTGCATGTCAGCCGTTGCTCGCTCGAGCCAAGGAGTGCTAGCTCGAGCTAAGGAGTGCTCGCTCGAGCTAAGGCTTGCTCGCTCGAGCCAAGGAATGCTCGCTCGAGCCAAGGATTGCGTCCATACAAAAACCTGAAAGAAGTGATTGGTTGCTCGAGCCAAGGATCCGTCGCTCGAGCCAAGGCACTAGTAGAAATCATGAAAATTACTCTCCTCGCTCGAGCCAAGAAAGCCTCGCTCGAGCGAGCCTCAGAATCTGGATTTCTCAAGGAGTTTGTTTTCTTCCCAATCTTGGATTACTTTTGGTTCTCTATAAATACTTGGTTTTCTCCCAAAACTAAGTAATTGATTGAAGTCCTCCAGATCTTCTTTTTGGTTCTTAAAGGTTTATATCTGGGGATATTTTGTTATTTTTCTTTGATGTTTTATTGAGTATTCAACTCATGGTTTAAAGAGAGTACATCAAAGGTTTGTTTGTTATACACAAAAGAGAGAGTTGTTCTTCAGTTGTGAATTCTGAAGAATTTGAGCCTGAAGCTTTGGAGGGAATCTGGAGTGGCTCATCAGAAAGACAATTCCGTGCTGAAGATGGGGTTGGAAGAGGCACATAGAGGTTGGTTCAATTAGGCGTTGTGAATTCGCTAGATAATTGAGAGTGATACCTGTGTAATTCTTTTATATCTTCTTAGTGGATTGTTCTTGTGGCTGTTGCCCATGGTTTTTTGATCACAATTGGAAGGTGTCCAATTGTGGTTTTTCCACGTAAAATCTTTGTGTCTCTTTCTCTTGATTGTTTGATTGGGATTGTTATATTCTGCTTAAAATTGATACATAATCACAAATCAACATCTAGGAGGTTTCTAGATTTTTCAGAAAGAAAATAGTTAGAAAAAAAAATGCATGATCCTAATTTAATGACTAATGCAACACATGCAACGTGCAATTAAGGTTCGGCTACTAGTATGACATGTGAGTCAATTCAAGGCATGTGATAGCGCATGTATGCAAGTAAGGAGTTTGAATTTGACATTTGAATAATATGATAAGCCGAACTTTTATGTATGTAAACGAATGGATGTAAATCATGGAAAATGCTAATTAAACATGATGTCCCTAATCTAACCATAATAAGCAGTGAAATAAAAGGGAGAAAGAATGGGGGTTGGAAGACATACAACTTATTACATATTTGTCCTCGCGAAGGAGGGTCCGAATGTCCAAATGTCCGAATAAATAATTATTACAGAGCTGAAAGAATAATAAACGAGAGGGGCTGTCTAATTTATTACAATAATAATATGCAATGATTGCTCGATGCTCCTCAGGAATTATTCTGTCTGTCTTGTTGGGATTTGTTCTATTTCAACCCTAGTTACTGCTTTCGACCAAAAGTGTATTGTTTTGCAATTTATTGGAGCCTTGCTGACCCCAAAACATGACTCAGTCAAGCCCCAAATAAATCCAATACTTTGTTTTCTTGTGGAAATCTGTTTTTTATACCTGAGGTGAAACAGTGCAGACAGGGTATTCCTAGCCATGTTTGTCTTTTTTTTTTTTTTTACCCTTCTCTATCATAAAAATACTCAAGAGAGGGTTGGAATTATCTCCAAAACTATCAATTAGCAAGTTGATTGCTTGATGATCTCAGATACAATTTGGACAATGATTAATAAATGCAATGAATAAACAGCCACCCCTTCCTCCTATCATGAAGTGAATTCAAGAAGGGAAGTAGAGACACTTCAAGGTTCATCAAATTATCATGAATTGATGTAAGACAAGCCTTGACACAATAAACTCGGTATAACGTTCGACCGAATTCAATTAATCATATTGGTTCTTTATGTTGGTTGTAATCCAATTTTAACCAATTTTATTAGCCTTTTTTATTACCTTTCCATTTCTTTATCTTTTCTCCTGTTTGTGCAAAAGTGATATTTACGTCCACTAAGTCCAAAACGCAATAAAGAGAAACAAGCATCAACTTAACCTGAGAAACAAATCTTATTTTCTTTAGGGAAAATTACAAACGAAGAGTCAAACTTATTTACAAGCGATAAGGGATTCCAAGTCAAACTCAAGATGTGCAACAAGGACTAGTCAAACTCAAAAGAGTGATAATGACTTAGAAAAACCCAAACTTGAGTGATAATGACTTGAAATCCAAACTTGATAATAAGTGATAATGACACTTTCCTTGGTGATTTCCAATGGTCAATTAGTCCCTTAAAAGTAAACACACAGATGAATAAAGCGAAATATAAAATAAAAGATTGTGCTTTAGTATAAGAACATGTATACATTTGGGGTAGTGAACCTCCATAGAATTTAAACCGTTAAGTATAGAACATTTTATGCTTTTGGTAGTAGATCTCCTAAAAGATTAAATCAGTAAGCATAGAACGTTGTATACTTTTGGTAATGAACCTCCTAAGCATAAAACGTTTTATACATTTGGTAGTGAATCTCCAAAGAGATTAAACCATTAAGCATAGAATGTTTTATACCTTTGGTAATAAACCTCCTAAGCATAAAACGTTTTATGCCTTTGGTTGTGAACCTCCAAAGAGATTAAACCATTAAGCATAGAGCGTTTTATACCTTTGGTAATGAACCTCCGAAGAGATTAAACCATTAAGCATGGAAGAGTTCCTTCTTTATACTTGAACCACAATTGTAATTTTTCACAACTTTTTAATCGAAATAAACAAAGAATGGAGGGAGGTTGTAGAGATGATTATGTGAAGTTGATTAATTGGTTAGTATAAACAAACTTGATATTTAAAACATAAATCATTGAAATAAATTAAACAGCCCCCTAATAGCATACAATAGTGCTGAAATTAAGCTATAGAAAGCGAGCAAAATTAATAGGATCAAGTTAGTAAACAAGTAGAAGGAAGGGTGGCTAACCCCTCCACTTTTACAACTTCAAATCACATAGTTAGATGTTGAAAAACAGCCCCAAAACAGTCCCAAATCAGCCTCAAAACAGTGGGAAAAATTAGTGAAAACAAGTGGGAAACACAAGGATTCAAGCTTGGAATAAGGTTCGAAGAAGGGTGATTAACCCCTCCACCTTTGGGTAGCTTTTAATCACAAGTTTTAACCCTCAAAACAGTCCTAAAATAGGACCAAAATAATATGAAAACACAAGAAAAAGATGAACAATGATTGAAATGAAAGTAAGGAGGCTTTACTTCTTGTAGAGAAGTGTTCTTGTTGTAAATCAAACTTGATTCCAAAGCACCCTCAAGTTTGAGAATGATTTTCAATTCTCAAATCAAGATCCAAGTTCAAGCTCTTGTATGGTATGGATGGATGGAAGAACAAGGAAGAACAACGATGGTTTCAACTCTTGGATATTGCCTAAACCTTGATATTTCTCTTTGTTGATATTTCTCTTTGATATATGATATTTCTAACTTGATATTGTTTTCTTAACTCTTGATAATGTTTTTTTGTCTCTCCTAAAACATCACTTTGAACCTTGTATTTATAGGCCTTGAGCCGCTGCTCCTCAAAATATCAGCACATTTGGACAGCTTTGAAAAGTCAAAAAGGGTGGCATGACCTCGGTGAGGTCTGATCGGACTTCAAAATCTACATTCAGGCCCGACTTCAAATAGGCATATCTCCATCATCTGGACTCCGTTTCAGGTGATTCTTGAGTCTAAAATGAAGCCCCGGAAGTCCTCTTTCCAATGGAGGTGGCCTCAAATTTAAATTCTAAGTGTGCTAAGAGATATGCCTATTTTAGTGAAGGTTTCTCAGTTTTGACCTTATCGAATTTATGTCTAATTTCAAACAGCCATATCTCCCTCATCCAGACTTGGTTTTAGGTGATTCTTGAGTCTAAAATGAAGCCCCAAAAGTCCTCTTTCCAATGGAGGTGGCCTCACATATAAATTCTGTGTGTGCTAAGAGATATGCTTATTTTAGTGAATGATGCTCAGTTTTCTCTTAACAGTTTTCTACCTAACTTCTCGCCAACTAGTTTTCTTCCCTTTCCTCTAATTTTCTTCAACTCCAAACCTTTAACCAAGATGTTTTAAAGATCTTTTTGTTTTCAAAGAGTTCACCTTCCTTCATTTATTTCCACTTCGTCCTTACTCAGTTTACCGACAAGTGCAGTTTTAAATAAAATGCGAGCCTCGGAACATCGTAAAAGCATTTGGACAAATATTTTGAAAGAGGGTTTTGATTTAAAATAGTTTGGCCAAAATGGGGTGCAAGGTTTGGGACTAGAGCTTGAATCCAAATTTCTTGCTGAGAATTCAAAAGATTGCACAGTGTAACTTTCATCATCGGGTGTTTGGAATAAAGCGCCTAAGTCTTACGAGTGGTCAAAATTTGGATGTCTATAGTTGCCCCTCTTTGACAGAACTCGAAGTCATTTCGTGACGTGAGTGAATATCAAAGCCCAATGACGACCCATTTTACAAGATCATAAGACTTTGACAAAACAAATAGATGCAAATAATTGGTTGAACCCGAGGGTTGCCTACGTATCCCGTTTGCAAGGAATCAAGCCTGCATAGTTCAGGGGCAAGATACAGAATGATATGTAAAACATAACTTATGATCATGCAATGAAATGTAAAACATAACTTATGATCTTGCAATGAAATGCAATCAAGACAATGATGTGGCACTGAATGAAAGCATAAATGTTGGATGTAGTGAATGTAAGATCCAAACGCTTTGTCCACGAGAGGAGGAAAGTGAACTTGAGATCCAAACGCGTCTTTCATACGCGAGAGGAGGAATAGTGAACTTGAGATCCAAACGCGTCTTTCATACGCGAGAGGAGGAATAGTGAACTTGAGATCCAAATGCGTCTTACGCGAGAGGAGTATGTGAACTTGAGATCCAAACGCGTCTTACAAGAGAGGAGTATGTGAACTTGAGATCCAAAAGTGTCTTACGCGAGAGGAGTATGTGAACTTGAGATCCAAATGCGTTTTACGCGAGAGGAGTATGTGAACTTGAGATCCAAATGCGTTTTACGCGAGAAGAGTATGTGAACTTGAGATCCAAACGCGTCTTACGCGAGAGGAGTATGTGAACTTGAAATGATAAACATCAAATCTTAACACGCTTCACGTGAAAAGAGGGAAGGTAAAGTCAAAATCCAAACGCGTTTCGCGCGAATGAAAGAAGGTATAGTAGAATGATTAGGGGTAACCTCTATATACAGAAGCCATGGATGCCACTTTTTTCTTTTTCTTTTTTTGATCATATTCACAACTTTCCCTATTCTCCAACGGGATGACAGATTAGGTTGGTTCAGTATCCAGAATTGAGGCGCATACAAGCTACCTCAACCTATGGGGCTGCCATACAGATTTCAAGTTGAGGATACGCCTCTGGGTATTTAAACCAGACTTTAGTCTCGAAAATCCTGAACCTTTGCGTTCTAGGCCTCGGCCATTCGAACACTAGTTTTCATTGTCATAGTTGATCTCCTAGGAACTCATTACAAACACAGTCGGGTGGCTATACCAAAACCGATTGAAGTTGTTCGGGTATAACAAACACCAAAGAAATTGCGCCTTTAGAGGATTTAAGGTCTTCTAGACCATAACAAGTGCACAAGATAGGGCAATGCGCAAGATAGCGCGATGGATTGAGATTGTGTGGTAGACGCTTGATTGTGCGATGGATGCACAATATGGTTATGATCATGCGATAGATGCACACTGCGGATGTGATCGTACGATAGATGCACAGTGCGGGTGTGATTATGTGATAAATGCACGGTGCAGGTGTGACAGTGTATATAAACAAAAGATACACAGATATGTACATACAGTATACATATATTCATATACAGACATATACACAGATAGAGGCAGATATATACACAGATATATACGGTATATATACATAGATAGATATGGATATATGCACAAATATATACGATATAGATACACATATATACGGTATAGATACGCAGATAGATACAGATATATACACAGATATATACGGTATATACGCACAGATATATACAGTATATATACACAGATATATACGGTATATATATGTACGGATATATACGAATATATACAGGTATATATGACATAGACATATACGGACCTATATACAGACATATACGGAGATATACACAGGTGGGAAATATTTTGTTTACAACCGTCAGCGGAAAGATGCCATTACTGAGAAGGCATATTCCGTTTACTGACGTCGGCATACGTACTCCAAACACGCAAAAAAGAAAGGAAAAACTTAAAATGCATGGATGTGGGGATACGGGGTTTCGAACCCCTAACCTCAGGCTTAGTCTCTTGGTTCTTCAACCATGGAGCCAAACCATTGAACCAAGCCCATCTCGTAACAAGATATGCAAACAAATATATACACATAGATATGAGACATATATATATATAAAACCAAAAAAAAAAAAACAAAAGAAACATTTGTTATGGGGTTCGAACCCCTGACCTCGGGCTCAGCCTACCATCCTTCAACCATTGAGTCAAACCACTGAACCCAAGCCACTCTTGTAACCAAATGTTCAAACAAATACATATAATACATAGATATACAATATATATACATATATGTATACAACTCTCCCGTCTCCCTTGTTTTTGTCTCACTCTCTCTTCCTTCATCTTTTTTGAGCGTCGTGTCTGTCGTGTGATTTCAACAATCGTGGCGCCTGACCGACAGGCTATCTAATCCTGCCTCGATTGTCAACGATTGTCTCGGCCTTCCTTCATCTTAGTCTTCTTCTTTGGTTTCATCCTCTTCTTAAGTTGTGGCCTATGAGAAAGGACAGAGCAAAAGCTTGTAAACTTTCTCTGTTACCATTTTGCAATCTCTTTCTTTTGCATTACTCTCCTCTGTCATGGCCTCTTCACATGGTTCTCTTACACTTTTTCCAGACCTGAACGAGTCCACGATAGAGATGACCGATTTTGACTCCCCTGAACCTCTACCGCGGGCTCCTCCTCATTTTCCTGTTTTCAGCTTTCCAATGATGTCAGTTGAACAAATCATGGCGGCATAGTCTGACATCGAAGCAAACTCGTATACACTGAGTTCATATGTGGAGACTGTGACTGCGGTCTCCAACTTGTCCCGTCGACTGCAGAACAGGACGTGTGAAGTACATCAGTTAAATGTACAACTCTCCCTCCTTCAACGTCTGTACAAAGACGCTCGAGTAGAAATTAGTGCGCTGAAAAAGCAGAACAAAGAGCTGAAACGACAGGCCACCACCGTGGTTCGATTCAGAGTTTCTTCGCACAACCAATTTAATGGCCGGCGAGGAATAATCTCCTTCGGAAGCTCTGCTAAGACCGAGGCAGAGTTTTCAAGAGCTTCGAAGGAGTAAAGATGAAGCGAGGCAACTGATGGTAAAGTTAGGCAATGAAACTATGTGCAAATGAAGCCAGTTGTAATCTTCGTCGCCGAGCTACTACCGAAAAATTGAAAAAAATGCTACTCTCTCTCTCTTTTTCCTTTTTTTTTTTTTTTGGGTTTGTTGTTGTTGTTGTTTTTTTTTTTTTTTTTTTTTCTATATATATTTTGTACAAATGTGATCGGCGTTAATCTCCGAAATTACTAAAATGAGTTTGATTGTGAATCCGAATGGCAAATCAGAATGGTTTGAACATTTAGATGTTATAAATGGTTGTATTTCAATCCGGACAATTTGAGCCTATTACTGAAAACGTAAAAGAAAATTCAAAGAATTGAAATTAGGCAAAACACACTTGCGAATAAAACGGACACAAAACCAATTTACGAAATTTTTATTTTATTTTATTATATTTTTTTTACTCAAAATAAAAATGACTTAAACAAGTTGATTTGATTTTCCATTATTATTATTATTATTATTATTATTATTATTATTATTATTTATTTTTATTTATTTATTTTTTTGGATCAAAGTAAACAGGATATACAAATTAACAAAACTAATTTGATTTCAGATTTAAAACAAAGCAAAACTGATTGAACTTTTTTTTTTTTTTTTTGTATTATTTTATTTTCCTATATATGTGTATATATATATTTGGAATCAGATCAAAATATTTACTCAAATTAAAATATCTACTCAAATCAAAATATGAGAAATAAAACTGAGTTCTTTGATTTTTTTTTTTTAATTTTTAAAATTTTTATTTGATAACATAAAAGACAAAATTTTTTATTTTTTTTTTTTTGTTTATGTTTTTTTTTTTTTTTTTTTTTTTGTGTTTTTGTTTTTGCGTGTTATTTATTTATCTATTTATTCAGATAAACTAAAGCCCCAACAAAAAAAATCCCCTATTTTTTTATATTTGCTTTGTAGTTTAAACACTAGCTTCAGATAGATTCTGTTCTTGTTGAAAGACTTCTCTTTTGTTTTTTATTTTGTAAAACAATGATCGGGGTCAGACCCACTAGTTTTATCAAGTGTTATTGTGGATGATCTCTTCTTACAAATATCTTGTACTGTGTTTGCATATGATGAATGGATAACACTTGCATGATAATCTTTGAAGAACACTTGCACTTGAATTGGTTCATGAATTGGATAATAATATCAACCAGACAATGAAAAACTACAACTTGATAACAAAAGAAACATAATGAAAACAACTTGAACATACTAAAACAAAAAACTTGGTAATAAAACAAGACTGAAAATACAATCACAACACAAGAGGACAAAAGGACACAAGAGGACAGAGGGAATCTTCTGGAAGTGCACTCCAGAACTACAACACAATGTTTGGCCCACCCACCACTAAAGGCTATCATCACTACTCAATCTAAATTCTATAAATGGTACTCCCATAATGTGTTTCTAGCAAAAGAGCAAGGTTTTACATTTTGCTCTCAAAATGGAGATGTTGCCCACCACTAGGCTCCAAGACTGGATAACCACTTTGGATGGCTCGGAAAAGATGAACTTTTGCGATTTCGGCCTAAATGCTCTTTTTCCATTGAGTCGCACTTCACTTTGCTTTCCATTTCTCCATGTCGCTGCTCAGTGCTGGAATCTAATCACACATATATTTCATTTCGGTTCACAAGAGATGTGTCCGACACTCGAAGAATTTCAAGCATTGATGGAATCTCAACGTGATAAAGAAATCACGCTTCAACCCTGTTTTAGCCATGCTCAAGCTTTAGGATGAATGTGTGGGCTTACCTTACACGAAGCTCGATCCTTGGCTCACAATGGGGAACTAGATATTCCAAATTTGATTCGTCGGTTTTTCATCACCGGTGACAAAGACGACCTCCTTTGGTGAAGTTATCGTCAGTATGCCCTTTGCTTATACTTACTCGCACACTTCTTTCTTGCCCCTAGTCGCGGTGGAGTTAGCATTAAACTGATTGAAGTAGCCCAATGTCTTAAGGAGCGTAAGAGTTGTATGGGCTTAGTGCTGGCCGAGACTTTGACGGGCTTACATGCTTTTCAACGGGGAGAGACTACTCGATTTGCGGGGAGTCCATTACTTCTCCAGGTATTGTTTCCCACCCTCCTTATTTATGATCCTTACATCACTCGGCATTCAATCTCTTTTTTTTTTTCTCTAAAAACCCTTTTCTTACTTTTCTCTCAACGTACATCTCTCTATTCTTTTATCTCTCTTATTTTTCATCCCTTTCCCCAGATATGGTTGATGGATAAGCTGAAAGTGGTGGATCCTTGCCCTGAGTACTCAGCCAGGACTTACTTTCTTCATCCATAGCTAGTGGAGTTTCCCTCAGAGGGAATGTGGTGTGACTGGATGCATAGTAGATCTGCGGCTGACATTGCTTGGCGTAGCCCTGGCTTAACTTGGCTAAGACGAGTTACAGCATGTCCCGGCAACTAGGTATACAGTTGATTGGCCTTATACATTGTGTATTCTATTCTCCATTCAGGTTCAGACGCCAGTTTGAACATGATTAGATTTGTCTGGATGAAGGGACAAAGTACCCAGCTTCATTTCCTGTTCATGGTGCGTACTTGCCTTGGTACCTCAGTGCTTGGAATACGAGAGAATTTATGGCCCTTGCCTTTACTTTCAGTTCCATCATTCCTGATGAATACTTGGTTTGGCTCGAGGACGAGGAACAGATTAGGCCGACCTCAGTTACAGAAACTTCCACAGGCACGAAAAAGAGACAAAGAACTGACACTTGACTTATCTATGCCCCTAGTTTATTGCTTTGTCTTTTCTTTTCAAGTTTTTATGTAAAATCAACTTTGGTTTGGAGAATGTACTTGTGATAAATCAATAAAATTAAAGTGAGTATTGAAAAGTTTCCTTTTGTGTTATAAACGATAAAGTTTTGAGAAGAAAAACAAAAATTGAATTAAAACTTTTCAAAACAATTTTTTTTTTTTTGTTTTTTTGTTTTTTGGGAAATGGTTACCACCGAATACATACGAAATTAATCCTAAGGCTGTACAGCTCCAAATCAGAAGATCATAACCAAGTTGACAAACGGTGGAGAATGACGGATTGATTAAACCAGATGAACAGGACAGTTGGGTTGAAAAATAGTGATGGCCGAACTTCGGGATGAAATTGCCTACGTATCCCAAAGATGAGAATCAAGCCTTACGTAGTTCGGAGAGGGTTCACTCGAGTATTGATTCTCTCCTTTTGCGCTCTAACTTTTGCCAAGGTTACCCTTTTGGGTTTTCGGCCTTGCGAGCTCAGTTTTTCTTTATTTCTAATTTATTTTATTTTCTTTTCTTTTTTTATGCTCTAACTTTTGCCTAGGTCGCCCTTTCGGATTTTCGGCCTAACGAGCCTCTCAGGGGTAATACTTCTTCAACTTGTCCATGTTGATCGATTGAGAAAACTCCAAGCCATCCAAATCCATAAGAATAATTGCTCCCCTAGACCAAATTGACTTGATGATATAAGGACCAGTCCAATTGGGTCTGAACTTGCCTCTAGGGTCGTGGATGGGGGCTCTATTGTCTTTGAGCACCATGTCTCCTACTTTGAGATTTCTGGATTTGACTTTCTTGTTAAAAGCCCTTGCAATTCTATGCTGGTAACCTTGGATATGATACAATGCCTTTAACCTCCTTTCGTCAAATAACATCAATTCTTCAAATCTACTTTGTTGCCAGTCCACCTCCGCTATCTAACACTCAACCATAATTCTTAGCGACGGTACTTCAATCTCGATTGGCAGAATAACTTCCATCCCATAAACAAGAGAATAAGGGGTTGCTCTTGTAGATGTTCGGATCGACGTTCTGTAACCCCAGAGTGCGAATGGAAGTTTCTCCGGCCAGTCCCTGTAGGTTTCAACCATTTTCTACAAAATTCTCTTGATGTTTTTGTTTACAGCCTTAATAGCTCCATTGGTTTGCGGCCTGTATGTTGATGACTTACGAAAAGCCACGTTATATTTCTCAAGTAGGTCTATAACCTTTTTCTTGAAATATGAGCCATTATTTGAGATGATCTCGTTGGGCACCCCATACCGATAGATGATGTTGTTCTTAATGAACTTAGCCACATGCGACGCCTTTAGAATGACATAGGATTGGGCCTCCACCCACTTTGTGAAGTAGTCGATTGCTACCAAAATGAACTCATGCCCGTTTGACCCCTTTGGCATGACTGCACCAATAACATCAATTCCCCAGACTGAGAAAGGCCATGGTGAAGTCATATTGTAGAGTTTCGATGGCGGAATGCTCATGCGATTGGCATGGATCTGACATTTGTGGCATCGTCGTACAAAGCCAATACAGTCCTCCTCTATGGTTGACCAGTAGTAGCCTTGTCTAAGGATTTTCTGAGCTAGCATCACACCATTCATGTGAGCTCCGCACTCTTCTCCGTGGATAGCTTCCATAAGGCGCCTTCATTCTCCTTCCTCAACACACAACTTATGCATTCCCAGATGGCCTCTTTTGTACAACTTGTTTCCGCAGATGATGAATTGGATGGCCAGACGCCGTATTCCCCTTTTGTCTTTGGAACTTGCCCCTAGTGGCTACGCCTCTTTGTCCAGGAAATTCTAGATGTCGTAATAGCAGGGATTCATGTCTTGAACCTTATCTATCACGGCGATGGTCTCATACACCGGCGTATACTTCTGTTCAATGATGATCGGACGCATCTTTACTCCAAGCGGAATGTCCACCATGGAGGATAAAGTTGCCAATGCATCAGCAAATCGGTTGTTCTCTCTGAGCAAATACGTGAATGTCAATTTCTCAAACCTCGAAATTAATACATCCAGGGCCTGATGATAAACCTTCATTTTCTCTTCCTTAACCCGCCAATCTCTGTTAGCTTGAGACACAACCAAATTTGAATCTCTGATAACATCTAATCTTATTGCCCCTAGTTCTAGGGCAACTTCCAAACCAGCAATACACACTTCGTATTCTGCTTTATTGTTGGATACTTTAAACCGGAGTTTGAAGGCTAGAGGTATGTGTGAGTCATCGAGTGCTATGAGCAACACACCGATCCCATAACCGTGCTGATTAGACGCTCCGTCAAAGTGCATTGTCCATGGTTCCTCTTCTATGTGCAAGATGTCTTCATTTGGGAATAGATACTCCACTGCCTCATCATCTCCTTCTACTGGGTGATCCGCCAGAAATTCCGCTACAGCTCTCCCTTTGACTGATTTGCGCATGACATACGTGAGGTCAAACTCAAAGAGAAGAAGCAACCAACGAGCTAGCTTACCCGTAAATGCTGGTTTCTCAAAGAGATATTTGATGGGATCTAAGCTTGAAACTAGAATTATAGAATAAGCTAACAGGTAGTGTCTCAACTTCCTCGTTGCCCAAACCAAAGCTAAGGAAACTTTCTCGAGAAGAGTGTAACGAGTTTCATATTCTAGCATCTTCTTGCTTAAATAATAGATGGCCTTCTCCATCTTTGCTTCTGATTCTTGCACTAGCATACACCCCATGGTTGAATTTGTTACTGATAAATACAAGATCAGTGGTTTCCTCGGTTCCGGTGGCGACAATACAGGAGGATTCTGAAGGTACTGCTTAACCTGTTCGAAGGCGAACTGATACCGATCATCGCATTGGAATTTCTTTCCTTTCTTCAACAGACCAAACAGTGGTTCACAAGTCAAGGTTAAACCGTCTTATGAATTGCACCTTACCCAGAAATCCGCACACCTCCTTTTCAGTCCTTGGTGGTGGGATTTCTACGATGGCCTTGATTTTGGAGGGATCTATTTCAATTCCCCTTTGTGTAATCAGAAATCCCAACATTTTTTCTATAGTTACCCCGAAGGTGCTTTTCTGTGGGTTTAACCTCAGTCTATACTCCTTGATCCGCTCAAAGAATTTTTCCAGTGCGGTGTAGTGACCTCCTCGCTCTTTAGACTTGATAATCATATCGTCCACATACACCTCAACCTCCTTGTGGATCATGTCGTGCAAAATAGGGGTTGCGGCCCACTGATATGTAGCCCAGGCATTTTTCAATCCAAAAGGCATAACTCTATAATAGTAGGTACCCCACGGCGTGGTGAAAGCAGTTTTCTCTCTGTTCTCCGGTGCCATTGAAATCTGATTATACCCAGAAAACCCATCCATGAATGAAAGCAAAGCATGGCTAGCTGTGAAGTCTACCAGTTCATTGATATATGGCAATGGAAAATCATTTTTCGGACTTGCTCTATTTAGATCCCGGAAGTCGATGCAGACCCTAATTCTGTTGTCCTTCTTTGGAACCGGAACGATATTAACCAACCAAGTCAGGTATTCAGATACCATCAAGAAACCTACATCAATCTGTTTGCTGACCTCCTCTTTAATCCTTAATGCCCAATTTGGGCGAACTTTGCGCAGTTTCTGTTCGACTGGTCGGGCCTCGAGATTAAGAGGGATCCGATGCTGTACAATCTCAAGATCTATTCCAGGCATGTCTCCATAGAACCACGCGAAAACATCTTTGAAATCTTTTAATATAGCGATTAAACACTTGCGTTCCTCCGAAGACAACGTGGATCTGATCTGGACCAAACGGGGATCCTCCTTAGTACCCACATTAATTGTAGTTATTTCATCTGTGTAGGGCTTAACGCGCCCCTCCTCCTCTTGGTCAACCAAAATTTTCAAAGCCCGAGGAATTTCTTCCTCTTCGTTTAAGTCAAAATTTTGAAAATCAAGATCAGTGCAACAAACTAAAGGCACAAAGAAGTAAGCAAACTCTACGACATTCCCATTAGTAAAGTTTGGGTCCTCGGTTATAGTTGACTCAAAGGAAAAACTAAAATAAGACTTTGACAAGACTTTGGCACTCGGGTTACCACTCCTGGAAGTACCAGACTCAAAAGAACTCGAATCTAACTCTGACTCTACAAACTCGATGGAATCAGATTCAGACTTATTATCTGATTCAGAACTGCTGATGATGCCCTTTTCAAATTTCTAGATTAGGTATGGAGCCTCAGATGCATCCACAATAAGTTTAGAGAAATCCGATTTTGGTTTATCCCCGACCATTGAGATAATAAAACTATCCCCCAAGTTGTTAGACTCAGTTCCGATAGTAGAATTTGCTAGTAGGTCAGTCAGTGTTTTTCCTAACAACTCTTCTTCTTCAACGTTCACAGTTATAGTCCTGCCTTGACCTGTATTAGTACTCAGGTCCATCTGCTCATCTTCCTCTTCCGGTAATTGGTGCTCGAAGTAGATCTCGAACCCAGGATAGATTGTCTTCGTCTCCTGGTCAAACCAAGGCTCTGGAAATCCACAAAAGGGGAAATCTTCCCCTTGGCGAACAAAGCGTCCGTTCAAGGTTCCCCATATTGGTTTGTGAACTAACTCATATTGTTTTCCATCATTCTTTGCTTTAATTCTTCCTCTCAACTTAGCCCACTTCCTTTGCCAATCCTCAACAGTAGGTTTGTATCCTAGCCCAAAAGCATGGGGGTTGTGAATCAACTCCTTGGTAACAGCGCCTCCTTGCTTGCCACTCCTGCCTAGTCCTGATCCAGGCATATGCCCCTGTTTGTTCATTATGTAGATGGACTGAGCACTCACATAGATTCCATCAGCTTCTGCCATGATAGATTGGACTACCCCAGCTTCTGTTAGTGAGAAGCCACAGAGGAATACATCTTCTTCCCCATGTATGATTTCCAACACTGATGTGGCAGTTCCCTAGAGATGGTGGATCGATGAATTACCATATACCATAGTAATCCCACATTTGAAGGGGTACTTCACCAACTGATGGACTGTTGATGACACAGCTTTTATCTGATGTAGCCAAGGCCTTCCCAACAGTAGATTGAAGGTAGCCGAAACATCCATTACATGGAATTCTACCTCATGTTCGAACGGGCCGATCAGGATATTGCTCTTAAATGTTCCCATGACATCCCGGCTTGTATTGTCATAAGCTCGGACGGCTTGAGTTGTGGGTGTGAAGTTAACAGGCCTCAAACCTATGGCATAAGCAGTCCGTGTCGAACACACATTGATCGCCGATCTAGTATCTACTAACACTATCGGAATCCACTTCTTTCAGCTCTCCAAAGTTACATATAAGGGCCGGTTGTGGTTGGCACCCTCAGGTGGTAGCTCTTTATCCGTGAAAGATATCACTGGCATAACATCGTCGGATGTGACTAATGACACCAATTGATCAGCAGTAGTGTCGATAGGCAGTTTGGTGCGATTCATTGCCTTTAGCAAAGCTTGTCTATGCTCCTGGGAAGCCATTATCAATCCCCAGATTGAGATATCCGCTTGAATCTTCTTGAGCTGTTTCAAAACCAGGTTGTCTTTATAGTCCTTCTCTCTGGTGTTATCAACCTCTTTGTTAGAGGATTCTAGTTGATCTACAGCTGCAGGTTTGAAATACCGACCACTCTGGGTCATGTGATTGACTTCGTCCATGTACCACATATCGTCGGGGGTATTGGATTTCCACCCTTCATCCGTGTATGCATGACTCAGATCATTATCTTGCCACCACTCCCCCGCCGTCATGGCCAAGCTTTTATCAGACTCTACCTGGAGCATGTTCACATTACGCCCCTCAGCAACATATCTTTCCTTTTCAACTATGGTTTTGGTTTTGGTTTCTGGCAAGGCCATTTTCCTTGGAATTTCTTCCATTCTCTCCTGCTAGAATTGTTCCAGCACTTGTTCTGTACTAGTAATGGATGTAGTCTCGGGTTTTTCCTTCCTGACCCCTTTTGTCTGTTCCACCTCATCTAGCTCTTCATCACCAAACCAACCGTTGTTTGTTTCCGGCTGATTTGAATCCAACCAGCCTATCTGGACACTGCTTGTTTCCTTTTCTTCAAAGAAGTAGAGGTTGGCTAGGTCTTCTTCTATCTGAACTAGATCTTCTTCCAGTTCGGCCCAGTCATTTAGGCCTTGTTTAGGCCAATCATTCTGATGTTGCCCTAACTGGCCTTCCCCAATAGCATTGACATTGAGAACATCCGGCAATAGGACCACTAGTTTTGGTTGATCAATGGCCACAATGTATAAACTGGGGTCATACTCTTTTGCAAGCGAAGCCCTCTTTTCTATGACACAGGTATCAGATAACCTTGTCTTTAATGCACTCTCCTCTTTCTCTATTCCTGCCACAACCTTTTTGGGTTGGATTTGTAGGGCTAGATCCAACATTCACATATCCGTGCCTTTTGGAATAACCACCTTCGATTTCGGTAGTTGGGACGAGGTAATATATATGCTTGGGTTGAAGGCAGGTGGTAGTGTTTGGATGTGGTTAATATTTTTTGGGGAAGGAACTTGGTTATGTGTAGGAAGTGGGTTGGTTGTTACATTTGGTTTAGGAGGGGCGATGACTTTGTTGTTAATGAGATTCTGAATCTCATGACGTAGACGATAGCATGAATCTGTATGATGGCCATGTTGTTGGTGGAAAGTGCAATATTGGGTTGGGTCGTGTCTAACTGGCAGTGGGTCTGGGAGAGGGCGAGGATCAAAAGGCTTGAGATGCCCCTTGTCCATCAACACCTTGAGGGTGCGGGTTGGACTCATATGGAGGGGGTAAAAGGTCTTCGGTTCCAAGGTTGACTATTTTGTGCAGTTTGTGAGTTTGTGGCAGCAGCGAAGGGATCGACCATCTTGCCCGATGATGTAGCAATGGTACTGACATCTGCAGGTCACGGAATAGTGCTAGTACTAGCATTGGTACTCCGAGTGAATGGCTTTTTTGTAGGTTCACTTGTTCTGTGGATGATGCCCTTTTTGAAGGCGCTCTCAATTTGAACCCCTAACTCATGTAAGGAAGCAAATGTGGACAACGGTGCCACTATCATTCTCTGCAACATGTCTGGCTCGAGGTTTTGGACCACTAACCTGACTTGTTCTCTTTCAGAAGGTCTGCTCGTCATTCTGGCTGCATTTGCCCTCCATTTTGCCATAAAGTCAATGAAGGGTTCTTTGGGGTTCTGAGTGGTTATTACTTCTATTTGAGTATTGTATGAGTATTGGTTAACAAACCCCTCAGATAGTTCTTCCCAATTTAAACCGTTGAGTCCTCGGTTTGGCGTGCAGATGGCGCTACATCACGAGGTCCTCCCAAATAATGAGAGTTTTTGTGCCCTAGATAAACCTATGGGCCTCAACACATCTGAAAACAGGCGGACATGCACAATCAGATTCCCGCTCCCATCAAATCTATCGATGTGAGGCATTTTGAATTTTTCTGGCAACCTAACTGAAGCCTCAGTGTACCCGTCCTCAATGTCAGGAATTGAATTGAAACACCTGGGATTTCTTTAAGGCTTTCTCAAGCCTAGCAATTTTGATCATGGCTGGATCAACTTCATTCATATCGAAGGGAATGGTTCCAGTAGGAGGTTGTACCAGAGGTTTGTAAGTTGAAGCTGTTGGAAACATCTCCTGAGGATCTGGGACCTGAGGAGTTTCCAGTGGTGGAGGGAGATCAGGATTTGGTTGGCAGCTGGGACCGGATGTACAGTGGATGCAGATGCCCCAGATGGGCATCGTAGATCAGTGATGACTTCATCTTGTGCGACCATCCGTTGGTTGACTGTATCCATCGTCTTTTGGACTGCTGCCATCATGGCAGCAACTTCTTTTGTGTTTTGTGCTGGGTTCTGTGCCATTGTTGGACTGGATGAATTAGATGCTGGTGAGTGAACAGGAATTTGTTAAGTGCTTGGTACTGATGTTGACTTTCTATTCCTTCTTCGTCGAGTAACCGGCGGGAGAGAAACTAACACTGGCTGACCGTCAACAAGATCTTGCGTTTTACAAAGCCTACGAGAACGAGTCCAAACAACTTGGGGGATATAGAGTCTTTTTGAAGCTATGATGAAAAACTACATAGCAAAAAGAAAGAAAGAAAACATATTTTAAAAAAATGGACAGCACCTCGGCCCCAATTCTCAATTAATCACAACACGTAGCTGAACTGTGATCCCCATTGAACTTTGTTCTCAGACTGACTGCTCATTTGTACCACTACTATGAACCATCATGTATATTTCACTGTAAAAGCACATACCACATAAAAAGAACCAAAACACCCCCTATGAGGGGGTAGGGTTACCCTGTCCTAGATTTTGACATGATCTAGGTTGTACTATTTCAAGCAAGTTGTTTCATAACATCCTGTACGGGTAACATCATGTCCTAATTTGAATAGTCACTAGAGCATACTATATGCATTAGGTCAAATAGTCACAAAGGGTACCTTAGCCAGACTACCTAATTTACCTCTCACATCTAACACTTAGAAGTGAAAGGAGGATCAAGCGGTACAACGATAATCCAGATCCAAGGGTTATGTTCCCAACTTAGCAGAGCCCATGACTGGTCAGCCTTTTGGCAAGCTTTGTAGGCAAGCCTCCGGCAAACCGTCCAGGAATAACAAATGGCAAACACAAGGATTTAGGTGCACCAATGCAAATGCAATGCAAAGAACATATTTATGTAGATAAAATTTCACATCATGAAATTTGAGTCAAGTTCTCTAATTCCCCAGCAGAGTTGCCAGAAACTGTAGCTCGGCTTTTTGCGCCCCCTTTCGGAAGAATGAATAGCCCTTACAGTTCGGACTCCATTTGTGTTGGTTTTGATTCTAATTTCACAAGTGCAATGTGAAACATTGGAAACACAAAAAGAGTCTGAATCTGGCAATTTCTTTTGGAAAATTGATGTTTGAATCAAATGCCAAAAATGGACTGCTTGCTAGATTTCAAAGTCGCCACCTAAATATTTATTTTTGAAAAATTTAGGAAACCCATGACTCGTGCCAAAGGCCATTAGTCCGTCATTACCAAAGTAACTTAGTTCGGGAACTTAGATATGAGAGGGGAAGGTCAATAATTGAACACCCCACTCACCCGATCAAAGATCGACCTCTACTAATCATGATATGGTTTTTATGTACAGTATATGTTCTTGTTCTATATGTAACATACAAATATAGACTAATTTCACGAAAAGTTGGAACGTTTTGATTTCATGTTTGTTTTGACAAAAGTGTTTTGAATATGTATCACTTAAAATGGTGATCTCATATATACATGAATCAAGTATGCCAACTCAAGTGATTAGCCTTCATCCACAGGTATTCAAACAAGTATATCAAATAAGTAGTTAGCCTCATGGTAGTATGTTTGATATGATAGCATTCACACTTATGCAATATGCTAAAGCAAAAATGCTTACCTTAACGTCTGGAGGCAAGTCCAAAAAGAAAGCAAATAGTTAGAAACAAATGCATGATCCTAATTTAATGACTAATGCAACACATGCAACGTGCAATTAAGGTTCGGCTACTAGTATGGCATGTGAGTCAATTCAAAGCATGTGATAGCGCATGTATGCAAGTAAGGAGTTTGAATTTGATATTTGAATAATATGATGAGCCGAACTTTTATGCATGTAAACAAATGGATGTAAATCATGGAAAATGCTAATTAAACATGATGTCCCTAATCTAACCATCATAAGCGGTGAAATAAAAGGGAGAAAGAATGGGGGTTGGAAGACATACAACTTATTACATATTTGTCCTCGCGAAGGAGGGTCCAAATGTCAAAATAAATAATTATTACAAAGCCGAATGAATAATAAATGAAAAGGACTATCTAATTTATTACAATAATAATATGCAATGATTGCTCGATGCCCCTCAGGAATTATTCTGGCTACCTTGCTAGGATTTGTTCTGTTTCACCCCTAGTTACTGCTTTCGACCAAAAGTGTATTGTTTTGCAATTTATTGAAGTCTTGCCGACCCCAAAACGCGACTCAGTCAAGCCCCAAATAAATCCAATACTTTGTTTTCTTGTGGAAATCTGTTTTTTGTACCTGAGGTGAAACAGTGCAGACAGGGTATTCCTAGCCATGTTTGTCTTCTTTTTTTTTTTTTACCCTTCTCTATCATAAAAATACTCAAGAGAGGGTTGGAATCATCTCCAAAACTATCAATTAGTAAGTTAATTGCTTGATGATCTCGGATACAATTTGGACAATGATCAATAAATGCAATGAATAAACAACCACCCCTCCCTCCTATCATGAAATGAATTCAAGAAGGGAAGTAGAGACACTTCAAGGTTCATCAAATTATCATGAATTGATGTAAGACAAGCCTTGACACAATAAACTCGGTATAACGTCTGACCGAATTCAATTAATCATATTGGTTCTTTATGTCGGTTGTAATCCAACTTTAACCAATATTATTAGCCTTGTTTATTACCTTTCCATTTCTTTATCTTTTCTCTTGTTTGTGCAAAAGTGATATTTACGTCCATTAAGTCCAAAATGCAATAAAGAGAAACAAGCATCAACTTAACCCGAGAAACAAATCTTATTTTCTTCGGGGGAAATTACAAAGGAAGAGTCAAACTTATTTACAAGCGATAAGGGATTCCAAGTCAAACTCAAGATGTGCAACAAGGACTAGTCAAACTCAAAAGAGTGATAATGACTTAGAAAAACCCAAACTTGAGTGATAATGACTTGAAATCCAAACTTGATAATAAGTGATAATGACACTTTCCTTGGTGATTACCAAGGGTCAATTAGTCTCTTAAAAGTAAACATACTGATGAATAAAGAGAAATGAAAAATAAAAGATTGTGGTTTAGTATAAGAACATGTATACATTTGGGGTAGTGAACCTCCAAAGAATTTAAACCGTTAAGTATAGAACGTTTTATGCTTTTGGTAGTAAATCTCCTAAGAGATTAAATCAACAAGCATAGAACGTTGTATACTTTTGGTAATAAACCTCCTAAGCATAAAACGTTTTATGCCTTTGGTAGTGAATCTCCAAAGAGATTAACCATTAAGTATAGAACGTTTTATACCTTTGGTAATGAACCTCCTAAGCATAAAACATTTTATGCCTTTGGTAGTGAATCTCCAAAGAGATTAAACCATTAAGCACAGAGGGTTTTATACATTTGGTAATGAACCTCTAAAGAGATTAAACCATTAAGCAAGGAAGAGTTCCTTTCTTATACTTAAACCGCAATCTTAATTTTTCACAACTTTTTAATCGAAATAAGCAAAGAATGGAGGGAGGTTACAGAGGTGATTATGCGAAATTGATTAATTGGTTAGTACAAACAAACTTGATATTTAAAACATAAATTATTGAAATAAATTAAACAGCCCTGTAATAGCATACAATAGTGCTGAAATTAAGCTATAGAAAGCGAGCAAAATTAATAGGATCAAGTTAGTAAACAAGTAGAAGGAAGGGTGGCTAACCCCTCAACTTTTACAACTTCAAATCACATAGTTTAGATGTTGGAAAACAACCCTAAAACAGTCCCAAATCAGTGGGAAAAATTAGCAAAAACAAGTGGGAAACACAAGGATTCAAACTTGGAATAAGGTTCAAAGAAGGGTGGTTAACCCCTCCACCTTTGGGTAGCTTTTAATCACAAGTTTCAACCCTCAAAATAGTTCAGAAACAGGACCAAAATAATATGAAAACACAAGAAAAAGGTGAACAACGATTGAAATGAAAGTAAGGAGGCTTTACCTCTTGTAGAGAAGTGTTCTTGTTGTAAATCAAACTTGATTCCAAAGCACCCTCAAGTTTGAGTATGATTTTCAATTCTCAAATCAAGATCCAAGTTCAAGCTCTTGTATGGTATGGATGGATGGAAGAACAAGGAAGAACAAAGATGGTTTCAACTCTTGGATATTGCCTAACACCTTGATATTTCTCTTTGATATATGATATTTCCAACTTGATATTGTTTTCTTAACTCTTGATAATGTTTTTTGTCTCTCCTAAAACATCACTTTGAGCCTTGTATTTATAAGCCTTAAGATGCTGCTCCTCAAAATATCAGCACATTTGGACAGCTTTGAAAAGTCAAAAGGGGCGGCATGACCTCGGTGAGGTCTGATCGGACTTAAGAATATGCATTCAGGCCCGACTTCAAATAGGCATATCTCCATCATCTGGACTCCGTTTCAGGTGATTCTTGAGTCTAAAATGAAGCCCCGAAAGTCCTCTTTCCAATGAAGATGCCCTCAAATTTAAATTCTAAGTGTGCTATGAGATATGCCTATTTTAGTGAAGGTTTCTTAGTTTTGACCTTATTGAATTTATGCCTAATTTTAAACAGCCATATCTCTCTCATCCGAACTCGGTTTTAGGTGATTCTTGAGTCTACAATGAAGCCCCAAAAGTCATCTTTCCAATGGAGGTGGCCTCACATATAAATGCTATGTGTGCTAAGAGATATGCTTATTTTAGTAAAGGCTGCTCAGTTTTCTCTTAACGGTTTTACACCCCACTTCTCTCCAACTAGTTTTCTTGCCTTTCCTTCAATTTTCTTCAACTCCAAACCTTTAACCAAGATGTTTTAAAGATTTTTTGTTTTCAAAGAGTTAACCTCCCTTTCATTTATTTCCACTTCGTCCTTACTCGGTTTACCGACAAGTGCAGTTTTAAATGAAATGTGAGCCTCGGAACATCGTAGAAGTATTTGGACAAATATTTTGAAAGAGGGTTTTGATTTAAAATAGTTTAGCCAAAATGGGGTGCAAGGTTTGGGATTAGAGCTTGAATCCAAATTTGTTCGTTGAGAATTCAAAAGATTGCACAGTGTAACTTTCATCATCGTGTGTTGAGAATAAAGCGCCTAAGTCTTACGAGCGGTCAAAATATGGGTGTCTACACACTGCTACATTATTATGACAAATTAATTGATAATATCGTAGCAGTCTATTTGATTGTCAGGAGTAGAAAGTGGGTGTTGATTTCCTACCACACAACCAAACAGGGAACTTAGTTGGAGAGCACTGACAGAATAGATTGAGTCAACTACGTGCTAACAAGAAGATGAGAATACCTCAATGGTTCGTCTACCTGGGGGCACTCCAACGATCAAGTCAATAAGTCTAATCTCTCAAAGATATTAAAACTGTACTCAAACTCACAAGTAAAAACATACCTTCGACCCAAGAGAGTGCCGCACTTTTATAACTAGCAGTGACCTGGTGCCTTAGAAGTCTCACTTCTTAAGACTCAAGTTCAATGCTCATCTCGGACTCTCAGCTAGATAGAGATAAACTCCTCATGAGCCTTATCCTTATCTAGACTGAGAGGTTCTTCTGTTCTAGGACTCTTGTCCCTTATCTGAATATCTCAGGATTCCGGCATTACAGCAGAACATCTCGGTAATGCCGTGGTCACATCGGCAAACATGACTCATCTATGTGGAACCTTAGCCAATATCTTGGAGCTATCTTGGCCACATGTTTGCAAAGTACTTCCCCACAACTGCCCCCTAGGTTCTATTACCTCGGCAATCTGAGGTGATGAAACCTAGATCGTTGTCCACCAAACATGTCGGCCCAAAACGCAGACACTACTCCAACCGAGATCATGACTCGTCAGCTTTAAGTAACCAGGACTCGTTTCCCGCTTTATCAAGAATCAAGAACCAAGTTCTTTAAGAATTTTAATCGAGATTGCTCCTCCAGCCGAGGTTATTGCCTCATTATTTGAAGAATTTCAAGAATTTTAACTGTGCACGAGCTACCACGCCCCGTTATTTCAACCGTTTCTTCCACGTCTTCCATTCTTACTGGCTTGTACCAGGCATGCGTTATCGGGTCGCATCTCCCTGCCAACGTTGCTTGACAAGCACATCGTCCAAGGCAATTATGTTTTGTCGTCCTTTCGTGTTTTTGACAAAACTCCCTCTCTCTCTCTCTCTTTGTCTTTTCACTTTCACAATTTCAATCTCTCTCTCTGTTCAAACTTTCTCTCTCTATAGCTCCCAAACCTGCATTGCTGCATTTTCAAGCTTCTACAATCGGTCTGTTCAACTCCTCAGACGAGCCCCTCACTGTTCGATTCCGATCGTCTTCACCGTCTGATTTCAGCAAACACGAGTTTGGTGACCGTTGTTTCGGCTCCATTCTGTAAGTCATCAGTTTCTTTCTTTACTGTTTCACTTTTGAACTACTGTATTCATTCTAACAATCAAATTTCCATCCATGGTTAAGAAATCTTCTTTGATGTGTTTGCCATTTTTCCTATTATAGATTCTGTTTTATTGTACTGTGTTTTGTTCAAGTTTCTTACACACTACCTTGTACTCAGTCGTTAGATGTCATGAATCGATGCTCACAAATCTGTCAATGCCTTTGATTGCATTTCTGTGTTTATAAGTCTTGATCACTATTTCATACTTTGAACATCTTTTGGAATATATATCAATGTGTTGATCACATCTACACTCTTTTCTACCTTTACCATGATTTTGAATCATGTTTTTCTTCTTTGTTTTCTTCGTCTATTTCCAGATTCTTGCCCTCGCACCTTGCTGATTTTTGTAATTCGTGTATAGAATTAGGATTGGGATTTGTTAGAAATCACATACTTAGGGAAACTAAAAAATACTTCCATTAGACCTTAAAAACCCTCACCCTAGAGCTCACTAGGGTTCTACCAAGGTCCCAAACCCATTTTAAACCCCTTTCCACAGAAAATAGTACCCAAATCACCTTAGCTGAGATCATAGGAATGTTTAAATGGAGGGTGGATTTGCTGACCAAGATAGAGTATTTCTGCCAGGAGTTCTCTATCCCAACCGACGTTCAACTCAAGTTGGCTGGTAAGGAGGACTCCATTATGCCCAGAGAGAACTACAAGTCTTTTCCAGTTGTGTTCATTATTGAGGGTGAAATTAAGTTCCCATTAGATATCCTCTTCAAAGAAGTCTTGCACTTCTACAAACTTAACTCTATGTAACTAGCCATCAATACATTTAGGGTTATCAACGGTATTGCCGAGTTGGCACGCCAAGAAAACGCTAGGATTACCCTCGCCGACATCCAGTTTTGTTATACCATGTGCAGCCTTAAATCCATCAATGGTTATATTTACTACTTCAAGCCCTGATCCACCACATACAAACTCATAGACGACCTCCCAAACTCCAATAAAGACGCTAGAGATGACTACCTGATTGTCTCTGGCAATTGGAAATTTGCACCTAATGATGATCTTTATCTCTTCCCTCTACGCCAAGGAGTTTTTAGAGAGGATGAGGATAAGGATTTAGTTAAAATCTCATTTTGTTGCACTTCATGCGTTCATTTTTTATATATGTTCTGACGTTTTTCTCTGGTTTTTGCAACTCTACCTTAGCCGAACAAATCATTTTGGCAATCCTTCGTATCGAGCTGAGATCTGAAAAGGCTCCTAGACTTGTCCATCAAAAAATGCAAACCCCTCCTTCTACTAAATTTTGTGTCAACCTACCGATCTCTACTCCCCGACGTTCCCAGACGAAGTACGACTACTACATCTGTGACTCCATCAGTTGCCTCTTCTCCAAAGCTAGATCAGACATCTAGTTCTGATCTTATAGAGCAGCTCTCTACTTCTACTACAGCCCATCTCATTCTACCAGTGCCACGCTAGTGCCGGCACCGACCTCCCAATGCTCTCGCTGAAAGGACGTATAACAGAAGGCGCCAGGATTCAGAGGCATCAGTCTACGATCCCACAAATCCTCTCGTTGCTCTTCAAACGATCTACTTTAGCACTAGAGTCACTGTTGCTGTAACTGCTGAGGAGATGGGCTAAAAACCATCATGACGATCCGGTCTTCCCCTTCTCAATCATAGCAGAAACCCAAACAAAAAAGAGTAAAAAAAGGCTAAGGCAAAAGCAAAGGTCACCAGCATCATATCTAACTCTGAAAACATTCTGCCCATCTCGAAATTGGCTTAGGCCGAAAAGAGGCCTGTTGATGTTAGGAAGAGGCTTGTTGAGGCCGAATCAACTAAGGCCGAATCAATTGATATGCCACCGCCCAAGAAGCCGAGGTCCATGGTCGTGAAAGGCTTGGATGGTTTCTATCCCGAGGAAATCTGGGCCCCCACAGTTTTGGTTGGGGACTGACCTATGAAAACGGGTGACAGCGCCATCGACAGCTTGGAAGTCGGCGCTGCTTTGTCTACCGTCGTGCTTCTACAAACCGACATGAACCGCATATTAAAGTTTAATGAGTATGAAAACTTTGCTTTGATGATGCATCACTCCATCATGGTAACTCTTCAACATTTGTGCCTTTTCCTTTGACCTTTTATTTCATTCGCTTATACTTAGCAAAATTTTCTAACTTGTCTGTTTCTTGTCTTCCAAGCCATCCAGCATGCGCACTCTTATGCGGTCAAGGCCGAGTTAATGAAAAGGACTTGACCAAGAAAATTCAAGAGGCTACTTGTAGACACCCCATTTTGACAGGATCTAAGACTTGGGCATTTTATTTTGACCACCTTCACTAGAAAAATCAAATTAAAATTTTAATCCCGAACCTCACCCATTTTAGTCAAATTAAAATATTTTTGTGTGTTTGTACAAATGTTTAGGTGTGTTTATATAAATTGGTATGTGATATTTGATAAAAAAAAATAATAAAAACAAAAAAAGAAAAAAATAGAAAAAAAAAAAGAAAAAAAAAAAGGAGAAAATTAAAAATTAAATATATATGGCTAGTGGGTGGAGTGGTTGATAATTCGGTGGAGCAGGTGATGACAATTTTCAAAAAGAGAAAAGGAGGGGAGTGGGTGAAGAAAATGAGGGGGAGAGTCATTTGAGGGAGGCATACACTGATGAGGACTATCTCTCTCTCTCGGGTTGGAGAGGAGAAGAAAAGAAAAAAATGAGCTGAAGCCAGACATGACAGAGCAGCAGACACCCTCAACATGCACTGATCTCTCTCTTCTCTCTCTTGGGTTGGTTCTCCATGCACACCATACACGGAGCTTCAACACTGATCTATTGACACACACAGCAGCGGCTTCTATTACACATTCATACACACAGACCCAGCTGAGGTAGAGAAAGGGAAGGCAACACAAACGGGGGAGGGATGTAGATACACACACGACCCGATCACACACACTGTGATCCCTCTCTCCTTCCATGCACACACTAGAGCTTCAAGACTAAGAGAGGGAAAACAGCACAAACGGGGGAGAGACCCACATTCAAGCTCTCTCTCTCTCCCCGATCACACCACACCACCACTCACAGCCACCATTCAAACACACACAGCCATACACTCATCACCACCCAACCCACCTGGTCTTGCCCTCTCGGCAGTTACACACACCGGACACCACCTTCGGGAGAGGCTAGAGAGAGAAACGTTTCACGAGAGAAGAGAGAGACAGCCATGAGAGATACACGGGTGAGCTCAAACACACACACACCGGCACACGGTGAGGGAGAGGAAAACAGACAGTAAGAGAGTCACCACTCAATTCACACCACACCATACACACGGGATCTCTCTCTCTCTCATGGCTCTCTCCCTCCCTCTTCTCTCTCTAAGATACCACCCATGCATGACACATGCACACACACACAGCATGCACTCACACGCACACGGCTCTTGACACACACATGACCCACGGCAAACCCAGGCACACACACACAGCTCACATACACACGAGGCACACACACACGGGTTAAAGAGAGTGAAAGCAGAGAGAAAAGAGAAGGTGAAGTAGAAAGATAAGTGGGTGTTCGTGGGTGTGGGTTGTGGGTAATAAAAATGTTTTTCTTTTTTAACAAAAGAAAAATATTTATTTTGGATTCACATAGGATTTTTATAAATATTTATGTTAGTTTCACATGGTCATGGGTGTGGGTAATAGAAAACAAAAAAAAAAAGATTTTTATAAATGTTTATGTTGGGTTCACATAGGATTTTTATAAATATTTATGTTGGTTTCACATGGCTTCTAGATTGAAAATACTTATGTTGGGTTCACATGACTTCATGACATCACATAAATGGCGTGATATAATTGGAGTTTTTATAAATGTTGAGGCATTTGGAATAGGAGGCCTAGATGGGGCCTCCATTGAAGATGAATTGATCTGGGCTGATGTGTGCAGACCTAAGAGATTGAAGACATATGGATCTTTGTATCAGTGATGAAGTTGTTTTTTTTTTTTTATTTTGAGTGTCGTGAGGTTTTATTTTATTTTTCTCTCCTCTCTCCCTCATTCGGATCTGTAATAATTCAAGTATTGTAATAATTTTCTCACCCCGCTTCTTTCTATCCCATTCTTTTATCGCTTTCCCTAACTGTGTGTATGTATATATCTGACATGTCATGCATATCCTTGCTTTGCATCCATGATCCATGCATAAGATTTGGCTAAATTTGCATCTTTATGCTTTAATTGATTATCCCATGATTCCGTGTGCTATCGGATGTTTTGAGATGATTCACATGTCATATTCTAGAAGCCAAATCTTTAGTGCATTTCATGAGTGAATTGCATTAGGATTTTGTATGTAAGATCATGCATATTTTACTAACTTTGTTTTGTAGTCGTTCGAGGGACGTCGGTCAATCTGTGAGTTTTTATGCTTTAGCATCCCATTTGTGTGTGATTTTCTTATTATGTTTCGCATCATACCATGAGGCTAATTGATTAAATGTTAAACTGTTTGAATGCCTATGGATGAAGGCTTATTGCCTGAATTGGAATGATTCAACGACTGTACGTTTTAGCCCACTTCGTAGTGGCAAATTCACAAACTTTAAGCCCACTTTGTCAAGTGGCAAATTCAAACCCTTTTCGAAAAATAAACATGAAGTTGAATTGTTCCAATTTGAGCAAATTAGTCTATACTTGTATGCTTCACATAGTAAATTTTAGGATTTACTAAAATAATCAGAACATGAACATATAAAGAAAATAAAAGTCATATCATGGTTTAATAGAGGCCGATCTTTTGATCGGGTGAGTGGGGGTGCTCATTATTGACCTTCCCCTCTCATACCTAAGGTTCCGAGCCAAGCATCCTTGGTTACGACGAACAGTGGCCTTGGCGCCGAGTCATGGGTTTCCTAATTTTCCAAAATATTAGGTGGCGACTCTGAGTTCTGATGACGCAGTCCATTTTTAACAAAATTGCAATAAAATGAATTTTCAATAAAAAGTTTTCAAATCTGGACTCTCATCTACATTTCACATTGCACTCGTGAAACTTGAGATCAAAGAGATCTCGGGAGTCCGAACTGTTTAACGCGCGCGGGTAACCTCCCGGTCATGTTACACTACTCATCTCCTCTTTTCACTTAACAAGGCCGAGGCTCGCATCAACAGTTTGACAGACAAGGCCAAGGCTACTCAGACAGCCTAAAACCATGCCGATGAGAGAGTTGGGGCTGCGGAAGTCAAGACCGAGGTAGCCAAGGCTGAGGCCAAGGAAGCTGAAGCTAAAGCTGCCACAGCCAAGGCAAAGCTAAAGAAGGCCTTACCGACAAAAAGGCCTACGTTAAGGGGTAGGCCGACGTACAGGATGCGTGCAAAAAACAAGTCAACCTAGCTTGTAACAAAGGCTACTATCTTGGCTGGATGGTAACCCTTAACAAGCTTTCTATTCCCTAGGACTCGCCCATCCTTGACATTGGCCAACTCAACGTGCCTTTCCCCCCTCTCCCAATCAGTCTGATGACGAAGCCGAAGAGGAGAAGGCCGACGCTGAAGAGGCTAATGAAGAAGCGGAGGTTGCTGTTGGGGCCAAGTCCTCTACTCTAAATGATCAAGTCCTGGACTTGACTGAACAGGACGGGGATGAGGTCACCAAGAGCACCTCGTCGAAAAAGGCTAACCCATCTGAGATCGAGATCACTGTCGCTGCAAAGAGCCTGGACCAAACTCTTCTGGAAATCAACGCCAAAATTGTGGCTGAGAAGTCTGCCCAGTTGACTGCCGAGGCCGAAACAACGCCAATTATTGAGGTAGGACAGTCTAAGAAAAATGCTAAAGACCTTCATACTTAGGATTTTTTTTTCTTTTCTTCAAACTTTTGTAACTTTGTTGTTTTGGAATCATTTCTATTGAACAATTCCCTTTTGTTAGGCCGATATGCCTTCTACTGTAATCAAATTTCCTCTATGAATGCAAGTCTTTCTTTTTTCTTCTATGTGTTGAATGTTGCTTTTACATATGCTCACTATCTTTCCTTTATTCCTTGCATATTGTTTCATACTTAGAATTTGTCTTGTCTTTCCAAGTCTGACAACTTGGTTCTTCACCTTGGACCCAATACCTTGGATACATTCATATCTCAGATAATGACACTTCAGGTACAGTACAGTACTATCGTTTCAGATTGACTTATTTTGGAAAGTATCTCTTATTAATCATCTCGGCCGAATTGTACTTATAAAAATTTCTCATCAAATTTTTATAAGTGTTGCTTCTTCACTCGTACTAACTATCTTCTGGCAAGACTTCACCCTTCCAAGTCTGATAACCTGGTTGGTTATCTTGAGTAAAAAGACCTTGAGTATCCTATCATTCAACTATCTCAGATAACTTCAACTTGTAAAAGTTTTCTAAAATTCTCACAAGTGTTATGCTCATTCCTACTTCCTGCCCCCGAATGTGAACCTAAGTACCCCTTATGTTCACATTAAGGACGCCTCACCTAGTTATCACCTAAGTTTTACTTAAACATTCTTGACTGAGGTCATCATGTTTGGCTCACCCAAATAAAGCACTTAATGCATCAAGAATACTTATTTACCTCAGCTTTTCTTTCACCCTAACTAGATCATGGCCAGTCTCACCTTGTTTCATGTCAAAACATCGCGGACTTAGTTCAACTCTACCATCATGGCAAGTCTAAGTTAATCACCTTGTTTAATGTTGAAACATCGTGGACTTAGTTTAACTCTACCATCATGGCAAGTCTAAGTTAATCATCATGTTTCATGCTAAAACATCACAGACTTAGTTCAACTTTACCATTATGGCAGTCTAAGTTAATCATCATGTTTCATGCTAAAACATTGCAAACTTAGTTTAACTCTACCATCATGGCAAGTCTAAGTTAATCGTCATGTTCACCATGGGAACATTGCCTTAAAACTTTGTAGTCTTATTACATAAATTTCAACAATATTTCATAAAAACAAAATCAAGTTAGTATTTTATTAATACTTTGGCTAATAAACCTTTACATAAAATAAACTCGAAAAACAGGAATTAATGGTAGAAAAACTTCAAATTGCTTGTGTTCCAGGGTGTTGGCAACTCTTTGCCATCAGTGTCCTCAAGCCGATAAGCGCCATTGCCTGCGACCGAGATGATGCGCTATGGTCCTTCCCAGTTTCTCCTTGGGATCTTTCTTATTGCCAACAACCTTCCTTAGGACAAGGTCCCCAATCTAAAACTCCCTGGGATTGACCTTTTTGTTGTATGTCCTAGCAAGCTGCTGTTGGTATGCCCCTAGTCGAATTACTGCTCTCTCCCTTCTTTCTTCTATCAAATCAAGATCTTAGGCAAGGAATGCCTCATTTGTTCCATTCTCCACTCCTTGAGTTCTAATTCCAGGGATGCCGAGCTCTAGTGGAATGACTACTTCGGTGCCATATGCTACAGTGAAAGGTGATTCTTCCGTAGATCTTCTTGGCGTAGTCTGATATGCCCATAGAACATTAGGCAATTCCTCCACCCACTTGCCCTTAGCGGCTTCTAGCCTTTTCTTCATCCTATCCAAGATGGTCTTATTGGATGCCTCTGCTTGTCCATTGCTCTGGGGGAAACTAGGAGTATAATGAAAGTTCTTGATCTTGTATTTCGCACAGAAGTTTTTGATCAACTTGCGGTCAAATTTATTGCCATTATCTACTACTATGGCTCTTGGGATACCAAATCTGGTGATTATGTTTTTCCAGATGAAATTCTTCATATCCACATCTCAGATTTTGGCTAGGAGTTCAGCCTTTACCCACTTCGTGAAGTAATCAATTGTTACCAGTAGAAACTTCCTCTGTCCAGTTGCCTGGGTTAGTTGCCGTACTAGATCCATGCCCTACTGGGTAAATAGCCAAGGGTTGGACACTGGATTCAGATCTGCAGTTGGCTGGTATATCAAAGGTGCAAACCTTTGCACTTTTCACACTTTCTTACATAGGCTTTAGCGTCTTTCTACATATAGGGCCACCAGTATCCTTGAGATATGGCCCTGTGGGCAAGTTATCTACCCCCAGCATGGCTTCCACATGCCCCCTCATGGATCTCGTACAGAAAGTCCTCTACCTAGCATGGGTGCACACATCGCAAAAGTGGTCTAGTGAAGGATCTTCTGTACAGATGGCCTTCTGCTGACAGGAAAAATCTGGTTGACTTCAATCTGATCGTATGTGCTTCCTTTCTATTTGTTGCTGGCCTGCCATCTCTGAGGAACAAAACTATGGCATCCATCCAGCTTGGACCCACCTTTACGCACATTGCTTCATACTTTGTTATTAGGGGCTCTACACTAGGGCCTGATAGGTAAACCACCATTATTGTCCTTGCCTTACCCGACTTCATGGCGTTGGCGATTCATTGCGCTGGCGAGGTTAGCCAGTTCGTCGGCATGGCTGTTATCATCTCGGCTAACCTACTGCAGACGATAACTTTGGAAACATGTTAACAACTTGACAACCTCCTTGACATAGGCTATCATCCTCTCATCCCAGGCTGTGTACTCGCCCGTCGCTTGATTTACAATAAGCTGGAAGTCACAGAAGAGTACCACCTCATCAACTTCCATAGTTGCTACCAATTTTAGTCCAGCAATGAGTGCCTCGTACTCTGCTTCATTATTTGAGGCCTTGAACCAAAAAATGGTTGGACTGTTCTATCATTCGCCCATCTAGCGACACCAAAACCACTCCTACCCCTATTCCTTGTCAGTTTGAGCTATCATCGACAAAGAGGCGGAAGGAGTTGCCGATGTAAATATCGTAGGATTTTATCCTTTCTTCCGTCTTTTGTTCTGCTCGCATGGTTTCCGTAGCCCAAGTTGGTTTTCCTCTTCATTTCCTAGATATCCTAGGCCGCGGCTCACCGGTGCCCGCCTTGGGATCACGCCAAGAGAGAATTTTGCCACAAAGTCGGCCAAAACTTGGCCCTTGATTACTATTCTCAGTCTAAATTCTAAGTCATACTAACCTATAACTACTGCTCATCAAGCTATTCTGCCTGTCAGGTCTCTATGTTGTAACAAGGACTTTAGTGGATGCTCAGTTAGTACCACAATCTTGTGGGCTTGAAAGTAATGGTTCAAATTTTTCGAGGCCATTACCAGAGCCAATGTTAACTTCTCCAGAGGCAGGTACTGGGTTTCTGCATTTGCCAGGGTCTTGCTTACATAGTACACTATATTTTGCTCACCTTCTTCTTCTCGAATGACCACGGTACTCACGGCGTGGTCCAAAACTGCCAAGTACAAGAACAATTCTTCTCCTAGTACCAGGTTCGGCAACACTAGTGGGGTTGTTAGGCATTTCTTCAAGTCGACTAGGGTGACTTCGCATTCTTCTATCCACAGAAAGTCTATGGCATTCTTCAATAAGCCAAAATACTATTTGCATTTATCTGAACTTCGGTTGATGAACCTGTTTAGGGCCGCTACCCTTCTGGTTAAAATCTGGACTTGTTTGGCTATTGTCGGGCTCTTCAAGTCAAGGATAGCCTTGATCTGATCTGGGCTCGCTTCAATACCCCTCTTAGTAACCAAGTACCCTAGGAACTTATCAGATCCAACTCCAAATACGCACTTCGAGGCATTGAGGAGAAGTTGATATGTTCTTAATATGTCAAAGACCTCCTTCAGGTTGGCCAGATGGTTCCCAAGTTCCTTAGTTTTAACAACCATATCATCTATGTGGACCTTTACTGTCCTTCCAATCAGATGTTTGAACATCTTGGTGACCAATATTTGGTATGTCGCTCCTGCATTCTTCAACCCAAAAGACATTACTCTATAGCAACAGAGTCCTTTAGGGGTAATGAATGCAGTCGTTTCTTCGTCTAGAACATACGTTGCTATCTGGTGATAACCTATGTATGCGTCTAAAAAACTCATCCTCCCATGCCTCGATATGGGATCTAGCAGCTGATCAATCTTGCACAGTGGGAAACTGTCCTTGGGACAAGCCTTGTTCAAACTTGTGAAGTCCACGCAGACCCTTCCCTTTTCATTCTTCTTCTTCACCACCACTGTATTGGACAACCAGGTAGAATAATTCACTTCTCTGATGGCCTATGCCTTTAGTAGCTTGTCTACTTCTTCCTCAATTACCTGCACATGTATCAATGTCAACCTCCTTGCTTTCTAGATGACTAGTTTAGCCGACCTGTCCACATTAAGTCTGTGACAAGTGACCTCGGGGCTGATCCCCAGCATCTTATAAGGTGTCTAGGTAAACACCTCTATGTTTTCTCTCAAGAAAGTCTCTAGTTCTCTTTCTTCTTCCTTGGCTAAGCCAGAGCCAATTAGGAAGAATCGTTCATCATCACCTTCTTGCACCAGAACCTTTTTCAAAGGTTCTTCGCTCTTCTCGGCAGGCTCTTTGCCAACATCATCCAAGAACACGTGGTCTTTGCTTTCAATCTCTGCACTTTTTGCCTCCCTTACATTACAGATGTACTTTATTGCTGCCACGAAGCAACTTTTTTCCTACACTTGGTCTCCTCATACCTCTTCAATCCCTTGTTTTGTTGAGAATAGCAACAGTTGGTGCAACGTTGAGGAAACAACCCTCATTGCATACAACCAACCAAAATGATATTGTATAGGGAGGGAGTACCGATCACAGTAAACTCCATTATTACCTTCTTGCTCCCTGTCTGCGCCTCTAGATTCATGGCTCCGAGAGGCCATGTCAGTGTCCCATTGAATCCAACCATAGGGCTATCAAATTGCTCTAAATCATCTAGGTGAAGACCAAATTCCTTGTAACATCTGACATACATGATGTCACAAGAGCTGTCCTAATCAATCAATATGTGTCTTACTTGGCAATCTCCAATCTTCAAAGTTACCACCAAGGCATCATTATGCGGATGCTGCACCATATCCAAGTCTACCTCAGTAAAAGAAATCATCGGTCCTTGATATTAATTTGTTCTGGACTTCTTCTACTGGACCTAATATACATGTAGCAGGTGCCTTACTCTCTAGGTCTCCCCTCGAACTTCATTCTCATTGACCTTCGAATGAATCTCATTGATTACCCAAGGTCCATCCACCTGCTGTGGTGGTGGTGGTGGTGGTGGTACTGCTGGTGCCTGGGGCAACCTCGCATGCTCTTCCCTTATCTTCGCCTCATCTACTAGGTCTCTCAGGTGTCCCTATCTGACCAGATCCTCCAAGTGTGACTTCAGAGCCTTGCATCCCTGAGTCATGTGTCCATCCTTATTATGGTATGCACAGCGTTTTCCAGTGCTCCTGCCCATGAACTCGCCAGGGACCTTCTCCGGCGCTCTGTAGTATGGCTGGTTCCTGATCCTCTCCAAAACTTTACAAATTAGAATTCTGAATACCATGCTAATTGCCTGCGTAGCCCTTATTCTTGTTTCTAGCCTGTCAACGCCGGTATTACCTCGGCCTCGCTTCGACAAGCTGTTTATTCTTTCTTGTTTTGGTGTCCTCTTTCCTTGTGTGTCTTCCTCTACTCTGGCATACTTCTCAATCCGTGCCATGAGCTCTTCCATACTCTTTGGTAGGGTTTTTGTAAGTGATTTCCAAAGTGGGCAATTATCATCCAAGCCGTTCTTAGAAGACAAGGTCGCCAACTCTTGGTTACAAGCCGAAATTCGATTATACACCTCATAATATCTCTTGGCGTAAACCCTGAGGCCTTCATCATCGCTAATCTTCAAATCCAATAAGGAGTCTACCCCCAGTGGCTACGACTTGTTCATAACAAACTTGGCCACAAACTTCTCGGCTAGGCCTTCTCATATCTTTACACTCCCTTTCGACAGTTTATGTAACTAATCTGATGTTATCTCCCCAAAGGATGATGGGAATACTTTGCATAGCAGCTACTTATTCCTGCTCCACAGAGCCATTGAATTCAAATACAAACCAACATGAAAGTTTAGATCAGACTTACCGTCATTGATTTGAAACCTCGGCATGTTAAATCTCTTTAGTGCCTCAAACGTATCCAACTCATTGAGAATAGCGTCTTCGGCTGGACGTTGGATGTGATCTCGACATTGAGTCTTTTTCACTTGAGGTAATCTCTCAGGTCCTCTTTTGTTTTTCACGGAACTCAGCTATCAATAGACTTCAATCTCTTCAGCGTGTTGTTTCCGGTAATTGTGCGTTCTCTTGGACTTCCCTTCGTCCACTACACCAAAACAGAGGCCTTGCCCTTGAATCTGCCGAGATCCGTCGACATAGGTCTCCTTGGTCCGTGGCGTCCTCATCGACTCTCTTCGCACTAACTCTGTTTGCCCAACATCCCATGATGGCCGATGTGAGTTTCCGTATCCCTTGCCATGCTGTGGAACAACTAGGATTGTCTTATGTCCTCCTTTCAGGGCATCAGTTTTGGCTACTAGTGCCAGTGTCTCCTGTAACGGGAACGACGATTGCATTTTGTTGTTCTGCATCATAAAGTTGACCACTGTTTGTAGGTTTTTCAATTTGTTCACCTTGTCCTTCATCTCCTTATCCCTTCTCACGCATCTATCCTTTCATACCTGGAGGTCACTTTCATTGCAATATTCATCTCGACCTCCCTTCTTCTGGCTGTTACACCCCTTGCTGGCATCATTCGCCCCAAGATTCGGTTCTTGCACTCCTTCATTACAGTTCTCTCCTCTGGCATTAGGATCCACATATTCCTTCTCCTCACTGTGGATGCCATCCCCAATTCTCACTTCCTGCTTATTGTTGGCCATCTATCCTTCCTAAGTTTCCACAAACGGCACCAAATTGTGGGTGTTGATTTCTGACCACACAACAAAATGTGGAACTTAGCTGGAGAACATTGCCAGAATAGATTGAGCTAACTACCTACCAACAAGAAGATGAGAATACTGCGGTGGTTCATTCACCTGGGGGCACTCTGACGATTAAGTCAATAAGTCTTATCTCTTAAACATATTAAAACGGTACTCAAACTCATAAGTAAAAACATACCTTCGACCCACGATGGTGCCTCACTTTTATAACCAGCAGTGACCTGGTCCCTTAGAAGCCTCACTTCGTAGGACTCAAGTTCAATGCTCATCTTAGACTCTCGGCTGGATAGGGATAAACTCCTCATGAGCCTTATCATTATCCAGACTGAGAGCCTCTTCTGTTCTAGGACTCTTACTGTAGAACATCTCGGCAATGCCGTGGTCACCTTGGCAAATATGACTCATCCATGTGGCACCTTCGTCGACATCTCAGAGCTATCTTGGCCACATGGCGCCATTCGCAAAATACTTCCCCATATTTTTCATTTTTGTTTCTGTATTACGTATTCGTTAGATAACTAATCCAACAAAAATGTAGGATTCTTAGTATTAGAAAGGGGTGAGATTATAAATCCACATACTGAGGAATACATACTAAGTAAATCCAAAACCAAACAAACCATCTATTTATATTTTGACTTCAAAATTTTTTTTTTTTTTGCAACAAGTTGGATAAATTACATTTTAACTTAATAATTTTATATTCAATTATATTTTAGTCTCAATATTATTTCAACCGTGCCTTTAAACACCAGCATACACTAGCAAATTAACATACTAAGGAATAGAATGAAAAGATACCATTTTGAGAGAGGAATTTGCGTTATGCAAATTAGGCTAGGCAAAGTTGGCGTGGGCCTAGGATTTGGGCCGCACAAATACGCTAGGCTGTGGTTGCGTATACACAAACCAGGCCAACTTGTAATGATCTTGTGTTTGGCCATGGAGCGAACTGAGCTATGGGTTGGTTGAACTTCGAGTTTAAGCCAAGCTAACTAACATAAACGATCAAATGCGATTTTGTGCAAGGCTTTGACTGGGCTAAGTAAAGTGTCGTGCAAGGTTTGCATGGCCCTGCATATTGTTCGGCCAAATCAGGCTCCGACAAGGCTTATGTAGTTCAGTTGCACGGTTAAAAGTCGTGCAATGAGTTGTAACATCTCACTTGGTTTGTAGTAAGGAGGATGTCAAAGGATAGGCGTTATCCTTCAAGAATGTGATTCTAAAAAGGACTCTACGAAGAGGAATTAGAGTCTTACTAGCAGTCTGCTATGCAAAACTTATAAAAGCTCAAACCTAACTTAATTCCAAGTATTGCAATTATTATTTCCGAATTCATAGAGCTTTCACTCCTTGTTGTTCCTATTTGTTAACTTAGGCATCAGAGGGATTTTCGACACATATCCGCCAGCTAGTTCACATTTGTGATTTCAGGTCATACGACCTGTTAGGAGAGTGCAAGCTTGATCAACAGGATTACACAACTGACGATTATTTTGTGCTCGTACAATTGGCATCGTTTGTGGAAAATATCACAAAACAAACCTTTTGATCAAGCTTCTTCTGACAATTTTAATGGCAAACAACGACAATCTACCTCTTTTTGCCATTGACGGCCAAACACCGGAGGCCAACAAAAGGCGTGAGGATTTGCCTCCTGCTCCTCCCATAATTGATTTGGACCCGCAACAAAGAAACCCTCACAAGGGCGCACAAGAAAAGCGTGCTTCGAGCCCTCACCGTTCCCGAAGCCCAGATGTACAAAGGCGATGAACTAATTCTCAAGTTTTGGAAGATCGTGTGAGGGAACAAGACAAATTAATCAGGAAGGTGGTGGCAGATATGGAGGTTTTGAAGTTCTAGGTGAGGGGCAAAAGTGTCGCTCTGGTAGAAACTTGTGGAAGGCATACTCGATCCCATTGTTCTGGAGGCCAAGATAGGCGCACTTCGTCAAAACCTTCTGAGAGTAACAGCTTCAGGACAGGCGACTCTTAGTCAAGGACGTCAAGATCTCATCACTCCAAGTCTGAGAGGATAAGGTCAGAAAGATCATACTCTAAGGGGAGTAGCTATTGGCCCTCGCACACTCACCAGACGTCTTCTCGATATACAAAATTACCCAAATCAAAAGACTTATGGACTGTTCTTGATGAAAGGGCACGGAGGAGGGAAGTCGCCTAGGTGCATTACCTCTATAGGGTGTCAACTTTGCAGAGATTAGCTCCTAGGACACATGGAAGCGTTATGGTCGCAATGCCAATGTCATATATTGCTAATGAGCCAGCAGACAGAGCGTTGGCGAAGTTGTAGAGTATGTCATTCTCACCAGAGATCGAGAATGCACCTCCACCAATGGGCTTTAACCAGCCGAAGTTTATGATCTACGATAGGAAGTCAGATTCTTATATACATCTTAGCCACTTTCGAAAAATCGTGACCATACACAAGAGAAACAATGCCTTAATGTGCATCCTATTTTGGTCAAGCCTAGTGGATTTCGGGTTGACATGGTTTGAAAGGCTGTCTAAAGGCAACATGGCTTCGTGGGCACAGCTTGCAGAGGCATTTGTTACCCGATTCAAAACAAACACCAAAACGCCTATGGAGGTCGATCAATTGCAAACTATTGACATAAGGAGGCAGGAGTCATTGAAGCTGTACAACAATAGGTATTGGAAAACATTCAATCAAATTGGCGAATGTCCTACTAACCTAGCAATCGCTCAGTACAAGCGTGGACTGCCAATTGAGCATACACTGGTGGAATTAATGACCATGAAGCCACCCTTAACCATGAAAACTCTAATAGAAAGGGTTCACCAACATACAAGGGTAGAAAAAGTTGTTACCCGAGTAAAAGTGAAGTCTAGCACAATAACGATGTCGGACAAAAAATCTTCTGCCAAAGTTAACACGGTTTGTAAGAATGGAAAGCAAGACAATAGGAGCCATGATAATAACTGGGGTGACCTATCACTGAGTAGTGAAGAAAACAAGGCGAGAAAGTTAAAGGTTCACTCCGCCATCTCTACAGTGTTCAAGAAACCTATTTACCACATCCTTAGCGAAATTCGTGATGAACTGTTGGTTCGGTGGCCAGCTAAGTTAGGCAAAGCACAGAAGAGCTATGACAAAAGGTACCAATATACCTACCTGATGAGAAAGGGCACCGAAATGATGATTTTGTACTACTGAAACAACTATTAGAGGAATTTGTGGCTCCAGGCCACTTAGACCATTACATCAAGGGAGGAGCTCGACCAACTCCTCAAGATAAGAACATGCCGAACGAAACGCCACTTTACGGTCCACCTCTGGGGGTGATTAATGTGATTTATGGGATCATTGAGCTTGAGCACGTTTGTGAGCTTAGAGGAATGATAGAGAAAGCTGAACATATTGTAGCTGGTTTTTCGTGCTCCTCGGAGAGGTTTAGTCTCCTCGGGTACGATAGCCCTACAGTTCGAACTCCCATGGTTCTGAATCTGGTTTCACAAGTGCAATGTGAAACAGAAAAACAAATAAGAGTCTAAATTCGGAAAATCTTTAGAAAACCCACTTATCATCAGAGATGCCAAAAATGGACAGCATTGCCAAATTTCAAAGTCGCTACCTAAATATTTTAAAAAATTTAGGAAACCCGTAACTCGTGCCAAAGGCCACTTGTTCATCATAACCAAAGTGTCTCTGCTCGAGAACTTAGGTATGAGAGGGGAAGGTCATGAATTAAGCACCCTACTCACCCAATCAAAGATCAGCCTCTACTAATCATGATGTGATTTTTATGGACTGAAAATGCTCATGTTCTGATTATTATGCTAACTTACTATGTGAGGCACACAAGTATAGACTACGTCACCCACTTTGGAATGTTTTGATTTCATGTTTGTTTGAAAGAGTTTTGAATATGTGCTACTTAAACGAAAAGCAAGCTCATATGTACATTTATTAAAGTCATTCCAACTTAAGCGAAATAGCCTTCATCCACAAGCATTCAAAGAGGTATTTCAAATAAGCACGTAACCTTTGACATGGCAACGCAAACACACATGTAATATGCTAAAGCAAAAATGCTCACCTAGTACTTCGAGGCAAGCCAAAGAAAAAGAAAGTAATTTAGAAAAATGCATGATCCTATATGCAAAATGGCTAATACAACACATACAAAATGCAACTAATAAATTCGGCTACTAAAGCATGAGATAGCGTACATAATCATTTAGGAATTGGAAAGAGCATTATACATGATGAGCTGAATTTTAATGCATGAAAAAATGGATACAAGGCATGGTAATGATATGAAACGAAAACATGATACTATATACAACTAAGGTAAGCATAAAAATAAAAGGGAGAAAGAAATGGGGGTTGGAAGACATACAAATATTACAAGTTTGCCCTACAACAAGAGGGTCTGAATGAATGTCCTAATTTACTAATTATTACAACATAATTAAATGAATTAATTAACTAATTATTACAAGTCCGAATGAAATCAAAACAACTAATTAATTACATATATGAATATTGAAGCTACTAATCTAATGGACTCGAACGGGAGGTGAGGAACAGCATGTGCACAATCGAGAACATCCTCCAGAAACCTCTTTGTTTGCTGCCAGAACCTGCTCTATTTATAGTCAGAAAATTGTTCGGTTTTGGCCTTAGGATCTGCTTTGTTCTGTTGTAAAAATACCACTGCCTGTACAAAAATGGGTGGTCAGCCGTACAAAGTAATGGCCAGCACTGTTTCTAGGGAATACCTTGCTGCAACAGAACTGAAACAAAGCAAGACAGAGTGTTTCCAGGAGATGTTTATCCTCTCTGCCCTTCCCTATCATGAAGAAGATCAAGGGAGGAGCATATTCGATTCTCAAATCATCAATCATTGCAAATTTGTTGCGTGATGACCTTAGAAATGATAGGACAAGAGCTTAATAAATGAAACAAAAGATAGACAATACCTCCTCCCTATCATGGAGTTACCTCAAGGGAGGGGGTAGACGTGCCTCATGAATCATCAAACATCATAACAATAGTATGCGATGATTCTAGAAGCAACTGATTCAGTATAACGTCTTATTAAACCTAACCAAATTTTATTGTCTTTTTACTCCAATTTTATTTGCCTTTTTACTTTACCTTTCCATTTTCTTATCTTTTCTTCCTTTTTGTCCAAAGGTGATGATTACGTCAACTAAGCCAAAGCAATAGAGAATAACAAGCATAACTTAACCTGAGAAATGAACTCTTCACGCCCTTTTCTACCTGTAAAACTACAAAAGAGGAATCAAACTCATTTACAAGTGATAATGAATTCGGAGTCAAACCCGAAATAAGCGATAGTGACTCCAAATCCAAACTCGATAATGAGCTATAATGAATCTTTCCTTCATGATTTTCAAAGTTCTAACTAGAAAATTAGTCCCTTAGAAGAAATGCACCGGTGATAAAGGGAAGTGTCAAACAAAAAATCATGCTTAGCATAAGAGAAATGTAATGCCCTGGTAATGAACCTCCGAAGAGATTAAACCATTTAGCATGAAGGGTCTCTTTCTTATGCCTTGAGCGGCAATCTTCTGTTTGATACAACTCTTAATCAAAAGAAACAAAGAAAGAAGGGAGGTTGCAGATTTTGAATGAAAAGTAGGTGATTACAATAACATGAATATATATAAAAGCTATAAAGTGAGAAAGAAAAGACTATCAACTCAAATGGATTAGAAGCTATGGCCTATATACCAAACCTGTGAGGATTTACAACAACACAAGTGTAATGTTCAAACCATAAATTAAATAAACACATTAAAAAGCCCCTAAACTCCAAAAAAAAATAGTGGCCAAAATCAAAAGAAACAAAGTAAAAAAAGGCAAAGCAACAAGCTATGGAACAAAGCCTAAGGAAGGGTGACTACAAGAAATCAGTATGAAATCAGTATGAAAATACAAGAAAAATATTTTAAGCTTAGAAGAAAAATAGGGAGAAAAGATGGTTAAATCATATTTTAAGCTTAAAAACAACTCTGAAATCAGTATGAAAATACAAGAAAAATAGGGAGAAAAGATGGTTAAAGAGTTCAAAGATTACCCCTTTAAAGAGAGGGTGTTCTTATTGGTTGACAAAGCACAAGCTTAACACTCTCTAAGATTTGAAATTATCTTCAAGAACCTCGGCAAAAGCCTCAAGTTTAAGCTTAGAAGGTGTATGTATAGTGTATGTATGTTGCAAGGGAGGATAGAAATGTGTTTGACAAGTTATGGCTCTTGACAAAATTATCTAACCCCAAACCATGAGGGGAGGTCTTGTATTTATAGAAAAACAACATCTCACGTCGAAAATATCAACAAAGAGATAACTGGTGCAAAGCATGCACATGGGAACAGCTGGCTGTTGTAAAATATATGTTATCAACAAACATGGTCGACCAGCCATGAAGAGGTACAGTCGGCCCACTAAAAATGGCTTAACAGTTCCCTAAGTGGTTGGGCTAAAAAAAATAAGGTTTTGGTCCAAAGGGGGTGCAAGGTTTAGGTTTTAAAGCTTGAAATCGAATCCTTTGGCTGAAGAAATCAAACGATTGCACAGCGTAACATTTCATCATTAAGTGTTTAGAGTGAGGCGCCCAAGTCTTAAGAGTGGTCAAAATGGGGTGCCTACACATATGAGTGAGGTACTCAGTGTTCAACCAACTTTCAAGAAAGGAAAGACAGAGGCAAGGAATGTGATAACTTTCTCTGACAGGATTTGGCAAAATTGCAGAATTCCCATAACGACGAGCTAATGGTTACTTTGTGCGTCAAGAATTTTGACATCAAGAGGATCTTGATCGATCAAGGCAACTCGTGCGAGATCATGTATTATAATACTTTTAAGCAGCTGAAATGAAAGAGACTTGGCTCCCGCTTATGTCTTCTTTGGTGGGCTTTAACTCTATGCAAGAATGGTCGGCTGGCAAGATCATTTTGCCAATCAAAGCGGGCTCGGTGGTCAAGCAAGTGGAGTCTTGGGTTTTAAAGGTCCCATCCATTTACAACATCATTTTTCAGAGAGTATGATTGTACGCCATGCGAGCTGTAGCATAGACATACCATCAAGTAGTGCGGTTCCTAAACGAAGCCGGGGTAATTGAAGAGGTCTTGTGAGACCAGTCATGTCAAAATAGTGTTTCGTAACAGTGAATGGTAGTTGCACTACCAAAGATGTTTTGGAACCTTATAAATCTAATCTGGGTGTCGACACTATGCTTTTGAGGGTCGACACTTGCTCCATTTTCTTTCTTCTTCATCATTATGCTTTTGGGTGTCGACACCAGAGCAGCTTGGGGTTGATACCATTGTCATTGTTACATTCTATTTTCGGGGTCGACACCATCTACATTGGGTGTCAACACCATCAAGCTAGAATTAGAAGTGGTGTTCACTATTTTGGGGGGTCGACACTAGGACAATCCAGGGTTGACACCCTATTTGTTTGATCACGTCCCTTTGCTATTATATATGCAGGTGTTGACACCCCTCATTGTAGTGTTGACACTTGCTACAAACCCAAATACTCCCAGCCATATTCTTGGGCCCCACTTTTGGATTTTTGTCTTAATATTTTATGTATTATTGGGCCTTATGACTCATTTTATCCCTCCACTATTAAAAGAAATATTTACTCTCTATTTCCTCAATTTTCTCACATTTTCTCCTCTCTCTCTCTCTCTCTCTTTCTTTGCACAATTGTTGAGAGCTTCAAGCTTGGGTTTCATATACCTAGAGGCAAAATCTACCCCTAGTTCTTGAGGATAAAAGCTAGAGCACATCGAGAGCTACATTTGGGTGTAAGTGGATCATGTTTTTGTCACCATCAACTTTTGAATCTTCAACCCATCTCTCTCTTCCTTGAGGTAAGAATACCTTTAACCTTGTATATCTATATTTTGATATGACTATGTGATATTCCCTTAAATTTAATGAGGTATAAGATAAATGATTTTGATAAAAATGAGATAATGCCTAAAATGGGGGTTCACTCAACCCTCTTGAATTATTTTGTGCAAAATCCCCAAATTTTACAAAAACCTAGAGTATGATTTTGATTTCAAATTGATGTTTATAATGAAGTGGAATTGATAATTTGTTGATGTGTGAGGAAACCGTGTACCGGAATGAATTTTCGAAACTTGTTGTGATGAGAAGTGATTATGAAAATTGTTGAGAAACTACATGTTATGTTGTGTGTTGTATTTGGTACCCAAGTAGCAAAATTAGGTGCCCAATCATGTAAGGACGATAAATGTAAGAAATGTTTTGAGTGGTCCAGTTGTCTGATCGTGTGAGGACAATAAATGTGGAAAGTTTGAGGCGCCCATTTGCCCATCATTGTGAGGACGAAAAATGTGGGATTATTTTCAGATAAATTTATACATCTATATATATATATATTAGCTTTGAATAAAAGCTCTTTGATGCAAGTATTCTTTTGTAAGAGTATGAAGTATTGGGTAACACCCCCAAAATCATTAACATACGATAATCCAAAATTAATTCTATACTGGTGATTAATCGTGAACTCCAGTCAACATTAAGCAATTCTAATCTTTGTGGTTGTATTTCTTAATATATGAGAGACTTAAAAAAGTGGGGTCCCCATGCAATATATATTTAGTCTTCTTAAAATATGAATCCATAGTATGTGAAATAGTTAATACAAAAGAATGCCCTATGGGCTACAATTTCCAAGGCTTAGGCCCAATTACACAAAAATAGTTATTAGAACCCTTTTATTTAAAGCTCTTGGCTTGTCAAAAATATATAATAAAGGAAAAGAGCCTCGTGCTCTCAAAATACCTCCCACGCCTTTAGTTGGGCGGGGTCACCACATCATTTCCTACACAAATCTACTAGGGGTGAGCACAAAACCCAATAGGAAGATCTTAACAAAGTATATATGTTTAAGTAGTCTTATATATGGATAGAATGCCATGTCGTGCTCCAAAATCCCAAGTTCTATTATTTTGAAGTCACATGCAATGTTCTTTTTGAAAATCTCATTACCTCAATGAATTCCAAACATAAAATATGGAGTGATATATACGACTTAGGTAATTTCTAAGCTAGTGTCTGCCAGTAGGCATATCAAGCACTACCAATTCTCTACTTTACCGACTCCTAATTAGAAGACAAGTGGTACTTACTCAGCATGTGTTTTCAATCTTTCACCATGGGCACTCAAGCCAATTTAAACAATACCAAATTACAACCCCTATCCAAATTTACTAACGTATTTACCCCAAAACATCTCAAGATCATTAATTATTTTCTCAAAACAATAACTCAATTTCCAAAGCATTGCCGTAATAAGTAATGATCAAGAACTATGCAAATGAATGAAATGAAATGCAAGTATATAACTTCATTGTACATTTTCCACAATTCTCAACATTAACCCAATGTGAAATATAATATTCAATATTTCTCAATTTCTCAAATAATATCCAACATCTATATACATATAACATATGACACAATTCTATATTCACAATTTATGTAACTATCAAATTTTCCATGATCCAGGTATCCTTAACATACTATCCATGGCAAATTTCTCAACAAAAGGCCCATCCATTACATAAATGATTCAACAATATACAAACATATGATTTCTCCTCATTTTTCTCAACAAATTCTCATGATCTCACAAATTTTCCTCAAAATCCACCTTTTCCCCAATTTCCAACCAAAAAAAAAAAAAAATCTAGGGTTCCCTCTCAAAAATGAATTTCTCTCATTTAAAAAAAAAAAGGAAGAAAGAAAGAAAGATGGTCACCAATGGACTTCCAAGAGTCACACATTTCATAAATCAAATCAATTTCATGAGAGAGAAGAGAAATCCCACTTTTTAAGCACATTAAAAACCCACACTCAACCCTAACTCATAACCAAATGATTTCATCAAAGAAAAGGCTGACATGCCAAAATCATATACATAACTCAAAGAAACTCCCTTCCTCAAGTTATGGAGAAGAAAATAGAAGAAACTCCCAAAATCGACGGTGCTGGATTTTGATCTTCACCGCACAAAATGTAGCTTTTTATGAGCTTTGCCAATTTGATAAAGACACTAGGGTCAAATCTCTAATGGATTTGAAGTAATCAAGGATTAAATGAGGTTTGGTGAGAGTGAATGAAATGAGAAGGGAGAGAAATGTGTTTTTAAAGAGAGAAAGAGAGATGATAAAAATAAGATACACTTAGCCCAAGGAGAAGGAAAAGGAAAAGGGAAAATTTTTGGACACTAGCTATACCTGTACGTGTGCACCTTTTGCTACACATGCGGCGCATACCCTTCCTGCACATGTGGGTCCCTTGACCGCACATGTGGTTAATTCAGAAAGAAACCCTCAAACTTCAACTCCTCATCGTACGTGTGACATCCAATTCCGCACGTGCAACACTCTCCCCACACGTGCCCTTTGCACCAGCAATTATTTCAGTTACCAACCCTCAAAAATCACCCCCTCACCGCACATGCAACATCCATTTCAATACATGCAATTTTTTTACTACTCCAATTTTGCAAGTTTGCTATGATTTCACCAACCCCGACTCCAACTCCGCCCTGAAACAAGAAAAAACTCAACTCTAGAAACAATATGGAGATGTTAATTTGAGGAAGATTTCAAGAGTGGTGAATTTCTACAGCCGATGAGGCCTCAGATTGAAATCCAAAGACCGAAATTATGAAATTAAACGAAGTTGAAGTAAGGATAAAGCGGTTTACATGCCCAGGACCTCACATATTGGGTCTTGGTGTGATCATATTTATATATACTTTACTAAATATATATTTCTACTGAGCAACTTTGTTCATTCCTACCAAAATTAACATTTCAAATCAAGACAAAAAAACACTACACCGTTGAGTAAAAGATGGGAATATTTCTTTTGTAGAGAACGGACACTCTTTTGATGTGTCTTATGTGTTATATCTTTTAAGCTAATTAGTCTAGATAATACTCTTTTTTGTGTAGTCAAGATCCTTGTCTTATGTGTTATAGCCATTAAGGCATTTTAGTTGTATTTCTCTCTCTAGCTCTTTGAACTATAGGTGCTATTAATTGTATTTTGAAACAATGTTGTTGTAATGTAAACATGTAATCTTTTGGGAAAGTTCAAGGAGAAAGAGTGGTATTTGGTTATTAAATCGATGTTTCCTAATTTATGTCCCTATTTTATATTAACTTTTATTATGGAATGGTTATGAGTTAGAAAGCATTGTGTATTATTATTGTTTAAAAATCAAGGTGTTACAATTTGGTATCAAAGTAACCAGGTTTGAATACCTTGTATTTGTGGGATGTGGTTTTTACCACAATGGGTTTACTATGCTAGGATGGGAAGCACGTTTGGTTTGTATGCTTTGTGTGTTTATGTGACTATATAAGTATGACATTAAATTTCTGAGTCGTGGTTTGTGTCCACGAAATTCTTAGAACTCCCTTTGTAACATCACCAAGGGGTATCTACTCACGTTAAATAGTTCAGACCCTCAATCTCTTCGATCCAGGCTCACGAGTGCAATGTGAAACATAGATGACAATCCAAATTTGACGACTTTATAGAAAATCCATTTTATTGCAAAAACATTTGCCAAAAATGGATTGCATCATTAGATCTCAAAGTTGCCACCTAATATTTTGAAAAAATGAGGAAACTCGTGAGTCGTGCCAAGGCCACTATTCGTCGTAACCAAGGATGCTTGGCTCAAAACCTTAGGTATGAAGGGGAAAGGTCATTAATTGAGCACCCTCTCTCACCCGATCAAAAGATTGACCTCTACTACGCCATGATATGATTTTTATTAACTTTATGTATTCATATTTTGATTATTAATAAATGCTAAAATTTACCATGTGAACCAAATAAATATAGACTGTGTCATTCATTTTAGAACAATTTGATTTCAGTATTTCGAAAATGTTTCAAATAGTGCAATCATGAAAATCAATTTTATTCAAAATTAAATAATACAGAGTTATATCGACATGCATATAGTTATATCAAATAAGCAATTAACCACATGATAGGATGCTAAACATAGTAGAAAAACATGCACAAGTGGGATGCTAAAGCACAAAAACTTACATATTTACTGACGTTTCGCCAATAGGCACAAAAACAAAATTAGAAAAAACATGCATGATCCTATATACAAAATCCTAATGCAATTCACTCATGAAATGAAACTAAAGATTCGGCTTTTAAAATATATGATATGTGAATCATCTCAAGACATGATGTAGCACACAAAATCACATAATAATCAATTAAATCCACATATGCAAATTTAGCGAGATTTTAAGGCATAAAATATGGATGCAAATCATGGGTATGATGACAAGACAATATAAGATACATATTTACTGAATATGGAAGCAAATAAAATAACAAGATAGAAAAAACTGGGGTGAGAAATTATTACAACACTTTGAATATTACATATCCAAATAGGGGGAGAGAGGAATAAAAAAATATTACAATAAAAAAGCATTCTCACAAATTCTCTCTAATTAAAATAATTAAACAAAAACATAATCTTCAGGAGGCCTCGGAGACCGCCAGAGACTATTTTGCTCGACACTGGGAGGCTGCTGGACTCTACCCGGGGGGTACTCGCGTGCATTAATAGTTCGGACCCTCGATTTCATCAATCTAGTCTCACGAGTGCAATGTGAAACGTAGATGAAAGTCTAGATTTTGCAACTTTTATAGAAAATTCATTTTATTATAAATTCTTTACCATAAATGGACTACATCACCAGATCTTAAAGTTGCCACCTAATATTTTGAGAAAGTTAGGAAACCTGTGACTTGTGCCAAGGCCACTATTCATCATAACCAAAGATGCTTGACTCGGAGCCTTAGGTATGAAGGGGGAAGGTCATTAATTGAGCACCCCTGCTCACCTGATCAAAAGATCAGCCTCTACTAAGCCATGATATGAATTCTATTAACTTCATATGTTCATATTCCAATTATTTATAAAATCTTAAAATTTACTATGTGAAACAAACAAATATAAACTGTGTCGTTCATTTTGAAACAATTTGATTTTATTATTTCAAAAAGGTTTTGAATAGTACAATCATGAAAATCAATTTTATTCCAAAGTAAATAACACAACCTTCACCCACTGGCATGCATAGAGTTATATCAAATAAGCAACTAGCCACATGGTAGGATGGTAAACATAGTAGAAAAACACGCACAAGCGGGATGCTAAAGTACGAAAACTTACATATTTACTGACATCCCACCAATAGACATAAAAACAAAATTAGTAAAAACATGCATGATCCTATATATAAAATCCTAATGCAATTCACTCATGAAATGCAACTAAAGCTCCGACTTCTAAAATATATGACATGTGAATCATCTCAAGACATGAGGTAGTGCACAAAATCACATAATAATTTATTAAACTCACAGATGCAATTTAGCCTGATCTTATGACATAAAGCATGGATATGATGACAAACAAAATAATATGCATATTTACATAATATTACAAGCAAAATAAAAAATAAAAAAATAGGATAGAAAGAAGCAGGGGTGGGGAATTATCAACTTTGAATTTTACGAGTCTAAGTAAGAAAAGACAGGAATAAAAATATTACAACAAAATTAAATCCTCACAAACACTCTCTAATTAAAAGAAAAATAGAAAGCCTTAGGGGGCCTCGGAGACCATCGGAGACTGTTCTGCTCAACACTGGGAGGCTATTGGGTCCTGTCCAGAAAAAAGTGGCTGGCCAGCCAAAAGATGAGTTAGCCGGCCAAAAAGGTAGTCGGCCAGCCAATTCATTGGCCCTAGCCAGCCAATTAATTGGTTGACCAACCTATCAGGCCATACCGAAAACTCTATTTTGCTCAAACACTAGAAAAACACAAACAGAAAATATATTGTGGCTCAATTAACAACTTCCAGTTAGCTTACAACAAATTTATAAATGAATCAAAGCAAGAAAAGCAATGCAAGAAAGTAAAAGAAAATTAAAAGTGTGCAAAATTTATGTTCCAATGAAAGATTTAATTTCTAAACTTCCTTTTGATTACCCTCAAGTTTAGGAGGTGTGTTCTCAATTCTCAGTTTGAAAATCTGAAATTCTTATTGGAATGGTGTTTTGGGGTTGTTTAACAGTGTGTGTGGGAAAAAGTTGCAACTCTCTGTTTTTCTCTCAACTTGAGGAACACTCACTCTCTTTTTGATTAAAGCTCAAGAATTTGGTTCTAATGGAATTTCTGGGCTGGTTTTGACATATGAAAGATGATATATCAGTGTATATCAAAGAAATGGAAGTGTTTTGGCTCAAGGCTTAAGCTTTCCTTCTTTTCCTCTCTATCTCTCTTCTTCTAATTGATTCTTTCTCTTCATCCTCACTGATATATTATGATCCCCTCTCTCTCTCTCTCTCTCTCTCTCTCTCTCTTTATAAGCAATGATGGCAGGCTCAATCAAGGAGGTGAGAGACAAGGTGGGAAACAAGGTTGATGAGGTGACAAGGGTGGTTGAATTGGATGCCACCTTTTGAGAATAAAACAATCTCTCCTTTGACAATAGAGTCTAATGGAGGACAATGAGCAGTAAGTAGGTGCACCTCGTGGATGAATGTAGCAACAAAAGATCTGAAATGGCATGACCCACACACTTTCATCAAGAATTTTGACAAAACTGCCCTACTCTTGGGCAAATTGACCTGTTGGCCGATTTATTAGTTGGCCATCCAAAAAACCTTGGTTGGCTGGCCCGCCAACTTATTGGTTGGCTAGCCAATTATTTGGCCGGCTGGCAGAAAAAGTTGGTTGTGGCTAACAATTTTGCAAGAAACATGATTTTTCAACAGAATTGTCATTCTTTCCTCCTATTTTCACATAGTTCTTTGCTCAATTTCCTCATAAAAGGCTTTATTTTGAAGTTTAATAGTGAGCCTCGAAACATAATGAAAATATTCGTAACAAAATGTGGAAAGAAGATTTTGAAAGAGACTTTTGAACAAAACTTAAACACTTGGCCAAAACAAGCTTAGGTTTAGAAATGAAGTACAAATTCCATCTTTCTTAGTGAGAATTATGTGAGAAACGCATTCTTATTTTTTATCATCAAGTAAGAAAGCGCCCAAGTCTTAGGGCCAGTCAAAATGGGGTGTCTATAGTTGCCTCTCTTTGACAGAACTAGAAGTCATTTCTTGGCGTGAGTGAATGTCAAAGCAAGAAGACGACCCTTTTGACAACACTGTAAGACATGGGTAAACAAATAAGATGCAAATGCAGTTGGTTGAACCCGAGGGTTGCTTACGTGTCCCTTTGTAAGGAATTAAACCAGCGTAGTTCAAGGATAGAATGCAAATGATATGCTCGAAATACAATGGATAGCTAGATTTACACGATTCATGAAGTCGTTTGTATTGAAAGTTCATGGTCTACAATGCAATGCAACAGGTAATATGCGATGAGGCAAGCCTCACGCAAACGATACGAAGCATAACAAGGGATACAATCTAAGCACACTCACATAAGAGAAGGAAATGTAACCGATGAATAGTTTGAACCTACAATCCAAAACAGGAGAGGTATTAATTGAAGATGGTTTGAACCGACAACCCAAGAAAAGGATAGTATCGTTGTCCCAAAGAGGGGCTACCTTTAACTGATGAAAAAGGTTGTAATCCAATGTTGATGTGAAGAGATTATAGACAAGTGATGTAATAATGGTAATTGTAACCACGCAAATGATATGCTGATGCAATTGAAAATTGAATTCTTTTTTTTTTTTTCCTTTTGAAAATGCATTATTTATGTAATGCAAGATGTAATATATGGTGAGGCAAGCCTTATGCAAATGATATAAAACAATGGGGTACAATCCAAACACAATCACATGAGAGGAGAAAAGAAGGTTTTGATCAAACGACCTAGACTGTACCTCGATACAAAATAGGAGAGGTAAAGAGAAAAAGGGTCTTAACCAATATACAAGACTTAGACCATACCTCAATATGCAATAGGGCGATGGTTTTTAACCGGGTAAAAGAGAAGGGGGTATTAATCAATATACTAGACCTAAACCGTACCTCAATATGAAATAGGGCGATGGTTTTCAACCAGATAAAAGAGAAATGGGTCTTAACCAATATACAAGATCTAGACCGTACCTCAATACAAAATAGGGCAATGGTTTCAACCGGGTAAAGTAGAAAAGTTATAACCAAAAAAGTTTAAAGTGATGTAAATGGATTGTAACCATGCATACCAAATGTAATAAACAATACAAGTGTGATGGTGAATGCAAAAACACGGAGGGACAATGTGAGACATACAATATGCAATGTGATGAATGCACAATAAAAAGATGATGGATGCACAATAGATTGAATACACAAATTGATTTTTTTTTCTTTGTTTCCATTTTTTTTTTTTTTTTTTTTTTTGTGATTTTTGATTTTTTTTTGAAAATTCTTTGCATATATATATATTGAAATTTTCTTTTTGATTTTTTTTTAAAATTTATATACATACCATATATACATATACGGATACATATAATATACAAAATACTTATTACGTACATATACATATACAGACAAAATATATACATATGGACATATGAACACATACACCGTACACATATATGGATACATATGGACATATGGATACACATATAATACACGCACAGACATACAGATACATACATATTATATACAAATATACAGACTATATACACGCACATGCCTCTCTGTCTCTCTCTCTATTTTGTTTTGCCTCTCTCTGCCTCTTTCGTCTTCATCGAGCGTCATGTCTAGCGCGTGATTTCAACAATCATAGCGTACCTGACCAACAGTAGCTAGACTCGCCTCATTCATCAAAGATTGCCTCTATAATCCCTCTTCATTAGCTTCTTCTTCTCTTCCAGCTTCTTCTTAAACTGAGGTCTACGAAAGAGACAGAGCAGAAAACTACAAACTCCCCCTGCCATTACTCTGCAAATTTTTCCTTTGGCATTATACTCCTTCTGACATGGCCTTTTATCGTCTTCCCCTTACTTTGTTTCCTAACCTTAATGATTCCCCAATCAAGATTACCAACTCCTCTGAGCCTCGACAGGGTGCCCCTGTCCTCACCTCTGTTCTCAGCTTTCCTGCACTGTTAGTCAAGCAACTGATTGCAACGCAGTTTGATATCAATGTCAACCATTACACATTGAAGTCCTGTATAGAGACCGTGACCACAGTCTCCAATTTGTCACACCAGTTGCAGGGTAGAGCGAGTGAAGTACATTGATTAAATGCCCAACTCCAATTTGTCACACCAATTTGGTGCTCCTCATTTTATGGCCGACGGGGATTAATTTGTTTCAAAAGCTCTGCCAATGCCAAGGCAGAGTCTTTAAAGGCTTTCTGAGAGTGAAGATGTAGCAAGGCAATTGACGGTAGAGTCGAACAACAAAGTTGTCTGCCAATAAAGTCAGTTATCTTTGCCACCAAGCTGCTACCAAAGTTTGAGAAAAAGTCCCTTTGTTTTTTGTGTTTTTTGTATTTTTTGTATTTTTAATTTTTTTCTTTTTGCTCTGTTCTTTTTTTTTTTTCTTTTTCTGTCTTTTTTTCTTTTCTGTTCTTCATTAGAAAGGAGCACTAATGTTTCAGATGATTTCTAGTTTTTGAAATTTTCTTCTTTTTCTTGTTATGTTGATCAGGAGCTTCACACTGAAGTTTAAATAAAATAAGTTTTGTTGTTTGCATATCATGGGGTAAATGGCTTTGCACTTGAGCATGAAAACAATTTTTTTTTTTTTTTTTTTGAACTTGAATTCGAGAATGATTAAATTGAATTCTGAATAGGACATCAAGCCCTCAACTGACCAGAAATCAAAGAATGACTCAATGAAAGAAAAACAGAGCAAAAACAATCCAAACATACCTATTTACACTTGTTGGAATTAAAGACACTCAAAACAAGACTTTAAAAGATGAACCATTGAGCCTACACAAATTATGCAGTTTTCCATTCTGGAATGATATTGAAATTGGCCGACCAGCTAATTGATTGGCCGATCGACTAATTAGTTGTCTAACCAGCTGAAAAAATTGACAAGTCAGCCAATTCATTAACTGGCCAGCTGAATGAAATGATGAACTAGCTGGAAAATTGGTCGGTCGACTAAACAAATGGTCGCCCAACTAAAACAATCAAGCAGCACCCGGAGTCAGCTAACAACTTGGATGGCCAACTGAATTGTTGGCCGGCCGGCTAAAACATGCATGAGACTTAAGAGTGTGGGGAGAAGACATAGTTCATTGCTTTGAATTTTTTCTCTTTGTTTTCTTGTAAAAAGATTTTGATCAATATGAGAGTTAGATTAACATGCTTGTTCCATTTTTGTTTTGAAATCATGTAAGTCAAGTTATGAGCACTGAAATTTTTTCCTTTTTTTTATTATTTTTTTTGTTTGGGTCTAAAAAATGGTCTGGTTTTGGAAAGATGGAATAAGTTTTGAGAAAAATCATTCAACTTGATTAAAAGTCCTCAAAATTTATTTTCGCAAATGGTCACTGCCCGACCAACATGGAATCAACCTTTGAGATGCACAAACTGAAATTAGATAACCCAAGCAAGATATGCTGCATTACCACTTGATTTGTGTTGTAATTGAATTGCCATAAAGAAGAGATAGGACAACTAAATCGAACAAAGATGAGCCAATCAAACATGGATAGGACAGCCGAGTCAAATAAAGATACACCAATCAAAAATAGATGGGATAAGTGTGTTAAAAATGGTGGGAGCCAAACTTCAAGATAAAGCTGCCTACGTATCTCAAAGATAGGAATCAAGCCTTACGTAGTTCCAGTTCAAGGTTCACTTGGGTATTAACAATCTCCTCTTGTGCTCTAAATTTTTCCAAAGTTACCCTTTCTGAGTTTTTGACCTTGCGAGCTTTTTTTTAGTTTTTCTATTTTTTTCTCTTTTATTTTTTTCATTTTTCATTTTTTTTTTTCATTTTCTGCTCTAACTTTTGCCTGGGTCGCCCTTTTAGGTCTTCAGCCTAGTGAGCCTCTCAAAAGGTAGTACCTTGTAGCTTGTCCATGTTGATTAGTTGTGAGATCTCTAGGCCATCTAATTCCATGAGAATGGTCATTACGCTTGACCAAATAAATTTGATGATGTAGGGACCCCTTCAATTGGGTCTGAATTTGCCCCTAGTGTTGTGAATAGAAACTCGATCATCCTTCAGTAATTGCTTGTGCACTTCTAAAAATAATGTAGAACCAATTTGGACCGAGCTAGGATCCTTCTCAATACCCACATTAACATAAATGATCTCATCCATAAAGGGCTTAACATACCTCTTTTCCTCTAAGTTGATCAAATTTTACAAATCCCGAGGAATTCCTTCATCTTTGTTTTTATCACAATTTCAAAAAAAAAAAAAGTTTTGAAAATTTCGATCAATGCAATGATTTAAAGGCGCAAAGAAGTAGGCTAAAATTACTGCATCTTTCAATCATAACTTATGGCTCAATGATTGAAATAGACTCGAAAGTAAAAGAAAAGACAGATACAGAAAAGACAGTGATGTTTAGGTTATCACCACTGAAATCACTAGACTCTGACTCACAAGACTGATTGGTCCTAATTCTAGCTCTACAGACTTGGTGGAATCAGTTTCAAACTCAACACCCAATTCAGAAAGTAAAATGGAAACATTCTCAAGTTGCTAAAAAGTGCGTGTCATCCACTACATTTGGAACGAGATTTGTGCAATCAGCAGGTGGTCCATCCCGATCACAACAATAATTATAATATCCTCCCGAGTTTACTAGTCCCGCGCTAATTTCAAAATCTATCACAGATTCAGCCAGTGTCAAACTCAAAACTTTTTCAGTGCTTCTTTGCTTCTTGATCAATCTGTGGCTCAAGAAAACTATAGAGAGAAAAGTGTATGCCCATGAGACTATCTACCATAATGCCCAATTCTGGCTCCAAATCATCTGCCACCATGGGGTTTTGGGGTTTTGGGGTTTTGGTTAGGATCGAGGTGTATATACCACAAATAAACCAACGCTCTCTGGAATAAGCACCTTGGCTTTGGGTAAATGGATTGGAGTGATGTATATGCTAAGGGTTGTAGGTGGATGGTAGTGTATGGATTAGGCTGAGGTGTGGAGGTAATGGGCTGGTGGTGACCTTGGGTCTTTGGGGTTGAGGTGGAGCTATGGTTTCGCTATCGAGGAGATCTTGAATCGCATGACATCAGCGAAAACAGCGATCAGTCTTATGACCATGTTGTTGGTGAACGACGCAATATTTGTTAGGGTTGGGGATCAAGGAGCTTAAGGTGACCCTTTTTATGAGGATTTCCATGGCACGAGTTGAAGACATGTAGAGTGAATGGAAGGGTTTATTTGGGGGTCGGGTTGACTTGGCTATTTGTGGGCTAAAGTTAGCGAAGGGATTGGCAGTAGTAGCAGTGGTGGCAACGACTGTGTTGATTTCTGAGGATTTGGCATTAGCAGGGGGATTTGGAACTGGATGAGTCATCGAAGGTGGCTAGGTAATAGACGGCCTAGAGAGGCATTGCAATTTAGCGAGAGCATCACCTTGAGTGGCAACTGTATTGGCAATAGCATCAATGCTTCATTGGAGGGACAAAAACATGTCTGCTATATTATCTAGAACTTCAGCCATCATTGATTCTAGTGAGTTGAGTGGGGATGATCTAATTGGTGAAAGAAGAGCACTTTGAACAATCTACTAGTGTGAGTCTATAAAACTTAGGGGATATTAGACTGTTTCGAAGCTATAGTGCTACGATTACCTACCATAACAAAAATGGAACTCCCAATCAAAATTTCGACAATATTCCAGCTCAACTGATCATTATACAACATGAAAAATCAAATTCAACGCCACAAACTGAAATGCCTAAACCACTACTTAGAATTAAGGACCACAGATCCCATACATTGCACCTAGCAGGAAAAAGAACAAACACCCCTATGGAGGGTAGGGTTATCATGCCCTAACTTTGACATGATCTAGAGTTTCACTATTCACACAAGTGGCATCATACATCCTAGCATGGGGTAGCATTATTTCCTAATTTTGGAGGTTGCTAAAGCTTCTTACATGCACCAGGTCAGTCTTTGATCAAAACGGGTACCTCAGCAAGATACCGATATACCTACACAATTTGGTGGATCAAGTTGTACGTAGTCATCTCGATTCTAAGGCTTGTGCTCTAAGGCTTGTGCTTCCACAATATTAGAGCCCATGTTTATCTATCCATCCGAAGTTGAATAGTTGTCCAAGATAACAGATAACGAGCAAGCGCACCAATGCATTCAATGCAATCAACATATAATTGAAAATAAAAAACATATCATAGAGTTCGAGTCAAGGTTCTTAATATTCCTAGTAGAGTCGCCAAAAACTATAACACCACCTAGGGGGTACCCGCACGCATTAACAGTTCGGACTCTCAATTTCTTTGATCAAGTCTCACGAGTGCAATGTCAAACGTAGATGAGAGTCTAGATTTGGAAACTTTATAGAAAATCTATTTTATTACAAATTCTTTGCCAGAAATGGACTACATCACCAGATCTTAAAATCGCCATCAAATATTTTGAAAAAAATTAGGAAACCTGTGACTCATGCCAAGACCACTGTTCGTCGTAACAAATGATGCTTGGCTAAGAACATTAGGTATGAGAGGGGAAGACCATTAATTGAGCACCTCCTCTCACTCGATCAAAAGATTGGCCTCTACTAAGCCATGATATGAATTCTATTAACTTCATATGTTCATATTTCAATTATTTATAAAATCCTAAAATTTACTATGTAAAGTAAACAAATATAGACTATGTCGTTTATTTTGAAACAATTTGATTTTATTATTTCAAAAAGGTTTTGAATAGTACAATCATGAAAATCAATTTTATTCCAAATTAAATAGCACAACCTTTACCCACTGGCATGTTTAGAGTTATATCAAATAAGCAACTAGCCACATGATAGGATGCTAAACATAATAAGAAAAACAAAATTAGTAAAAAAATGCACAATCCTATATACAAAATCCTAATGCAATTCACTCATGAAATGCAACTAAAGATCCGGTTTCTAAAATATATGACATGTGAATCATCTCATGATATGAGGTAGCGCACAAAATCACATAATAGTCGATATACTAACAAATGCAATTTAGCCAGATCTTAAGGCATAAAGGATAGATGCAAAGCATGGATATGATGACAAACAAAATAATATGCATATTTACAGAATATGGAAAGTAAAATAAAGAATGAGATAGAAAGAAGCAGGGGCAGGAAATTATTACAACTTTGAATATTACAATTCCAAATAAAGGAGGAGATGAATAAAAATATTACAGCAAAATTAAATTCTCACAAACACTATCTAATTAAAAAAAAAAAAAACAGAATGCTTCAGGGAACCTCGGAGACTGTTCTACTCAACGCCGGGAACTTGCTAGGTTCTATCCAAGAAAAAGACTGGTCGACCAAAAGATAAGTTGGTTGGCCAAAAAGGTAGCCGGCCAGCCATTCTGGCCATAGCGAAAACTCTGTTTTGCTCAAACACCAGAAAAACAAATGAAAAAATGGAAAGTGGCTCAACTAACCACTTCCAATTAACTTTAAACAAATTTATAAAATGAAATCAAAGCAAGAAAGGCAATAGAAGAAAGAAAATAAAAGAAAATGAAAATTATGCAAAATTTACCTTCCAATGAAGGATTTGATTGCTAAACTCCCTTTTGATTATCCACAAGTTTAGAAAGTGTGTTCTCAATTCTCAGTTTAAAAATCTAAAATTCTTATTGGAATGGTATTTTTGGGTCGTTTTACACTGTGTGTGGCGGGAAGTTATTCCAACTCTCTATTTTTCTCTCAATTTTAAGAACACTCACTCTCTTTTTGATTAAAGCTCAAGAATTTGGTTTTAATGGAATTTCTGGGCTGGTTTTGATATATGAAAGATGATAAATCAGTGTGTATTGAAGAAATGGAAGTGTTTTGGCTCAAGGGTTAAGCTTTCTTTATTTTCCTCTCTATCTCTCTTCTCTTAATTGATTCTTTCTCTTCATCCTCAATGATACATTATGATCTTCTCTCTCTATAAGCAATGATGGCAGGCTCAATCAAGGAGATGGGAGACAAGGTGGGAGACAAGGTTGATGGAGTGACAAGGGTGGTTGAATTGAATGCCACCTTTTGGGAAGAAGATAATCTCTCTTTTGACAATAGAGGCTAATAAAGGACAATGAGGGATAAGTAGGTGCACCTTATGCATGAATGTATCAACAAAAGATCTAAAATGGCATGACCCACATGCTTTTATCAAGAATTCTGCGAAAACTACCTTGCTCTTCAGCAAATTAGCCTGCCGGCCAAAAACTTGGCTAGCTGACCAATTTCTTGGCTGGCTAGCCAAATTAATTCGCCGTGGCTAACTATTTTGCAGAAGACGGGATTTTTTGACATAATTATCATCCCTTTCTCCTATTTCCACACTGTTCTTTGCTCAATTTCCTCAAAAAAAGTTTCATTTTGAAGTTTAAAAGTGAGTCTCGGAACACTACGAAAAAATTTGGAACAAAACGCAGAAAGAAGATTTTGAAAGAGAGTTTTGAATAAAACTTAAACACTTAGCCAAAACAGGCTTAGATTTGGAAATGAAACACAAATTACATCTTTCTTACTTAGAATTATGTGAGAAACACATTCTTATTTTCATTATCAAGTGATCAAAAGAAAGCACCCAAGTCTTAGGGCCGATCAAAATGGGGTGTCTACACCCTTTAGAAAAGAACTTGGTCAATGTTTTTCTACTTGGAAGTCTTTGAACGTTGTGGAACAAATTAATATCTTAAAGAGGTAATTTGTATGTGCTCTATGTGACTATGTGCTTACTTGGTTTGCCTTGTAGGAATACATGTAAAGGTTCTTGTTTACCTCATGTGTGACATATGAGGTCGCGTGTGGATATATATATAGTGAGTTTAATCTTGTCTTGACTTTCATATAGGATATCAAGACGTGGTAGGGGCCATGGTAGATATAGCATTTCTGGTTTAGACCTGACCCATTTGATGTTTTGGATCTGGGTTTTATTGTCATATATAGTTATCTATGTCTTGTTTCCTCTTATATCTCTTTGAGTTTGGCTTTTGGGATGTGTGAACAAGTTGGTAGCTTGTTTTTTAAACTTTTGTAGCCCAGATTTTTGTTCCTTGCTCGAGCGAAGCTTATTGCGCTTGATTGGTCCTTATGAACCTCTAGTACTTTTGCAAGTCTGTAAAACTACCGGGAGTTTGTATTCTTTGCTCGAGCAAAGCTTCTTGCGCTCAGGCGACAATCTTCCGTCTGTAAAACTATTGGGAGTTTGTATTCTGCACTCGAGTGAAACTTCTAGCGCTTGAGCGGTAAAACTTATTGTGTCTGGTTGCTCAAGTGACACATCTTGAGTGACACATCTTGCGCTCGAGCAAACTGTGTGTATATGTAGACACCCCATTTTTGACCAACCTTAAGACTCAGACGTCACCGATTGAGTGCTCGGTGATGTTGCATACTGTGCTTGTTCAGAAGTCTCAGAGTCTCGGCCGTGCGCCCTGCCTCCGGACTTCCGAACCCTCTTCTATGCCTTGCCTCGGTTTGCGAACCAGACTCGGTTTTCTCTATTTTCTTTCCTGAGGGGAGGGAGAGGTCTCGTAAACCATCTCTTAGTGGCTGTGGGCTACATTTCGTGGCCATAGGCCATTTTGCCCATTTCAGAGCCCGGTTCCCGGTTTTCGGAGCCGTCAGGCCGTATGGCTCGGTTCGGGACCACCCAACCATCTCCGATTCCTCCCGTTTCTGGCATGCATCTCATTTACTCCCTTTCAAGGGACACTGGGGTCTTAGATACCCACTTCGCAGCCAAACACCACTTTCGGTGCTTAACGGCCGGTTTTCGGGACCCCGAACTGCGTGTTTTGGCCCCCGAGCATTCGTTTTGCATCGTTTTTTGTTCATTTTTGGCAGGTACCTCTGTTTTATCATAAGGAAGGTCACTGGAGGGTGGGAGGACAGTAATTGTCTCAGCAACCAGTTATGCTCCTCCGGCGCCCCCCGGCGCCCGTTTTTCTCACTTCCGGGCTAATGTTGAACACCCTAGGACCATTTTCTTCGAGCCAAAACCACATATTTGTGTTGTACACACATGGGAGGACCCTAAAAAATGATGCTCGGCCAGTAATTCTTATTTTTATTTTTGGACCTCTCCTAGAGGTGGCTTGTTGTCTCTCCTGCTTCAGAGTTGTCAAATTCCAACCACAGGGCCTTGTTGTACACACATGGGAGGACACCACTCTTTGGTGCTCGGCCAGTAATTTTCACTTCCCATTTTTGCCCTTGGCCAGCCGGCCATAGGGGGTGGCCGGCCGGCCACCTCCAGCAAAAGTGGCTAGCCGGCCTGCATCCTCACTTTGTGTTCATTACAGCTGTATAGCTGTTTCTCCAAAATATCTTGGCATCCGGGGGATATTTTGGGAGGGAAAGCTTGGGTGCATTTCCCTCCTCTTTTACACCCCCTTCTTGGCCTTTATAAGTGGCTGGCCAGCTCCTTCATTAGGGTTAGAAAAACTCTCCTTAAGAGCTCATATGCATTAGCCTACATCTCCCTCTCCAAAAACCTCCAAAATCCCTAAGTTTGGTGCCATTTCTTCATCAACACCAAGCACTACCTTCACCACTTCCATTCTAGCAGCAAGGGAAGGTTTTTCAGAGGCTAAGAAGCAACAAACTCAAGCCAAGAAGCAACCAAAGTGTAGTCTTCAAGGGTAAGTCACTATTTCCCCTTTTCTAGCACTTTCTTGCCTCATTTCTGAAGCCTACTTGCTTTTTTTTTGAGCTCCAACCTTAACTGAAACTAGGTCTATTTTGAGCTATTCTTCATGTTTGTTCAAGGGCTCAACCCTGTTTGAGCCCTCTATGATGCACTTGCTTCAATATCATCTTGTATGCCAATATTTTGCATGCTTGTTCTAGCCTATGAGTGATCTGTTTTCGAGCAAAATGTAAACTATGAGTGGGCCTATTTTGAGTCCCTCTTAAACATTGAAGAAGGTCTTAACCCTGTTTGGCCTCTCTATGATGCACTTGCTTAATAATCTCTCATATTTACCGTAAATTTGCATGATTTGTTTGGACTATGTGTAATCTGTTTTGGAGCATGTCATAAACTGTGAGTAAGCTTATTTTGTGTCCCTCTACAACATTGTAGAAGGGATCAACCTTGTTGGGGGTCTCCATATTGTGCTTGTCTTTATATCTCTCTTTGGCCCCCATTTTGCATGCCTTTTTAGGCCTATCTAGATTCTGTTTTCGGCCACCATCAGTACTGAAAATATCCATATTTTGGCCTTCTTGTCATGTTTTGTTGAGGGTCCAAGGCTGTTTGATAAATGTAAGGCCTACCTCATGTTCTAGCCTTTGTTGGCTTCATTCTTGCATGGCATTTTTAGCAAGTTTTCATACTGATTTGAGGGATGTCATAAACTTCAAATGTGCATATTTTTGGTTTCTCATCAGTGTTGTAGAACTGTATTTTTCAGTTTGAGCATTGCGTATACCATCTGCTTCATTATTCCTTTTTTCCCCCATTTTTGCATGCTATTTTTTCCATACTTGTGATTGTTTTTTGGCCATGCTTTGTACTGAAAAAATGCTATTTTAGGGACTTCCTAGCATCCGTCTTTACACTTCATGTTCATATTGTGCATGTTTGGCATAGCTGCAAGTCATTTCGGGCATCGGGTGTAATTTTGCTATAATTCGGGGGCTGTTTTTGCATCATTTTGGCTGCTGAAATTTGCATTTTCCATATGCCATATGCCACGTCTCATTTCGTATGCCATTTCATGCCTTAGGGCCATTGCCTCGGTTTGCGTGCCCACGGGCACGCATTTCGAGGCATCTCATTTTTCATCCTCCGGCGTCCTATGTGAGTGTGGCTGAGGCCCTCTCATGTTGGTATAAGCCCATCATTGCATTTGCATGCCATTTCATGCCTTAGGGCCATTGCCTCGGTTTGCGTGCCTGTGTGCACGCATTTCGAGGCACTTTATTTTCATCCGACGGCCTCTCATGTGAGTGTGGCTGAGGCTCGCTCATGTTAGTGTAAGTCCATTTCCCATTCTGTATGTCATCTTAGTCTCATTGAATTCCGTATGCCATTGCCTCGGTTTGCGCGCCCGTGTGCACGCATTTCGAAGCACTTCATTTTCATCCATCGGCCTCCTGTGTGAGTGCGGTTGAGGCTCGCTCATGTTGGTGTAAGCCCATTATGCATCGCATGTCTCATTTTAGTCTCATCACATCGCGTATGCCATCGCTTCGGTTTGCGTGCCCGTGCGCACACATTTCGAGACATCTCATTTTAGCATCATTGCATTCCATATGCCATTGTCTCGGTTTGCGTGCCCGTGCGCACGCATTTCGAGGCACTTCACTTTTATCCGACGGCCTCTTATGTGAGTGCGGCTGAGGTCCACTCGTGTTAGTGTAAGTCCAATTGCATTGCGTATGCCATTTCATGCCTTAGGATCATCGCTTCGGTTCGCGTGCCCGTGTGCACGCATTTTGAGGCATCTCATTTTCATAGCATTGTGTACGTTAGGATTGCATATTAGCTGCATTTCATGTATATCATGTATATTGCATCGTGTTTGGGATAGGAGTTACCCCGGGCATGGGAAACGAGGCGCGTTCCGTACTCTGAGTGACGGAACGGGCCTTAATTCCCAAGTCACCGACACTCCGAATTACCCATGATGGAGTTAGGTTTTGTTATAGCATTCATCTGCATTCACCCCATATTGAGTTGTGCAATCCGACTCCTCGGCCATCATGCATCAATATGCGTGATTGGTGGCACGAGGATCGAGGCATGCATATAATTGTGAAATACATTGCTATGTCCCTCTTCTGCTCTCTGTTACATCAAAACGAAGAATCAGCAACTTTTCGGAGTTTGGCACGCATTTTGAGAAACATTGCAAACAGAGGCTAATTGGGGCATCCCAGTGTATTTCCGCGCAAGGCAACCCAACATGCATTCATTTCATTATCCGGAGCAGATTCAAGGCAGCCCTTGGCTTGCACGCCATTTTTTACAGCTTTCTTATTTAATTTGTTAATTAATTAGGAATTTGTATATTTATTTTGGGCTGTATTATTCTTTCATTTGGGACTGTATTATTTATTCGGACCCTCTGCGCGAGGGCATAATTGTAATAAGTGTGGGTGAGTGTGATGTATGTCTTCCAACCCCACGTCTTTCTTCCCTTTTATTTATCCGCTTACGATGGTTAGATATAGGGCATATTTCAATTAGCATACAGTATGACAGCATGTTTGCATCATTCATCTGTTTTGCACGCACCGGGCTCGGCGCATCATACAAACTGCATTTGTATTTCAATTCCAAGTTGAGTACTTGATAGCTGTTGCATTCCATATGCCATGTTTAGAATAGCCGAGCCTGCTATAGTTGCATTTTTGCATGTGTTGCATTAGGCATTACAGTATACTTAGGATCATGCATGATTTCTAATCAGTTTTCTGTTTTGGCTTGGAGTACTCGGTGAGTTTTTACGCTTTAGCATCCTTGCATGCGTGTGAGTGACTGCCATGAAAAGCGTGCTTACCATGAGGCTACGTGCTTATGTGATATAACTGCCTTGAATGCCTGTGGGTGGAGGTTGAGTTACTTGAATTGGGACAATTCATCAAATGCTTGTTTTAAGCCCACTAGATAGTGGCAAAATCACGTTTTTCTAAGCCCACCCGAGGGTGGCAAATCCACGTCTTAGCCTACCTGCGGGTAGCACCATCAAACCATTTTCAAACAAACAGACATGAAATGTTTTGTTCCAATTCAGACGATTCAGTCTATACTTGTATGCTGTGCGCATCACATAGTAACCTAGGCTAATAACCGGAATAAGAACTCACAATGTTTTCAAAATCAGATATCATGGTTAGTAGAGGCCGGTCTTTGACCGGGCGAGCGGGGGTGCTCACGAAGTGACCTTCCCCAATCGTACCCAAGTTCCCGAGCCGAGGCAACTTTGGTGATGACGGACACGTGGCCTTTGGCACCGAGTCAGGGTTTCCTAAATTTCCCATTTTAAAATATTTAGGTGGCGACTCAGATCTGGCCAGCGATCCATGTTTGGCACTTCTTTCAAAAAATCTGCTTTCAAAACGATTTGCGGATTTGGACTCTTCGGTTCAAGATTGAGAACCGTGACATTTGAGTCCTTCGAATGGTGACCCAATATCGAACGAGCGGGTACTCACACTCCCTCCCCCCGGGATGCGTTCGGGGACGTCTACAGTTTCTGGCGACTCTGCTGGGGAGTTAGAGAACTTGACTCGAACTCATGATATCTGGTTTTGACTACACTTGTGTGTTTCTTTGCATTGCATTTGCATTGGTGCGCCTAGGACACCGTGTTTGCCATCTGCTATTCTGGCGGTTTCTTGGGAGGCTTGTCTTGTCAAGGCATGTCCATAAGGTGACGATTCTGCTCACAAGTCGATATGGGAGCACAAACCCTGGTTTTACCGGGGCACCCTTTTTGACCATTCGACCTAGTGCATATTCGGATCTATAGTGACCATTCCAAACTAGGATAGGCTGCTTACCCGATATAGGTTGTTTGAAGCCGCTGCGTGTGTAGTGAAACCCTAGCTCCTGACAAAATAGGACAGGGCAACCCTACCCCAACATAGGGGTGTTTTCAGCTCTCACTTATCTGTTATGTGTGCTTGTTAGAGTGCGTCTCTACAGGGAATGCATGTATCAGTTTATGAGTTCAGGTATCAGGCCTGCGGGCATCAGTTTTTTGAGATAGGGCATCACGCCTGCGGGCATCAGTCAGTATCTGAGAATTAGTTGTCTGCGGATATCGGATTCAGTTTTAGGAAATAGTGATACAGGAACAGTGATCAGTTATTGAGAACAGTTTATTTTCAGCTTATCAACTGCGTGTTGTATGCCCGACTGTGTGTTGCGTGTATTTAAATTAAGCTGTTATGCTGCCTGTTTTTCTGGTCATTTATTTCCTTTTTGCTTTATTATCTTTTTGCTAGGGCAGTTTTTAGCACAATTGCTTCCGAACCACTAGATACTCCCCAAGCACTTTGGACACGAGGTCGCCGACTCAACCGATCCGAGGATCTAGTTGACGGACATCCAGTGTTCCACTCTCTACCCCCAGTTATCAGAAGAAGGCCGAGGAGGCGCAGTGTGTCAGAATAGGGATTACCGGGACAGAGGGCTGCTTTGACAGTAAACAATCAGGTTGAAATTTCTGTGTCTGCTGTAGAGGTACATTTACCGGCCATTCAGATGGAACAGCAGAATACATCAGGGATGGAGGCGATGATGCGCCAGATGCACGACAGCATGAAACAGATGCAAGATGATGCCATCCGCCAAGCGGAATTTTCCAAACAACAAGCCGCAGTCATGGCCCAAAGAAAGCCGATCACTAGGTCGCAATAAATAGAACGCAGCGTCTGCTTCACATCAGGCTCCTCCTTCACCAGCGGCTCCACTACCTGAGCAGGCGTCTACTAGCTAGAATACTCTGTCAAATCCTCAGAATGTCCTCCCAAACACCCAGAATATCTTACCTGATGTCCGAAATACTCAAGAGGACATAGGTCTTCCAATCTGCTCGCCCCACTTCGCCAAGAATCTGTCCAAGAATCTTACACCCAACCACCCGGACTCTCCATTTGAGTTCGAGGTAGATCATACAGCTCTGAAGCTGAGCAAGCTGGAAAAGCTTTTTAAGAAATCGCAGGGGGTGAAGGCCATCCCAGACATTGAAGATGGCTACACTGACGTGGCCGTGACACTGCCGGACAGATTTAAGATGCCACAGATTGATCGTTTTGATGGATCAGGGGATCCTATGGTCCATCTCCGGCTATTCTCAGACATCCTGAGGCCAATGGGCCTAACCCGACCACAAAAGCTTTCTTTATTTGGCAGAACTTTGTCGGGGGTAGCGGCCATCTGGTACGCAAAATTAGAAGATGATGTGAAGAGAAATTGGGATGAGCTGGCTGAAGCCTTCGTTGCACAATACTCGTATAATACGCAGATCGAGATTACAACACATGATCTCGAAACAACGAGGCAGGAACAAAAAGAGACTTTCTCTGATTTTGTAACTCGGTGGAGAGCAAAGGCATCAATGATGATCTTAAGGCCAACAGATAAAGATCAAATTCGGATGATTGTACGCAATCTCCAACCCAAGTTAATGCAGAAAATGATCGTACTCCCTTTCCCCACCTTCTCAGATTTACACGAGATGAGGGTACAGATCGAGGATGCGATGAAGCAAGGTTTAATCGACCAGGACCGAGAGCAGCCCCGAAGGACATTCAACCGCAATAACAACGCAGGCCCGAGTGGCGCTGCCAACACAAGGACTTCGGAGGTTGGCATGGTCACCACCACTCCCCCTTCCCAACCAAGGCCCGTAGCGGCCACACCCTTTTCCAGTACCTCCGGGAGCAGTAACCAAGGCCCGAGATACCAATCCAGAGGCCAAAGAACCTTCACTCCACTATATATGCCCCTGTCCAAGGCTCTGGGGGTGTTAATCAGGAAGAAGCATCTGACGCCCCTAGAACCGAGGCCACTACCGAATCCACTCCTCCCTTCCTACAACCCAGCCAAGTACTGTACGTACCACCAGCAGCATGGCCATGACACAAATCAATGTTTCCGGCTGCGTCACGAGATTCAAGACCTCATCGACAAGAATATCATCGTACCTCCCGAAAGACCCAACGTCACAACTAACCCACTCCCCGCACATAACCAAGATCCACCACCCAAAAGAGTCAACTTCATCCAAACTGGGGTCGTTTCCTACGATCCTAGTATCTATATTACTTTCTCTCACCTACCCAAGCCGGAGGTGATCCTTCCTGATTGCACTGACTTGTGCATGTTGGACACCTTCACGACCCAATCTGAGCCAGAGGTAGTGATCTCCGAAGATGGAACGGGGCAGGTTTCAGAAGAAGACAGAATTGGCGAGTCTGGGATAGGACAGCCCGGGAATTATGCTGGAAGAGCTTATGATCCAAGCGGATATATTTTATTAGTGAGCCAGTCGGAGCTGAGTGTGAGGCTGCCAGAAAAAGTTGAATTGTGTATGATTCGGGGGGACGGATTAGAACAAGGGGCAGATGGTCTGACAACGGTGGAAGAAGATTTTGCTAACCTCCAGTTCTTCAACGACCAAGAAGCAGGGGATGCGACAATCAATTGGTTTGAATATGAGGAGTTGGCAGAAATTACTGGGTGGCTAGATGATCAGCCAGATGTTGTGGAAATTCAGCCAGAGCAAGACCCAGCAGGGGCAAAAGTATCAATGATGGCCGGAAGGGCCGAGAGTCAGAATGAATTGCCGGAGAGCGCCGGTACAAAGAATTTCGCTCGGGATCAAGATATTGTGAAAACCGAACAACAAACCCCATTAACACAGGAGGAGCAAGAGAAGAGATGGGATTCTGAGAGAATCCGGAAAGCCAAGAACCATGAAGAGGTTGAAAGTGCTGCGAGCACAAGAGCAGGACATGCTGTGAGCATATGGGATGAAAGTACCGAGAGTACAAACTTGCCAGAACCAGATAGGTGTCTGTTGAATGCTAGCGGGATGTGGTGGGAAGACGATGACTTATGTCTTGCCCACACAGATGAAGATTGGGCAGGTGCCCAACCAGATGATACTTGGTACCTCGATGAGGTAGATCATATGACCAGGAGTGGGCGGTATTTCAAGCCCCCACACCTTGACCAACCTGAAGCATCTGGGAAAGATAAAGAAGCAGAGAAACAGAGAGAGAAGCAAATTGAAGAAGAAGCTGTGCTCAAGCAGTTAAAGAAAATACAGGCAGACATCTCCATTTGGGGACTACTTATGGCTTCAAGGGTACACAGACAGGCTATCCTATCTGCTATGGATAAGGCCAAACTTTCCATCGAAACTACGCCAGAGCAGCTGGTTGGGCTGGTCTTTCCGGGAGGAGGTTCCCCGGCATTAACCTTTTCAGACAAGGAATTGCCGCCTGAGGGCGTGAATCACAACAAACCTCTCTACATCTCCGTGGAATGTAGAGATAAGTGGATACCGGTGGTACTTGTTGATACCGGGTCTGCTATCAATGTCTGCCCAGTCAGAACGGCATATGCAATCGAGTTAAAACCCGCAGACTTTATACCAACCACTTAGGTGATCAGAGCTTATGATAATACCAGTAGGGAGGTGATGGGGACTGTCAAGGTTCAGACCCAGGTTGGTCCAGGACAACACAACATTGAATTTCATGTCTTGGACGTTCCCGCAACCTTCAACTTGCTCTTGGGGCGGCCGTGGTTGCACCAAGTGAAAGCAGTCTCTTCCACTCTACACCAGATGTTGAAATACCCTCACGGGAAGGGGGTTGCAATTGTTTTCGAAAATTCATCCATCCATCCGCCGCCAGAAGTGTCTACGCCAGTTTTGGAGATCGAGCACGGCACGGAGGATGTGTTCTTATCAGGGTTCACTTTGGCGGAGGCCCGGGTAGTGCAGAATATCATGGCTATGAATGAAGGTGTATACGTCAGTGCTCAATCCGTTTACCTCATGAACAAGCTACAACATATTCCCGGGATGGGATTAGGAAGAAGCGGCAGGAAATGAGTCGCTGTGTTGGCCGAAGTGCCACACAACCCGCATACCTTTGGGCTGGGTTATCTGCCCACCAAAGAGGACTGGATGAGGAAAGGAAAGGAAATGGCTGGCAGAGCCAGAGCGAAGCAGGCTGGGAAGCCTTTTGACTTAATGCACAGGCCCATCCAGGGTACCCTGAACGGACGCTTCGTCCGGGAGGGGGAGGACTTTCCATTTTGCGACTTCCCAGAGCCATGGTTAAACGCGGAGAAGAAGCACGTGCAGTTTGAAATCTTCTTGACACGCAACTATCCGGGATGACGTTGCCTACAAGCGAACAAACCCAACAACCGAGGTTGAGCGAGAATAAAGCGTGGATCCCGAGGGCCAGAGTTAGAAATGGGGTAGCACTGGCATGTCTCCTCTCGATCCTCCGTCGACCAAGAGTGCTTGGGGATAACCGTAGTTTCCATGATTGGGGATGAAAGCAGTGAGCCGACCGTGACTATCTTGGATGCATCAATCGCACCCTCTCACTTGGCAAGACGAGGAGGATTTTGTCCGATAAGGTCGGTAGTGAGCCTAATCTGATTCCACCAAGTCCTGTGAGTCGGAATCAGGTTCCAACTCGACTGAGTCTGAGTCTGGTACTCCTGGAGATGTTAACCCAGATGCCACAGTCCTGTCTAGGTCGTCTTTTTCCTTTTCATTTGAGTCTGTTGTAACCGATGAATTGGACGATTTGGATGTACCTAATGAGAATGAACTATCTGTGGTTTCCGAGTACTTTTCTGTGCCCCTAATTTATTGCATCAATTCAGACTTTCAAAATTTTGATCAAAACGACAAGGACGAAGTTCCTCCGATTTTACAACGTTTAATTGAGCAAGAGCAAGAGAGATTTGTTAAACCATTAATGGATGAAATCATTACCGTGAACGTTGGCACTGAAGAGGACCATGGTGGTCGGATCGGGTCCACGTTGTCTTCGGAACGCGAGCGCTTAGTCGCTTTAAAAGATTTCAAAGATGTTTTCGCGTGGTCCCTACGAAGACATGCTCGAAACGATCTGAGATTATACAAAGACGGATCCCCTTGACCCGAGGCCGACACATCAGCGAAACTTCGAAGGATCCGCCGGACTGGTCTCTTAAGATTAAGGAAGAGGTCACCAAGAAAATCGACGCAGCTTCTCTGGTATCTGAATATCCGACTTGGCTGGCCAACATTGTTTGATCTTAGAAGAAAGATGGCGGGATCCGGTGTGTGTAGACTTGAGGATTTGAGCGAGCTAGTCAGAAGGGCGACTTTCCTTACCGCACATCGATGAGTTGGTAGACTTCACGCAGGCATGCATTGCTCTCATTCATGGATGGCTTCTCAAGATACAACCGGATAATGATGGCGCGAAGGCGAGAAAAAGCGCATTCACCACCGTAGAACATCTGCTAGGGTAATGTCGTTTGGGTTGACGCCAGGAGCTACTTATCAGCAGACGCGACCACAATACTACATGATATGATCCACAAAGAGGTTGAGGTGTATGTGGATGACATGATTGTCAAATCCAAGGAAAGAGAGGGCCACTACACCGCCTTGCACAAGTTTTTTCAAAGGATCGTGGAATTAGGTTCTTGGTGAACCCTCAGAAATGTACGTTTGGTGTTACAGCGGGGAAAATGCTAGGGTTTCTGATTACACAAAGGAGCATCGAGGTCGACCCTTCCAAGATCAAGGCCATCTTAGAAATGCCACCACCAAGGACTGAAAAGGAGGTGCGAGGCTTTCTGGGTAAAGTGCAATTCATAAGACGGTTTATTTCAAAACTAACCTTGACTTGTGAACCACTTTTTGGCCTCCTCAAGAAAGGAAAGAAGTTCCAATGGGACGGCCGATGCCAAGCTGCATTCGAACAGATTAAAGAATATCTACAGAACCCACCCGTTTTATCGCCACCAGAGCCAGGGAAACCGTTGATTTTGTATCTGTCAGTAACTAAAACTACAATGGGCTGCATGCTTGCACAAGAATTAGAAGACAAAGGCGAGAAGAGCCATCTACTATCTCGGAAGAAGATCTTTGGAGTATGAGACCCTGGTATACACCGGAAAAGGCTTGCTTAGCTCGTATGGGCTACCGAAGTGCGGCACTACTTGTTAGCTCACTCTGTAATGTTGGTTTCACGACTTGATCCCATCAAATATCTCTTGAGAAACCGGTAACTTCTGGGTAGGCTAGCTCGTTGGTTGCTTTTTCTCTCCGAATTTGATCTCACGTATGTGACACGCAAGTCAGTGAAGGGAAGAGCAGTGGTAGAGTTCCTTGCCGACCACTCGGTTGAGGGGGATGAAGCAGTTGAATATTTGTTCCCGGATGAATCAATTCTGCATATCGACGAAGAAACTTGGACGATGTACTTTGACGGAGCATCAAATCAACATGGGTATGGGATAGGAGTGTTGCTGATAGCACCCGATGATTCTCGTATCCCTCTAGCCTTCAAGCTCCAGTTCAAAGTCTCGAATAATGAAGCAGAATATGAGGCGTGTATCGCTGGTCTAGAAGCAACCCTGGAACTAGGGGCAAGACGACTGGACGTCATTGGGGATTCGAACCTTGTTGTGTCTCAAGCTAAAGGAGACTGGAAAGTAAAAGAGGAAAAGATGATGATGTATCACCAAACCTTGGATTTGCTGATTCCTCAGTTTGAGAAACTAAGTTTTACTCATCTACTAAGAGAGAACAACAGGTTCGCAAATTCGCTAGCAACTCTATCATCTATGATAGACATCCCGTGTGGAGTCCGAATGCGTCCAGTTATCATCGACCAGAAATTTGCACCTGCCTATGAGTCGATTGCAGCCATAGATGAAGTTCAGGACGAACACCCCTGGTATTACGACATCTGGAACTTCTTAGAGAAAGAAGCATACCCGCCAGGGGTAAATGCCAAAGACAAGAGGGCAATCAGAAGAATAGCAGTCTAGTTCATCATCTGCAGGGGTAAACTGTATAAACGGGGTCATCTAGGAATGCATAAACTGTGCGTTGATGCTGAAGAGTCAAGACGTCTGATGGAAGCCATCCACGGGGGTGAATGTGGCACACACATGAATGGGGTAATGTTGGCACGGAAGATCCTTAGACAAGGTTATTACTGGTCCACCATGGAGGAGGATTGTATTGGCTTCGTCCGGCGATGTCACAAGTGTCAAATTCATGCAAATCGCATGAACATCCCGCCGTCAAAGCTATACAACATGACTTCGCCATGGCCGTTTTCTGTCTGGGGAATTGATGTAATCGGAGCTGTTACGCCAAAGGGGTCAAATGGGCATGAGTTCATCTTGGTAGCGATAGATTATTTTACAAAGTGGGTCGAGACCCAATCTTATGCAGTGTTGAAGGCTTCGCATGTAGCAAAATTTATCAGAAACAACATTATCTGTCACTACGGGGTCCTAAATGAAATCGTTTCAGACAATGGTTCCCACTTCAAAAAGGAGGTGATCGATTTGTTGGAGAAATACAATGTGGCTTTTCATAAGTCGTCTACTTACCGGCCGCAAACCAACGGAGCAGTTGAGGCCGCCAACAAGAACATCAAGCGCATACTACAGAAGATGGTGGAAACCTATCGGGACTGGCCAGATAAGCTGCCGTTTGCTCTGTGGGGCTACAGGACTTCAATCAGAACTTCTACCGGGACGACTCCGTACTCATTGGTTTATGGGATGGAGGCTGTTCTGCCTATTGAGATTGAGGTCCCGTCATTACGAGTATTGGCCGAGTGCCAGATAGCTGAAGCGGATTGGCGGCAAAACAGATTTGAGGAACTCATGCTTTTCGATGAAAGAAGACTGAAGGCACTGTACCACATCCAAGGTTATCAACGCAGAATCGCCCGGGCTTTTAACAAGAAGGTTAAGTCCAGGAATTTGAAAGAAGGAGATTTGGTACTCAAAGACAACCGAGCTCCCATCCACGACCCAAGGGGCAAGTTCAGACCCAATTGGACTGGTCCCTATATTATCAAGTCAATCTGGTCAGGTGGAGCTGTGGTTCTGATGGACTTAGATGGCTTAGAGTTTTCTCAACCGATCAACATGGATAAGTTGAAGAAATACTACCCCTGAGAGGCTCGCTAGGCCAAAAACCAGAAAGGGCGACCTAGGCAAAATTCAGAGCATAGAAAATTTGAAATTATAAAAACTGAGCTCGCGAGGTTGAAAACCCGCAAAGGACGGCCTTGGCAAAAGTTAGAGCGCAAAAGGAGAGTAAAAATACCCGAGCGAACCTAAGCCTGAACTACGTAAGGCTTGATTCCCATTTATGGGATACGTAGGCAACTTCATCCTGAAGTTCAGCCCCAATCTTTTCCCCGATCAACTTTGTCCATCTGATCATCTCAGCCATCTCTATTCATCAGCATTTATCGTGATCTCCGGTACAGTGTTGTTCAGACTAGGGGCAACTTTCCGTTGCAATGAAGTGTTGCGGCTCCATCCAGACTAGGGGCAACTTTCCGTTGCTATGAATCGCCGTGGCACCATTCAGACTAGGGGCAACTTTCCAGTTGCTAGGATCTGGGGTTGTGCATCTCAGTGACAGATCTCAGGCGTGTCCAATTCTGATCCATATCGAAAATAGTTTTGAAAAGTTTTAATAAAAGTTGACTTTGTTCAAATTAATCTTTTCACAACTAAGACCATCTTTGGACCAAAACGGAGAATTTTCAGTGCCACAACCTTCAACTTCTTTGATTTCAAAACAGAGTTCTCTCGCTCTTGCATACAATTGAAGTTACTTTTTATTACACTCATAATGAAAACTTGAAAGTACTAATAAAGCAATAAATCTGGGGCATAGTCAAGTCAGATGTCCCTGCGCCCCCTGCCAGAGCTAGTTGAAGCCTCTGATGCCAACTTAGGCCCAGTCTGTGCTTCTTCGTTGAGCCAATCCCAGCACTCGTCAGATAAAGTGCAACTGAAAACAATGGCAGGGGATAGGAGCTCTCTAGCCCTCCAGGCCGTAGTATGTCGAGCAAGGTGTGCACCTCGAACCGGGGAAAGTGACCGGATATTCAATCCCCTCCGGAGGGCAAGTCTGATCATGACCAAATTGGCGCAGAATACGGAATGGGAAATAGAATACACAATGGGTCAAGCCAATCAACCGGATCCCAGTATCCTGGAACATGCTATAGCTCATCGCCGGAAGGTTAAGCCAAGGACAGCGCCAAGCAATGCGTTCAGCTGACAAGTTGCACATCCATTCAAACCACCATCCCTCATCAAGGGCGTCAACCAGGCGTGGTCAAAAGAAGTAACCGCGGGCTGAGTAAGCAGGGCAAGAGTCCACAACTTGCAATTTATCCATCAACCATATCTGGGGAAGGATGAAAAATGAGAGATTAAAGAATAGAGAGATGTGCGATGAGAGAAAAGTAAGATAAGGGTTTTGTGAGAAAAAATCGAGCCCGAGGGCCGAGTGATGTGAGCAAACACATATGTGAGCTTGGGTGGGAAACATTACCTGCAGCAGTAGTGGACTCCCTGCAAACCTGGTTGTCTCTTGGCGGTAGAAGGCATCCAAACCTAGCAGCGTCTCGGCCAATGTCATGGCGATCTGACTCTTTCCTTCCCTCAAGCCTTGAGCGACTTCAATCAAACGGATGCTAGCCCCTACGGAGCCCGATACAAACAGAAAATGAGATAACACGCACAAACAGAGGGCATGTTGTCGGAAACCTTGCCAATGATGGTTGTCGGTCACCCAAGATCGAGAATCGGTAGATCAGGCTCGGGATATCCAACATGCCATTACCAATCAGAGATCGAGCATCATGCGCGTTGAGACCGCACATCCGCCCTAAAGCTTGGGCATGGCCGAAACGAGACTGAGGCAAGATCTCTTCTGAGCGTTCAGACTCCATCAAAGCTTGAAAATCTTCGAAAGTAGGACATACCTCTTGCCCTCCGAAGCTGAAGACGTGCGTTGCCGGGTTCCAAAATCTCACTGCGGCATGGAGGAAAGGAAGGTGCAATGGAGTCCGGCCCAGCGTAAATAGTGCATTCAAGCTGAAACCCCGAAAGTTCAACTTTTCCGAGCCGTCCAGAGAAGAGATCCAAGATGTGAGATTTTCTTCGAGAAATGCCTCCATTTTTGTGCAAAACGGTGATGAAATGAATAAGTTCCAAGGTTGGGGCTTTTATAGGGGGTAAAACACTATTCAAAGGACACGTGTCAAAATTCTGGGGGTTGCGGGAGAGGTGGCCGGCTGGCCATCTATCCTAGTAGGCCGGCCACCCTCTAGTCTCCAGATGCAAAATATGTCCGGCCGCGCATTGGTCTTGTTTTGCCCTCCGGAAGGGAGTCTGAAGCATTTCTAGGCATCGGGAACGTCGAAGGCCTCCATTTCTCTCAATTTCGGATACGTTCCATCATCCAGATCGTCCGTTCGAAGTACGCTTTGTTGTATTTTTGCTTATCGAGTTGTTGTTTTGTTTATCGAGTTGTAAGTTTTGTCGAGCTGTCGCATTTTGTGTTTTGAGTTGTTACCTTTTTTGTTTACACAATTTTGTTAAGTCTTGTTTATCGAGTCAGTAACATTGCTGTACTTTGCTTATCGAGTTGTAAACTTGCTAAGATTCTGTTATTTCTTAGTGAGTCGAGTTTTTTCGATTTGTTGCGTTGATTCATTACCTGACCCGGTAAATACACAAGGCACATTTTCATTCAATTCCATTTTGTGCAAAATGATGCGATGCGATGCTAAGAACTTCAAATACAAACATCTTTTCAAAAAGCTGTTTCATTCTATCATGTTTTACAACAAAATAAAGGTACAAGTTTTATAGGAAATAAAACTGCCTAACAATATGCAAAGTGGTACAAACTACTAGCAAAAAGTAAAATAAAGCAGGAAATAACATCAACATCCTCGGGAACGGGAATGAGGAGGCCCTCTCATCCTCTTCTGCGGCATAACCTCTGCACCATCATCACCATCCGGGTCAGAGCTATCATCCTCCGGATCCCCCTCAGCCTCGTCTCCACTCCCGGAACCAAGACCGGAGCCTCCCTCCCCAGCGGATGTCTCTGACTCACGGTCTGCGACCTCTTCCTCCTCCTCCTTCTCAATAATGGGTGCCCTACGTTGCGAGACGACCCTGCTCCTCGAGCTCCTCGAGAAGGCCTAGATGGCCTAGCTCCCTGAGAAGGCCTGGATGGACCAGCTCCTCGAAAAGGCCCAGATGGCCCAGTACCTCGAACAGGTCCAGTACCTCGACCTCTCTGAGAAGGCCCGGGTGGCCCGGCCTGCGGCGAAGCATACACGGGAGGCATCTGAAAATGAAGAGTTCAATATATCAGTTCAAATATGAAAAGCAGATGCAAGTACAATATGCGAATGGGGTGTGTGCCAGATGTGCTCTACACAGCCTATCAATACAGCAAGATGTTCAAAACTAGCGTGTCACCAGAAATATGCTAAATACAAGGAAGATGGACAATACCTGCACACCCATGATGGCCATCTGTGCCTCCCTCCGTAGGATCATGCCCTCGAATGTGGCCAGCATCCCGAGCAACTCTTCTGTGTACTCAACCGGAGGCTGCAAATACAAATGCAAAACTATCAGTGAGGGAATGAATGTCCAAGTAAACTGATTGATAAATCAAAGCTGTAAAACATACCGGGGGTGAATCAGGATCCCAGACATATCTGTGGTCAGGAAGAGGAGGCTCTAGCGGGACCTGGTAAGGAGTCCCGAACCGCCAACTCGTCAACTCGGTCGGCATGTCTGGCCACCCAGGATGATGATAAAGAGACGGAGGGATCGGAGGAATCGAACTACCTCTACCCCTGGATGCACCAGCCCTGCTAGAGGAAGGGATATCCGTAGCACCGGCCCGACTCGACGACGGTACATCAGTATGCCTCCGTGGCGGAGCACGCACTCCCGTCAAGGGGGGCATCAGATATATGCGACGATAGGTGGCGTAGTCCCCCTCCATGAGATGTAACAAAGCATCGGTGCCCTGCATAGCACTAATGACCTCCTGGGCAGAGAGTCTATCGGCAGTCCGCATAGTGGCTGGAGGTACAGCAGGAGGGTCTTGAGAATCGTACCCCCACACCTGACGCAGGAAGCGTTCCCCCAGGAACCATGCCCTACCAACTAGTCCTTTGAGCAGGAACCTATACTGGGAATTACTCAATCCTCCGGGATACGAATGTCGGAGACCGTCACCAAAGACCGCCCAGGGCTGCCAAGTAATCTGCGGATAACCGATGCATAAATCGATCAGAAATCAGGAATATACAGGGCAGATCAAAGATGAAAATGAAAGGAATTGAGAGTTCTGAAATACCTCTGTCGCCCGCACGGTATCAAAATACTGTCGCAAGTAGAAGAGAGTCTCTCGAGCTCTCGGTCGGTGCTCGCCCTCGAATACCAGTGAAAACGGAGTTGTAAGGAGTCCTGCCACCTCCATCTCCGGGGCTAATGTGGGAAAGTATACGTACACCCATAGCTGAGAAAAGCAGCGCAGAATATGAATACAAAGTGCTAAAGGCAGAATACAGAGTGTAAAGTGCGCCGTGTGTGCAATGAACAAGTAATAAGGAGCAGAAATGTAAATCAAGAGGACAGAACGTACCTCCCAGGCTCTCCAATAGCCGCCAAGTAAGTCTCCCATGAGAGGTCGCACCCATGTAACAATAGAGGGTAGCCAGGCCAGCGCCACCCCAGTCATATCGACTAACCTGTGATAGGTCCACCAGGGCACTCAGAAGATACAACCCAACAGTGTTCCCCCTATCGGCAAACAGAGTGGTGCCAAAGAGAAACATAAGGAAACCCCGGGTATACTGCTCAACCTCCTCGGGAGACTCAGGCTCCATCTCCAGCCTCCAAAAACGGGAAGAGAACCAGGTGTACCGGACTCTCCCGGAAGCTCTGTCTACAGGTGGGCGAGCCCCCAATAGATGTGTCCAGGCGGCCTCCCACTCTCCCATATCCTCGTCATAAGGTATGGGCCAACCCATGTCTAGGCCAAGGAGTATGGCGAAGTCCAAATAAGTCATGGTCATATGCCGGTGGCGAAAAAGTGGAAGGAATTGGTGGTGTCCCACCATCTCCACCAAAGCAGCTAACAAAGTCCTCTGGCAGACAACGTGATAATCCCACGCACGTTCGAACCTGTTAGATCGACCAGATCCGACAGCCTCTGAAGCTTCGGCGTACAGTCCCTCATGCGGTAGAGCCGTATCCTCGTACGATGCGAGAGCCGCCCTGCATTTAAGAAGGAATACATGTGTTCAGTACACAATGAAATAGCTGTGTGCAAATGAAATGAAATAGCTATGTGCAAATGAAATTACTCAGTGGGCTGCGTGTTCAAATCTCAATCGATGGTCATGTGTTCACTCCAACTGGGTCACGTGTTCAAGAACTGTTTTGGGTCACGTGTTCAAATCTCAATCAAGGCTGTGTTCACTCCAAATCTAGGTCATGGTTCAAGAATCAGATTTTGGGTCATGGTTCAAATCTCAATCACTAGGTCATGGTTCACTCCAAATCTGGGTCATGGTTCAAGAACTGTTTTGGGTGCGTGTTCAAATCTCAATCGATAATGCGTGTTCAAGAACTGTGGTTTTGGGTCATGGTTCAAATCTCAATCGATCATGCGTGTTCAAGAACTGTGGTTTTGGGTCATGGTTCAAATCTCAATCAATGTGTGTGTTCACTCCAACTGGGTCAATGCGTGTTCAAGAACTGCGGTTTTGGGTCATGGTTCAAATCTCAATCAGGTATGCGTGTTCACTCCAAACTGGCTGCGTGTTCAAGAACTGTGTTTTGGGCTACGTGTTCAAATCTCAATCAAGGTGTGTGTTCACTCCAAACTGGGTCGCGTGTTTAGTAACTGTGGTTTTGGGTCAGCGTGTTCAAATCTCAATCATTAGGTCAGTGTTCACTTCAACTGGGTGCGTGTTCAAGAATTTGTGTTTTGGGCTGCGTGTTCAAATTCTCAATCAAATGTGTGTTCACTTCAACTGGGTGCGTGTTCAAGAATTTGTGTTTTGGGTGTGTTCAAATTCTCAATCAAGGCTACGTGTTCACTTCAAATCTGGCTACGTGTTCAAGAATTTGTGTTTTGGGTCGTGTTCAAACTCTCAATCGATCAAGGTGTGTGTTCACTTCAAACTGGGTCGTGTTCAAGAATCGAGTTTGGGATCGTGTGTTCTACTCTCAATCAAGGGGTGTGTTCACTTCAAATCTGGGTGCGTGTTCGTAAAAATCGAGTTTGGGATCGTATGCTCGCTTCTCTACTCTTCAATCGCAGGGCCGTGTGTTCACCATCAACTTGACCGCGTGTTCGTAATATCGAGTTTGGGATCGTGCGTTCTACTCTACTCTCAATCGATGTGGGCCGCGTGTTCGCCATCAACTTGAACTGTGTTCGAAAATCGAGTTTGGGTGCGTGTTCTACTCTTAGTCAAGATTGTGTCTTGGTGTTCGCTTCAAAATTCGGCCGTGTGTTCGATTTAATCAGTGTTTGAGCCGTGTGTCCAATTCTTAACTAATGTGTACCATGCGTTCACAATCAATCAGTCAGTGAGCCGTGTGTTCAGCAATTCAAGTGTTTGACTAACACGTTCAGGATGCAGGCAAAGTACTATGTCATAAGCTAAAACTGTGTGTCCAAGCATGGCAAAGCTACAGAATGCACGAAAAATGCAGAGAATAGAGTAAAATACCTCTCGTGCATCGTGAGAGAGGTGCTGCTCTGGCTCTCGCAGAAGTAAATCCCCGGGTGCCCGGTCGTTGAACCCAGAGAAACGGCGAAAACGTTCATGAGCGTATGTCTTGGGGCGTATCTCCCGGGAATGAAAGGGCGGACTCTCGGGGGCAGTGTCATAATGTCAAAATCATCCCCGGCGCCTGGATGACCTCCGCCATGAGGGTAATCACCCGCCATTTCAAGAAATCTGCCAAAAGGAGCAAAAATGAGCAAAATGAGCCAAAATTAGAAAAAGTCAACAAAAGTCAACTCCCGAGAAAATCTTCCAAATATTGAGACAAACTTACCTCAAGTGGCGAAAATGAGAAAAGAAGCCCCGAAATCAAAATTTAGTCGGCTCAAAGTGCTTAAAACTGAAAGATTTCGCGAAAACAACTTGCGTGGAAGGCCGAAAAGCGCGTATAAAATGCAGATCTGAAGAGAAAAATGGTCAGGGGAGCAAGGGAAGGAGTTTTCACAGCTTTAGGAGTGATTTCGGATTGAATGGGCAAGGGAATATATAGAAATGAGAAAAATGACCAAAATGCCCCTACTTTTGGGCAGGTGGCCGGCCGGCCACCTTTTCTGGCTGGCCGGCCATTTTATTTTCCTTCCCTAGCCGGTGGCCTCCCCAAGGGCAACCACCTGGCCGGTGGTGGTCCCCACACCCCCCTCTAGCTCTCTGCAAATTTTGAGGAAGATCGGAGTTCCCGGGACCTGAAAAAGTTCAAGAAAAGTGCACTTTCTGGCGCGAAATCGCTCCGCCAGAATATCAGCTGCAATTTCTGACATGTGTCTCATCATCACTCATCAAAATCAAGGTGTATCCTTTTCAAACATGTTGTAACCTCTCCGGGAGGTGAATCAGAGGCCGCGATCAAGTTGCCTTCGCCGAAATGCGCGTTTCCCAGCTCATCGTTTCGCAACAAACGAGCGCCCTGATTTATGCTCGTTTTGCATTATTTTGCATATAACTTGCATTCTTATGAGCATTTTGCATTGTCATGCATGATTCCTTGATGTACCATACCTCTATGCTTGAGCATGCGTTGTCACGCACGTTCCTTTCTTGCATTACGATGCATTCACTCGCCGACACTGCGTGTGTCAAACTTTCGGAACCACAGGAATCGCATTGAATGTATGTTGTTAGCATGTTGTTCTTGTTGAATTTCTCTCTTTTGCAGGCACGATATTGTATGTACGGTTCATTTGAGGCTGGTGCGACCAGACTAATCGCGCAGGTATCGTATCTTCTCCGTGTGAGACGCGACGAGAGTTGAATGATTCTCCGCATTCCTAACTGCATGAAATGTAGTTGTTGCTTTGCATTCTTGCTTAAAACTGTTGCATCTATTTGCGAATACTTGCCTCATTACAGCTTCCTGCATTTGCATGATCATTTGGCTCTGTGCATATCATTTGCATTTCCCCCCCCCCCCCCCGCGCGCCTGCGGGCACATATCTCTGTTCATCTTGTATGATTGTCTAAGTCTTCAGCCTTGTCAAAAATGGGTCGTCTCTAGGCTTTGACATTTACTCCCGTCACTTCTTGACTTCCGAAGTTCACAAAGAGGGCAATCAGAGACACCCCATTTTTGACCGACCTTAAGACTCGGACGTCACCGATTGATCGCTGTGATGTTGCATCTTGTGCTTGTTCGAAGTCTCGAGTCTCGTAGGCGCCCGCCTCCGGACTTAACCCTCTTCTATGCCTTGCCTCGGTTTGCGAACCGGACTCGGTTTTCTGCTTTTCTTTCCTGAGGGAAGGGAGAGGTTCCGTAAACCATCTCTCAGTGGCCGTGGGCTACATTTCGGGGCCGAAGGCCATTTTGCCCATTTCGAGTCTTGTTCCCTTGCTGAGCCACGTCAGAGTGCCTCGGTTCGGGACCACCCAACCATCTCCGATTTCTCCAGTTTCTGGCATACATCTCATTTACTCCCTTTCAAGGGACACTGGGCTTAACAGCCAAACACCACTTTCGTTGCTTAACGGCCGGTTTTTGGGACCCCGAACTGCGTGTTCTGGCCCCCGAGCTTTCGTTTTGCATCGGTTTTGTTTCATTTTTGGCAGGTACCTCTGTTTTATCATAAGGAAGGTCACTGGAGGGTGGGAGGACAGCAATTGTCTCAAAGAACCGCTTATGCTCCTCCAGCGCCCGGCGCCTGCTTTTTCTTCCTGCTAATGTTGAACACCCTAGGACCATTTTCTTCGAGCCAAAACCACATATTTGTGTTGTACACACATGGGAGGACCCTAAAAAATGGTGCTCGGCTAGTAATTCTTATTTTCATTTTTGGACCTCTCCTAGAGGTGGCTTGTTGTCTCTCCTGCTTCAGAGTTGTCAAATTCCAACCACAGGGCCTTATTGTACACACATGGGAGGACACCACCCTTTGGTGCTCGACCAGTAATTTTCACTTCCCATTTTTGCCCTTGGCCGGCCGGCCATAGGGGGTGGCCGGCCGGCCACCTCCAGCAAAAGTGGCTAGCCGGCCTGCATCCTCACTTTGTGTTCATTACAGCTGTATAGTTGTTTCTCCAAAATATCTTGGCATCCGGGGGATATTTTGAGAGGGAAAGCTTGGGTGCATTTCCCTGCTCTTTTACACCCCCTTCTTGGCCTTTATAAGTGGCTGGCCAGCTCCTTCATTAGGGTTAGAAAAACTCTCCTTAAGAGCTCATATGCATTAGCCTACATCTCCCTCTCCAAAAACCTCCAAAATCCCTAAGTTTGGTGCCATTTCTTCATCAACACCAAGCACTACCTTCACCACTTCCATTCCAGCAGCAAGGGAAGGTTTTTCATAGGCTAAGAAGCAACAAACTCAAGCCAAGAAGCAACCAAAGTGTAGTCTTCAAGGGTAAGTCACTATTTTCCCTTTTCTAGCACTTTCTTGCCTCATTTCTGAAGCCTACTTGCTTTTTGTTTTGAGCTCTGACCTTAACTGAAACTAGGTCTATTTTGAGCTATTCTTCATGTTTGTTCAGGGCTCAACCCTGTTTGAGCCCTCTATGATGCACTTGCTTCAATATCATCTTGTATGCCAATATTTTGCATGCTTGTTCTAGCCTATGAGTGATCTGTTTTCGAGCATAATGTAAACTGTGAGTGGACCTATTTTGAGTCCCTCTTAAACATTGAAGAAGGGCTCAACCCTGTTTGGCCTCTCTATGATGCACTTACTTAATAATCTCTCATATTTACCGTAAATTTGCATGATTTGTTTGGACTATGTGTAGTCTGTTTTGGAGCATGTCATGAACTGTGAGTAAGCTTATTTTGTGTCCCTCTACAACATTGTAGAAGGGATAAACCTTGTTGGGGGTCTCCATATGGTGCTTGTCTTTATATCTCTCTTTGGCCCCCATTTTGCATGCCTTTTTAGGCCTATCTAGCTTCTGTTTTCGGCCACCATCAGTACTGAAAATATCCATATTTTTGCCTTCTTGTCATGTTTTGTTGAGGGTCCAAGACTGTTTAATAAATGTAAGGCCTACCTCATGTTCTAGCCTTTGTTGGCTTCATTCTTGCATGGCATTTTTAGCAAGTTTTCATACTGATTTGAGGGATGTCATAAACTTCAAATGTGCATATTTTTGGTTTCTCATCAGTGTTGTAGAACTGTATTTTTCAGTTTGAGCATTGCGTATACCATCTGCTTCATTATTCCTTTTTTCCCCCATTTTTGCATGCTATTTTTGCCATACTTGTGATTGTTGTTTGGCCATGCTTTGTACTAAAAAAATGCTAGTTTAGGGACTGCCTAGCATCCGTCTTTACACTTCATGTTCATATTGTGCATGTTTGGCATAGCTGCAAGTCATTTCGGGTACTCAGCATAGCATTTCGGGCATCGGGTGTAATTTTGCTATAATTCGGGGGCTGTTTTTGCATCATTTTGGTTGCTGAAATTTGCATTTTCCATATGCCATATGCCACATCTCATTTCGTATGCCATTTCATGCCTTAGGGTCATTGCCTCGGTTTGCGTGTCCACGGGCACGCATTTCGAGGCATCTCATTTTTTCATCCTCCGGCGTCCTATGTGAGTGTGGCTGAGGCCCTCTCATGTTGGTATAAGCCCATCATTGCATTTGCATGCCATTTCATGCCTTAGGGCCATTGCCTCGGTTTGCGTGCCTGTGTGCACGCATTTCGAGGCACTTTATTTTCATCCGACGGCCTCTCATGTGAGTGTGGCTGAGGCTCGCTCATGTTAGTGTAAGTCCATTTCGTATTCTGTATGTCATCTTAGTCTCATTGCATTCCGTATGCCATTGCCTCGGTTTGCGCGCCCGTGTGCACGCATTTCGAGGCACTTCATTTTCATCCATTGGCCTCCTGTGTGAGTGCGGCTGAGGCTCGCTCATGTTGGTGTAAGCCCATTATGCATCGCATGTCTCATTTTAGTCTCATCACATCGCGTATGCCATCGCCTCGGTTTGCGTGCTCGTGCGCACGCATTTCGAGACATCTCATTTTAGCATCATTGCATTCCGTATGCCATTGCCTCGATTCGCGTGCCCGTGCGTACGCATTTCGAGGCACTTCACTTTTATCCGACGGCCTCTTATGTAAGTGCGGCTGAGGTCCACTCGTGTTAGTGTAAGTCCAATTGCATTGCGTATGCCATTTCATGCCTTAGGATCATCGCCTCGGTTCGCGTGCCCGTGTGCACGCATTTTGAGGTATCTCATTTTCATAGCATTGTGTACGTTAGGATTGCATATTAGCTGCATTTCATGCATATCATGCATATTGCATCGTGTTCGGGATAGGAGTTACCGCACGGAAGCGAGGCGCTGCAAGTGACGGAACGGGCCTCAATTCCGAAGTCACCGACACTCCGGATTACCCATGATGGAGTTAGGTTTTGTTATAGCATTCATCTGCATTCACCCCATATTGAGTTGTGCAATCCGACTCCTCGGCCATCATGCATCGATATGCGTGATTGGTGGCACGAGGATCGAGGCATGCATATATTTGTGAAATACATTGCTGTGCCCCTCTTCTGCTCTCTGTTACAGCAAAACGAAGAATCAGCAACTTTTCGAAGTCTGGCACGCATTTTGAAAAACATTGCAAACAGAGGCTAATTGGGGCATCCCAGTGTATTTCCGCGCAAGGCAGCCCAACATGCATTCATTTCATTATCCGGAGCAGATTCAAGGCAGCCCTTGGCTTGTACGCCATTTTTTACAGCTTTCTTATTTAATTTGTTAATTAATTAGGAATTTGTATTTTTATTTCGGGCTGTATTATTCTTTCATTTGGGACTGTATTATTTATTCGGACCCTCTGCGCGAGGGCATAATTGTAATAAGTGTGGGTGAGTGTGATGTATGTCTTCCAACCCCACGTCTTTCTTCCCTTTTATTTATCCGCTTACGATGGTTAAATATAGGGCATATTTCAATTAGCATACAGTATGACAGTATGTTTGCATCATTCATCTGTTTTGCACGCACCGGGCTCGGCGCATCATACAAACTGCATTTGTATTTCAATTCCAAGTTGAGTACTTGATAGCTGTTGCATTCCATATGCCATGTTTAGAATAGCCGAGCCTACTATAGTTGCATTTTTGCATGTGTTGCATTAGGCATTACAGTATACTTAGGATCATGCATGATTTCTAATCAGTTTTCTGTTTTGGCTTGGAGTACTCGGTGAGTTTTTACGCTTTAGCATCCTTGCATGTGTGTGAGTGACTGCCATGAAAAGCATGCTTACCATGAGGCTACGTGCTTATGTGATATAACTGCCTTAAATGCCTGTGGGTGGAGGTTGAGTTACTTGAATTGGGACAATTCATCAAATGCTTGTTTTAAGCCCACTAGATAGTGGCAAAATCACGTTTTTTTTCTAAGCCCATCTGAGGGTGGCAAATCCACGTCTTAGCCTACCTGCGGGTAGCACCATCAAACCATTTTCAAACAAACAGACATGAAATGTTTTGTTCCAATTCAGACGATTCAGTCTATACTTGTATGTTGTGCGCATCACATAGTAACCTAGGCTAATAACCGGAATAAGAACTCACAATGTTTTCAAAAACAGATATCATGGTTAGTAGAGGCCGGTCTTTGACCGGGCGAGCGGGGGTGCTCACGAAGTGACCTTCCCCAATCGTACCCAAGTTCCCGAGCCGAGGCAACTTTGGTGATGACGGACACGTGGCCTTTGGCACCGAGTCAGGGTTTCCTAAATTTCCCATTTTAAAATATTTAGGTGGCGACTCTGTATCTGGCGAAGCAGTCCATGTTTGGCACTTCTTTCAAAAAAATCTGTTTTCAAAACGATTTGCCGGATTTGGACTCTTCGGTTCAAGATTGAGAACCGTGACATTTGAGTCCTTCGAACTGTAGTGACCCAATATCGAACCAGAACGGGGGAGGACTCGCACTCCCTTCTCCCGGGATGCGTTCGGGGACGTCTACAGTATATCAGTTCATAAAATCACTTTTCTCAGTCACTTTTTCACCTCTCACGCTATCTCTAAACACTTCAAAACCCTAGATCTAGACACACACTCTCTCTCTAAAACTTATTTTCTCTCTACAAAAACACCAAGATCTAGTGATTTCTTCACCCTACTCCCTTTGTTAAAATTGTAGAACACTTTGTGGGCTCTCTTTTCATCCGAACAAAAGTAGATTTCGGCTTCTTTGAGGTTTCTCCACTCTCTCCTTGGTCTTTTAGCTTCGAAGTAGGGATTCTCCACACTCTAGAATGGGTTTTGCCTTTGCTATTTGCTATTTCAAAGGGTTATAGTGGTTTGGGGGTTTTGGGCAAAAAACCTAGGGTTTGAAATCAAAATGTAAAAGAGGGGTTTTCAAATGGTTTCTTGAAAAATGTTGTGATTATGAATTTGGGGTTGATATATGTTGAAATGAGATATTTCTTGCATTGAAATGAATTTTCAAAGAGACAGGTGTTTTCCCCTAAAATGTAAATGTTGAGATTGTAAAGAGAACATGGAATTGATATTGGAAATTGTAAAATTGAATTGATGATAATGATGAGGTTGGAATTGGATATGTATTATCACTCCCATTGAGATTTTAGAAAAGGGTATCTTTAATGGAAACTTATTTATCTGTTAGAGATATTTGTTTTAGGCTATTAGTGGAGGATAGTTATGATTATTGCAGAAATTGTATGAGGATTAGGTGAACTAAAACTAAAAGCTCATCCATTTGGTATTGAGCATTGTTGTATATTGATTAATACATTGAAAATGTATATGATTTTGAGAAAAATTGGTGAATTTGGGAAGAAGGTGTGTAATACCAAAGTTAAGTTGGCCTGTGTATCCAAGGTGAAAGTCCCAAAAATCGCACGTATACATGGATGTCGATCTCGCGGACGAAATATCCATAAAATGGCAATAGTAGTGCTTGTATAAACTACGTTTACATTGGTCCCATTTGACGGTTTCCCAAGGACGAAATATGTCAGACCCCTAAATTTTTGTAAATCCTAGTAAGACCCATACTTTTGAATTATTATAACAAAAACCCTTAGTTCCCCGTTAATTTGCAGAATTAACCCTAGAACTGAAAACGTATCACGAATAGACTCATACAAACCCTGATTGAACCCGGAACTTAGGAATCATTTCTAACACCCTAATACTGATTAATTGACTCCGTAAATATGGAATTACCACTTAAAAACCCTAGGCTTTTTCGGTCTTTATCACGTTCGTCGGTTGATCACCTTTTTATTTGAAACAAGAAATCCAAACCGAATTAGACTCTCTAATCCTAATTTAATTTAATTCTACACTAAAATAAATGTTCCAACTCATAAATTAAACCCAAAGCCCTCACATTTTTATTAAATCAAAAATTGACCCCAAACAAGAACCATTATATATTTATATATACACTTGTACCCTAAAATCTTTTTATTATGTTTTACAAATTCCAAGAATTGTACACCAAAATATATATATATATATATATAAAGTCCCTCAAATCTATCTCACATGGCCAGCCATTACCTTGAAAATACAATGAATGTACTTTTTGAGATAAGTTTGCATAAATTATGGAAAATATCTTTGACTTGGTACAAACTTTTATATGTATATATAGCTAGGTTGGTTTGATTAGGAGGAAAACCCTCACTAGATCATGTTTAGGAACCTAATTAAGGCTTCTAAACTTTCACTATTCCAATGGATTCAAACTAAATCCAAAACATCCCATTTAATTCCAACCAAAGGGCATTTTGGACCTTTCACACCAATTTTTCTATATAAGCAACCCCTCCCTTAGCACTTTACATATAAGAATACACACACACACACACACACTATATTCAGCTGAGAGAAGAGAGGGAGAAGGGTGAGCTTGGTGGAAGATGGGAGAGGAAGAGAAGTTTGCTAGTAATTCCAACATGCCTCAAGTAAGCTGCAACACAACTCTCTCTTATTTTTCCTTACAAATATATGCTCTTAGAAGTTTTAAACATTTATTTTAGATGTGTTTTGATGGTACTTTTGTGTTAAAAATGAAAGGAATTGAGCTTTGATTCTACCCTTCTTGTATTTCTCTTAATCGGTATAAGAATACATTTTTCTATATCAATCTCTCAAAATTTCCAAAGGCACGCCTTCACCTTAAATTTATGAGTTTAATACATATTATTGAGCATGTTTTCATTACAAGAGAAGTGAAAATTTTTCCCTAGTCGACCTCTTTTCTCACCAACTTTCTTATTGCAAGAACTGTGCCAGAAAAATCTGTTTTACAACCAACTTTCAAAAAATTATAGAAAAATGTAGAAATATCTTCTGGACCTAAATTTCATGTTTAACTCTTCCTTAAGGAGTTATATTTCAAGGAAAATTGGTTTCATTGAAAAAGAGTGAGCGGTTTGTGAGAAAATCCAATTTTCGTAACAGTCGACGAATCTGGATGGAGCTGGAGTATTTCTGAAATATCTAAAAATCAGGAGAAGCTATTCAATTTTTGAAAAATGTTCTGAAAACTATATAAAATTCTCTACGAACCATAGAAAGGCTGGATTTTGGAAAAATCTGAAATAGTCCTTTTAATCTTGATCTTTAAGTGACTCTAAATGTGGAAATTCTGTTTACATTGATATTTTGTGCTCTTGACTTTATGGATATGCTCACTTTTGTATAATCATGTATTGGTATGATATTATACATGTCATGGCTATGTATTTTTTCCTTGATGATGCTTATATTTATGAATTACTTGTGCTAACTACTTAAGACATGTAACTCAATAGGAAACTTAATTGGGATGGTATTGGGTTTTCGATCTCTTGAATAATGAAGAGATGATAATGTGTTATGGATTCATGGGATGTGTTCTCTAATTGAAGGAAAGTCTTGCACCAGAGGTTGTATCGGAACCCTTGAATAGATTGGTTGTATTCGGACCCTAGGTGCTTCTGGTGGATAAGGTTGGGGGAGGGTATAGGCAAGGCCCTTATTTTACCATCTCTTTTGAGGTCCTCGGTTGGCGCTACACAGTATATAACAGTTGGTAGGCATCCGGGATAAGGTCTACAAAGTAGCAAAAGAGGAAGTATGGCGAATAATCTGAGTCCAATTCTTGTGGTTGGGAGGATGAAATCTCTTTAAGGGATTTCTAGAATACTAACCACTAACATTGTAGCCTTTGTTATCTATTTGAATGTCATGTTCCTTTCCTCTATTATTGAAATTGTTATTATTGACTCGAATATCATGCTTCACTACTAGATTGTTATAAATACATTGGTGTATTGAATTGGGAAAAAAGGACGGGATGTGTGCGCATTTACTGGGCATTCAAAGCTCATGGCATTTCATGACAGGTATAGATGACTATTAAACCAGTCGAAGGCAACGTTGAAGCATTTGAGGACGTACGACTACCATAGGAGGATTAGAAACTAGTTTGTAAACGTGTTGTGAGATTGTAAGTGATAGATCCCATGTTGTATTTAAGACTTGATTTTATAATTATTATATGTCTATACATCTCTTTTATACAACCTATTCCTTATTTTCCGTCAACTCATGTAGACTTTGTGTTAATACATTGATAAGATCTGTCAAAAATGTAGCTTTGCTATCTAAGGAGATTGGACTTTGAAGGAAGGCTAGTTTGACTCCTCCGATCTTTCCTGGGATCTTACTTGGTTATTAATCAAAGGACTCATTAGTAATGTTTCCTACTTTGTAATCTTAGGTAAACCCTGTATTTATTTGTTATTATATTCTTTGATGTTCTCGATTTTTGGGGCGTCACAAAATATCCATGAAAGGTTGTGCTTGTTGAGATTCCCAAAGTTGTACTTCACTACCCTATTTACTATTGTAAAAGAGATAATTTGATGAAATGTGATATAAACTTGGCATGGCATGGTTTTGAAAGAAAATGTAAAACGTTTTGGCATAGGCATTGCGTATGCATTCACCTTATGACTTTGTCAAGATTTATACATTGTTTTGTAGTATTTCTACTAGGCTTTGGTTCACCCTATGTGGGAAAACCATTTTCAGGTGCTGGTGATATGCCTCCACCAAGGACTTAGCTTGAGAAGACTGTGGAGCTGAAGGCTTCTCGTTGTTATTTTGTATTTAAATTTTGTACAAGCTTAGAGCTTTAACTATATTGAGCTTAAGACTCACTTTTAATGTACTCAAGCATTGACTTAGAAAGATGTAAGCCATTAGGGCACATGGTTATCTGTTTAACTTTCCTTTCTTTTCACTATCTTGTAACACATGTTGTAGATTCAAGATGTACTATTATTGAATATATATCGCATGTATCACCTTTTGTATATCAAACTCTGATTAATGAAAAATAATCATTTCATTTATATTTCTATTTATTAGTTGTTATGAGATGGGTATATTGTGTTTATTTCGGGGTGTTATAACAGACCTCATCGGGGTGCTCAGGATGTTCCCGCGCAAGATGCTATTCCCCCATAAGAAGAAGGGGTTGGTCAGAACAATGTGGTTGGGCAACCAGGCCATGATGCAGTGGGGGTATTAGCCCGAGAGATGGCCGTGGCTCTTAGGGTGTCCATGGACATTCTTAGAGTGGAGCAAGTGGCTAAGACCATTGAGAGGGAGTTTAGGGCCTCTTTTTTGAAAAATGAGTTTTTCCGCTCAAATCTTGCAGAGTTCCATGGCGGTGCTGAACCATTTAAGGTTGATGAGTGGCTAGATCAAATCACAAAATCTTTTGAGATCTTAGACATCGTGAGGGCTAGCTCCGACTAACACTTGCTTCATATCAATTGAAATAGAATGCTAGCCAATGGTGGAAGTACGGCAAAGGCCTCATTGAGCACACTTAGGAGGCATTTTCTCATGCCTTTCAGGAGAAATACCTCCCTTCCACTGCAAGAAAGCGTGTGAGGAAGGAATTTGAGGATTTTGAGCAGCTTGATTCCACAGTGGTTGAGTTTGTGAAACTTGAACAACTTGATTCCATAGTTACCAAGTTGTGAACAATATATTTTTTTAAGAAAAACATTTTTTTTCAACTATCAAGTTGCGAACAAATTTTTTTTTTCTGATACTATAGTTTCGAATTCTTTCTATAATTTCGATTCTAATTTTTGAACTCATCTATTATTATTGTTTTGGGCATTGTCAACCTAACTTGTTTTATGTTTTTTCTTTCTACTCTTTAAGTTTTCTATTATTTGAGTCTTATCTATTGAAAATGACGGTTCAACTTTCTTTTAATGGAGATTTAAGTTTGGATGTGTATTACACAGATTTGGAAATTTTTATTTATTTATTTTTAAGGTAAGGGAGCAATTAAATTTTAAAAAAATCTCACCATCACAGATTGACCCACACAACTGAACAAAATAAAATATCATTGTCATGTTCAATATAGCTAAACATTGTAATGTTTATTTTTTATTTTTGACTTAGCAGTACTACTTGTGTACTAGATTGAACTACAATTTACTTCATTTAAAAATGGTGATTCAACTTTCTTCAATGGAAGTTGAAGTTTGGATGTATATACACAGATTTGTGTGTATTTTGGACGGCGTGCATACAAACTTTTTTTGTTAGAGTATATTTAGAATAAGAGATGTTTAAAACATTCATAAATTTTTTACAATTTAACCTATAATGATGTATTCTGACAAGTATTAATTTTTAATTGATTACACACTCAATAATATGGGACTCACTACCTTTATCACATCATTATGAATACATTTGTGAGTATAAAATGTAAGTTTTTAACATTATTATTAGAATAAAAGTGTATGAATTAAATATATATTACATATTTATTATTTTATTAGTGTGTGAATTGAGAATAATATGCACACAATGAAAATGTTGGGTTGATATAAAAGTTCCCCTGTCATGGTGAACCAAACTCGGTTGAGCTATTAACGATTCAATCGTGGATTTCAGTTCTTTTAAAAGTAAATAAATAAAAATAAAAAGTAAAATAATTAATTCTTATTTTAAACAATTTTTTAAGGTTGTTCGGATGTGGGTTGTACAAAATAGTCAACAAATTTAAGAACTGAACTAAGGGTTGTTTGGGATAATTTATATAAGTACATTTTTTAATTTTTTTGGTTAAAAAGTAAAAAATATATATGTATATTTGAGATAATTTTTTGACTTTTTACGAAAAGATATGTAATAAAATATTTATCTATCTATACTTACTATATATTAAGTAAAAAGGGATTTTTAAGTAAAAAGGGATTTTTAACCCCAAGTCTTGTGGGAGCTCCAATCTCCCAATCTAAATTTCTTGATTTTTTTATTTAAAAAAAAAATCTTAGCATTTATTAATTTCTCCCAACCCCCAAGTCTTACCCTCATAATAACACTTTAATACATTAAGAACAAGCATAAAAAAAATTCTTTGAAATCCAACACATAATTCTTTGAAAAGTCCTAACACATATGATTATTATCCCTCATAATAACACTTTAATGAATTAAGAACAAGTATAAAAAAAATTCTTGAAAAGTCTAACACATATGATTATTATTAAAATATTAAACTTTAATATAATATAATAAAAAAAAGACATTTAATTCCTTGAAAAGTCTAACACATATGATTATTATCAAAATATTAAACGTTAATATAATATAAAAAAGGAAAAAAAAAAAAGACATTTAAAAATCGTAATTCAAAAAAAAAATCTTAGCATTTATTAACTCCTTTCAACCCCCAAGTCTTACCCCCATAATAACACTTTAATGCACTAAGAACAAGCATAAAAAAAATTCTTTGAAATCCAATACATATGAATTCCTTGAAAATGCCCAACACATATGATTATTATCCCTCATAATTACACTTTAATGCATTAAGAACAAGCATAAAAAAAATTTCTTGAAAAGTCCAACACATATGATTATTATCAAAATATTAACTTTAATATAATATAATAAAAAAAAAGACATTTAATTCCTTAAAAAGTCTAACACATACGATTATTATCAAAATTTTAACTTTAATATAATATAAAAAAAGAAAAAAAGAAGGCATTTAAAAAAAAAAAGAAAAAACATTTAAAAATCGCAATTCACATATATATAGATAATTGTAAATACAATCCATACATAACACGGATAATATGCTAGTTATAATAAAATCAAAATGGCCATTTTAGCCTTGTTGACTTTTTGACTTTGAGTATTTGAATTCAAAGGGCAAAATAATAATTTTGCCCTTTGAGCTTCCCCCACAAGTTTTTCCAAATAGTATGGACTTTTACCCAATTTCTTTGGGTTGGTTTAATTCAAATTTTTAGTATTTGGTCTCTGGTTTTTAAAATCATCAATCTGGTAGGATTAGGTTAATCTTTAGTTTAGATCTCATCTAAACCGAATCAACATGAAAATTGAATATATAAAGTAAATTTTATTTATATTGACTTGTTTTCACTTAATTGGTTTATTACAATGAATTTTATTGTGTATAAAATAATCTCTCACATAAAAATCTTATTAAATTTAATTTGTATTGGTTGTATGTATTTCTGAATTCTACTTTACTATACTATTTACAGTTGTTGGCATGTATTAAATACTATTTGTTTATTTATTTGTATTATATTTAAATGTTAAAGATTTGTTTATTTTAATTATTTATTATTAATTGATTCACTAATTTCTTGTGTAGTATAACCATGGTTCCAATCTAAACTAACCCCAGTTACATTAAGTTGGTTAAAGTGCATGGTTGATTTGGTCTTCAATTGAAAATTTTGAAACTGATCATTTGGTCTTGAATTAAAAAATTATGATTGAATCATAATTGGATTCATTCCATATTTAATGTCAACCTGAACCAAATCAACCCATCCAAACCCTAATTTAGAGGCGAGTGGTTGTAATAAAAAAAATAAAATAAAATAAAAAATAAATTTAAAATTTACTTTTCTTACTTTTTTATATGAAAATTTTGATTTTTATAGTTAATAATGTTATTATACCCTTTTTAATAATTAATAAAATAATTAATGCACCTAATTTTTCTTTCTGACCTTTTGCTTTTGGTAAGGGCAATTGTTACCGACAATGTAAAAAATATTGTTTAAGCAATGCATGTATTTAACCTCTCGATAATAATTTTGTACGCCAATAATTTTGTACGCCAATCGAATTGTTTTTATAATTTTCTAAAATTTGTTTGAAATTATCAATTTTAAAAATCGAAAAATCTAAACTATCAATATCAAAACCATCATGTGTGTTCAACAATATAATAATTTTTTAAAGGATAAATTACACTGATCTCTCTTGAAATTTAGATAAAATACAAGTAATCTCATAATTTTATCATAATTATACTAACATTTTTTTTAGTAAGGTTAAAATGACAAAAACTAATACAAATAGTGTGAAAACATAAAAATCAACATAGAAAAATATTTATTTTAGTTTAAAAGAGATAACAATATTAATTTATCATTTATATAAGTAATGGATTATTGAATGAAAATTGAGCTAAATGTTCTATGAATTAGAACCTTAAGATATCCTAATGTAATTTCAAGGGGGTTTTTTTTGTTTGAGATAGTAATATTTTTTTAGAAGGATCAAAACAACACAATTTTTCTCTATCAGTATTGGTCCTCCAAAACACACGGTGACAAAAGTACCCTCACTACACCACTTCAGGTAACACTTACTACTTTTTTTAACTCATTTCAAAATTTCAAAAATCTATAACTTTTGATCTAGAGCTTTGTTTATATATATATATATATATAATTTGTATTTTTTGAATCGATTCATCAATAACTATAAAACAAGATTCATTATCAATACAAAATTCTAAAAAGAAAAAAAAAATTTTGACAAGATTTCACTGGCCTAAGATAGGTCAATGTAAGTTAGTGTTAATGAAATTTTAGTTTGTTAGTGAAATTTCGATTGGTCAGTGAAATTCAATGACCAAGATTGTGAAATTTTATGAATTTTTTTTTCAAAATTTCATATTACTTGGGGCTTAGAAAGGAAATCATAAAATCTGCAAACCGAACTAGTCCAATCCAATCTGGTAGGTCTAGTTTGATTTTTTAAATCCGTGGATCGGTTCTGGTTTGGAAAATTGAGGAATTGATCTTTGCAGATTGGTTCCGAATTTAAGTTGAAGGTTCCGGATTAGAACCGAACCGGACCACATATAACTTAAACCATATAAATACCATACATCTTGCTACAAACCAATGTTGTTATTGTTGTTCTTGCTACTATTTTTGTTGCTTTTTCTAATTCTATTTTTGTAATTGTTGTTGCCACAACAAAATATTTGTTTGATGGGAGTTTTATTGTAACACCCTGACTTTTATTACTCGAATAATGTTACTATTTTTCTTTAAATCAGTCCATTTCAATAATAATAAACATCAAAAATATTTAGGAAGGAATAAATTACAATGTCCTCTCTCATATACATGTAATGAAATACAATATACGTCCATAGGCATTAAGTCAGCAATTACAAAATAACGAAATATATAAAATGTATTAACCTTTTTTACAACACATTGGTATTCTGCCTGCATTTAAAAGGCCCCATGGCCAACAATTAATAGACTTCAAGTCTCGAATAACTCTTCACTCCAAACCTGAAAAATGAATAGTAACATGAGATTAACATAAAGGTCAGGTAGAAATCACAATAAGCCTAAATAATGGCAACATATAGATAGCTATGATCATGAATGCTCCATGTATACATATATAAAAAATGTGACATTTCATACTTCAAAATATACTTACATAAGTACAATTTTTCAAAATATCCTCTTTAACATAACAAGAAACAAAGACCAGTTCTTACCTTTCAAAACTTTTCATTTGCATTTAAAGAAATCTCAATCATTCATTACATTACCATGATCTCCTAAGATCGATCTAAACAATATACTTGCCCTGCATTCCAACTCATTACGACTATAAGGACAATTAATATTATGGCCTTAAGTACAAGGGTAAAATGAATGTTCATAAATACATGTATACATAAGTAACAATAGACACGTCAACACGCATTACCATATTTTACCGGTCACAAGCACAGAAAGCCAATAATGCATTCTTTATTATCACAACACAAGTATCTGTTGGGTATACCTCCTTATTGGAGTGTGGGACCCAATTGGTTTTGGAAAAAGAATTTAATTTGGTTTAGTATTAATTATAATATATTTTTATATATTATATTTAATTTGTGGAGGCCTAATCTAATTTGGATACAATTAGGGTTTGATTACAAAACCATAAATTCACAATATATATATATATATTGTTTGTTTTGTGTGTGCCGTATGGGACCTAGTAGTAGTGGCTAATTGATTTTGGGTAAAAATTGGACTTGGTAATCAATTCGGCTGGTTTTGACTTGGAGCAGCAGCATTAACTTTTGTTGATCATCTTCGGTGGGTTATCATTGTGATAAGAATAGTGGTGTTTTGCTTTGTTCAGTTTTGGAGCTGATTTGGTTCGTTATTTTGGGTCTTCTTCAACTCCAGTTCTGAAGATTTTGATTCTTCTATTTGGTGAGATCTTTTCTCTTGTTTATTTGTGATTATTTGGAATTCACCTAAAGGTAGTTTTGTGAGACCATTAGTGTCTCGTTTGTAATCGTTTGGAACTTATTTGGTTGATAGTGGAATTGGATTTCGATCCCGTGGACGTACCTCACATTGAGGGAACCACGTAAAAATTCTTGTGTTGCTTCTAATTTAATTTTTCCGCATTAGTTTTTATTCCCATTGATTGATTTACTTGTGGGGAATCACATCGATTTTCCCTAATAACTGGTATCAGAGCTTACGGTTTATTTGAGTTTATTTATTTGTGTAAATCAATAGAGGGGAATGTGGGTCGTATGTCTATCTTCAATGGAAGCAATTGGGTAACTTGGCAAACTAAAATAGATGACCTATTATTTTGTAAAGATTTGTATGGACCCATTGAGGGTGATAGTGACAAATCAAAAGATGGTTCTTTTTCAAAGAAAGACATTGAGTGTTATTATTGCCATGAGAAAGGGCACATGAAGCGAGAATGCTGAAAGCTCAAGAACAAGGAGAAAAGGCGTGACAAAAGTGTGGATAAGAAGCAAGAAGACACAACGACAGTTACTACTGATGATCTCATGGTTGTTTATGAAGATGATTTTATCAATTTTGTGGGCCAAGAGAGCAATTGGGTGATTGATTCCGGTGCTTCTTTTCATGTGACTTCTCGAGTTGATTTCTTCACTATCTACACTGAAGGAGATTATGGTTCTGTTCGAATGGGTAATGAAGGTTTGTCCAAGATTATTGGTATGGGTGATGTTTGCTTGGAAACAAATTTGGGCTACAAGTTGTTGCTTAACGATGTGAGGCATGTTCCCGACATTCGCCTCAATTTGATCTCTACTGAGAAGCTAGATGATGAAGGCTTCAACAACAAATTTGGTGATGGGATATGGAAGCTCACAAAGGGTTCTTTGGTGGTGGCTAAGTGCAAGAAGACTCATACACTTTATTCAATGCAAGGAAAAATTTGTAAAGGTGTTGTCAATGCACTTAAAGATGATACTTCTACCGAATTGTGGCACAAACGGCTTGGCCATACAAGTGAAAAGGGGCTAAAAGTTTTGTTCAAGAAAGAGCTTCTACCCTGTTTGAAAGGTACACATCTTAAAACTTGTGTTCATTGTTTGGCGGGTAAACAACATAGAGTTTCTTTTCATAAAAATGTTGCTTCTAGAAAAGAAAATGTTTTGGAGTTGATTCATTCGGATGTTTGTGGTCCTTTAAAAGTTAGAACACATGGTGGTGCACTTTATTTTGTTACTTTCATTCATGATTATTCAAGGAAAGTTTGGCCTTTTCTACTAAAAACTAAAGATCAAGTTCTAGAAGTATTTAAGCATTTTCAAGCCATGGTTGAAAGAGAAACAGGGCAGAAATTGAAGTGCATCCGAACAGACAATGGTGATGAATACATTGGGCCATTTGATGAGTATTGTCGCTGCCAAGGTATTCGGCACCAAAAGACAATTAAGAAGACTCCTCAACAAAATGGCGTTGCCGAGAGGATGAACCGCACCATTGTAGAAAGAACAAGGTGTTTGCTTTCACAAGCTAAATTGCCAAGATCCTTTTGGGGTGAGGCAATGAGTATAGCGGTTGACGTGATCAATTTGTCTCCTTGCTATCCTTTGAATGGTGATATTCCTGAAAGAGTTTGGACTGGCAAAGATGTGTCTTATGAGCACTTGAGAGTGTTTGGTTGTCGAGCTTTTGTTCACATTCCAAAGGATAAGAGGTCCAAGCTTGATAATAAGTCAAGACAATGTATTTTTCTTGGCTATAGGCATGATGAATTCGGGTATAGATTATGGGATCTGGTCGACAAGAAAGTCATTCGAAGTCGTGATGTTGTGTTTCTTGAAGACCAAACAATTAAAGACTTTGGTAAATGTGATCAACCAGAGCCAAAAACTAGTGATCTCATTGACATGGATCCATCTTCTTCATCTCCAGTTGATAATGAAAATAGGGAAGATGTGCAGCCACCTATTGAAGAAGTGGAGGATGATGCTAATCCTAATGAAGTTGAGCCAAAAATTGAGGAAGAGCATCCAACTCAAGAACCGCCACCACAACTTGAGTTAAGAAAATCTACAAGGGACCGACAACCTTCAAGAAAGTATCCTCCCAATGAATTTGTGTTGATTTTCGATCAAGGGGAGCCGGAGAGCTACCAAGAAGCAATTGAGCATGTAAAGAAAGATGATTGGAAAAAGGCCATGGAAGAGGAGATGAATTCCTTGCTTGAAAACCAGACTTATGATTTAGTGAAGTTGCCTAAAGGGAGGAAAATTCTGAAAAATAAGTGGGTTTTCAAATTGAAGAATGATAGGAAGAATCTGAGGTACAAAGTATGTCTTGTTGTGAAAGGCTTTGGGCAAAAGAAAGGTATTGACTTTGACGAGATTTTCTCACCGGTTGTAAAGATGTCTTCTATTCGGGTTGTACTTGGCATGGCTGCAAGTATGAACCTTGAAGTTGAGCAACTTGATGTGAAGACCGCATTTCTTCATGGTGATCTTGAAGAAGAAATTTACATGGAGCAATCGGAAGGTTTTGTAGAGAAAGGGAAAGAGAAATTTGTTTGCAAATTGAAGAAAAGTTTGTATGGCCTCAAGCAAGCTCCACGGCAATGGTACAAAAAATTTGACTCTTTCATGATGAATAATGGTTTTTCTAAAACGACTTCCAACCATTGTGTGTTTGTAAAAAATTTTCCGGATGGTAAATTTATTATTCTTTTGCTTTATGTTGATGACATGCTAATTGTGGGTCAAGATTCTACCATGATAAACAGATTGAAGTTAGAGTTGAGTAAATCTTTTGCTATGAAAGATTTGGGGCCGGCAAAGCAAATACTTGGTATGAAAATTGTTCGTGATCGCAAAGAGGGACTGATTTGGTTGTCTCAAGAAAGCTACATTGAGAAAGTTCTTGAGAGGTTCAACATGAATAAAGCAAAGCCGGTTGGTTGTCCACTTGCAGGTCACTTCAAGCTTAGTTCCAATCAATGTCTTACAAATGAGAAAGACAAAGAAGAGATGCTGAAAGTTCCTTATCCTTCAACAGTTGGTTCTTTGATGTACGCCATGGTTTGTACAAGGCCGGATATTGCTTACGCCATTGGTGTGGTGAGTCGGTTTCTCTCTAATCCGGGTAAAGAACATTGGACAGCGGTAAAATGGATTCTCAGGTATCTTCGAGGGACTTCGAAGGTGTGTTTGTGTTTTGGAGATGGTAAGCCAATGCTTGATGGGTTCATAGATTCTGACATGGCTGGTGATGTTGATTCTAGGAAATCTACTTCGGGGTATTTGATGACTTTTGCAGGGGGAGCTGTAGCATGACAATCTAAATTACAAAAATGTGTTACTCTCTCAACTACCGAAGCTGAATTTATTGCCATTACGGAAGCTTGCAAAGAAGAGTTATGGTTGAAGAAATTTTTACAAGAGTTGGGTTTAAAGCAAGAAAAGTATGTGCTTTATTGTGATAGTCAAAGTGCTATTCACTTGAGTAAAAATTCTACTTTTCATTCGAGATCGAAACACATTGATGTGAGATACCATTGGATTCGTGATGTGCTAGATTCGAAATTGTTACAACTCGAAAAGGTTCACACAGATGATAATATTTCAAATATGTTGACAAAGACTTTGTCGAGGGACAAACATTTAAAGTGTCGAACTTTGGCGGGTATGGTTGATGTCTCTACCTAAGTCGGTAGGGGGAGAATTGTTGGGTATATACTTCCTTATTGGAGTGTGGAACCCAATTGGTTTTGGAAAAAGAATTTAATTTGGTTTAGTATTAATTATAATATATTTTTATATATTATATTTAATTTGTGGAGGCCTAATCTAATTTGGATACAATTAGGGTTTGATTACAAAACCCTAGATTCATAATATATATATTGTTTGTTTTGTGTGTGCCGTATGGGACCTAGTAGCAGTGGCTAATTGATTTTGGGTAAAAATTGGACTTGGTAATCAATTCGGCTGGTTTTGACTTGGAGCAGCAGCATTAACTTTTGTTGATCATCTTCGGTGGGTTATCATTGTGATAAGAATAGTGGTGCTTTGCTTTGTTCAGTTTTGGAGCTGATTTGGTTCGTTATTTTGGGTCTTCTTCAACTCCAATTCTGAAGATTTTGATTCTTCTATTTGGTGAGGTCTTCCCTCTTGTTTATTTGTGATTATTTGGAATTCACCTAAGGGTGGTTTTGTGAGACCATTAGTGTCTCGTTTGTAATCGTTTGGAACTTATTTGGTTGATAGTGGAATCGGATTTCGATCCCGTGGACGTACCTCATATTGAGGGAACCACGTAAAAATTTTTGTATTGCTTCTGATTTAATTTTTCCGCATTAGTTTTTATTCCAATTGATTGATTTACTTGTGGGGAATCACATCGATTTTCCCTAACAGTATCAAGATACAGTACGTGCAATTAACACATAACGGACCTCGGCTTCATCAAGCCATAACCACCACAACTCACTTTACCGAGCGCAAGCCGAAGGGGAGAGAAACCCATTTCAAAGCGTCAAACTTTATCGGTCCTCGAGTCGAAGGGGAGATGAACCCATTCACACTTTACCAGGCACGAATTGGAGGGGAAAGGAATCCATGTCAAAGCGCCAAACTTTACTAGGCACAAATTTGGAGGAGAGAGGAACCATATCAATGCGCACTTTCAGTCAACTAAACAATTGGCACATTATTCCAACTTTCAGAAATTATTCAACAACGTCAATACCATCCTCTACGAATAGCCAATGACACAGCATCATAAACAACATGTACCAAGTCCATAAATTCAATTTCATCCTCTTGATTTAGATTTTATCAACATTTATATGTTATATAACTTTTATCTTTCAACTTCCAATTCACGCTGTTTTCAAAACTCATAATTAAAGTCTCTTCCATCACTACCATCCCATGTTTATGATTCAATTCAAAATATTCAAATTTGGTTCAATAAATAGTAATTCTCCACGAATACAATTATTCACTTATTTAATGAAAAATTGCCAACTCCTCTTCTCATTTCACAAAAGTATATAAATGTTTTATTGATTTTTAAAATTTATTTTCCCTTCTCTCCAAACTCTCGATACCCATAACAAATCGTTACATCTTTCTCATTAATTATCAAAACTCAACTAGTAATTTATTTTCATAATCCAGTACATATGTAACACAAATTAATCTCATCTCTCAAACAAATAAATAATCAAAGGATTTGGGACTTTTCATCACAATCCTCATAAACGAGATTAACCAATTCATAAATCTTTCAATACACATAACAATTACCAATACCCTTTTTATTTCTCCGAAATTCTAATTTTTCGACAATTATTACAATTTAACAATTGTAAAACCATAAATAACAATTAACACAAATTAAATTCATGATGACTTTCTTTATTGTCTTACATACCCATTTACACATGTTTAATACCCAATACCCCATATGGTTCAAATAAAATCAAATCACCAACTTTCTCCTCTTTCTCAAAACCCATAAATAATTAATTAGGGCTTTTTACTCTAATCTTTTTAAACATGTTCCTCAAACATTACAATCTCATATATTCAGAACAAAACACAAGATTTAACTCTAGATCAGAAAATCCTAACCCTCGTCACATGCTTTTCAAAAATACCCAACAAATTAAGTTTTTAATGCAATAAAAACTACCACATGTCTATCTATAACAAGACATTGAAAAAGAGCGAACAAAATCCCTATCTCAAAGAGAGAAGAGGAGAAAACTCTAAAAATCGGCTTCACCAGAATTTGATCTCCACGGGTCAAAACGTAGCCCTTGAGACACTCGTCATTTTTTGTATAAGAAACTAGTATCAAAATCTCGCTTAATCTTTATAGATCAAAGAAAATGTGAAATTTGGTGAGAGTTTAGAGAGAAGTGAGAGAAAAGAGAAGCTAGAGAAAGAGAGAGAGTGTGATGAGAAATGGTCACAGAGAAAGAGAGAGATTTGATTTAAGTGAAAAGAACACAGAAAGCGATGTTTAGAAGCACAAAATCCGCTCGTGCAAATTTTAAAACTGCTCGTGCAGATCAACTCAAGAGAAAAATGGCTTTGTCACGAAATCTGCTCGTGCGGAATTCAAATTTCCAATCATGCAAATTTGACCAAATAACTTTTGCTGGGTGACTTCAAACAAGTGTACCCCCCTCGTTCGAAAACGTAATATGGTCAATTTTTTGTCTAAATTAAAGCCCCAAAAATAAGTTTTCCAACAGTTCTAACTTGACATCAAGATTCAAAATATGGAGAAAGAAAAAGGAAAAAGAGTGAACACTACTCAAAATAAATATTCGAATATGGCATTCTTGGTCTAATCTTGCCCAACCAACAAGTTAACTCATCAATCAAGACTCCAAACAATGAGGAGGTCCCAATTATAATAATTAAAAGGTCAAATGCAACCCACAACTTTTCAAAAGCCCAAAGAAAAAAAAAATGTAAATATAGAGTAATGGTTACCACTTAACATAAACAAGTCAGGATTAAGACACGGGACACTACAACCTCTCCCCCTTAAGAAATTCCGTCCCTGAAATTGAAGTCACTCTAAGATTCAAACAAAAATCGAAAACAAAGGATAACAAGTGCCAACTCAAGTTTTAAGCCATCATACAGAGTAGCCTCCCGAATCCCATCTCAGTGCTCCAAGGACACTTGACTACCAAGGGTAATACGAACAAGATATGATAAGTCGTCATCAACGCCTCCACTGCGATCCAAGAGAGTTTAGTTGAACAAAATGAAAAGATTTAGTCATGAACTTCTTGACAACCCACAAGACTCATCGGATTTTTACGAGGCAAAATTCGATCACAAAAACTCACACAACCTATTTGCAATCTTTCCTCTGTTACGCACATTGTGAAAATACTATTAGCAGGTCAATAACTCAACTTAAGGATGATCTCACGCTCACGCTGCTAAGGATCTCAATCAATTCTCACAAATATATATATATATATATGAGTTACACTTGCGAAAAGTGGCCCATGAGGATGACTCCTCAGCACAACAAGTTTCAACGATAACAATCTACTGTGAACTAGATACACAAAAAGAAACAAGTATCCGACATTCACATCATTACTCGACCAAGAACAAGTGCACAACTACAAACTAGCAGTTCAAGCTTAGTTCATTACGCAACATTACAAATTAAAGAATTGATCACATTTCTCAAGCTATAAAAAATAAGTAAAAAAAAATTGCCTCATTTCCCTTGAAAAGTTTCTTTTCTTACATGGTAAATTTTCTCACAAGAGAGCCCAAACTCATACTGAGTACAATAAAATGATTTTTTCCCATTTCTGAGTACAATTCATTAGTTTTGTATGTGTTTTCCAAAAACAAACAAGTGTGTTTACAACAACAATATTTTCAATCTCAACATTGCCATTCAAAACCATAATACCAAGAAACTCTTTTTCTTAACATGATAACCAGTGAACCTCACTGTCACCCAACAATACCAATACTACTACGATGATGTCACAACTCAATCATAATATATATATATATTAATAACAATTCATAGAATTAACGACCCTGCTAATAAAAGATAGTGCACATACAACTTGAAAAAAAAAATTAAAAATAAAAATTTGGGAGTTTCATCCCTTCACAACTAGCATCACAATTTATCAATCATATAATTGCACAAGTGCGCTCATAAAATCTCAGTTCCACCATATTACCTCAACTCAAGGGATTTTCACACAAACAAAACAACACAGAGTATATCACTCATGTAAGCAAGACTCAATGTTATCAAGTGTAACACAAGGCACTCCTTACCTTTACGACCTTTTACTCAAACTAAGGCAACTCTCAAGATGATTGCATGTCCATTAATTTCGGATACCAACCAACCAACTCAACAATTCTCAACGTTTGGCATCAAACACCGATATTCACCCAACACCGCTCACCTCTACTTGGGTTTCAACACACCTTCTCACACCTCCTTTGAGTCTGAGCTAACCTCTTTGAGACCAAGCACGCTATGGCCGCTCTCTCCTAACATTCCTCATAGAGACTCATTGCACAATTCTCATTCCCAAGTTAACTCATTATAGGTTCATGCCCACAAGGAAATTAAACACCTTATATCACCCACAAGGAGACTGACAAGGTTAACAATGAGCTTGCTAAACATACGCACTGAGCATACAAGATATCTAGAATAAACATCACATTCACCAAAGAGCATTGCCAACACTTTATCAATAAGTCCCTAATACTCGTGAGAAATGAATTATGTCATCCCTAATCATATTTATCTATAGATAAAATAGTACCACTCGCGAGATACCAAAAGCCAATCACAACCATACATAATTATCTCACTTCTAAGAAACAACTTTAAATCAAAAGAGGCTCACAGGCCCATGCATAGTCAACTCATGAGACGATAGACAATTATACAACAACATTAGGATTATCCATTCAAACAATAGCTTCTCAAGTAAAAGTAATACATAATTCATTTCAAGCCCAAATAGTCGAAATTTATGAACAAACATGCTAATAACAAGTAGGTATGATGCTCTTGCATCTAACAACACATTGGTCACACTAACAAGGCAACAAAATCGCTAAATATTCCACCACTCTCCTGCGCACTTATCTGTCCCTACCTGGGCTACTGAAACTGGCTTTGTCCCCGCTAAGGACAACGACACCTAATATGGCCCAACAAATTACACCTAGAGCAAATAAGTAGCCCCCTAATTTGTGATTGATTCAAAGAAATATGGGTTTGATTGGACCTCCAAAAGGACAAGTACGAAGAAGTAAATATAGCTTGAGGTGGAAACTAAGCCTGTGACTAAGATCTTGACTATCTTTAGCTCTTACTAAGTCTAGTGCGCTTTCTAACAGTAGGGACCGCTGATATGGCCTCCTCTATATCCCAACCAACACCTAAAATTGTGGCTTCAACATGAGTCACCACCTCCATGAGTGCGTAATAGTTCCTGTACATGCTTGAAGCAATCATACCCTAAATATCATCACACAACCTTCCCTTGAATTCAATACAACAGCGTTCCTCTGTTGCCACCAACTCTGGAACGAATCCAAACAAATTAGTGAACTACGCCTCAAACTATGCTAAAAGAGTTGTGCCTTGGCGTAACTCAACAAATTATCTCCTCAATCTTTCCTGTGCAGAGGGAGGAAAATACTTGGCCAAAAAGGCCTCGGTGAAAGCAACCCATGTGGTACCTATAGTGGTCTTAGGATACTTCCACCAATACCCAGCGTCTCCTTTCAGTTGGAAACTCGCTAGTGCAATCCTAAACCCGTTATCTTCGACTCTGAGCATATCAAAAGTCTTGGTGATCTGCTCCAACCAATCATTTGTCTTCCACGGCTCAAGTCTCCTATAAACTTGAGTGGGTTAAAATGGAAAAACTCCTTAGTAAGTTTGAGGGTATAAGTACCATCTCTCTCATTGCGAGTTAGGGCCTCCTTCACTGCCCTTACAATCTCACGTGTGAACTCCTCGCCCACACTCCTATTCCTAATGCAACTTTTATTCCCCTATCCAGACATTCTATCAAAGGCAAAACCCAATTAGTAAACAACAATAGCCTCATTCGAGGAGCTCACTTACCACTATTAAGCTACGACACACTTAGCACATAAGCTATAAACACATAAACAAGTTAAACACTCAATCGCATAATCGAGCCAGGTCCACAGGGATAGCTACATGTCCCAAAACTCTCAAAGATCTCCCACTAGAAACCACGTTAATCAGGCATGTTTCTAATGAGACCTTAAAGTAAGTTAACCGACTATAAGTACTATCCATGAGACTTAACTCCATTCTCACATAAATGCATAATATAAAGTCCTAACACTTAATCTTTCTACATGCAAACATCTTCACCAAGCGTAACAAAAACCCTCACGCCCCCAAGTATTCAAACTCGGCTCGCTCTGATACCAAATTATAACGCCCCGACTTTTATTAATAATGTTACATCTTTCCTTTAAATCAGTCCATTTCAATAATAATAAACATCAAAGGTATTTAGGAATGAATAAATTATAGTGTCCTCTCTCAAGTACATGTAATGAAATATAATACACGACCATAGGCGTTACATCATCAATTACAAAATAACGAAATCGTTAAAAAGGATCAACCGTTTTTACAATACATTGGCATTCTGCCTGCATTTAAAAAGCCCCATGGCCAACAATTAACAGACTTCAAGTCTCGAGTAACTCTTCACTCCATACTTGAAAAATGATTAGTAACGTGGAATGAACACAAAGGTCAGGTAAGAATCCCAATAATCCTAAACAATAGCAACATATAGATAGCTATGATCATGAATGCTCCACGTATATGTGACATTTCATACTTCAAAATATACTTACATAAATACAATTTTTCAAAAGTTCCTCTATAACATAACAAGAAACAAAGACCAGTTCTTACCTTTCAAAACTTTTCATTTGCATTTAAAGAAATCTCAATCATTCATTACATTACCATGATCTTCGAAGATCAATCTAAACAATATGCTCGTCCTACATTCCAACTCATTACGGCTACAAGGACAATATATTATGGCCTTAAGTACAATGGTAAAATGAATGTTCACAGATACATGTATATATAAGCAACAATAGACGCATCAACATGCATTGCCATATTTTACCGGTCACAAGCACAGAAAGCCAATAATGCATCCGTTCTCATCACAACACAAGTATGAAGATACACTATGCGTAATTAATACATAACTGACCCCGGTTTCGTCATGCCATAACCACAATAACCCATTTTACCGGGCACGAGCCGAAAGCAAGAGGAACACATCTCAAAGTGGCCAAACTTTACCGGTCCTCAAGCCGAATGAGGGAGATGAACTCGTTTACACTTTACCGAGCATGAACTAGAGGGAAGAGGAACCCATGTCAAAGTGGCAAACTTTACTGGGTTCGAATATGGAGAGGAGAGGAACCCATATTAATGCGCACTTTCATTCAACTAAACAATTGGTACATTATTCCAACTTTCACAAATTATTCAACAATGTCAATAACATCCTCTATCTATTGCCAATGACATGGCCTCATAAACAACAGGTACCAAGTCCATGAATTCAATTTCATCGTCTTCATTTAGATTTTATCAACATTTACGCGTTACATAACTTTCATCTTTCAACTCCAATTAACTCAACTTCCAATTCACGTCATAATTAAAGTCTCTTCCATCACTACCATCCCGTGTTTATGATTCAATTCAAAATATTCAAATTTGGTTTAACAAGTAGTAATTTGCTACGAATACAATTATTCACTTGTTTTAAAGAAAAATCGTCAGCTCCTCTTACTTCTCATTTCACAAAAGTATACAAATGTCTTATTGATTTCCAAAATTTATTTTCCATTCTCTCCAGACTCTCAATACCCACAACAACTTGTCACATCTTTCTCATTAACCGTCAAAACTCAACTAGTAATTTATTTTCATAATCCAACACATGTGTGGCACAAACTAATCCCATCTCTCAAATAAATAAATAACCAAAGGATTTAAGGTTTTTCATTACAACCCTCATAAACGAGATTAACCAATTCACAAATCTTTCAATACACATAACATTTACCAATACCCTTTTCATTTCTCTGAAATTCTAATTTTTCGACAATTATTACAACTTAACAATTATAAAACCATAAATAATAATTAACACAAATTAAATTCATGATGGCCTTCTTTATTGTCTTACATACCCATTTTTACATTTTTAATATACAACACCCCATATGGTTCAAATAAAATCAAATCACCAATTTTCTCCTCTTTCTCATAACCCATAAACAATTAATTAGGGCTTTTTACTCTAATCCTTTTAAACATGTTCCTCAAACATTACAATTGCTTATATTCACAACAAAACACAAGATTTAACTCTAGATCATAAAATCCTGACCCTCATCACATGTTTTTCAAAAATACCCAACAAATCAAGTTTTTAATGCAATAAAAACTACCACATGTCTATCTATAACGAGATATTGAAAACAAACAAATAAATCCCTGCCTCAAAGAGAGAAGAGGAGAAAACTCTAAAAATCGACTTCACCAGAATTTGATCTCCACCGGTCAAAACGTAGCCCTCGAGACGCTCGTCATTTTTTTATATAAGGAACTTGTATCAAAATCTCACTTAATCTTTGTTGATCAAAGAAAATGTGAAATTTGGTGAGACTTTAGAGTGAGGGGAGAGAAAAGAGAAGTTAGAGAGAGAGAGAGATGAGAAATAGTCAAAAGAGAGAGAAGAATCTAATTTGAGTGAAAAGAGTACAGAAATCGATGTTTAAACGTGCAAAATTTGCTTGTGCAGATTTTAAAACCGCTCGTGTGAACCAACTCAGGAAAAAATGGCTTTCTCGCGAAATTCGCTTGTGCAGATTTGACCAGACAACTTTTGCTAAGTGACTTCAAACAAGTGTATCTCCCTTGTTCAAAAATAGAATATGGTCAATCTTGTATCTAAATTGAAGCCTCGAAAATAAGTTTTTCAACGGTTCTAACCTCATATCAAGATTCAAAATATGGAGAAAGAAAAAGGCAAAAGAGTGAATATTATTCAAAAAAAATATTCAAATCTGACATTCTTGGTCTAATGTTGCCCAACCAACATGTTAACTCATCAATCAAGGCTTCAAACAATGAGGAGGAGGTCCTAATTATAATAACTAAAAGGTCAAATGCAACCCATAACTTTCCAAAAGTCCAAAGAAAAAAAAAATGTAAGTATAGAGTAATGGTTAACTTAACATAAACAAGTCGACATTAAGACCGGGGACACTACATTTATGCTTGCTACATGTTGAACAATATGTTTATTTATTAGATATTATGTTTGATTAAGTTGATGGCAGAACAATATGCATGTTTATATTTCGAAAAATCTTGAGCAAATTAATGTTTAAATGAAAATGTTGTATGATTTTTCTTTGTGAACAAATTATGTGAAACCGTGATTTCAAACCGAGCCGAATCGTAATTAAATGGTTTGGTTCGAATTGATTCCATGATTTAAATGGATTGGTTTGGTTCCAATTTTTATGGAACTGTAGCCAATGGATTGGTCTTGATTTTACCCCAAACCAAACCAATCCAGACTATACTCACCCATAATAGTATGCATGGATTTTATTTGAAAACTCTTGTCATACGATTCTAAAAATATAAATTTTATAAAAAAAAATGGAGATGTAAATAAAAAAAATATTAAAATTTAAAATTTTGAAATAAATTAAACAACGTAAAATATCATAGGAGAAAGAAGCAGAGTTATGAGAGAAACAACAAGAAAGATTCTGATTTTTAAGATTATGAGGGCATTTTGGACCATATATGTTAAAGTTTGGAGAAATTCTAATTACACTGTCACGACCCAAACCCGCCCCTATGGGTTTAGCATCAGAACCGCCAAGAATCCGAGATTACCAAGGCTGCTAATGATGTCTGACAAAATAGAGTAAATGCGAGGGCATGGCGGCCAAAGCGATAAATAAACAATGTCCAATGAGCTGTGACAGTCTGTATGCAAAAAGACTTTTCATAGATATATACAGTCAGTGACAAAACAGTATGCACATATATACAATCATTCAGGTCAGGGACCTAATCCCTATTAAACAGTAGTAATAGTCTATACAATAAATACAGTAAACCAGACAGATACAGAGACAAACAGGGGACTAAAACACCCCTAAGCCATAACTTGGCAGGCTCGGAACCTCGCAGTGAAGCACAGTAGCTGGCTTGACAAAAAGGAAGGTCTAATCCACACTCCTAGCTCCGGTCGGGTGCCTGAACATCTACATATATATATATATATATATACAGTGAGCTAAAGCCCAGTGAATAACATACTGCGTAAAGGGGTTTAGAATGAATGTCCTTACAGTAATGAAAACAGTTCATTTCAATTAGTATATCAGTTGTTCAGTATAGTAAACAGTCATATGTGGTACATCCATTAGCATAGCAGTACAGTAAGCAGTAGGTCTAGAAAGACCGAACAGTACAGTAGGTCTTAAAAGATCGAGCAATAAATGATGGCCATCAATCAGTAAACAGTAATGGTTCCAACAAGGGAACCGACAAAGATCTTTGTAACAGTAACAGTCAGTAACAGTAGTTGTTAAGAATGCCACAATACAGTTCAAAATATAGGACATACATTCATTCAGTTAACAGTAGCAGTTCAAAAACAGTACAATTCAATGGTTCAGAAGATAATCATTTTTGAACATATCTTTACACAGTTGTTACTCACAGAGTTCTGGGCTACAGTAAGCTAGAACGTCTCCTCGGAAGCCAACCCTACACAGTTTACAGAACGAACACACACTAAGCTACATAGTTGGGAAAGACAATAACTTAATCCCTAATTGCCTCGGTGTGTTCTATATCTATATCCTCATTAAGATGCCTTAAACTAGTCCTAAGAATGCCTAGAATGAAATGAGGATGCAAAGATACACTTTAAAACATTTTTGAAATTTTGAAAAAGCAGTCCGCTCAGCGTGTCTTTCCCTTCGGCGGACATGCGAACAAAGGTCTCGCTCGGCGTCACTTCACGCCGAGCGTCTTTAAAACATGGAAAAAGTACTGGATGCTCGAAAATTACGCTCGATGGCCGCTCGATGGCCGCTCGAGCGTAAGACACAAGGTTCCATTCGAACATCAATTCTTCCGCTCGAGCGGACTTCAAAACAGTGCAAAGTACTAGGAGCACAAATTTCACACTCGAGCGCCAGTAACCCCGCTCGAGCGTGAGTTCAAAATCTGGAATTCCCAGATTTGAACCTCAAGCTCAAATTCAACTTTTAGCAACTCAAAACTCGACCTCTTGGGCCCAATTTCTGGAAAACACTTGTAAATACATAGAATAACATGATTCAAAGCTCAATTTGTAAAATCAAGGCCCAAGGGTAGCTCAATTAAATCCAAATTTCAAACCAATTTTCATGGACATGAAGAACATGCAAACATGCATGAATTTAAACCATTTTAAAGCTTCAATGCTTGCTTAAATGAGCTCAAATCTTGCAAAACATGATGACAACATGAACTATAACAATATTTTGAACATGCATGTGAGGAATTATGAACTACAACCTCAAAACTTCAATATATATATACATGCATGCAATAATTAAGCTCCAATTCAACAATTTGAGCCATAAATTGGCTCTAGTCTACAACCTTGCTCTAAACCATGCATGAATCAACTTAAAGACACAATCAAAAGGATGAAATTCATACCTAGGTCCTCAATTCCAAGTCTAGAGGCTCAATTGACAATCTACACTTCAATTTCTTCAAGTTCTCTAGCCAAACTCTCAAGAACAACTCAACTCTCTCTCTCACTCTCTTTCTTGACCGGTTGTAGGCAACAAAATGGCTGATGAAAAGTTGTATCTAAGTGTAATAAGGCTCAACATGTCTTTGGTAGTGGACCACTAGAGTGGCATTTCGGTAAATAAGTCCAACAATGCAATTTAGCTCATTTTAGTCTAATTTAATCATACCAAATCACATTTTAATTAAATATGCCATAAAATCACATAAATTATGATTTACACATATCACTAATCAATTTCAAATTCGACCGCCGATAAAGCCTTCAATTTGCAATTTAACGTAATAACATGAACAGATAATCAAACAGGCAACAGATAGAAATGCAATATACAGATATACTTAATCAATTCAGTTTCAGATTTCATTCAGTCAGTCAGTTCAGTATTTCAATTACTTCAGTTATCAATCATAATCAGTCTCAATTTAACAGTAATCGGTAATTAATCGGTAATCAGTGGTGAGGGTTGTTACATACACCATAATTTTACCTCTTTACACCTATTTTCTCATTACACATTTGAGAAATAATTGAAATTCTCATTACATCTTTTATAATATCAATACTAACCCTAAATTAAATCCTTTTCAAAATTCCTATAGATTTTTCTTATTACACCTATTCCTTTTGAATTACTCGAATATTATTTACTGAACAAACTATATTTGTTCAGTCATCTATTGTTGCACATTTGCATATTCACTTTCTTTAAAACATCATTTTTTTTCTCCTCAATTTATGATGTGCTTGCTCGGTTATAAATTGACAAACAATTTAAATTATTCTAGTGTCATGTTGTCAAACAAAATAGATTTGTACAGCCATCTGTTACTGCATGTTTAGAGATTCACTTTTTTTAAAATATCAGGCATTTATAAAAACATTAAGTATACAAGCATCATAAGTACACATAAATTTTGTCAATACAAATATTTTTAAATTTGTCAATACAAACATTTATAAAAGCACACTGATATATTATCACAATCCATTTATATTGATAGTTTTGGTAGTTACTATATCAGGACTGACAAGTATATAAAATTGATCAATACGGATAGTATATGTTTTCTCCCATCCATTAACACACAAGTGATGAAAACGAATTTAATTACTTGCTTTTGGGGGTATTGGATGACCAGGAAGTATAAATCTAACAAACTTCGTCTGTAATGAATTTATGACTGTAATCCATTAACAATGCATTACTAGCCTTACTACAATGAATAGAAGCATAATCCTTCAAAGCCAAAAAAAAAAAAAAAATTGTCAGAAAAATGAAACGGGAAATGTTTAGCAGTAAATTACCGGACATGTACTTTTAGTTTGACAATATGTTACTAAATAAGTATTTTTTGTTCAACAATATAATTCTAGGCTATTTGATTTAGTTCGATTCTGGTATACTGAACAAAAGTCGAACAATCCTCTTCAAAAACAAAATAAAAATATAAAAAACAAAGAAAAAAAAACTTACTATTTTACCTTTTTGCTGATTATTCATCATCATTTATTTGTCTATTACTTGCTTTTATGATCAAAATACTATGATTCTCACTTTTTAAAATTATATGTATAGTAGATAAGAAGAAATGAGAAAGAAATAAAAGAAATTGGAATTGAAGTGTAATGGGTGTAAAGAGATAATCAAATTTATTTATTTTTTATTTTTTATCTTTAAAGATAATTTCACAGGTGAGTAAAATTGGGGAGGAAAAAAATCTAAAATGGAGAGTGTAAAGAGGAAAATGTGTTGCGGAAGTAGAATTGTTAAACTTTGTCCTTACTATTTTAAGATTCCAAATCACATGGACTTTAACTAGCAAGCAAATTGTTAGTGTTCTTAAACTCTTACACAAACTTGTACATATATGTCTCCCTAATTTTTCCTTTTAAAATTTCATAAATTTTTATTTAGATGTTTGTTTCTTATAAAATTAACATTTTAAAAATCATTTTATCGAGATTTATCTAAGATTTATATTGAGAATAAAATTTCCAGGAATTTTTTTTTTAACTGTCTTTGAATAGTAAATTTTTATTAAGTTTAAATTTAAACAAGAATATTCTACCTCCATCATTACTAACAACCATACTCACTATCACCATTACTATTACCGCTACAGATATTAAATGATCAATATAGTGAAATTATATTTATAGTGTAACATTTTACTATTCAATTTTAACATTTAAATAGTAAAATTTCATCGCCAACATCACTAACCAACACACTCAGTGTCGTCATCATCATTGTCATTACCATTAAACATATGAAAGGAACAATTTATCAAAATAATAAAATGATATATTTGCAAAGTAAAATCTTACTATCTAAATTTAAGATTTAAATAGTGAAATTTCACCGCCTTCATCACTAACCAACATGGGATAAGTTCTCTTCCATATTTCATCTCTCTATATTTCTCTATACTTTTTTTATGAGTTTTAATTCAGACCCCCATGAATGATCCGAACTGTTTATCTCGTAAGCTCCGCAATGATGGTCCTCTATGCAAAAAATTAGTTTCATTGGATAACTATAAACATGGGAACAAATCGCATTTTGTTTTATAAAATAGAATGTTTAAATCTAATTGTATTTACCATTCATTTACAATAAAAAGAAAATGTGATTTATTTTATATTTATAATTTTCTAATAAACTTAATTTTTTGCATGGATGATCGTTATTGTGAGGCCTACGAGATAAACGTTTCGGATCATCGATGTGGACTCGGATTGAAATCTACAAAAAAAAAAAATGAAAAAGTAAGAAGAAATATGAAGAGATGAGATATGGAGAAGAATTTGTCCCCACCAACACACTATCACCGTTACTACTGGCATCAGACATATGAAAGGAATAATTTATCAAAACAACATAATGGTATATTTACAAACTAAAATTTTACTATTTGAGTTAAAACAATGAAGGAACTTCTATGTTTCAGGCCCCAATGCATGTAGGTAAACAAGACATCAATATAGATGCTTCGGTCTTATTCTTCCAAACATTCATGGACTTTTAACTACAGGCATCCCTTAAAATAAAATATAAGATAACTACAGGCATAAAATTGACCATAATCATAACACAAACCAAAAGAATGTCCTTAAACTCATAAAAAAAATTCCATCCAAAAAAAAAACTCATAAAAAAATTAATGCAAGCTACTTTATCCATTAAGCTTGGAGGTGTGCCATTTTCTCATTACAAAATTACTTTGAACGAGTTTTCACCAAATTTTCATTTTTTATTATAATTAAAAATATTTACCAAGTTTATTATAAAGAGATGGCTTCTCTCCAATAATTGGGCTTAGTGGGCCTATTTCGGATTTACGTCAATGATTTGAATTGCTTACTTTTTAAAATTTGTTAATTATAATATTTATATAAAAAAAATAAAATAAACAAATATTGGTATATATATATTTGGATTACATTTATCTTTAAAAAAAATAAACTACAAATATAAATGTAATATATCTTAAAAATAGATCATTTATTTTTATAATATAAATGTAATATAATCATTTGTTAATAATATTCAATCATTTTGATATTTTTTATATTCAATTTAATGTATCTAAAAAAAAAATAGTTTAAATCATCCAAATGAGTATGGAAATGAATGTACCAAACTCTAACTATTTCTCTTAGATGGCTAACTTGAAAAACCCAAACCTTATTACAAAATTTTCATAAATTGTAGATGATAAAATGGGGCAAATATCATTTTGTCCTCTAAAGTATCACTTAAAAATTAATTCAGCTCTTTTTTTCTTTTTCTTTTTTAATAATATCAAGTATACGCTTTTCATATGAGATAAATTTTACCCTTAGCTGCCGTTTGTAATCAAACGGAAATTGTTGACATAATCCTAAAATTTTGTTTGATGTTTTATTTTATCCTCCAAACTATCTCTAAAATATTAATTAGACCCCCAAATTTTATTTATTCATGGGTCTAATTTATATTTTGAAAATAGTTTGGGAGATAAAATAAGATTTCAAATGACGTTTGGGTGTTACGTCAGCAATTTCTGTTTGATCATTGACGAAAATTGATGGTGGGAGTAAAATTGATGCAAAATCAAATATTTTAGGTGTAAAATTAATATTATTAAAATAACAGAAATTGAATTGATTTTTAAGTAATAATTTGGTAAAATGATATTTTCTCCGATAAGATTACGGGTCAGACCGGCTGAACTTACCCGGTCTATAACTATTGTGTCCATGTCCCATATATCAATGGATTTTTTCATATTTTGACTAGTCAACAGGTTGATATGAGTCGGACTTATTTAAAAAAAAAATTAAATTCAAAAAAATAATATTGTTAAATTTAATTTTAATGTATTAAACTCAATATTGTTCCATTAAAAAAATTTGACAACCCATATTATCTTTGTAAATTATACTTGTTTTTTAAAAAAATACACAACATAATTTATTAAAATTGAATTTGACAGCCATATATTCCTAACTCTCAACTTTTTACATATAACATGGTAATAATTTGGTGAATTCATATTTTAATTTGATTGTTTTAATAATATTAATTAATTTGATCATATAAATCATTAAAAAAAATAGGGTAAATTACAAATACATCTCCTGAGATTTGATTAAAATACGAATCGTCCCCTGTGATTTTGAAAATTACATTCTACTCCATGAGATTTCTAATTTCATAACAAATCGCCTATTTTATTAATAAATAATCAAGTCAGTTAATAGTTTTTAATGATATTAAAAATATGTTTCAATTAATAATTTAGTGTGGGAGCCAAATATATATCTATATATATATTTATATATATCAGCTTAATGGGCTAGCCCAAATAAGGCCTGCCAAGGGGCCAGCTATTGGGCTTATTCAGCCCACTCTTGGTCTATAAAAGGAAGGCACCTCATGGCATATACGTATGATTTTTCTCTGCACCTCACTCACAAAACTCTTTACAATTCTTGATTCTTCATTCATGGATTCTAACTTCGTCATCAGAGTGTCCCCGACCGGTAACCCCGGTTGGGTGGCATCAACCATATTTATCTCTTACAAGTTCATGGAACTATCTTCGTTAAATCTCACCAATAATCTATGTGAGAGGATATTTCATAGTCTCACAATTGGCACCGTCTGTGGGAAACGTCTACGAGAGTTCAACGAATAAAAGAGCAAATATGTTCTTGTAAGTAAAAATTTAATAACACTTTTGATCTTGCTCTCTAAAAATTATTGTAAGATTGGTTCTTAGATTGGATATATATATATGTTTGTGCTTACAAAATAGAGCTTTTTGCTCACTGTGAATCTTCATTAAAAAGGTTTAAAACACCATAGAATTCATGGTCTACTTTTGCATCTTCATTGTCTCTCTCTAAAACTAGGTTTCACACTTTTGTTTGTGGGAGCTTCTATTCGGCATTATACAAAGAGTTGCTCAGCCAAACCCACTCCTAGCATTATTTATTTATTCCTTCACAGGAGTTTATTGATTCTTGAAGATATACATGTTTTGTGGCTCCACAACTAAAAAACCAAATCACTCACGTCTTTCATTCGCAATAATTTAACCTTTATATATTTCTATGATGTCTCGGCAATCATACCAGTTGTTAGCATGATTAGCAAATTATTGACGGCATGCCGAATATCACCCCAATTCTTCGCGTCATCGACAAGACAAACCGATCGCAGCTTTTGGCACATCAAAATCCAAAACGAGTTGCCAGCAAGCGTTTGTATTGTTTCCAAAGAATTAATCTTTATCACCTAAACTTCCCGTGAGGTACTCTGGTGGATACAACCAATTCGGCAACGATACATATACATCTATATGTAGATATATCTTGAATGGCTTATAATATTTCCCCAAGCTTTTCATTCTATTTCTCTAATATAATTTCATGATCATTAACAATTTTGCATGAAAAGTTTCCATTTACGTTCCACTTACGTTTCATCCGTCTCGGCAACGAAAAGCTTACTCGGCAACATATAACATGCCTTCACCTCATGATGATATAAAATTGCATGGTCTAACAGAACTTGGCCAACTGAAAATGATTACACAAATCAACTATAATTCCGCCACCGAGAAAATATTTCACACTTAAGCATGGCCCAACTTGAACTCGCCAACTAGTTCTGCTCGACGCCGAGACTACATAGCACACGAGTGCCTATTTCAACTACATGGTGGCTAAACTCGGCATCACCACTAAGCTCACTGCTGCTCGTCCATCTCCTTCAACAATAACGGAAGCATTAAATTTGCCTTTGGTAGTTGTTCGGCATAGCATTTTGCATATCAACTCAGCTTCGGCAACATTATTCGGCTTCATCAACCTTATTCGGCAATACATCAACTTTACTCGGCAAGATTATTCAGCACCATTATTAATTCAACATTACGCATGAACATTATTCGGCAATGCATCAACTTTATTCGGCAAGATTATTCAGCACCATTATTAATTCAACATTATGCATGAACATTATTCGACAATGCATCAACTTTATTCGGCAACATTATTCTGCAACATTGCTTACTCAGCTTACTCGACAAGACTACTCAGCCACATATTAATTCATCTACCTCTTATTTTTATATACATGCATTCATCCAGTCATTCATTCATTTATTCTTTGTCAAAGGACCTAACATCTATTTGAACAGCATAACTCGACAATAAAAACTCTCATTTCTTTTACCGAAGACAATAAAAGTTTTGGGACAATTGTAGGAGTCAGAAAAAAAATATATATCAGCTTATTGCGCAAACCCAAATAAGGCCTGCCAAAGGGCTAGCTATTGGGCTTATTTGGCCTACCCTCTGTCTATAAAAGAAAGGCACCTCATGGCATATAGGTATGATTTTTCTCTGCACCTTACTCACAAAACTCTTTACAATTCTTGATTCTTCATTCATGGATTCTAACTTCATCATCGGAGTGTCCCCAGCTGGTAATCTCGATTGGGTGGCATCAACCATTTTTATCTCTTGAAGGTTTATGGTACTATCTTCGTTAAATCTCATTAATAATTCATGTGAGAGGATATTTCATGGTTTCACATTTAGGTAATTTTATTATTGTATAGGAGAGCAATTATGAATTTTATTTTTTCAATTAATTCTGTTAAATAAAAATTCTAATAAGGGGGTATTTATAATTTTTTAAACCACAAGGAGTAATCTGTATTTTAAGCAAATCTCAAGGAGTGTATTTGTAATTTACTCTAAAAAATAATAATAAATGTGTATAGCATAATAATATAAGTCTAATAAAAAAATGTGTAATTCGGTTTAGTTTGATTTTGGCTCGTAAGATTTGGACTTACGGGTGAGACACATAATATTAAGTTTTTCTTAGAAGGGATAGTTTGAGTCAGGCTGGTGGGATAGTCAGACTGAATTTACCCATGCGTTCTTGGACGGATTGGGTTCATAAGAGGGCTTCGGTTTCAAATCTTTATCCAAAACCCTAAATGTGTGTTTGTTTGGACGGACTAGATAAGAGAGGATTGTAATCCACCAAACTGTTAATTTTAGAATACATTGTCCCCAGACTATTTGGTTGGACTGGATTTGTATCGTAGGTTTATTTAGTCATGGGATTAAATGTCTGTATTGGACTGTTCTATTAAATCCTATGCTTATTTGATCGTGAAATTAGATGTTTAGATTAGACTATTCTATTCAATCTGATGTGCATCTTATTTTATTTAATTTTTAATAACTTTTAAAAAATTAAATAAATAGAATATCAATAAATATTATATAAATTTATTTTAATTTTTAGTTGAGATTTTTTAATTTTATTTTTAATTTACTAAAATTATATTAAATTTATTTTAATTTTATTTTAGTTGAGATTCTAATTGTATTTCAATAAGCTCACGATAATCCCAATCTTGATCTTATTCTGAGCTTTTTGTCCCACAACCCCCGGATAGAGTTGTCCTATATATGAGGAACTATTAGTCAAGATAGAATTACAGTCCGATGTAAAATTTCTAAACTAAAAAAAGAATTTTATCTACCGAACTGTGAGTTTTATCCTATATTTCTATCCCTCCAAACAAACGTGCTCTAAATAATCGTCTATAAAATGAGACGGACCGAGCAGTCAAGTAGACTAAGATAGGTCATGAAATGAATTGATTATGAATCTGGTTATTAAAAAAAAAAAAAGTAAATGGGATTCAGATCCCCTCTTTGCCTTTTTATTTGGCTCTAGAAGTGAAAAAGTAGTCTGTGACCCATGGGCAATCCAAAACCTGCCCGTGACCCGAGGTGGGCGTAGATCCGAGCCTAGCCTAGGACCCTAGGTCTGGGCCTGCGCCATCATTTTGAAGATCGGCCCGATCCGTAAGCCTGACCCATCGATCCACTCAAGGTTCACTCAAAACTTGGTCTGAGACTGGGTCTACACCGAGGTCCAATGTTATTTTTTAGTAAAACAAAATTGAAAAAAATAAAAAAAAATATTCAAATCCCAACCAAGCCCGAGCATAGGCCCAAATCCACCACACTGACTCGAGGCCTGACTCACTTATCCGTCCAAGGCCTCAATATCCTGAGACCTAGGCTTGGCCCAGGTCAAATTTATACCGGGGACGGCGCAGATTGGGCCCAGGAGATGAGCCGCTCAGATCACTTTATTAAAAATAAAAAATAAAAAAAATAAAACCAAAATTTTCTGCTGAAGCGTGAAAGAGGAGAGACAGAGCTGAGCAAACGAAAAGAGAGAGGGGGAGGGAGGCGCGTCGACGAACCATCCCAGCCACCATCGCCGCTCACCGGCGACCACCGCCGCTCACCGGCGACCACCGCCCATCGGCCATTATTGTCCGCCGGAGCGAAGAAATTCTTCAATACCCTCCTCCCGAGAAGGTACTTGGTTTTCCTTTCTCTTCCTTGAGCTTGTTTTATAGCAATAATAATTAATCGTTGTTGTTTGGATTGGAGGTCAATCTATTCACCTGTGTAGATAATACTACTTGTTGAATTAGTTTTTGATTCTGATGTTGTTTACAGTTCTAATTGGAACAAGATCTTGAGATGTTTAAGAACACATTCCAGTCTGGTTTTCTTTCCATTTTATATAGCCTTGGGTATGTAACTCTTTCTGTTTTCTATGTTTTCTTCTAATCAATTGATTGGTAAAGTTTGTTTTTGACATTTACATATTATTTTTTTTATTTTTATTTATTTAATTTTTTTGGTGGGGTTTATATAGGAGTAAGCCCTTGCAGATATGGGATAAAGAAGGTGAGTGACTTCTATCATTTATTGCTGGAGATTCATAGTTTTGGTTTCTTCTTTGTGTCAACATGCAGTTTCTTCGTGTTATGCATTGCAGTCTTTTAGTTCAAGTTGACTTGTTGGGCATCTCTTTGATAACCTCTAACAATCTCTTAATCATTAGAATGGAAAAGATTATGTCACCAATTCAAATGCCAATCTCTTAGGCTAATGCTTCCATATATTTTGATTTATTTGCTATATGTTGTTACAAAAAACGCTATTATGCATTTTTCTAGCCTTGGTGGGGGGTGTGTGGGGCTGTGGCATTGGATGTAGTGGATGGAGGGCTATGAAGCATGGGTACTTTGGAAAACTTTCCGTACCCGTACCGGGTACTTACTAGTGTACTGTACCTCGTATGTACTTCTGCATATGTACCGGATACACGAAACACATACCAAAGTTTTTTCTTTTTAATTTTTGACGTACCCAGTATATATTCAAGTCGTACCGTACCTCAATTGAAACAATATTTTCCTTCTACTACAGAGATAAAACTCATTTCACTAGACTTCTTTTTTATTTTTTATTTTATGCTTAGCATGATTTTAAAATTAAACTACAGTTTGTAAGTTATTTAATATATTGACATTTAATTTTGATTTATACTTTTATTTTTGGCATTAAATGTTAAATATAGGTTGAACATTAACAAATTAAACCATTTAATTAATTTTTACATATCTCTAAATTAAAAATAAATATTTTTTTACAAGCGTATCAAGCCGTATCCGTACCCTATTTTTTTTTAATTTTACCGTATCGACGTACCCGTATCGTACTAGTACCAGTACTCATATCCGTACCCGTTCTTCATAGATAGAGGGTGACACATTTATCTTTTTCATCAGTTATCACATAAAGATTTACAAGAATATAACCAGATGAATAAATAAATAGTCCACTCTCTTCTGTCAATGGACTCTTTTGCTCCAAGAGACACCATTAACAATACATAATAAGGAAATCAACTCATTGGTCTCATGATCATTTAGGTTCTTGAAGAAATTAAAATTCCAAGAAATTGGGGTCTTAAAAGAAAAAATTATGCATGCAAATGCAATGGAGGCATATGAGAATGAAATAACTAATACAATCAAGGAAGCTTAATGCTAAGAATAAACCTCACCCTTCCCCATGTCCTCCCGAAACCATAGTCTCTCCAGCTTTGTTACCCATAGCAAAACAATTTAGCCGAGACAAATGAGGGAGCTCATCATAAGAGATGGACTTGCATGTAGATTGACTATTTTCCCAGTCAACTATATGAGAATCTCAAACATTGGCTTGAATCCCATAATTACTTTTAACAACAAAATACTATGACGAATTATGCGCAATCAGGAATCTTCTTAACTATTTAACAAGCACGACTGTATTATTAGCTAAATTATTTCTCAACCCAGTACCCCTTTTTGTTCTTGAAGAGAGAACTTTTTGTGGAAGGCACAGTGAAGTCAGGCTAAAGTAATATTATGAGTTGATAAAACTAGTTTTCAGGCTTAGTACACAGTAATTTTTTTGTTTCTCGCCACTTGCAGTTGTCAATGGCCACATCAAAAGACCCCAAGACGAAGACATACAATCCAATGTCCTGGAAATAGTTGGATCAAATGTCCAATCAACGTACATTACATGCCCAGTAGATCCAGCTGCAACACTTGGTATAAAGCTTCCATTCTTAGTTATGATTGTGAAAAATCTTAAGAAGTACTTTACATTTGAGATTCAAGTATTGGATGACAAGAATGTTAGGCGACGTTTCCGAGCTTCTAATTTTCAAGTAAGTCAACCCTATTGTGGTGGTAATTTTTTTTTGTCTCCCCATTTATAAATTCTTTGTGCTACACAGAACGCTTTTGGTGAGTTATGGTAGTCCTTGGTTAAAATTGATCTTGAATAGGTCCTTTTATTACAGTATTATGATTTTCAGGAAATGTGTTATCTTGGCCATTCAGGATTCCACAAGATGTGGAATCAAATGTCTAAAATTAGAATGTAAATCATGTGTTATGCTCTGCAAATTTCATGTCAACAACAATATTAAATTAGTTTGTATGCTTACAAATTTTATTTCGGGGACCTATTCAATCATTACCAAAACCTTTTTTAACATGTTTGTTTTGGGAAATCCTTTAAAATTCAAATCTCCATTTGAATGAGTGGATTTGAAATGAAGGGATTTGAGAGAACTTCATAAAATCTGTACGATGGTTAATTATTGGAGGTGGATTGATAATTTTGAAGTTAAGGATTCAACAAAGATGACGGGATATATTTTGTTAAACTTCTTAACAAGTGAAATAATTCATGGAAGGATTTCAAATAATTATATGCACCCATTTATTTCATCTCCACCAATTTAAAATTTGTTGAAATGTATCCCACATCGCCTGGAGTTGCCCTATCTGTGCTAGTTATAAGGCTTTAGTTTTCCTCTCCTTAATACTTGGGTTTTAAGCAGAAGTGTGGGCTGGGCATTTCAATTTGGTATCAGAGCTTGGTTGGACTTGTGATTGGTGTGCCGTTTGTCCAGCTACTGTATGTTGTGGTCCAGGAAGGTGTGTTGGAATGTGTTTCACATTGCCTGAAGTTGCCCTATCTGTGTTGGTTATAAAGCTTCAGTTTCTCTCCTTAATACCTGGGTTTTAAGAGGAAGTGTGGGCTGGATTTTTTAATTGAATTCTCAAATCCATTCTTTGATTTAGATTAAAATATTACATTGAGAAAAAGGTTATACTCCTTGAATGAATGATGCCAAATCCATTGATTTGAATTGAAATTCATAAATCCAAATGCAACCTACTATAGGTATGCAGGTTGGATGGTCTATTATTTGGTACGTCATGGAAGGATTTCAATAATTTATATGATTGAATAGAGAGCTAATCTCTTGTTTGTTGGTTTCTTTATATTCAAGCAAAATTGAGGAGGCAAATAGGCATCTATCCTATTATATGAAATTGATAATGGTTTGGTATGATTTGTGTGTCCTAGTTCAAACATTGCCACTTGATAGTCTCAGACATGCAAGTTATGGAAAAGATAATCAACAAAGAGAATGGGAAGTAAGGAACCCGCAAAAAGTGTGTAATCCCCACTTCAAAACTCTCTAGAGCCTCTGATCAGAACAAAAAGGAAAAAAAAAAAAAAAGAGTCGGTCAATATGCACTTGGTTGCAATTGTTGTTTCATAGCAAATTGTATGACGAGGTGTACTTGCTTGAGAATCGGATAGCAAAAAAAATGTTCTAAATTGACCTAGTATCACATGTGGATGTGATATGAGTTCTTGACTTTTAGCAGTTGAAGAACACAGGTTTGCAGCATTGAAGATGGTGACTTTGCATTATTTTATATTATATCCGGATTGACCTTCTGGCAGATGAATATAAATATTGCAATGAAGGATGTAGCCAAGAGTTTTCTGAATAACATTTAAGAGTAGTACCTTCTCATTTGTTCTTTCATTCCTCCCCTCTTTACTTTCCAATTTTTCTAAAGTTTACTACCACAACACTGTTCTTAAAGATGTAAACCTTTCTTTCAACTTAACGTTCAATATTTCTTGAATTGTGACCAAATTTTAACACAAGCTATTGAAGTTCACTCTTTTCATGGTTATGTTTATTGCAGAGTAATGCAATTCTTTCTAAATAGTTTTGGAAAGAAGAGTGTAGATTGGATAGGATAAAATAATTTTGTAAATTGACCTAGTATCACATGTGGATGTCATGAGTTCTTGACTGTTAGCAGTTGAAAAATGCAGGTTTGCAACATTAAAGATGGTGACTTTACTTGGTATTATTTTATACTATATACACAGTGACCTTTTGGCACGTAAATATAAATGTTGCAACCAGGGACGTAGCCAGGAGTTTGAATAGAAATTAATAGTACCTTCTTATTTGTTTTCATTCCCCCCTTCTTTACTTTTCAATTTTTTCTAAAGTTTATGGCCACAAGACTATTTTTTAAAGGGAAAATTACACCGGTAGTCCCTACATTTTGTTTCTTGTGTCATTCTAGTCTCTACAGTTTCAATTGGCTCAATTTTGACTCTTAATTTTAGATTTTGAGTCAATTTAGTTCAATTGATAATGTCGGTAGGGTTTTTGACAAAAAAAAATTCATTGAATTAGTTGAGGTTGAGTTATTAAATTGATTAATTAACAAATTTTCTCCTAAAAGTATGATATGTGCCACTCATGTGCACTTTTACCATAAAAAAATACTAACAATTAGAAGCAATTAGACCAATTTGAGACAAAATAAAAAAATTCAGGGTCAAAATTGATCCAATTGAAATTACAGGGACCAAAATGATACAAGGGTCAAAGTATAGGGACTAACAGTGTAATTTAACCCTTCTTTAAATATATAGACCTTTCTTTCAACTGAACATTCAATATTTATCGAATTATTGACCAAATCTTAACTCACAAATTTACTCATTTCATGTTTATGTTTATTGAAGAGTAATGGAATTCTTCCTAAATAATTTTGGATAGAAGAATGTAAATGCTCTAAACCTATTTTTACATAGATGGCTAGTTTAAGTGTTTTTTAGCAAACTCATAACACAATCGCATGAAAATATTGGAAAATGGTACACAGTCTGAAAACTCATCTGACTGAACTGACTAATTTGGCTGCAACATTTCTGGTTACTTTTCTATGTTTAGTAATGTTATTTTTGGGAACAATGTTTCTATTCATAACTTTCCTTTTAGCTTGAAACTTCACCATGATGCTCATCTTTTCCTAGTCCTGGCCTTTATATCGCTATTTGTGTGTATATATGTACATGTACCTATCCATAAAAAGGGGAGAAATAGAACTATAGATCTCAAAACAATCATAGAACCTGTGTTTGATAGCTTACAATAATTGCTCTTGCATAAGTTTAAGATGGAGTGAACAAACACTTGAAACAATTGTAAAATCTGTACTTAAGAGTTGTTAAAATGAAGTAAACAAACTTTAATGTAAACCAGAGATCTTAAACACTTGTTATTGCGCTGAGATGTTTGTTAGATTTTTGTTCCATTGCCAATTGATCTATAAGCTTATTTCTTAACAAGAGAAGGAGATGTGAAGGCAATAGAACATGTCAAACAGATTTTCATTCAATTTGGTCTTTGTTAGGGAAAATCATGACACAAGCCTACATGGGCATCTTATTATTTTTGTTTACTTCAAATTTACAAGGGTAGGGAGGCTATTCTTAAAAATTGGAAACCTTGTGTGTACCATTGATGAGCTATTTTCTCATATTTGAGGAACTATGTGGTAAATACATAACTGGAAGAGGATTTTGAACTTTATCGTGGTCCCCTCATGCCCTCCTTCCCTTCCTTTGTTGTTGTAAATACGAATTCTCTACTCATTTCTTGTAGGCCGTGACTCGAGTGAAACCATTTATATGCACAATGCCCTTGAAAATGGATGAGGGATGGAATCAAATTCAGTTGAATCTTGCTGATTTTACCAGACGAGCTTATGGAACCAACTATGTTGAGACATTGCGAGTTCAGGTTCATGCAAATTGTCGTCTGAGAAGGATATATTTCTCTGACCGCCTTTATTCAGAGGAGGAACTCCCACCAGAATTCAAACTCTACCTTCCTATGCAGGTATGATTAACTACTTACCTCTTCACTCAGTACACATTTTGAACTTTTGGGCCTTCTTCCTGTGACTTCTGAATCTCATATGTCCACTACTGATTTGTTGTAGAAACCGTGATGCTTTCGTGGAACCTTAAATGCTGAAGGAGTTTCTTGATGTTTAGGTCATACTCTTATTAGTCTACAGTTTATGTGTATGCAGAGAGTCAATTCATAGATAAAAAAATTCTGTTTGGTGTTTAGTTGGTGCCAGTCAGACTAGATATGAATACTAGTGGTGGTATAATTGCCTATATAATTTGCATTTGAATTTTTGTGCTAATCTGCTACAACTGGTGTGAATTACCCTTATTGACTTTGATTCTTGCTGTTTTAGTGCCAGTCTCTGACTAATTGGTGTGGAGATGTGTTGAATGAAAACAGTTTAGGGCCTTGTTATAAGGTAGTTTTTTGCATGGGAGTCTGGGTGTTGTATAGCCCCACTTTTTTGAGGACAATTGTAACAGATTAAAATCTAAACCTAATTTCTGTTTATTCGTCAATAGATTAAGAAGATTCAACAAAATTTCTTGGTTCACAAGCATTGCATCAAGTTTCTTTGGACTATATATATATCTTATAAAATTAAAGAACTATAGATGTTTAAGAAAACAAAGGTTACACAATAAAGATAAATTATAGAGAAATTAGTTTTTCAAGAATTATTGAAGGTTGATCTTCAAGACCATCAAAGTTCCATTTTATTCATTTGTTTTCATCTTCACATGACCTCTTTGTATAGGCTTCGAGCCCAAAGATGAAATATTTTTTGTATTTAGGCTTCGTTTGTTTGGTAGATTAGGTTGGATGGGATTATATGAGTATGGTGGCATTGAGTGATGGGATTAGTATGGTAGTATCAGGTTGGAGATATAAGATAAAATGTGTTTGTTTGTATATTAGTGTGATGGTATTAGTGGATTGTGATTAAGTTTATGAAATTGTGTAAAAGTCTTGATTGTATAAAAGGTAACTTTGTTGTTTTTTTCTAAAGTAGGGGCAAAATGGGTTTTTTCATTCCCAATCCCTTGAAATTAGATTAGCAATCTCACCCCTCCCATGGGAATGTTAATACCACCATGTGGGGGATTCATATTCCCATTCCATTTTTGCTAACCAAACATGAGTTATGTAAGGCCCATATGATTGCTAATCTAATCCCCTCGTCTATGAGCCAAACAAATATGGCCTTGGTGTGGAACATCAAAGGGTTGTACAAAACAACAAAAGGTGAGACCCTCCAGTAGAGAGGACAAAGGCTAATGAGCTGTTTGTCCTAGTTGCCTCCCTTAGACCTCTGACAAATGTTAAACATTGATGTCAGCTTTCTATTTGCCAAGGTTTCTTTGGTCATATAAAGTCCCTTTTCAGCTCTATATTGTATTGACAAACTGTTGTTATTACTTAAAATTACTATTTATGGTAGACCCTCCAGTAGAGATGTCAAAGGCTAATGAACTGGTTGTCCTAGTTGCCTCTTATAGACCTCTGACAAATGTTAAACTTGTGATGTCAACTTTCTATTTGCCAAGGTTTCTTTGGTCTCATAAGTCCCTTTTCAGCTCTATATAGTAATGAAATATACTTCTAAATCTGTCTTGTAAGCATTTAATGGCGCTGCTTGGTGCAAGCTTATTGTAACCTAGAAATTAAAAATCCAAAAACAGAGCCAAAAGCACCCCACACCCAACTTCCAGAAATCAAATTTTTTTTTTTTTTTTTTTTTTTTTCAGTTTATTTAAGTTATTTATGCTTAATAGGCTGTAAGCTGAAACTGTAACAAACAGTCTTAACACAGACTCGCAGAATAAAAAAGCTATAAGCAGCTCAAATAAGATACACTAAACAGCCCCAATATTCCTAAACAGATGTCAAAACTTGATTAACACTCTAGGAGACCATCATTCTCTTTAATGCATCCCTCAACTCACCTTGATGACCTTGATCATCTTCTATGCAAAATCTTTATTAATGAAGAAAGAAGCTTCTATACTTGATTTTTCTGCGACCAAAATATTTAGCTTTGACTCCATTATCAACTAGCTTCCAAAAGCTCTCTTTTGGTGGAAGAGTCCGGCCCAAACTCCCTGGGTTCTCAGCTTTCTCAGTCACACACCATGGCCTCCACCAGAGACTAAAACTGCTTCTGTCCGTGTTCGAAGCTCATTATATGCTCACTGTTTGGTCTCATATTGACCATCTTGTTACTGAAACAAAATCATAATCCAGTAAATAACCTACTGTGAGATCACTTTGCATTTGTTCTCTCCCTTGGTAATCTCTCATCGCATTTTTCCTTATGTTTAGTATGACTAACAAAATGATTTCGTATACTAGCACTATTCTGAGCCTTTAGCAAGTCCAGAAAGGAGTTTCATAACATCTCTGAACACACCAAAGGTCTCTCTGATCCGTCTAGATGTTTTAGGACCACATTTATGTTGGGCCTAGATCTACAAAAACCCCACAGATGAAGATTTAAGGCCTATTTTTTAGGTCCATAGCAACCACTTGCGCAACATTATTTAATATGCTTACCAATGAAATCAGTAAATCCTAATATGATTTCTGACTCAAACTAGTGTATTTCAAACTTAAACCGAATCGTATTTTAATTGGATGTTGTGGGCTTTCAACCCTTAATCTATTAAGATGGTATCCTCTTCCAAATAAACCGGATTTATTTACTCTATCTACCTTTTCTTGGTTCACCCAGCTAGTTTGAAAAATCGGGGTGTGACATGTTCTATAAATGGAAGAAGTCCATCTATAGTTTGAAGCAGTCGCTTCAGCAAATAGTATAAACAGTTTGATTACTTCTTGATTTGATAGAAATACACTAGAAGTTAGTATGGTCATTGTATATATTTGTGGAAATTTGCAAGTGGATCCTTTAAATATTTACTTTTATATGTGGGTGACGTGTATGTGGTATGTAGAAGTATGCTGGAGACAGATCGCTTGAAGACTCAGTTGGGAGACAAATTTGAGATGAAAGACCTTGGCAAGGCATGAAAGATATGAATGATTGCTCATGAATGATTGCTCAAAACCAGCAAGTACTCCATTAGCTCCACATTTTAAGTGTGGTGCTTCATTGTCTCCTAGTACTGATGAGAAACAGGAGTTTATGGCTCGAGTTCCTTATCCAAGCTTGGTTGGTAGCCTTATGTATGTCATGGTGTGCACAAAGCCTAATATCTTACATGTTAGTATGGTAAGCCAATGCATGTGTCACCCAAGAAAAAAACATTGACAAGCAGCGAAGTGGATCTTGTAGTGTATTTTGGGGACTGTAGATCTTGGTTTAAAGTTCATGGAGGAATGAGCTGATCATCTTGTTGTGGGTTATGTTAATTTATATTAGGCTAGTGATCTTGATAAGTGTTTTTTTAACTACAAATTATGTCTGTGTGCTGGAGGACCATTGAGTTGGCGATCTACTTTGCAGTCCATAGTTGCACTCTTGACAACAAAAGATGAATAAATGGTAGGAATAGAATCCACATAGGAGGACAAGTAGTAAATTTGGGTGCCAATCAAGAGCATTGTATCATTTATTTTGACAATCAAAGTACAATTCATTTAGCGAAGGAAAAATTCTCAATTTAGGTGATCATTCTCGTACCATACATATTGGTGTTCGTTTCACTCTATTCGTGAGATTATGAAGAAATCTTACTTTTTAGAAAATTGGGATGGTAATTTTGCAGATATGTTAACTAATTGTCATTGGGTTAAGTTTTCACATTGTTTGGACTTAATCCACTTGGAGATTGTTTGAGCACTTTTGAGTGAATGTGCTTTTTGAGCACTTGTTTGGCAGTTGTGAAGTGTGAGTTGTAGCTATCTTGGTCTGCAGTTTGTTTTGGTACATCAGATCAAATCTAACTAAACTGGAGATATGTGAACTTTTGGCTCGATTTCATTAACGATGTTCAGACCTCTCAAGCGGTGATTCGTCTGTCTCTAGATCTATTCAGATTGAGTTTGTTTCACCACTTGAGCGGTCTTGTGACTGCTCAAGCTGACTTTGGTGGTGGACGGGTCTTAAATGTGATCAAATGCCAATTTTGACTTTCAGATTGTGATTTTTTTTGGGTGTATTCTGTTTCTTTTTAGGAGTGGCTACATTATATTTGGACACTCTACTATAAACGTAGTTAGTGCCTGTCTATATTGTATGGAAATCAACTAGAGTTTGGTGTGAGATTGTGGGAGTGGATCTTGAGATCCTATTCTACCTCCGTGTCCTATACCACCATCACTATCTTACCACCATAATGCAAAAATTGGAAGATATAATTTAAAAATAATAGATCTTAAACTTTATCTTGCATGTGTCAAACAGCTTATTTTATCAAAGTGAAACGAACAGAGTGAAACGAACACCAATAAATGATAACAGTACTTAAATTTTTATCAAATAACTTTTCAAATTAGAAAATTCAAAATTTAATTTTCAGTACTTAATTTTCAGGTTTCAATTTTTAATTTTATCAAATACAACCACATACTTACAAAGAAACATTAATAGATCATCAACATGATTCACAGATTTATTAATCAGAAAAAAAGAGTTTTATAATGGGAAAATTACCCCTTGGTGGTAGTTTAAAAAAAATAATTATTACAGCCTATTTTGGGATGTGTGTGTGTGTGTGTGTGTGTTGGGGGGTGGGGGGGGTTATTGGCTTACTTTGAAAAAACATATAAGAAAATAAAGAGATGTTGGGATCTAAATAAGTCGATAAATTAAAAAGTTAGTTTTTCTTTTTTTTTTTTGGCCTTTCCAAAAGAGGTTAACATAGGATAAAAGATAGTTTTATTCTTTAAAATATGCATTTTTTGTCATTTTAATTTCTTAGGTTTCGATTTTATCATTTTGGTCTTTAAAGTTGTCAATTTGAGTCAATTTGATTCTATCTCTAATCTTTGTTTACATTATTATTTTACCCTTGGGCAAAAGACAATTTTGGTCCTAAAATATGCTTTTTTTTGTCATTTTAATCTCTTTAGTTTCAATTTTGTTATTTTGGTCCTTAATGCTGTTAATTTGAGTTAGAACCAAATTGACAAATTTGATAATCAAAATAACAAAATTAAAATTTTAGAGGCTAAAAGGAAACGTATATTTTTGGGACTAAAATTATCTTTTATTTATATTCATATTATAAATGTAAACAGATGTTAAAGATAGGATCAAATTGACTAAAATTGACAACTTTGAGAATCAAAACGTCAAAATTGAAAGGTAACAGACTAAAATGACAAACACATACTTTAGGGAATAAAATTGTCTTTTATCGTTATTATGTGTATGAATTTTTTTTAATAATTTTAATTATTAATATCGATAAAGTTTATCGTTAGTTTGTAATTATTTTTTAAATTATACACTAATGTAAAATTTTATTATTATTATTTATCAGGAAAAGAAAATAAAAGTTTATTAATGCCATCAAAATGAACTGGAAAAGTAGAGGGGAGCAAGGAGCAAAACGTGCATCATCACAAAGAACAACTAGAGAACGAACTACTGGATCTTAGCTCTCAATTGTTTGTCAATAATGCTAGGTATCATGAAAAGTTTTTCATGAAAATGGTTATGAAAGATTTGTAACATTTGGATTACACTTACAATAAAGCACCACACATTAATCAAGGTAATCTAAGAATCACAAATTTTTCATGATCATTTTCATGAAAAAAATTTCATGATCCCTAACATTTCTTATTGTTTATATACCAGATAATTCAGACCTGAGTTGGGCCGGAGATACTCTCGATTATTTATACACCCAAAAAAAAAAGACCCCTCCGACAAACTTAGGAAAACAAGCTATGATATTCAAGCAACAACAGTTACGAAACAATTTAATGGAGCTACATCAAGAACAACATTATTAAAACAACCTATTATCCATCCACCATGATCCATCCACCGGAGGGACTACTTGTTTTTAGAGAGCACTTGGGTTGGGTGAGACATAATCCAGGAACTCCTGATCAGCTTCAAATAAGGCCATATCCTCTTCAATCAAAAACAACCAAATTTCGACTCCTCTACCATCTCTTGCATCGAACAGTGTTGTTCCAACGATGCCAAGCATACCTACAATACTCACCCATGTTGGCTTCCCCCACCCAAAATCAACTTGGTATATAGGAAACCTACACCAACTACTTTGGCTAAATAACTCCATATCATCTTCCTTCATCCCCATTTTGTTCCCCTTGCTTAGCTCTTCAAGCCCTTTCCTCAGCTGATACACCAAACTCGCCAAGTTGTCGGTTTCTTGACTCTCGTGGTAGTCACTGCCATCGTTGTCAAGCATTGCCTTTGAGTCAATAGCTGCCCACCAATCCAATAAAAGATTGAACCTGACGTTTTGTTTGCTAACCATTGAACGAAAATTTTGGTTTTTATTTTATTTTGTTTTTTTTCAAAGGATCACTACAGAAAATTTGGTGTTTTTAGACATTTCAAAAAGTCACTAAGGATTGGTTTGGAAAGTGAGTTAACTTTTTAATTTTTTAATTTTTTTGACTATTTTAGCTTGAGCTAAAAAACTTAGGTCAAGTTTGACATTTAGGCCAAGTTTGGCTAAACTAAAAAAGTGCACTTATTTCATCTTTTTATATTTTTTGGGTCACATCAATCAACATTTCTTCTCTATTTTTTCTACACATAATACAAGAAAAATCAAAAAGTGCACTTATTTAGTCTTCCCAAACTTGGCCTTACTAAATAACAGCAATGCTACATCCCACTAAAAGTGGTGCTCTAAAGCACCACTAATGAGTTGGCACCCACTTTTTTTTTTAAAAAAAATAAAAATAAATAAGACACAAAAACATTGTGGCAGTGGGTCCCATCCACTGCCACATCATTAGTGATAGCACTAATTAGTGCTCCCACCCATTTTTCACTAAATAATACAAAAAGTCAAAAAGTCATTATCCTATTTAAGTCACATCATCTTATTTAAATCACATCACCTCTCTAACACATCACATCAAACTCAACCCAAACCCAACCTATATAAGCCAATAAGTCAAAAAGTATACTTTTTTAGAATATCCCAAACATTTGGGAAGGACTTTTTAGTTTTTTGACTTTTTTGACGTTTTTTGTGAGAGAAGAATGTATTGATTATGGGTTACATGTGATGTTTTGTTTGTTGTGGCTAAAATAGTTTATTTTAGGGTTAATTACACTAATAGTCCCTATAATTTGAGACTTATGTCACTTTGATCTCTGACTTTTCAATTGTGATACATTTGACCCTGAATTTTGAATCTTGTTCCAAATAAGGAGAATTAAAAATATTATTAAATTTTTCAATGGTAAAATCGTCAATTTGATAAACTATAAATTAATTTGACAAAAATAAATGTCCAAAAAATATTTTTAATTTTTTTAAAATTATTTTTATCCACCAATGATAAAATTATATAAAATTAATAAAAATTATATGATTAATTTTTTAAAATTAATTTTACATGATCATCATCTAAGCACATAATAAAAATTAATTTGATAAAATAAATAAATAAATGTCTAAAAGATTTATCAATTTTACATAATTTTATTTTTAGTAGGTAGAAATAATTTTTAAAAATTCAAAAATATTTGTTTGACATTTATTTTTGTCAAATTAGTTTATATTTTATCAAATTAACAATTTTACCCTTAAAAAATCTAATTATATATTCAATTGTCCTTATTTGGAACAAGATTCAAAATTCAAGATCAAATGTGTCACAATTGAAAAGTCAAGGACCAAAATGACACAAGCCCCAAACTATAAGGATTATTTATATAATTTGCCTTTTATTTTATCTTTTGTGACTATTTTAACCACAAACCACCTTTCCAAACGAGCAAGGAAAAAATTCACCAATAATTTAGATATTTATAACAAGCTCACCATGTGCGCGCTATCTTAGATTAGCATGTTTTCAAATGCTACACCAACACTTTTGGTGGCAGCAAATTCCATCCGGTACTTGATGGTAGGGCTGTTCAAAAATTCGTTCAAATTGTTAATTTGGATCGAATTAGACTGAATCATACGGTTTGGTTCAGTTCCATTAAGAATTAGTTCGGCTTCGGATTAAGAAATATGAGAACCGTAAAAATAGTTTGGTTAATGAATTTTATGAAAAAATCGCGGTTCGAACCGAACCGAACCGAACCGAATTTTAAAACACATATATATATAATATAATATAATATAATATCAAGTTTTATTTTTATTAATTGGTTTTTTATAATTTTAATGATATTAGGATGGTATAGATATGTAATATTAAGTAATGCCTTAATATTATTAGTTTTTATTAAGAGTTAAATGTAATTAATTTGAGTAATTATTTTGCTAATATTAACAATTTATTCTTGTAAATAGAAATTTTTGGAGCCGTAAACCAAACCGAAACCGAACCGTTTTTTCGGTTTGGTTTTAGTCCGGTTTTACAAGTGTAACGGTCTGGTTTAGTTCTCAAAATCACAGAACCGTTAGGATCGGTTCGGTTCTTGAATTTTTTCAGAACCGAACCAATCCGGACCATGTAAACCCCTACTTGATGGCAACATTGACTCATACGTTATGTTTGTTTGGACGGAAATATTTTCAAATGGAAAATTTGTTGGATAGAAAATTTTTTCAAGAAAATATTTTCTCCTAAAAATATTTTTTAATATTTGGTGGTGGTGGTGGTGGTAGTGAAAGGAAAGTTGGAGGTGGAGGTGGTGGTGTGGTGGTGGGACGGCAGCGACAGTGATAGCGATGGTGATGGTGGCAGTGGCTATGGTAATGATGGTATGGTGGTAGAGTTGAGAGTGACGGTGATAGTGTGGTGATATTGGTAAGATTTTAGTTTAGAAAATATTTTTTGTTTTTTAAAAGTGAAAAAGATTTCTGTTCATATAGACTTATTTTTTATTAATGATAAAAAATATTTTTTTGTTGACTTTTGTTTTCTATTATACTAAAATACTAATAAATATAAAAATATATTTTTTGCTTAAACAAACGGAACGATAATAGTTTTTATTTTTATTTTTATTTTGTTTAACGCCATTAATTCATGCCGCCTCCACTGTTCATTTTTTGATAGTTTATTTATTTATTTATTTATTTATTATTATTTTTTTGTAACTATCAAATTTGTAATCGTCCAATAAAATCCCCCCCCCCAACCCCCCCCCCCCCCCCACACACACACACACACACACACACACACATATGAAAAGAAAAAAAGAAAGCAGTCTTGCACCATCAAGTCTTCCTATTTTTATCAATTTCGTTAGAAACTGAACAAAAAATGATAGGAGAAATTCAAGGAAAAAGAAAGATTAATAAACTAATTATTTTTTTAGATGGTGTGATTAATAACGTAATATATTGAAGTTAGAGGAAAAAAACCTTTTCAGAGATTTGGAATAAAGAAAATTAAAAACTGCAAATACAGTCGTCACACTTGATTGAACTTTTTCTTTGAGCGGAAACAAAAAATGGGTAGATTTTTGTGTATATATATACAAAATCGGTATACCAAAAATCAGTATATCCTAGGAGTTGAGATCTAATCAAATTCCTAAGTTTGAGAAGGTGAAATACCAGATTGAAAAAAAAAAAAAAATAATCTCTAAAAAGCACAGGGAGAGAGCGAGAGAGAGAGAGGTGGTGTTTAATAAAATTGAAAATTGAAAATCAAAAATTAAGTATGAAAAATTGAATGTTGACTTTTTAAGCTGAAAAGTTGTTTGATAAAAATTTAAGTGCTAAATTAAAAATAATTCGTTTGATATGTATAAAATCAAATTTACAATTTATTATTTTTAAATTATATAGTTTTATTTTTATTTTGTAATTGTGGTGGTGGTGGTTGTGGTGATTGTATAATAGTGGTTGTGGTGGTAGTGTTGATGGTGGCGTGGTGGTGGTGGTGGTAGCGACAACGATGGTAGTGATAATAAAATGATGATGGTGCTTATGACAATAATGACAACGATGATGAAAGTGGTAGTCTTGGTAGTGACAATGGCATGATGACAGTAGTGGTAGTGGTAGTGGTGACAGTGACATGGTGGTGGTGATAGTAATAGTGATAGTGGTGGTGGTGGTAGTGGCGGTATTGGCGGTGATATAATGATGGTGGTAATGGTGGTAGTTGTGGTGATAGTAGTGAGTTTATAATAATGTATATCAATACTTATGTTTAATATTTATAAATTCAGTTAGAATTAAATAACTTTCGAATTTCATAAATTTTAGTGTACATTTGAAGAGATTACAAATTTTAAGTGATATCAATTATGATTATTAAACGAATTTAATTAATTATTATTTAATATATTTAATTTTAAGAACTGAATTATGTTATCAAATACACCACAGTTTGAGACGATGGCTTACCACAATAGCAAATCACTAGAGGATGAAGCATATGTTCAAAATCGCTGCCATTAAAGTCTTCTCCCACCTCTTTCCAAGAACATATTTGTAAATGATGATGCAGTTCATCCTGGTGAATGGGTTAGACCGATCCAAGCTCCTCGGGTCCACTGGATAACCTGCAAACAAGTCCAACGAGGAACGGGGTAGTCCCCCGGCGAACCCTCCGGTGTATAAATTAGAAGATGTAATAAGTAACGTAGTGAGAGAGAAAGACAGAGAACTTAACCTTCTTCTTGTCTTCAAGTTTTGCTTATATCCTTTGGTAATCATTTCACTGTCTCAGCCGTTCTGACCTCCCCACCGAAAGCTTACGCCGTGGTTCGTCTTGTTCAGAGTGAGGGGATGCTATTCCGGCTGGGAGGTGTTGTCGCAATAAATGCTGTGATGGGCTGCATTAATGGTGATGTGCTGTGGCAATAACTTTGCAGATCTTTGTCTGCTGACGTTGCCTGTCCTGCGTCTGCCGTGTGTCCGAATATCATTGGCCTTCCCTGCCCAGTTGGCTTCTAGTGATGCTGGGTTTTACTAACCGGGTTATGCAATAGGGTTTAAATGGTGGGCCTGGGTTTACTCATGGTGGGCTGTGGCCCTTGTGGGCCTATCCATGTCAGTAGTCCCCCATTTAGAGTCGACTTTAGTCCAAGGGAATAATAATAAGGAAGATGAATCGGGCCGGTAGGGAGATCGGCCGTGAGGGTGACCGGCGGGAGAGGTCGAGTGTGGTGGCCAGGCGGGGAAGCGGCGTGAAGGCGATGTTGGATCATTGGATCAGAATTAATCTTGGTTTTGGTATATGGCAGCTTAAAATGGCCCAGCGAAGAACTGCAATTGTCGGGGGTAAATCCAATCGGGAAGATGATGAGAGGAACTAGCGGTTGATCTGAGTCAAAAGCGCGGGAATCGGTGGCGCGATTCTATGTTCCATCGTGATAAACCATCGGCGTGACAATCGGTCGAGTGGAACGGACCACTTGGCATTCGGTCGTGAGATCCATTATTACAGCGGAGTTAGAGGCTATCCGCGAAAGTACCGGTCCGGTGGAGGGTCAATTCTTTGGTGCCAAATCGACGGAAGGCGTCGGCGTCGAGCGAGAGAGTTTTCCCTCGACGAAGAAGCTCTAAAAGGGGGACTGAGGTTGCCTCTGCCGTAAATCGTGGTAGATGTGCTCAACCACGGAGGTAGCACAGAACAGCGATGCCCAATGCATGGAAAATCTGTTGGCTTAGCAAGTGCTTGGCGAAGGCGAACGGAGGGTGGCCATGACGGTGGAGAGCTCTTTGGTCGCTACAAGGCTTGAGGCGTGGGGAGACTGGATCACCCTTCGGTGCGGGCGAAGGGTTTGGTGGCTGGTTTACCAACGTCCATCAAAGGTTGGAGGCCGCGGTGGTTCTATGTGTCCACCTCTGGAGGGGCCGGTGTGCGCACCGTGTGGAAGGTGCCAACCAAGTCTGTGGAGCTAAAGTTGGGGAGGGCGGCGGAGGAGAGGATAAAGAAGGTGAAGGAGTGGAAGGAGAGGGAAAAAGTCAGGTGGGACGAGCTGGTTCAGCCGTCGGCGTTGTTTGAAGCTGGGTTGGGTCCACAGCCGAGCGGTGGAGACCTCGACCGATCAGAGCTGGAGGCAAGAAGAAAGGCGCAAGAGGCAGAGGATCAAGCCATCCTGGTGAAAGCCCAGAAATTCAAGAAGTCCCAAGTCGACCGACTGCCTCGGCCAGTGGCGAGGGAGAGGATCTGACCTCGTCCCAAACCCTTGGAAGAGAAGAATTTGGTGGAGTTCGTTCCACGATTGCTCCCAAAAGACCCTCTGAAGGAAAGGTCGTTGAAAGAGATGGAGGCGCTGGGCGTGGGGAAGAAAAAGAAAAGGTTAAGGTGGAGGGAAGAAGAGCCAGCCAAAAAAGAAGAAAGGAGGTAAGGATGGAAGAGGCCAGTTTGGCCAAGCGAGTAGAGGGGGAAGAGGTGGAGCAGACCCCAGAAGAAGTGGGCGTCTCAGCTGGGGCAGAGGTCCTTGTGACAAAAGACACCCCAGAAGTGGTGATAACCAATCCAACGGTGGACGTTGTGGAGAAGACCCCAGCAGGACAGGTGGAAGTTAAATTTGGTGGGTGAGCCAAGTGGGAGGTAAGAGGAGACCCCAGCGGTGCAAGTGGAAGCTGGGTTGGTTGGGGTTGAGCCAAGCGGGAGGGAGCAGACCCAAAGGGGCCCTGTGCCTCAGGAAAGAGGAGTTGGCACAGGTGCCACGATTTACCTGTGGCGTCTTTGTGGCTGGGAGACTGGAGAGAGATGGAGGCGCAGCTAGGGCGGGGGCAGACCGCCTAGTGAGGATGGTAGAGGAGTCAGGTCTGCGCTCGGCCTCTGGATTTAATGAGGCCGACCTGTTCAGGGGGTTATGCTCCGCCCAAATGGAGGTAACTCCTGGCGAGGGCCTCTTGAGAAAAACTGCAGCGATAAAATCAAAACTGAAGAGGCCAAGGCAGATCTGACCAAGCTGAAGAAGGAGAGTGCTGCATGGAAGACTGCCCATATTGAGCTATCATCAGTCAAGTTAGAGTTGGAGGACACGCGCCGCAAGGTTGTGTCGCTCGAGTTCCAGTTGACTGGTAAGCAGAAAAAGTTGGAGGAGTCCCAAAAGGCCTGTGCCATCGCGGTCGAGCGGCATGAGGAGGCCATGACCAATAACGAAGAGCTCGTCAGGCAGAGAGATGATGTAGATACTAAGGCTGAGGCTCTGCAAAAGGAGTTGGAGGACGAGCTTGCCAAGGCAGAGGAAGAGGCTTATGAGGGAGTTGGAAGCAGAGATGGAGAAGGCGAGGGCGGAGAAGGAGAGCCTAAAGAAGGAGGTGGAGGAGGAGATGAGGAGGGGAGCCACTACGGCTGATGCTCTGCGTGGAGAGTTGGAGGAGGCGAAGGGCTAAGGCTGCGGTGAAAAGGAGGCCCTACAAAAAAGTGAGCGAAGAGAAAGGTGGCCTCGGAAAGGCGATCTACCGATCTTTATGTTCTTGTTGTTACTCAATTCAAAGGGTCTCTGAGTTCAGATGGCGATTGATCTTTGCGATTGCAAGACTTAGCAAGGGAGGAGATTGGGGGGGCTGGGCCATCGAAGACGACTGCTGGGAAAACTGAGTCTGAGGTGATTGCAAGCTTCCAGCAGTCGGACTTCTATAAGCATGAAATGTCAGAGTACTGGGACAGCGGGTGGAAAATGTTCAAACGCAAGGCTGAAGAGCTGTTCCCAGAGCTTGACTTTAGTAGGGTGGCGATTGAAGAGGATGATGGTATAGAGAAGGCAGATCTCATCTCCAGTGAGGAGGGGGAGTGATCTGAAAATAAATGTACTTGTATACACATTTTTGTTTTGTTTTGTTTTTGAAGTATTGTAATAAACTGATGTACACATTTTGCGAATGAATAAAACTCCATTTATGTCTTGTAATTAACTGTGTTTATTTGTTTGGTGGGTTGGAAATGGAGAAATGCGTGTAATAAAAACGAGTAATGAACTTATGAAAAAATTCAACTTCATGACAGAGTGAACTTGAGCTAAGTGAGCCAAGTGAATTTGAACTTGTGAGATTAGACTGATAAAATTGGACTGATAAATTGAAGAGGATGAAATTGTGAATTTGAATTTGAATTTGAACTTGTGAATTCGAACTTGTTAAATTAAAAATTCCATCACGCAGAGTTAGAGTGAACTGATAAAATTCCTTCATGCAGAGGGAGATTAGACTTGTGTAAAAATTCAATGAATGAGGGCAGGAAAGTAGGTTTTAAATTGTAACTAAAGGGGCCAATAGTAAACCTGTAGGGGAGAAATTGAGGAACACCGTTGGAATTTGACTAAGTAGAGATGTTGTAAAATTTTGTGACCTTAACTTGTGACTAAGTGTGCTCCCAAGGCTATGCTGGTATTTGTTTCGCTGGGTCTTCTGATGTTCGAACGTGCTTTGTCGGACTGAGGGTTTTGAAAGTGCTCAGGTCGGACTGAGGCTTTTGAAAGTGCTCGGTCTGGCCGAGGCTTTTGTAAGTGCTCAGGTTGGACTGAGGCTTTTGAAAGTGCTCAGGTCTGACTGAGGCTTTTGAAAGTGCTCGGTCTGGCCGAGGCTTTGGAAAGTGCTCGGGTTGGACTGAGGCTTTTGAAAGTGCTCAGGTCTGACTGAGGCTTTTGAAAGTGCTCGGTCTGGCCGAGGCTTTGGAAAGTGCTCGGGTTGGACTGAGGCTTTTGAAAGTGCTCAGGTCTGACTGAGGCTTTTGAAAGTGCTCGGTCTGGCCGAGGCTTTTGAAAGTGCTCGGTCTGGCCGAGGCTTTAGAAAGTGCTCGGGTTGGACTGAGGCTTTTGAAAGTGCTCAGGTTTGACTGAGGCTTTTGAAAGTGCTCAGGTCTGGCTGAGGCTTTTGAAAGTGCTCGGGTCTGGCCGAGGCTTTTGAAAGTGCTCAGGTCTGGCTGAGGCTTTTGAAAGTGCTCGGGTCTGGCGGAGGCTTTTGAAAGTGCTCGGGTCTGGCGGAGGCTTTTGAAAGTGCTCAGGTCTGGCTGAGGCTTTTGAAAGTGCTCAGGTCTGGCTGAGGCTTTTGAATGCTGCAAGTGAGAGAGTCATGAGAACGGCATACAGACAGTTGAATGATAAAAGTTGGGAGCTCAGTCCGAAGTTTGCATTATGTATTGAAAAAGGAAAATACAACAAGTTTGACAATACAAAAGTAAGGATTCATTGATAGTAACGCTTCAGATGTTCAGCATTCCAGGGATGGGGAAGGTCTCGGCCATCCATGTCTTGAAGTCGGTAAGTGCCTGGCCGTGGGCGGTCCTTCACAACGTAGGGTCCCTCCCATTTGGCTGCTAGTTTGCCCTCGGTCGGATTCCTTGTGGCAAGAGTTATTTCTCTCAAGACAAGGTCGCCAATAGAGAATTCTCGTGGTCGGACTCGGCGGTTGTAGTGTGTTCTCATTTTCTGCTGGTACGAAGCTAATCTGACAACAGCAGTCTCTCTGAGCTCTTCGATGAGGTCCAGGTCTGCTTGACGGAGTTCTTCGGTTGAGGCGAGATCCGGATGTAAGACCCTAGGGGTGGGCAGACCGACTTCTACCGGAATGACCGCCTCGGCGCCATATGTTAAGCAAAAAAGGGTTTCCCCAGTAGGAGTCCGGGCAGTGGTTCGGTAAGCCCAGAGTACATGTGGTAGTTCCTCAGCCCAGAGGCCTTTAGCAGCTTCGATCTTAGTTTTGATGATCTTCAGGAGAGAACGGTTGGTGACCTAAACTTGGCCATTTGCTTGGGGATGACCGGGGGAAGAGAAGCATGGTTGAATCTGGAGATCTGCACAAAATTTCCTGTATTTGGCGTTGTCGAATTGTTTACCATTGTCAGAGTCGATGGCCTGAGGGATGCCAAATCGGCAAACGATCGATTGCCAGATAAACTTGGTGGTGTTCGCTCGGTGATAGTGGCGAGGGGTTCTGCTTCGACCCACTTGGTGAAGTAATCAATGGCAACAATCGCGAATTTGGTCTGGCCTCGGCCAGTGGGGAGTGGACCAATCAAGTCGATTCCCCATTTGGCGAACGGGTAAGGGCTGTAGAGGGTGATCAGCTCAGTGGGAGGAGCATGGGGGATGTTGGCGAAACGCTGACACTTGTCACATTTGAGCACAAAATCAGTGGCATCTTGGTTGAGAGTCAGCCAGAAGTAGCCTGTACGGAGTATTTTGTGAGCGAGAGACCTGCCACCCGAATGATTGCCACAGATCCCTTCATGGATTTCTTGCATCACATAGGTTGCTTGGGCGGGGTTGAGGCATCGCAGGTACGGGCGTGAAAAACCGCGCTTGTAAAGGACGCCGTCGACCAGGGTGTAGTTAGCCGATCGAGCTCTGACCTTGACAGCCTGCTGTTGGTCATCTGGGAGTTCTCCAGTGGTCAAGAAGAGGAAGATGTCGGATGCCCAAGGGATGGGCTCCGTCTGGAGGAATTGCACTTCTGGTAGGTCGGGCGAGATGGCCGGGTGGGCTAAGTATTCGAGGCGAACTCCATGGCTGAGGTCGGAATGGTCGGCAGAGGCGAGCTGGGCCATCTCATCTGCTTTGGAGTTTTCCGCCCGAGGTATGTGTCTGATCTGGAAAGTATTGAAGAGGCGAACAAGGGAGAGTGCCATGTCCCTGTAAGCCCGCATTGTGCCATCTTTGGCGTCGAATTCCCCTGTGATCTGTCCGACGATGAGTTGGGAGTCACTGAACACGCGGACGTGGCTGACACCAATGTCTTTGGCCAGACGAAGTCCTGCTATTAATGCTTCATATTCAGCCTCATTGTTGCTGGCCGCAAACAAGAGACGGAGGGCACATTTGAAATAACCACCCTCAGGGGAGGTGAGGATGAGTCCAGCCCCGCTTCCTTCCCTGCGGGACGAGCCGTCAACATTAAGTGTCCAAGAATGAGGATCTTTGGGCTCTGGTGGAGCTGGTGGGGGTGGAGGGTTAGCGGCTGGGGCTGGATTGGTGAATTCCGAGATAAAGTCAGCAACAGCTTGCCCCTTGATTGCTGTCCGGGGGCGATAAGAGATGTCGAATCGCTCGGCTTTCTCGACCATTGCATTAGTCTTCCTGAGAGCTCTGGTTGCTGCATAACCTTCCTCAGGGGCTGGTCGGTGAGGACCACTATAGAGTGGGCTTGGAAGTAGGGCGAGTCGTCAGAGCGGTGACCAAGGCCGTGACTTTTCTAGTAGGGGTAGTCTTGCTCGCTCCTGAGAGCTCGACCGATGTAGTAGACCGGCCGTTGGGATCAACCGTCCTCTCTGATGAGAGCTGCACTGACTGCGGTGCTTGATACTGCTAAGTAGAGGAAGAGGGGCTCACCTGTGACTGCCTGTGAGAGAAGGGGAGGATTGGCCATGCACTGCTTTAACTATTGAAAGGCTTCTTCGGATTCAGTCGTCCATTCAAAGGTCTGCCGAAGGACTTTGAAGAACGGTAGGCACTTATCTGATGCGCGGGAGATGAACCGGTTGAGGGCTGCCACTCTGCCAGCGAGTCTCTGAACTTCTTTAACGGTTTTGGGCGACTGCATCTCAATCAAGGCCTTGATCTTCTCGGGGTTGGCCTCAATTCCGCGCTGACTGACCATAAAGCCCAAGAATTTTCCGGATCCTACGCCAAAGGCGCACTTCTCCGGGTTGAGCTTCATCTGGTACTTGCGAAGGGTGGTAAAGGTTTCCCGTAGGTCGGTCAGGTGGTCGGCGGAGAGTTTGCTTTTGACTAGCATATCATCCACATGCACTTCCATATTTCGACCGATCTGGTGTTGGAAGACTGCGTTGACTAACTGTTGGTAAGTAGCCCCCCGCGTTCTTTAGTCCGAATGGCATGACACGGTAGTGGTAGGTGCCCCGGTCGGTGATGAAGGATGTGTGTTCCTGGTCAGATGAGTGCATCATGATTTGGTTGTACCCGGAGAAGGCATGCATGAAGCTGAGCATTTGGTGACCGGTCGTGGCGTCGACCAGCAGATCAATTCGGGGGAGTGGATAGCTATCTTTGGGGCAAGCTCGGTTCAGGTCAGAGTAATCGACGCAGAGACGCCACTTGCCATTGTTCTTGCGGACTAGAACCACATTGGACAGCCATTTGGGATAGTCTACGTTTCGGATGAACTGAGCTTCAAGGAGTTTGTCGACTTCTGTGGCTATGAGGTTATTGCGCTCTGGGTGGAAGATACGTTGCTTCTGTCGGTAAGGTCGGAAATGAGGCTCGATACTGAGGTGGTGAGTTATGAAAGAGGGGTTAATGCCCGGCATGTCTGCATGGGTCCAGGCAAAGACGTCTCTGTGCTCGGTCAGGAGGGCGGTGAGGTCGGCCTTTGCTTGGGAAGGTAGTTGACTGCCGATTTTGGCGGTTTTAAGTGGGTTGGTGGGATCGATGTTAACTTCGACAAGTTCCTCCACAGGTTCGCCTCTGATCAGTTCGTCCTCATCTCGGACGTCAAGTCCTTCAATGATCATTGCCTTCTTCAATTTGACTTCTTTAAGTGAGGCCACATAACATTCTCTGGCGACGGTCTGTTCTCCTCTGATTGTTCCGACCCCGAGATCAGTAGGGAACTTGAGGGCAAGGTGGTAGGTGGATGTGATGGCTTGGAAGGCGTTGAGGGCAGTGCGGCCGAGAATGATGTTGTAGGCAGAGGGGCAATCGACTACAAGGAAAGTGAGCAGCTTCGTGGTCTGCTGTGGGTATTCCCCAATGGTGATGGGGAGATCAATGGAGCCGATAGAGGTCACCCGGTCGCCAGTGAAACCGACCAAGGGGGTTTGGAGTGGAGACAGACTTTCCTCTCCGATCTTGAGCTGGCGGAAGTAGCCGAGGAATATGATGTCTGAAGAGCTTCCATTGTCGATGAGGACTCGCCTGACCTTGTAGTTGGAGAGGACGGCAGAGATGACGAGAGGATCATCATGTGGATAACGGATGCCTGTACAGTCGGCGTCTGTGAAGGTAATGGGCTCAGTCCACTGCTTGGGGGGTCGGTCTACTGTGATGACTGCCTTATCCGAGCCCTGTCGTATTTTTCTCAGTTCTGCTCTCTGAGCCGAGCGCGACGGTCCCCCGCAAGCAAGACCGCCCGAGATGACTCTGATTTCACCGACAGGTGGGGGTGGATTACCTTGTGGCAGAGGTTGTTGGGGAGGTCGCCGTGGGGGGGTGTGCCTGCGATTGTCCCTGTGGGGCTCGGCTCTGTGCCTCTGTTAAGGGCGGGTGTCTGTGAACCGACTTAGACGCCCCTGGCGAATGAGGGTCTCCACTTGATCCTTGAGGCTGATGCAATCGTCAGTGTTATGGCCGTGGTCCTGGTGGAAACGACAATATTTGGACTAGTCTTTACGGTTGGAAGGATTCCGTGGAGGAAGAGGCCACTTGAGGGGGTAGTCCCGTTGGATCTGGTTAAGGACTTGTTCCATGGGAGAATTGAGGGGTGTATATCGCTCGAACCGACCGAGCGGTCTTCTTATCGGTGGCCGACTCGGGCGAGGATCGATCGGCATAGCGGGATGTTTGATTATGATGCCGGGTGTTACTAGGTTCTTGGTCTTTCCTCTTTTCTCCGGGGGTCAGATATTTAGTTGTTGAGTCCTGCCGAGCGGCTAGAGAATCCTCGGCGTTCATGTACTTTTGGGCTTTGGAGAGCAAGGCTGCCATGGATGTCGGGGGGTTCTTAGAGAGGGAGAAGAGGAAATCGGATGACCGCAGACCGGCCATGAAGGCTGTAAGGATGACTTTATCATCGTTTTGATAACACAAGGCCGGTGTTGAAGCGAGTGACAAAGCTGTGATGATTCCCCTCGATCGGCGGATGTTGAGGAGTTGGGTCGCCGGGCGTCGCTGGCGTTGGGCCCCGATGAAGTGGCTCAGAAAGGAGTCACTGAGATGCTGAAATGTGGAGACCGAATCTGGTGGCAACTGGTTGAACCATAGCCGAGCCGACCCCTTCAGTGTCACGGGAAAGGCTCGGCACATGATTTCGTCAGGGAAGGCATGGAGGATCATGAGGGTACGGTAGGTCTCCAGGTGGTCGACGAGGTCGGTCGTTCCGTCAAAGGGGTCGATGGTAGGCATTTTGAACTTGGCGGGTAGGGGTTTGTCTCGGATGGAGGCGACAAATGGGGAGTTTGCTGTGGTGGAGGGCTTATGTTGGATATTCTGCCTAACCCCTTGGAGTTGGAGTTTCATGGCTTAGAGTTCAGCGTCCCAAAGGGGAATGTTGTCACCGCCAGAGGGAGACAGATGTCGGACACTACTGGCTTCTCCTTCGGGAGCTGGAGCTATGACTGATGGACGTGGGGGTGGAGGAGGTGGATGTATATGTGGGTGAGGGGGTTGCAAGCCCCCCGAGTTGGGAGGATTGGGTTGTGGGACAGCATGGCCCGGAACTTGTTCTGGATGGGGTAGAATATCTGGAGGTGGTGGAGGAATAGGGAGGTTCCGTTGGAGCAGAGCATTGATTAAGGCCTGGTTTTGTTCGGCCATACGGTTGATGCTGTTGGTGAGCTCGATGAAGTACTGTGGTGGGTTGTTTGGATTGGGAGGGTCGGTTTGGTGATCGGTAGCATTATGGTGGGAAGCCATGGATCTAGTCGTGACCATACACTTGACGGATGAGGTGAAAAGGTTATCGAACAGGTCTCCGGCAATGAACACAATCAAGCGCCGCGGACAAACCGGTTCCCACAGACGGCGCCAACTGATGATGCAGTTCGTCCTGGTGAATGGGCTAGACCGATCCAAGCTCCTCGGGTCCACTGGATAACCTGCAAACAAGTCCAACGGGGAACGGGGTAGTGCCCCGGCGAACCCTCCGGTGTATGAATTAGAAGATGTAGTAGGTAACGTAGTGAGAGAGAAAGATAGAGAACTTAACCTTCTTCTTGTCTTCAAGTTTTGCTTATATCCTTTGGTAATCATTTCACTGTCTCAGCCGTTCTGACCTCCCCGCCGAAAGCTTACGCCGTGGTTCATCTTGTTCAGAGTGAGGGGATGCTATTCCGGCTTGGGGGTGTTGTCGCAATAAATGCTGTGATGAGCTGCATTAATGGTGATGGGCTGCATTAATGGTGATGTGCTGTGGCAATAACTTTGCAAATCTTTGTCTGCTGACGTTGCTTGTCCTGCGTCTGCCGTGTGTCCGAATATCATTGGCCTTCCCTGCCCAGTTGGCTTCCAGTGATGCTAGGTTTTACTAACCGGGTTATGCAATGGGGTTTAAATGGTGGGCCTAGGTTTACTCATGGTGGGCTGTGGCCCTTGTGGGCCTATCCATGTCAGTAAACATGTTCTTATAAAGTTGTATAATTAATTTTAAATAATCAGTTAAATAATTTTTTAATTGTGAATAATATTTTTTTATTATATTGTAAACGATGAGAAGGTATTTAAAAACTATATAATATGCATAAAATCATAATAGTTTGGTCCCTAATTTACTTTTAAACCAAGTATGTGAATCATGGTAGAAATGGTTTGGAAATTTTGGGTAAAAACAGAATTTTTTTTTTAATTTTGGTCTATTATTTAGGTGGGACCTGTACACCAAAGTTGGCAGATCTAAGTGATAATGCGTTCTTTGTCGCGTTATGATTCACGTGGTATATTTGGTTGTTCAAAACCATTATCGAGTCAATGGGAAATTGAAACCAAAATGTGCTCCATGGAAATGGAGTTTTTGTGGAAAATCTTTAAAGGTTTGAAAAATGACTTGTCCCACATTGATTTGATGGGAAGTTTTGAGTGGATTTATAAGGCATGGGATTGGAACTTGGGGTCTGCCCCAAGGGGTACCCAAGTTTTATAGAGAAGGAGGTTATGGGCAAAATGGGCTAGATCCATTGGACCCAAAAATCACCACACGCATCGCTACTACCGCCGTCTGGCTAGGTTGGGCTTGTTCGGCCCAATACTAATCTTTTTGGGCCAAAAATATTTGAATTCAATTTTATTTTTTATTAAAATAAAATTTGTCCAATTTAAATTTAAATTTTTGAATTCAAAATTGTTGCACCTATTCAGAATTTTGTACAGACATATCCGAATCTGTCCAGATTCAAACCCAAAACTATTTTATCTGTTTGAGATTCAAACCAAATTCGGTTATCTATTCAAATTCAAACCGAACAGGTGCTGTATCTGTTCAAAATAGATTTGCTACCTGTTGGATTCAAATTGAGCAGCCACCAAGCCACCACTTCACCTATATAAATAAGCAATTCTTCATTTAGTTTTTTACAACAATTTTCGTACTTCTCCTCTGCTAAAATTCTTTGCATTTTGCTGCATATAATTTCTATGAGAAAGAGTGTAAACACCTAGTGTGTTCGTTGGGCAAACAATTTGTAGTGCTGCTATTATTTGCTGTTAATCATTTCATCCTAGGAGATAGAGGTCCACATTCTGAAAACACGGTGGAGATGATGAATCTGTCTTAAGGACACAGTGTCGAACACTAGACTTAATCAGAATATTATTCAACAAATTAATCAAGTTAGTTAGTTATTTATTTTTTGTTTTTATTTATTTTTTTAAATCAGATTTTTTATTTTGTTTTGGTAACAAAATAAATTTATTTTATTTTATGCTTCTGGTTTGATTTTTGTAATCAAACAAATTCTCTCATTTCCTTGATTTCTTTTGTATTATAGTTGTTGTTAAGTACACAACAGAATTTAATTTATTCAAATACAATAAAGATTGTCAAACAAATCATGCTCAGCTTTAAATGATGTGATTCATTGTGAAACTTTTACTTTAAAACAAAATATTTATAAAGAGAAGTTTTATTTACAAAAATAATATTATCACATGATTCTTACTCTTATGGTGTATTCTATATGAATAAAAAAAAAAATTTATGAAATTTTTTCTTATGATTCTTACTCTCATCATTTTGTGAAAGTTTTCATGGTATCAGAGTTTTGAAAGGTCCAATGAGCATCAAACTTTGCATCAATGGCAGATTCCGCTGCTTCTCTTCCTCCAAATCTCACTCTTATTATCTTCGATTTGAGTTTTTTCGTTACAGTTAAACTGGACTGTATGAATTACATTGTGTGGAAGAATCAACTATTGAATATATTGAGAGCAACCAAATTGATCCGCTATGTTGATGGTTTTTCATTGTTCCCTTCTTCAATTGTTCGAGATTCATTAAACAAGGAGGTTATGAATCCTGAATATGCTAAATGGATGACAGTAGATGCACATCTACTTAGTTGTATCATTGGAACTCTCTCTCTAGTAATCTTCACATATTTGTTCAATTGTCATTTGAGCTTTGAGGTATAGAGTTCTTTGGAGAAACTCTTTACTTCTCTATCTCGCTCTCACATTCATCAACTAAAGAAAAAATTGAGTCAGTTATCCAAAAAAAAAAAAAAAGCTTCACAATAGAAAAGTATCTCAGTCAAATCAAAGCCAATTCAGATCAATTGGCCCTGGTTTATTCTCCCATTGATGATGAGGATGTCATCCTTTTGATTCTCAATGGTTTCTTGATGAATATAGTGCTTTTAAAATTACTATACAGACTAGGTCTGAATCAATCTCATTGTATTATTTGTGCACTTTGCTGTCCACATCGAAGCCTCTTCCAAACAATCTTCTACATCTGATCTTTCTTTTGCATATGTTGCTAGTAAATGACATGCAATACTCTTCTTTAAACGATAGAGGAAGTGGTAATCACAGTTCATATAGAGGAAGCTCCTATAAAGCATGTGGTAGATATTTTTGAGGAAATCTGAAAGGATGATAAGGATGAGAATGAGGAGGAGGAGAAGGAAGAGGAGGCATATCTTACAATACATCCTACAACAACAACAATATCAGTTCTTCTTCTTCTCCTGCTGCTTCATCTCCTCTTATTTGTCAAATTTTGAATGACACAGCCTTTGAGTGTTGGTGTATGATGGATTCCACTTTTCAATCCTTTGCTTCTCAAAATGTTCAATCCAAAGCATATGTTGCTTCTTCTTCGTAACCTGTCAATCCTAATGCCAATTGGTTTCTTGACTCTGCCGCTACTGATCATATAACTCATAATCTAGGGAATTTGTCTCTCTATTAGGTCTATCAAGGTGAAGATCAAGTTACTGTTGGTGATGGAAACACTTTACTTGTTCAACACACTGGCAGTGGTTGCTTCCTACTCCCTATTCTTCTCTTAAATTTTCCAATGTTCTTTATGTGCCTTCTATTACTCCAAATTTGCTTCCAGTTCATCAATTGGCAACTGATAATATCTGTACTATAACATTTGATGCTAATTCCTTCATAATTCAGGACAAACTTACCAAGAAAATTCTGTTTAGAGGTCATCACACCAATGGCTTCTATCATCTTCCTTTGTCTGCATCTCCGCCTTCATCTCCTAGTTGTTTTCAAAGCAGCACTATGTCTTCTCCCAACTGTCACTATCGATTGGGGCAACCTTCTTTCTAGGAGCATCACTATCTTTCTAAGCATTGTAATACTCCTTTTACTAAGAATTTTTTGTCTTCATAGACTGGAAGTTAGTGTACTCACTGTTGTGTGTCTAAGAGTCATTAACTCTATTTTAGTTTGTCAAATTTCACTGTAGATAAGCCTCTTGCTCTTATCCATACAAATCTTTGGGGTTCTTTTTCTCCTTCAACTATCGGCTATAAGTATTATGTCATTTTCTTGGATGATTACAATAAATTTACTTGGTTATTTCCTCTTTGCTAGAAAAGTGAAGGTTTCACCAAGTTCTTTGAATTTAAGGTGTTTGTTGAGACACAGTTCTCCACCAAACTTCAAATTCTTAGAAGTGACAATGGGGGTGAATATCTTACTCTTAAATTTCAAAAATTTCTCACTAATAAAGGCAACATACATCAGTTAACTTGCCCTCACACTTCAATCCAAAATGGAGTGGCTGAGAGGAAGCATAGGTACATAGTTGAAACCACCATTGCCCTCATGCCTCACTCTTCTATGCCTCTTACCTTTTGGTTTGATGCCTTAGCTATAATTGTCATGCTCATAAATTGATTGCCTGTTGCTAAGTTGAATTTTAAAATACCTTTTGAGGTTCTTTATCATCATTCCCTTGATACTCTTCTCAGGACTTTTGGTTGCAGGTGTAACCCTTGGCTAAAGCTGTCACACCCCAACTCCGGGCATGACCAGCTGTGGCCCACAGGGACTAAGCCCAAGGCACACGTAAGCCTTAAACACAAATCCATAAACATATTGAATAACTATACAATAGTCCAACAATAAAGAACCAAACTCAATCCAGTGACATACCACAAGTATAAATGGCAAAACCAACCACAACCAACTTCCAAAAACATATACTAAATGGGACACAAACCGCCCACAAAATAAAATAATTCCAAATCAAACCCAACCACAATGTATGCACAAACTTGACATAACAGTCTAAAACAAAATTAATGAATGTCCTAGAGGTCCATGCAATCGAGTCCCCACTATGCCATGAGTCCACTCTAAGTCCTTTTAACACCTGGAAATGATAAACAACTAAATCAGCTGATAGCTCAGTGAGTAGCAACATGGATAGTAGATACAGTTTTGAAAACAAGAATCAATTCCAAAATAAGATATATCTCACAGAAACTAGATTGACATACAGTTTTGATAAAAATAATCTATTTCAAAAAGAAGGTTCCACAGTTCAACAGTTAAAATACTCATGTCTCTCAAGAACATGATAAATGACATTTTTTACTTAAAACAGATTACAACACGAATACCAATAATTTTCTGGGTACCAAGAAAATAATAAGTAATATGCCACACAGTTCTCAAGGCTATAAGCCCCGTTGGATCCAATACCGAACTAAGAGTCATCCTCAAGATGGCAACCTGGGCCTTTTCTCTAAGACGATCCGATTGAAGGTCACCTAGGTTAACCTAGGCCTTTTCCTTACAATCGTTAAGCACTAGAGTCATCACGGCCCAACCCAGATCTGTTCCCTAGTGGCCAGAGTCACCACACACAGTGGAATAATTTCCCTGGACTAAATACACAGATGGTCCCAATAATCAATACACATCAGTTTCGCAAAACATGGTAGTTCATCATTATAAGCATGAGACCAAAACAAATAGTTTACAGTATGCCAAGTTCACACATGTTTCAGAAATAATTTGATTCCATTGATAATATAATAATTTATCAAAACAGTTTAGTCTTGAAACAACAATTTAATTTTCCAACAGTTCAGGGTAGGGGTACATTTATAAAAATATGTAGCATGAAACTACTCACCTGAAAATGAAATAATATAATCCTCAGATAAAGTATGAAAGCCCAACTAGTGCCCTGAACAAAGTATTGAAACTATACGTCACTACTAATTCAAACATACTAAAAGGAATAATAACTAAGTAATCCCAAACTAAAGCACACTAACACGGCTCAACCCAACTCACCATTACTCTTAAATATTATCTAAGTTCATGTTCTTCACGGTCTAAAATCACCCAAGACATGGGTTCAAATCGAAACTTAATTAAAAGTAACTTTAAGATAAAACAGAATTTTAAACTAGTTTTCCCAATCTATTCGCTAACTTTAAAAATTAAAAACCCACTCCACGTTGTTCGAAAAATTCTAAAACCCTCTAGATATGAACTAATATACCCTAAGTCTCAAACCCAAATGGTTTCACTTGATTTGTTTATCAAAATAATTATCTACAATTAATTATATCTAAACAGGTTATTTTCTGCAGCACTTTAAAGAAATTGACGGTTCTCTTAGTATACACGAGCAATCAATGCAAGGTAAAAAATGCAAGAAACTAGGCTCACAACCAGTTCTAATGACGCTAATTTGATAATTTTGGATTTATACCCAAAGAGAACAACACTCCCGAACTTACTGTTTTAAACCAGTTTTCTGGACAGATTTGAATGCATTAGTTTATATAGATTTTGACTCCCAAAAATTATGAAAAAAATTCAGATATGCAATTCAATATGTAATTGATCTACTGTAAAAATTTCAGTTCAAAATTCATTCGTTTGATATGGTTTCTTGATTTTTAAAGTTTGTAGCTATGTGTAGAATTTCATACTCAGAAATTACACCCCCAACTCCATGTACCCGTTTAATTCCACATCAACTTCAAATAGAATATTAATCATCAATAATTGAAATAGTGCTAACTCAATATAATATATAAAAAAACCAAAAAACCAAATCCTCAATTGAAACAGTGCTACCCGTTACCCTTTTTTTTTTTCTTCCAATCAATACACCAAAACATCTATACACAATAATCATAGATATAATATATTATAGAAGAACAATACCTTAAAGTTGTAGAACCACAAGATGCTGGAAAACTCTCTTTATCTCTCTCTCTCTCTCTCTCTCTCTTTCACAATCTCTCACAGCTGAAAAAGAAAAACCTGAAGTGGTTGTTGTTGTGTTGTGAAATAATAAGAGAGTTAGGGTTTTTTTTTTTTTTGTTATCAATATATACATAACCAACAATCCACTTATTATTATTATTTAACATTATTACTATTATTTATTTTAATAGTAAATCTTGCCTCTAAATCAAATGCTTTCACCATAAATTTATTTTAAGTTTTAAAATTAATTAAAAGACCCTCCAATAATATTTAATTCGCACTTAAAGATTCACAATAAAATATTTGAGATTTGTAAAATTATTATTATTTAATTATTTATTTTATTTGTATATTCGGGTTCTCACAAAAGCCATACACCTCTCCTAAACTACAACATAGGTTTGTTCCCTGTGTGTTTATAGGTTATCATCCATCAGTCAAAGGCTATTTCTAGTATAAAAAAAAAAAAAATTGGTCTAGGCATGTTATTTTGATGAACAATATTTCCCTTTTGTTCACTTGTCAATATCATCTCCTGCATCTCCCTCAATTGTTCAGTTGCAGTACTTCTTTTGGTCCTCATTTTCTTTACGTAGCTCATACTTGGTTTATCTTCTTCAACACACAATCCTAATTTTCCTAATCCTACACTTCCATGTGTCTACTACATCATCTATTCCTCTTTCTAGTCCATCATCTCTAGCTATGACTAGTCGTATGCATAGTCATGTACCTAGTGATGTGCCTACTCTTGTACCTAGTGTTGTGCCTAGCTCATCAGGCCCCCTTTGGATATTGTTCCTAGTTCTTCTATTCCTTTTTTTTTTTTTTTTTTTTCTATCTACATTGCCTTACTTGCTTTACCTGTTTCTTCCTCATCCTTGTCTACTCAAAATAATCATACCATGGTTACCAGATTTAAAGCTTCTCACTCTTCTTTATATTTTTCCCCACATGGCTTTCTTTCCTTTGTTGAATCTGAACTAGCTACCTTTGCTGAAGCATCATTGTTTCCAACTTGGTCCAAAGTTATGCTTAAGGAGTTTCGGGCTTTTCAAAAGCAAGAGACCTGATCTTTAGTTCATTTGCCTCTTGACAAGCAAGCAATAGGTTGTAAATGGGTGTTCTGGTGAAGAACTTAGATGGGTCTATTGCCAAGTCTAAGGCAAGACTAGTGGCTAAGGGTTACCTTCAAGAGGCTTAACTACTAGGAAACCTGTAGTCCTGTAGCCAAACAACCCTCAATTCGTGTTCTTCTATATTTTGCCTTGCATTTTGGATGGTCCATCAGACAATTTGATATTTCAAATGCTTTTCTTCATGGGATTCTTGAAGAAGAAGTCTATATGATCAAACCACAAGGATTTGTTGATTCATCTCACCCTCAGCTGGTTTGCAAATTGCAAAAAGCCCTATATGGTCTTAAATAGGCTCCTAGAGCCCAGTTTTCCACTTTTTCTCAATTCTTCTTTAAAATGGTTTTACAGCTAGTCATTGTGACTCCTCTCTTTTTGTTCACAAGACTTCTACCTCCCTTACCATAATTCTCATCTATGTAGATGACATTCTCTTAACTGGCAATAATTCCACTTCTACTACTTCTCTTATTTCTAAAATGCATTCTAGTTTTTCCATGAAAGAGCTGGGCTACTTGAATTACTTTATTGGCATCTCTGTCACTATCTCCCTTGATGTTTGTTGTCTCTCTCAACATAAACATGCTTCTGAGCTTCTTGCCAAAGCTGGCATGATAGATTGCAAAACTTATTCCTCTTCTATAGCTCTTGAGCTACCTTCTTCTTCTGATTCTAATGACCCCTTCTCCAATCCTTCCTTCTATCGATCATTGGTTGGGGCTCTTCAATACTTAACTATTACTCGACTTGACCTCAGTTTTGTAGTGAATTATGCTTGTCAGTTCATGCATAAACCTTTGACTTGTCATTTTGCAATTATTAAACGCCTTAGGTATTTGAAAGGCACTTTAACACATGTTCTTGAATTTTTCTCTAGCTCTCTTGTTCTCAATGTCTTTTCAAACTCCGATTGGGCTAGTAGTTCTCTATTGATCGAAGATCAACAATTAGGTATTGTGTTTTTATAGGTTCTAACTTGATTTCATGGTTTGCAAGCAAAACACTTTTTCTCGCTCATCCACTGAAGCTGAATATAGAGCTCTAGCTCAGACTGTCGTTGAGCTCAGTTGGCTTGCTTCTCAAAGACTTGCATGTGGCTGCAGCTGTTCCCACTTTGTAGTGTGATAACCTCTCTGCTATCTCTTTAACTAGTAATCCTGTTTTCCATGCCAGGTCCAAGCATATCAAAGTCGATTATTACTATGTAAAAAACCTAAGTGATTCGTGATTCGTGATTTAGATCAGAATTAATTGCACATACGAAACAATTAAAACTAATAATCTAAATCATCTAGCACATACAAAAGTGATTTAGATTGTTGCTTTAAAAATAATAAATCGACACAACCGATTTTTACGTGAAAAAATTACAATTGGAACACCTCCAATTGTGATTAAAAAACCACAGGTGAAACGCCGCTAGTAAATCCACTATGAAAGAAAGAAAGAATACAAAATTATCAAACAAATTACCCAAACTCTGTCAATTTGTCTTCAACAATCTATATCTCTTTCACCACCACTTTCATCTCAAAATTGATCAATTTGATGTTGAATCCATAACATCCACGTCGAATCAACGACCATGCATAGCTTCGAACTCCTTCGAATACTCCACGCTTGAATCTCCGGAATCTTAAGAAGAACAACTCTCTTGTATTAATAAAAACAAACTGACAACCCTTTGATTTTAACTCTTTTGATCCATGAATAAACTCACAAAGAAATCAAAAAAAAAAAGGGACAAACCACCAGAAGAAAACCCTAAAACCCTAAAAAGAATATCTAGAAGTTATACCTTAAATTCTGACTGAAACGCAGCTTTATAGCAAACAGAGTCGCGATGGTCGCTCAAGTGAAGGATCTCTCACTCTAGCAAAGAGACATATTTGCATGTATTCCTTAAGTGCCTTTGCTCGAGCCACCAAAAGGTTCGCTCGAGCGCACAAAATTCTTTCCCAATATTTTTGTAGACAGTGAAAACTACTGGGATCAAAGTTTCTTCGCTTGAGCCAAGAGTCCTTCGCTCGAGCGAGCAAGACAAATTTCCAGGAACAGTTACAACTCGATAAACCATGTTTGTTCGCGGAATTGACAAGACTAAAGGGACCTAACAATCTCCCCCTTTGTCAATTCTCGGACAAAGCATTCTAACAAGTTTTCTTAGCAAACACACATACTAGACCCAATAACTAAGAAAACACAAACACTACGAACTAGTCTAAACCACCTCTGTGTATGCAAACATCCTTAAAGAAAGACCCTGCAAAAATATATAATCCAAAGCACTTGGACTAGATAGAGTAATCAAGGAAAAACACATAACAGATCAAGATATAATCAGATAAAAGAATGAAATCCAAACTAGATTAGTCTAATCTAATATCCCACAAATATCCAAAAACCAATATCCCACAGATATACCATAATACCCAATATCCCAAAAAGTATGAACAATATCCCAATATCCCAAAAATTGATTAGCCCAAAAATCTACCAAAAAGTTTATGCTTCCTCTTTTTGATCGGGAGAGACAAAGGGAAGAGAATACACATGCCAGCAGAATACTAATAACAACAAAAAACTAACTGTCCACAGAAACACAAACTGTCCAAAAAGGAAAATCAAACATCACTACGAGGATGATAGGGGTTGCTGCTGCATCAATAAAAAAGAAAGGATCTGAGCAAGCATGGTGGTTTGCTGATCTAGGCGGCCAACAAACGCATGAAGTTGAGCATCCATCTAATCAAGGCAATGCATGATAGATTGCTCGAACTGACGAAGCTGGCCGCGAAACGAGTGGGGACGTAACTCTGGTGCACCTGCATTTGCTGCATCAAACTCTGCCTCTTCAGTGAGTGAATCATCTCAAGCATCAGAAACCCCAGTCCCGGACGACCCCCCCTTGACATGGGCTTGACTCTAGGAAACGATCAATTTGGTGACAGGTTTAATAGGTGAAGCAACCTCATCATCGTTGAAAGTAGGAACACCCAAAAAAGAGAGAAAATGGTGCAACAAACAACCGTAAGGAAACCGAAGGATTTGTGACCCTCAAAGACGCCTATCATTTTGGCCGCAATCATTTCAGACAGGTTGATGGGGAGGTGATGAGCAATGCAGTACAAAACATAACCCTGATCTTGAGAAATGTAGGAGGAATAAGTGGCGACATGAATGTTGGCACAAACAATGAGATTGAGAAGGCGGAACTAGGGAAGAAGCTCATTTTGGCGAATGAACGCCTTGGCGATCCAAGTTCGAGGAGTGCCACATAATTCAACAGCGACCTGGTCAAAATCTACAATGTTGTAGGAAATAAGAAATGGATAGTGGTAGTTCTGGACTTCAGGAAGCCCAAGAAACTGACGGAGAACCTCTTCATCAAGGAAAATATTTTTGTTACGAACCCAAGTACGGAAAGAATGAGCAACTTTGCTTATGGAGTGCATATTGCAGTAGAACTCACGAAGGTTTTGTGGATCGGAGAAATGAAGGACCAGGTCACCCCCTAAAGCATCAAATAGAGACCGGATAGGGATAGACTCGAAAGCACTAAGGTGGACATTATGTTCTAAATGAACAGTCTGAGAATCATAAAAATCCCGATAAAGGTTATACTTTTCCTTGGATTGGAATTTATTTGTATTGAAATTGGGACAAGACACGGTGGTTTTACGACATTTAGTAGACTCGGCCATGACTAACAGACAGAGGAAAGACCACCACAAAAATAAAACCCCCAAGACAACCCACCAAAATCAAGTCAAAAGAACAAACACCATTAGTACCAAGGATTCAAACACAGTATGAGGAAGGCAGTAGAAGGCAAAATAAAACCCTAAGAGCAAGATAAGGATGTATAAGATTGGATTTAATCAATGCTGTAAAGCAGAAAAAACAACCCCACTGTGTAAGCAAGGGCAACACACACATCAATCAAAATCTATTTAAAACCAGCATGAGTGTAGCAATTTAAAAAGAGAATAAGGATAAGTCAAAACAAAACCCTAACAATCACACAGGACTGAAATGATGCATAACCATAGAAAGGATGCATAAACCGAGCAATAGACAAAGAAATAAGAAAAAAAACAAAGATGAAAAGAAACTTAATAAATAAATAAATAAAACTCTAAAGAGGACATACGAAGCAGCACATAGATGGTGAGAGAGAGAACATGAAAAATGAAACCGACAAGATGAGAGAGAAACTTACCAAAAACCTGAGAAGAAAAGGCTGGAGGGAGGAGAGAAACCACCCAAATCCAGGGCAACCAAAGCATGAGTAGCAAGATAGAGGTGTGCCCTAGGAGAGAGAAGGCACTCGAAGAGAAAGTGGAAAAAATGCGACTAAGGAGACGAAGAACAACTTTTATATCAGGGCTTCTCGCCCAAGCAAGAAGAGTGTCCCTCGAGCTAAAATACTAACGAGCAAGGGGTCGCTCGAGCCAAAAAAACAAGCTCTCAGAATCTATGCCACCTGCAAAACTACTGGGTTGAAGTGTTGCTTGCTTGAGCGCAAACTCCCTATCGAGTGAAGGTAAAAAAACAAAACACCTTGAAAAACACCCTTCTGAGCAGATTAAAAACACTCAGATTGTCAAATGAAACCTGAAACAAGAGGAGATTAGTACAATAGAAAGAATGTGATGCTAAGATGAGATAATCCACATACCATGAAACCCGCAATCTCGCAAGTTGGACAACACGAAGCACAATATCATGAGCAAAACAGGTAAACAAAGATCAATGATCATAAGCAACATATGAATGCACAACTCAGAGACAAACATGAGAGCTCACATAAAGAATGTGTGTGTGTGTGTGTGCGCAATCCTTGAGAGGCTACAGAGCTAGAGTTAATCCTAATAATGATTGGATGGCTGGACCTCCGACAACAGTATCTATACATCCTTGGGAAAAGTCAAACCACTAAAAATCAAGGGGTATTTGTTGAGTAAAAGCGGAGGCTCCCCCTCACTTAATGAGTCCCTTTTTTTTTATATTTTATTTTTCACTTTTCTTTCTTGTGAGCACTCATTGGTGGCTTGTACGCTCAAGAGTATGGATACCAAACCAGATAAGCAAGGAAACAAAGATGATGGCCTAGTTAGTGCCTCTGAGGTAGTTTTTTCCTATTGCCTGGACTTTAAAGTAGTGAGGGAGAAACTGTGGAAGTGAAACTAGATAGTGGATGGTTAAGAGACTCAATATCATCCATGATATGCCAATATAGGTCAATTCCTCTAGCAAAGCAAAAGAGACACTATTAGAAGTCCATAGAGTAAATTGACCACTTATGCGGAAATCCCTGCAATAGTTTATCTCAAGAATGTGTACAGAATGAGATCATGAATTCAATGAGCATGAACATTCAGAATGAGCTATGAACAAAGATAAATGAAATCTTGCAAGCAGCATGAGAAATGTTCATTAAGTCTAAGAGCAGAGATGACAAGAATCAATGACAATGAGATTATAGCATCCAAGTACACAGAAAGCCAATCACTTTCACCCACTGATGCAACATGACGTACTCTAGTTATTGAGCACTACACCCAAGGACTTTCTACGGAACTAAAACCTAAGAAGATCAAGGGATTTTGTAAAAATATCAACTTTTTATGCTTAGTGGGTACATGTTCAAGAATTACAAGGCCCTCTTCAACTAACTCTCGAATGAAATGATTACGAATGTCAATATGTTTGGTGCAAGGGTGTTGGACAGCATTTTTAAAGATGTTAATAGTACTTGTGTTATCATAGAAAAGGATGAGAGTGTCTTGGTCTATACCATAATCATGAAGCATTTGCTTCATCCACAACAACTCCTTGCAGCAATGTACTCAGCCTCGATGGTTGAAAGAGAGATCACATTTTTCTTTTTGCTATGCCAGGCAACCAAATTATTCCCAAGGTAAAAACACCCTCCAGATGTGCTCTTACGATCATCAGCACACCCTGTCCAGTCGACATAAAAAAAACTAGTGATTTCGGCTATAGTATCTATCGAGAACCAAATCCCATACCCTAATGTCCCATTAACATACTTAATGATGCGTTTGACTGCAAGAAGATGAGACTCTTTCGGACAGGCTTAGTAACGGGCACAAACACCTACACTAAATGAAATATCAGGTTGACTAGTTGTGAGGTACAAAAGACTTCCTATCATATTCCTATACAGGATAGGATCAACATCAGTACCAGAGGAATCTTTGAAGAGGTGAAGACTAGTGCTCATGGGAGTGCGTGCATGTTTGGCCGACTCTAGATCAAACTTAGACACAAGGTTTTTGGCATACTTAGTCTAAAAGACAAACATACCCGAAGGAGACTGTTTAATTTGGAGACTGTTTAATTTGAAGACCCAAGAAATAAGACAACTCCCCCATCATGCTCATCTCTAACTCATGTGTCATGCAATTCGAGAAATATTTCACAAGAGAATCAGAAATGGATCCAAACACAATATCATCAACATAAATCTGAGCAACAAGTATATGAGACTTAAAATGTTTCACAAATAAGGTTTTGTCCACATTACCCCTTTGAAAGTCATTATCAAGAAGAAAGGTAATAAGTCTATCATACCAAGCTCGAGGGGCTTGTTTCAACCTATACAACGCACTGTCTAACTTGTAAACATGGTTTGGACATTTTAGGTCCTCAAACCATTTTGGTTGCTCAACATAAGCCTCTTCTTTCAAGTACCCATTCAGAAAGGCACTTTTCGCATCCATTTGGAACAATTTGAACCCTAGAAAGCATGCAACACCAAGTAAAATATGAATAGATTTGAGACATGCAACATGGGCAAACGTCTTATCATAGTCAACACCCTTTACTTGTGTATAGCCTTGAGCAACAAACCTAGCTTTATTTCTAACCACAGTACCATTCTCATCAGATTTATTTTTAAAGATCCACTTGGTACCTATCACATTCATGTCTCTAGGTCTTGGAACATGAGTCCAAACTTTGTTATGTTCAAATTGATCTAATTCTTCATGGATTGCATTAACCCAACTATCATATAGTAAGGCCTCTTTTACATTCTTAGATTCAATTAACGAAACATAGCACATATGAGTTACCTTTCCTGAATTTGTTTTCGGATTTTCATTCAGTTTGAAACATTACTAATCACCTATTAAACCGGATGATTCAATTTTATCCTTGCTGATGGTTTTAAAACTAGACTGGTAGTGACTTGAACATCGGAGCTAGTGTCTCTTTGTGCACTCTTTCGACTCGAACTTACCATAGAAGTTGGTGCTGGCTCACCTTCTTGAGTTTGGCTTTGTGCTTCTCCTTAACTTTGTGGTTTAGTATCCAAGATTGGAGACTCACTAACTTCTTCCTCATGTATAGCTGAAGTAGGAGAACCTGTGTCATCTACAACAAGATTGATCAATTCGATTAAAGATAAAGTACACAGGTTATAGACACGAAATGCTCTACTGGTGGTTGAATACCCTAGAAAAATACCTTCATCACTTCGGGAGTCAAATTTTCCCAAAGGCTCTCTATCTTTAAAAATGTAACATTTGCTTCCAAAAGTTTTGAAGTATTTTACATTAGGTTTCAACCCTTTCCACAATTCATATGGAGTTTGTAAAGTATCGAGCCTTAAATACACACGATTCACAACATAAACAGCGGTATTCAAGGCTCCAGCCCAGAACTTTGGAAGAACTTTCTCGTTAAGGAGCATGACCCTAGTGTCATGACCCAAACCTGCCCCTATAGGTTTAGCATCGTAACCGGCCAATAATCCATGGATTACCGAAGGCCTCTGAACAGATTAACAAGATTAAGGGGCTAGCGGAAGCAAAAACATAAATATAATTGTCCAATGAGCTGTGCTGACTTATATGAAACGAAATATTTAAAACTTTATATACATAATCAAAGTCATTCATACATTATACCCACACACATTAGAGTATCTTAAGTATAGCCAACAGAACAAACGAGTCTTATATATACAGAAACAACAGGATTTAAACACTTGAGACACTCCAGGAACCTCCATGTGAGGCACAAGGGTTGGCTGACAATAGAACACAGATCCAGACAAAAGCCTTCAGGCTCGAGCTCCAGAATGCTCACCTATACATATATATATACACACAATAAGCTAAAGCCCAATGAATAACATTAAGGTAAAGGGGTTAGTGAACGAAATCCGAATATATCATAAGCAGAAAATAGACCAGAGCATAATCATTTCATATCATAACATAATAATGGTACATCCCATAGAACACATCACAGAACGTCTTCCGACTAGAGTAATCGGTTCTGGATACAGATTAAACACATATCGCCACAATGAAGTGGCTAACGAGATCTCGTAATCACATGTATGTCATGGACCCGCATTTTCATGCCATCCCCCATGACTTGGGACTATCTATGGATGCCATAATAGATTTCAAACATGGAATATTCGTTCACGAAAACAGATTTCATTTCAGAAATCAGAACTTATCATATTTCATTTGGAACGTAATTCACATGAACGTATCTTTACAATAACGTTACTCATAGTGGTTTCCTGCAATGGTCAATCAACCCTCGAGTCTTGACCTATAACCACAAAATACATAACACAAGCATATCTTATCATTACACATTCAAGTGGCCAACACGGCTAGCTTTCTCACTTTAATTGCCCATTCATTCCATGTTATATAACTTGTTCATATTGCCCATATACTCGGATTCAACACATATTTTCTAATTCACTTACTTATGCTATTTCTTAGCTTATTAATCTTTAATGGCTCATAAATCATGCCTAAGAATGCCCATAAAGAGATGGGAGTGAAGATATGTACTTAAAACATCTTTTGAAAACATGCTGAAAATAAGTTGGTGGCTAGAGCCATCTTTTCTTGGCTAGAGCCAGCAAAAGGCAAAAACAGAGTTCGCTCGAGCCAGGACTTCTTCGCTCGAGCCAACTTCTGCAGAGTTCAAAATTCTGAAAGCTCGAAATGTTGGCTCGAGCCACCACTTCTTCGCTCGAGCAAACTGTAAATTTCTGGGCAGTAAGCTTAACAAAAATGGCTTCCAAACCACCTTCAAACCTTGGGGTCTTGCATGATTTGATCAAACACACAAAAATAGCTTTAGAAAACTTCAATACAAGACCCTTGAAACATCTTTTATTTAAAAACTCATCAATTCTTGAAAGATTTGAGTCAAAACTTCTTCATGCAACACATTTTCAACTCTTTCATGGTTTTTCAAAACATGCAAATGGTGACCAACAAACTCGTGAATTCTGGAACCATGGACAAGATTAAAGCTCACATGCATGCAAGCCTTTAAAACTCAAACTCAACATGATAAAATCAAAGATGGTCTACCATGAATGTATATGTAAGCCATCTACAAGCCCAAAGATCGACTTCACTTGCTAATTTCATGAAATCGGTTCAAAGGTGAGTTGAAATGATGATACATGGAAGAATAGCTACAGAAAATGTGCTTAAACTTTTACCTAGAGCTTGATTTCGAACCATAAGAGATGGACTCCCCTTAGCTTTCCTCTTCTCCTCCAAACTACACAAATGTAGAGCTTTCTCTCTCTAGAGTGAGCTATCTCTCTCTCTCTAAGGTGAACTCTCTACTCACAGTGGTAGAAAGAACAAGAAGAAGGTTGCCTACCTCCCCTCACATCAGCAGATCACACACTCTCACATTGAGCACAATACACGTGCACACACACACACAAGAATTTATCCTCTACACTCAACACCACCAAGGCCTAGCACACCTTACTCTTTAATCACATCTTGGATCACTAATAGGATTAGATTAGGCACCAATCTTGCATTATTTAATCACACATAAGTAACCTTAATTTATTCAGGTTAGACCGAAATTCAATTAATCCAAAATAGTTCCCATCAAGGTTCAATTTAATCACATGCGATTTTTATCAAACCGAATCAATTTTTAACAAAACTTTTCAGATGGTTCTAAAAATTCTAATTAGTCAATCCATGTGCTCAATTCGGTTTCTAGAAGCATTTAGGCTAACAATTTCCGATTCAAAGTAGAAATCATGACAAATAATTTTCAAATCAGATAGATATGCACAAACTACTACAAAGCACATATCACAATCAATAATAACACATAATTCCATTCTAAACACTTAGTTAGCATTCTTAATTACGAATTAGTAGCTAATTACAGACCGGGGTTGTTACACCTAGCCATCTCTTGGACTACCCTATTTTTTCTCTCAACAACTCCATTTTGCTATGGAGTAATGGATGTAGAAAACTCATGCTTAATTCCATGCATATCACAAAAATCCGAAAATGATCTATTTTCAAATTCATAACCATGATCAGTTCGGATTTTTATGATACGTCCAATAGAAACACTCTGCTCATTTTGGATTTTAAGGACTAAGGACTGGAAAGCATCAAACGTATCAGATTTTTCTCTTAATAAATTAACCCATGAAAAATGAGTGTAATCATCAACAGTTAAAAAAATGTATCTTTTACCTCTACTGATTTCAATGCGAGTGGGTCCCAAAAAATCCATATGAACTAGCTCAAGAGGTCATTTGGTTGTTAAGCTGTTCACCTTTTTATGTGGGGCACGAGTTTGCTTCCCAAGTTGATATGGTCCACACACATGGTTCACTTTCTTACCCGTTTTGGGTACTCCTCTCACTAGCTCTTTGTTGGCTATCTTAGTTAGGTCTTTGAAATTCATGTGACCTAATATTTGATGCCACAGGTCAAGATTACTTATGATGGTTGAGTGGCAAGTGAGATTATTTGTGATAACAATCCCATAGCAGTTATAAGATGTGCGAACTCTATGTATGATAGTATTTCCCTTCTTATCCAAAATTTCACATATATTTTTTAAAAATAATACTTTATGATGGGAATCACACATTTGACTTATGCTCAACGGATTTGCTTTAAGGCCATTAACAAGTAAGGCATTTTCGAGCTTGGAAAGACTGACCACATTTATAGAGCCCTTATCAATGACTCTAGAAGTGCCACCATCTCCAAAGGTAACAATTCCTCCATCGTATTTTTTGAGAGATGTGAAGTAGGATTTGTCACCAGACATGTGATAAGAGCACCTACTATCAAAATACTACATGTGTGAGTCACATGCTTTCAGTGTAGTGTGAACAATAAAACAAGTTAAGTCACTCTTTCTCACCCATATCTTTTTGGTCTTAACAGAAGCAAGACTGGTAGTCTTGGTAAACGTCTTAGCGTTGTGAACACCATCATGAATCTTGGTGTTCGACCTGAACATGTAAGGTTATCTCCTAACCCATAAAGTATTAGAATTTCTAATTTTTTGAGACACCTTACCAAATAACTCATAACAATAAGGGTGAATGTGGCCATACCTACCACAATGATGACAAACAAAAACAGGTTTTACCTCTATTTTGTTGATCTTACCCCCTTTAGGTTGATAAAGAGAGAAATCACCCTATTGAACCTTCAGCTTTCCCTTTGCTTGAGTCATAATGTCGTGTGATGTTGAGGCTTGTCCATTTTGAAATATTACAGCACCATAGCCTATCCCACTTTTGTCACAACTCATTGGTTGAGATCTGATAATGTCTTCCAGTGTCTTTGACCCTTTGTTCCACACGTCAATCATGGCTCTAGCATCTTTGAGTTCTTTCTCTTTCTGACCAACCAGCTCTTCTAATGCAGCTTGTGACATCTTAAGAATTTCAATCTTCTCTTCATATGTGGCATAGATTTTCACAAGTTCATTCCTTTCAGTCTCACAAGATAGACGTTTTTTACGAAGGTCTTGCTTGTCATTAGAGATCTTGATGTCATCATTTTTTGCTAATGCAATCTCTTCTTTTAGCTTGACTTTCTCACTTTCACATGCTTTAAGCTTGAAAGTGCGTTTGTCATTGATCTTGGACAAGTTTAGAGATTCATTGTAAAGCTTTTCATAAGATTGTTGTAGGTCATTACCATCAATCTTATCATTATCTTCCAAGGTTTCATCATCTTTTTTTTGCTTCTCTTTCTCCTCAATCTCATCCAATCAAGCAACTAAGGCATGAAAGTTGATGGATGGTTGTGAAGATGACTCTCATCTTTCATGGATTTGACTAAGAATGTCCCATGCATCTTTGTCCTTTGTGCAGTGAGCAATTCGTTATTGTTTTTCTTCAGAAATTGCTTCACGGATGGTATTCAGAACTCTTTGATTGCTCGGATTGTCAGTTATTTCAACATCCTCTTCAATTGCTCGCCAGCCTTCAGGGTCATGAGCTCGAAGATACATCCTTATTCTGATTTTCTAGAATAAGTAATTCCTCTCATCAAAAGTAGGAGCACAGTGTAGATTCTGACCACGAGCAAACTCAACTGGCATTGGAGGTGGTTAAGTGAAGGTAGACCAGAATGCCATGTAGGTACTATCTCCATCTTCACTAGATTCGGTTTTTTCGAGTTCTTGCTCTGACCTGCTTTCATCATCCCAAGTCACTATATAGACTTTCTTTTGGTTCTTTTTCAATAGACATTCAAGTGCAATATGTCCAAACCCTTGACATTCATAACACTTGACACCTTGCCTCTTCAAAGTCTTCTTCTCCGTTTTTGGAGCAACTTTTGGTGAAAAAGTGTTGAATTTATCATTACCTTTATCTTTTGAACTAGAGTCCTTGAAATTAGGCTTCTTTTTCTTTAAATTTTTTTTGAACTGTTTGGTAAACCTCGCCATCATTTCGAACTCTAGATCAAACTCAACCTTAGGGGTCTTAGCAGTCTCATGAACACTGGTAAAAGCCACAATGTCTTTTTGTTTTTTCTTAGAAATTTGGTGGGCTTCATAAGTCTACAAGTTTCCAACCAACTGATCAAGCTTGAGGTTCTCAACATCCTAAGCCTCCTCAATAGCTGTCACTTTTGATTGGAACCTCTAGGGTAATGACCTCAAAATTTTTCCAACAACCTTCAATTCAGGGATTTTTTTCTCTGAGTGTGAAACAAGAATTCACGATGTCACTAAGTTTAGCATAAAAATCATCAAACATCACGCATAAAAAGAGTTTCAAAAGAGGAGATGAGACGTTGAAGTTTTGATCTTTTAACAGCAGTAGTACCCTCGTGAATAGTTTCAAGAATGTCCCAAGCCTCTTTTACTACCTCACATGTACAAATATGACGAAATCTTCTGGTGTGATAGGGTAAAAGAGGGAATTGAGAGCTTTAATATTCTAACTCGAGTTTTGATAATCGATTACATCCCATCTATCGAGTGGTTTGGAGATATCAACACCATCAATGGTGACAACAGGTTCACTCCACCCATAGATCACACAGTGCCAAACTTTATCATCAATAGATTTTAAAAACGCCCTCATACGAGCTTTCCAATAAGAATAATTTGAACCATCAAGTAATGAAGGTCTATAGGTCGAATTACCTTCACGAATTGAATCCATATCACAAATCACACAAAATCACACTCCTATAGTTTTGATAAAAACAAAGAATGACCCGCTCTGATATCAATTGAAAAACCTAAGTGATTCGTGATTCAGATCAAAATTAATTGCAACAATTCCCAAACAATTAAAACTAACAATCTAAATCATCTAGCACATACGAAAGTAATTTAGATTATTGCTTCAAAAACAATAAATCGACACAACCGATCTTTACGTGAAAAAACCACAATTGGAGCACCTCCAATTTTGATTAAAAAACCACGGGTGAACGCCACTAATCAATCCACTATAAAAGAAAGAAATAACACAAAATTACCAAACAAATTGCCCAAACTCTGTCAATTTGTTTTTAACAATTTATATCTCTTTCACTTCCGCTTTCGTCTCGGAATTGATCAATTTGATGTTGAATCGACAACATCCATGTCGAATCAATGACCACGCATAGCGTTGAACTCCTTCGAATACTCCACGCTTGAATCTCCAAAATCCACCAAAGAACAACTCTCTTGTATTAATAAAAACAAATTAACAACCCTTTGATTTAAACTCTATTGATCTATGAATAAACTCACAAAGAAATCAAAGGAAAATAGGGACAAAACCACCAGAAGAAAACCCTAAAACCCCAAATAGAATATTTAGAAGTCGTACCCTAAATTCTGACTGAGACGCAGCTTTATAGCAAACAGAGCCGTGATAGTCGCTCGAGCGAAGAGATAAATTTGTGTGTATTCCTTAAGTGCCTTCACTCGAGCCACCAAAAGGTTCGCTTGAGCACACAAAATTCTTTCCTAGTATTTTTGTAGGCAGAGAAAACTACTGGGAAGTTTCTTCGCTTGAGCCAGGAGTCCTTCGCTCGAGCCAACAAGACAAATTTCTAGAAACAGTTACAACTTGATATGACATGTTTGTTCGCGGAATTGACAAGACTAAGGGACCTAACTGTGACAACCCTCACCACTGATTAGCGCTAATCTATGATTAAGCATGTTTAGTGACTGATTGACTAAAATACTAACTGATTGATTGAGTATAGTAGTTTAAATGCATTTCTATCTGTTGACTGTTGAATTATCTATTCATGTATTGTGGTTAAACTGCAAATAAAGACCTTATCGGCGGCCGAATCCGATATTGATTAATGTTTTCTGCTAATTGGGATTTATGTGATTTTATGGTATATTTAATTGAAATGTGATTTGGTATGATTAAATTAGATTAAATGAAGTTAAAATGCATCAACATGAGTTATTCACCAAAATGCCACTTAGTGAACTTTCATGAGCCTTTTATTTGATTTATACATGTTAGCTTTATCATCAAATTTCCTCAGCCATTTGAGAGCCTAACTAACTAGAGAGAGAGAGGTAGGAGATAGTTTGAGTTCATCAAGAATTACTTGGAAATTTTGAGGAATTGAAGTGTAGATTGTACATTTGAGCTTCCATCCTTGAACTTGGAGACTTAAGGTAGAGAATTTACCTTCTTGTTCATATTTTGGGTTGGTTCTTGCATGGACTAGAGGATTGTTGGAGTTTAGAGCCAAGTTATGGCTTAAATTGTTAAATTGAAGCTTGAACCATGTATGCATGTACATATTCTTGCATTTTGAAGTTGATTTTCATGAAATCTTGCATGCAAGTTTACATTCTTGTTCTAGTCCATAAACTCATCATGGTTTTGAGTTCAATCTTGCTTTGGATCATGTTTTGAGGCATTAGAATTCACTAGAATTCATGCATGTCATATGTTCTTCATGTTCATGAAAACTTCTTTGAAATTTTATTTAATTGAACTACCTTTGGGCTTTGATTTCTCAAATTGATCTTTGAAACATGTAATATTATGGGTTTTGAAGTGTTTTCCAGAAAATTAGCCCAAGAGGATCGAAATTTATGCTTTAAAGTTGAGTTTTGAGCTCGAGGTTCAAATCTGGAAATTCCAGATTTTGAACTCACGCTCGAGCGGGGAACTCCACGCTCCAGCGTACAACCTGAGTTCATGCAGTCCCCTTGAGTGTGGAAAGTGACGCTCGAGCGTGAAATGCGTGTATCCAGTACTCTGCATGTATTTACAGTCCGTTTGAGCGAGGGAATGCATGCTCGAGCGAGGACTTGTGTCTAACGCTCGAGCAAGTATCGAGTGCCCATCGAGCGTAAATTTCGTGCATCCAGTACTTTTACTGTAGTTTACAGTCCACTCGAGCAGAGCCCTTTTGTCTGCATGTCCGCTCGAGCGGAGAAATCCACGCTCGAGCGGGACCTCTGTTTCAGCAAAATTTTGAAAAGTGTTTTTAAGTGCATATTTCCATCCTCATTTCATCCTAGGCATTCCTAGGCCTAGTTTAAGGCATCTTAATGAGGATATTGATGTACAACCACACCGAGTCTAAGTAGGGACTAAGTCTTCGATTCCCAAGTATATGACTTAGTGTGTGTTCATCCTGTAACTGTGTAGGGTTGGCATCTGAGGACGCGCACTAGCTTATCTGTAGCCCAGAACTCTGTGAGTAACTATGTTGTAAAGATATGTTCAATCGAGATTGTTTTCTGAACAAATGACTGTACTGCTTTATGAAATGACCTTTGTTCTTGAATGAATGTTTGTCCTATTTGCGAATCAGATTCGTGGTATCCATAGCAATTTCATCGTTATCGAATTCTATCGCCATCATTCAGAGATCTCGTCGGTTCCCATGTTGGAACCACTCATCACATCGATATGATGGCCATCGATCGATCGTTCGGTCTCATTAAGACCCTCATCGCTTGTTGCTATTGGATGTACCACTTATGACTGCTATGATCGAATAATTGATATACTGTTTAAATGACTGTTTTAAATACTGAAAGGACATTCATTCTTAACCTCTTTATGCACATGTTATTCACTGGGCTTTAGCTCACTGTTTATATATATGCAGGTGTCCAGGCACCGGATCAGAGCTAGGAGCGTTGGGTTAAACTCCTTTTTTGTCAAGCCAACCATTGTGCCTCACTGCGAGGTTCCATGTACTGCCAAGCTAAGGCTGCTGTGGGGTGTTTTACATTCCCCCTTTCTGTTTTTGTTTTGTATAGACTGTGTAGACTTGTACTGTACTATTATGGTAGGGATTTGGTCCCTAACCTGAATACTTGTATATGATGTATGTACATACTGTTTTGCTTCTGACTGTAAATATGTTTAAAAAGTCTTTTTACATACGGACTGTCACAACTCATTGGACATCTTTTATTACTGTTTTGGCTTCCGCCAAACGAACTCAGATTCTTTTATCTTAGTTAGCGGGCCTTGGTAATCATCGAATTACTGGCCGGTTATGGTGCTAAACCCATAGGGGCGGGTTTGGGTCGTGACACTAACACTATGTCCGAGAAAGGGTTGCTGCCGAACAATTGTATATTCGACATATTCCCTCAATAAATCAAATATCATACACTCTTACTAAACCCTTGTGCGTGGCACGTTTTTTGTATCTTCAGCACAAGCTCATGGTGCATTCTCTTCCCACTTGCTTGAGGGGGTATGATAAGATACCTATGGATTCTAACTGTTAGTCATTGATGAACTAGTGGAGAAAGCACATTCGTCACACTCAGATCACCAACTGATAAGTTTATCAGTTAGTTGTGATTAACTATGGTTAGCTTGTAGTTAGTTTAGAATTAATTACAACTACGGTTAGGTTAGACAGTTATTAATGATTGTATATAAAAGACAATGTATCTTTGTAATGGATTGATCAATTGAGTAGTATATCATCATTTTGTGGAAGTTTTCATATCGATGGTGGTAGTTGTTGCTAGAGTTGTTGTTGCTGGTGGAAGTGGTCGTGAAAGTGTTGTCTATTACCAAAGCACATGGGATGTAAGGGAAGAACAATTGTGAAGAGAGACAAGAGCAGAGATTGAATGAGAATAGATGTTGGGTTTGTCTTAAACCTAGAAACTTCTATCAAAATTTTAAAATGAAATTTAAACTTTATAAAGTTGACGCCGTTTAACATTATGTCATCCATTCATTCTTATTCATTTGTCTATATGTGTTAGAATGGTTGAAAGAAAGGGAAAATTGTATATCTTTATTATATTGAATTGAATGAATGAATACAGTAGGAGAAGCCTATATATATAGGCTGAGAAGAAACCTAGATAAGTATAGAAGAAGATATAGATACAAGGAGATAGAGATAGAGATACAAGATAGGGATAGAGATACAAATAGATAAGTATAATATACATTAACAGGCCCTCTCAAACTCAAGGTGGGTAAGCATCAACCAACTTGAGTTTGTAAACTAGATCACTGAAATGACCAAGAGGATGAGCCTTGGTCAAGATGTTGGCTATCTGATTGGCAGAGATAACAAAGATAAGACGAACAGTGCCACTAGTAACATGTTGTTGTATGAAGTGACAATCAATCTCAATATGCTTTGTGCAATCATGGAAGACATCATTATGGGCAATTTGAGTAGCATTTTGATTATCACAATAGATGTTAATCGCAGTAGAATAAGAAACCCCCATATCAAAAAGAAGCCAACGAAGCCACCAAGCTCTTGAGTAGTGTCAGCAAGAGCACGATACTCAGCCTCAGTACTAGAACAAGTAACAAGAGTTTGTTTCTTTCTACGCCAGACAATGAGAGAGTCATCCAAGAAGAAGCAGAATCTTGTAATAGAACGGCGATTAGTAGGATCCTCTGCCCAATCTATATCAGAAAATGTGTGTAACTGTAGAGATGAGTGTGGTGAGTAGTGAAGACCCTGAAACATAGTTCCTTTGAGATAGCGCAAAATGTGAACCAAAGCATCATAGTGCGAAGAGCGAGGAGCATCCATGAACTGATTGACAATGTGAATAACATAGGCAATGTCTGGACGAGTAACTATGAGGTAAACAAGACTACCAACTAGCTGACGATATAAGGTAGCATCAGATAATAGATGACTGTCAAGAGGTGTGAGACGAGTCTGAAGATCAATTAGGGTAAGAGCAGTCTTGCAATTGGTAAGACCAACACAAGCCAAGAGATCAGAGGTATACTTGGCCTGGGTGAGAAAGTAACCAAAAGGATCATGAGAAATTTCCAAGTCGAGGAAGTAACTAAGCAAACCTAAATCTTTCATCTCAAACTGGCGACTGAGGAATTGTTTAAGATTAGAAGTACCCATTATGTCATCTCCGATGATGATCATGTCATCAACATAGAGAAGAAGAAGAATAACACCACACTCTGTCTTGTATATAAATAGAGTAGAATTATAGGCACTGGAAGATAATCCAAAGTCACTAATGGTAGAACTGAACTTGGCAAACTAGGCATGATGAGCTTGTTTAAACCATACAAAGCATGGCAAAGTTTACAGACCTTGGTGGACAGAACTGAGGAACTTGGAAAAGGTTACATATAAACTTCCTCACTGAGATCGCCATTGAGAAAGGCATTCTTGACATCCGTCTAACAAAGACTCCAATAACAAACAACAACAATGGCAAGTCGGATGCAAACTGAAGTAAAACGAGCAACAAGGGCAAATGTTTCCTTGTAATCAATCCCATATTCTTGAGTAAACCCCCGAACAACATGATGAGCTTTGTAACGGTCAATGGAACTATCATAGTGGGTTTTGATCTTGTAAACCCATTTGTAATTAACAACACTTTTGCCAGGTGGAAGGTCAACTACATCTCAGGTATGAGTTTTATCTAAAGCTTGCAGTTCATTACTTATAGCTTGCTGCCAAAGAGGGTTAGACCAAGCCTCTTGATAGAAAGTAGGTTCATGAGAAGAAAAAGCAATGGAACCAACAATGAAATCATGAAAAAGTACAGAAGGTTGTGTTACCCGAGTAAAATGACGAGGGGTACCTCTGGTGCAGAAGATGATATAGTGGAATCAAGGGTTGTATGAGGCTCACTGGGAGAGGGAATGATAATAGGACTAGGAGGTGGGCAAGAGCAGGTACAGAAGCTGGCTCAGGATCAGGGAGTGGAGCAGCAAGACCAAGCGGCGAAGCAGAATCCTCAGAATGGGCCAGAGTCATCATGTCAGAAATAGTGTCTGTATCAAGCTCATCAAACAGAATAAAGGGATCTGTAAAGAATGGTGTAGTGAGAGGAGTGGACAAATGAAACTTAGCTATAAAGGAGAACATTTTGTGTTCCCAAAATACTACATGATGAGAGACACGAAGATGACGAGAAAGAGGATCCCAACAACAATAACCTTTATGTTCAATCCCATACCCCAAGAAGCAACACAAACGGGCACGAGGTTCTAATTTGGTACGCTTATGTGGTTGAAGAAGAACAAAACAAGCACATCCAAACACACGAAGACCAATATAGGCAAGAGATGTGCCATATAGACGCTCATATGGGGTTTGATTGTTGATGGTAGGGAAAGGAACACGGTTGATAGTATAGACTGCTATGAGAGCAGCTTCTCCCCAAAAACGTTCAGGACAAGTAGAAGAGATTAAAAGAGCACAAACAGTGTCTAGAATATGACAATGTTTGTGCTCAGCACGACCATTTTGTTGGGAGGTACCAGGACAAAAATAATGAGAAAGCATACCATTTTGATGAAGGAATTTTAAAAAATGAGTTTCTTTGTATTTATGAGCATTATAAGCACGAAAAATTTGATGGTGGAGGAAAACTGAGTTTTGACCATGTGAGAAAAATCATAGTATATTTGGTATAACTCAGAGCGAGATTTCATAAGAAATAACCAGGTAAAACAAGTGAAATCATTGACAAATATAACAAAGTATTTAGATCCCCCTGTAGCTCGACTTTTCGTGCTCCTTTCAAAAGATGACTAGCCCTACAGTATTGGACTCCCACAATTCTAAATCTGATCTCATAAGTGCAATGCGAAATAAATAAACACCAAAGAGTCTAAATCCGACAAATCTTTTGGAAAATCGATTTTGAATCAAATTGCCAAAAATGGACTGGTTTGCCAGATATAGAGTCGTCACCTAAATATTTTAGAAAATTTAGAAAACCCATGACTCGTGCCAAAGGCCACGTGTCCGTCATCACCAAGATTGTCTCGACTCGGGAACTTAGGTACAAAAGAGGAAGGTCATGAATTGAGCACCCCCGCTCGTCTGATCAAAGATCGACCTCTACTAATCATGATGTGAATTTTATTTATGTTATATGCTCTTGTTCTGATTTATTAGGCTAACTTACTATGTGTTGCGCACATAAGTATAGGCTGAGTTGCAAGAATTGGAACACTTAATCTCATGTTTGTTTTTGAAAATTGTTTCAAATATGTACCACTTGAAAAAGTGATCGCATATGAACACTACTCAAATTATTCCAATTCAAGTAATTAGCCTTCATCCACAAGCATTCAAACAGTTTATCATTTAAGCACTTAGCCTCATGGTGAATCATGCTAAACATGGTAACCCTAACATACAATGCAATATGCTAAAGTATAAAAGAGCTCACCTAGTACACCAAAGCAAGCCAAAAGATACAAAAGAGTTAGAAAACATGCATACCCCTAACTAATACAACATGACTAATGCAACACATGTAATAATGCAATTAATAGGCTCAGTTATTAATTATGTCAAGTGAGTTAATTTGATAGCATGCAGTTTAAACACGTATTCAACGAAGTATTTAAATGACAATGCATTGTTAGAATGATGAACCGAGTCTTGATGCATGCAAAACAAATGGATGCAAATCACAGAGTATGCTAAAAGAAACATTATGTTTTAAAACTAACCATAATAAGCAAGTAAATAAAAGGGAGAAATACGTGAGGTTGAAAGACATACACATTATTACAATTATGCCCTCACGTAAAAGGGTCTGAATAAACTAACTAGCTAAACTAATTAACTAGCTATTACAGAACGAATTAACTAACTATGCTAGCTAGTTATTACAACATCATAACTAATTAACTATTCTAGCTAATTATTACAAATTGGAACTAACTAATTAATTACACTAATTAATTAATTACAAAATTCTAATTAGCTAACTAATTAAATACAACATGAAATAAAGTAACTAAATTAACAAATTAGCCCCGAGAAGCGATGGATGCTCATTCATGTGTGGATTTCCACCCGAAAATTGCCACTGTTCTGCTGCCAGATGCCTCTGTTGCACAGTAGAACATTTGCACTATTTTTCACCTTAAAACCAGCCTTGTTCTGTTCCAAAAAGGGTGTTACTCAATTTGACAAAAGTGGTCGGTAGGCCAGAAGTGGTGGCCTATCGGCTACAAATGATGGTCAGCCATCCAGAAATGGTGGCCTGCCGGCCACAAAATCCTGGTTCCTCCTGCTGCAATAGAGAGCAAATAGAGCACAAGTAGGGTATTCTCAAGGGATGTTTGCACGACTTACCCCTCCTTATTAGCAAATAGCTCAAAGGAGTGGTAAATTTGATTCACAAACCAGCAATCGATGCAATTTCATTACATGATGGCCTATGAACCAAAATGTGCAAGTTCAATAAATGCAACAAAATAAGACTCTCAAACCCCTTCTCTATCATGGATTGATCAAGGGAAGTGGTTGACATTGACTCTTGAACCGTTTACATCACTAACAAGTATGAAATGATTTAAGACTCAAGGATTCAATTAACGTCCGATTGAACCCAAACTAAGTTATTATCTTGCATCATTTTAGTTCTCATTTTATTACTTAATTTTAATTACCAACCATTCCTTAGTCAATTAAGTCCAAAGGTGAGCTTTAAGTCCTCTAACGGAAAGAAGCATCAAACCAAGAGTTGTTTCAGGCATGAAAGAAGTGTTATGCCGTTGGTAATGAACCCCCATAAGGATTAAACCATTAAGCATAAGACCTCAATCTCATGCTTTAAACAAGAAACTAGTTTGAACCAATTTTCAAAGCAGAGCAAAAGTCAAGAAAGGAGGGAGGTTGTAGAAGTGATTAGGGGTGAAAACAAGTATGGAAAGCCATAAATAAATGCTATCAACTCAAATAGGTTGGTGGCTAAAGCCTAAACTACCAAGCCTATGAGGAAAATTACACTACAAGCATGCGATACAAGGCTCAAATATAATGAACAGCTAAAAACAATCCTAAAATAGTGCTAAATAAGTCCTAAAACATGCTGGAATTAAGACAAAAATAGCTAGAACAATAAGCTAAAACATAAAGCTATGTAAGCTAGTAAACAAAGCATAAGGAGGGGAGACTGGCCCCTCTATTTTTGAGACTTCAAAACAACATTTTAGCCACTGAAAAAGCTTTGAAAACTAGTGTTTAAAAGCTCAAAAAAAGATAGTGTAAAGGTGGGAAACACAAAGGTAAAGGCTAGAGAAGCATAATGGAAAGAAAGGTGAACCACCCCTCCACCCTTTAAAGCCTTAAACCATACGCTTCAGGCCCAAATTACAGAGTTCATACAGTCCAAAAATAGTAGAAAAATAGTAGGAAAAAAAGCAAACAAAGCAAGGAAACAAGCCAAGCCTTATACCTCTTGAAGAAGAGAACACTTCTAAGTAACAATTCAACACATACACACCCTCAAGAGCTCAAAGGAGGCTCAAAAGTACCTCAGCTCAAAGATGGCAAGGTTTGGTTTAGAGTGTATAGGCAAAGGTTCAAGAAATTTGCAAGAGAGAGAGAGAGAATTTTAGAGAGAGAAAATATTTTGCTCCAAAATTTTTCAACCTTGAAAACAAAAGGGAAGGTCCTCTATATATAGACAAACATCAAACTCCCTTAGAAATATCAATACATATATGTGGGAGCAAATGCAAGCATCTGTGAAACATAGCTGGCACAGCTAGTAGAAAATATCTACAAAACACACAAGTGGTTGATAGGCCACACACATGGCCAGTAGGGCACATGGGTGGCTGGTAGCCAAAAGAGGTGGCTAGCAGCCCACAAAAATGGGCATGCAGGTCCTAGGGTTTTTAGGTTTGAAAGACTAGGGTTTTGGTGTAAAAACAAGGCACAAGGTTTGTAGGGTTTTGAGGCTTAGAGCCGTGGCATTCCGCTGAGGACTTCGAGTACCTGATAAGCATATTCATCATTAGACGTGCAAGCAATGGTGACGTCCAAGTCGTAAGGGCGGTAAAAAATGGGGTGTCTATAGTTACCCCTCTTTAATAGAACTCAAAATTATGAAATGACGTGAGTGAATGTCAAAGCCCGAAGACAACCCATTTTGACAAGGCCGTAAGACTTGGACAAACAATCAAGACATAAATTAAATGGTTGCACTTGTAAGCTGCCTATGTATCCCTTTGTAAGGAATCAAACTAGCGTAATTCAGGGCAGAATACAAATAATACACAGTGCAATGCAATAATACAAATGATATGCAGTGCAATGCAATAATATAATCAAACCACAAATAGTGCTTACCACACAAATATCATAAAAGGATAGAGATATAAATCAAACTACGTTTTATATAGAAAAGAAGTGGGCACAACTAAATGATGCTTCATACAGGCTAAGTGCCTATATCCTCAATACTGGCCTTAGCGCAGCATGGATGCTTACACATAGCAGAACCATGTTTCAACGTGAAAGGGGTGCAGGCACATGCATAACTATATTTTTCGTAGAAAGAGAAAGAGTACAATAATTGGGTGGTATAATATAAGTGAAAAATGATCTGTTGGGGAAAGATAATGATCCTAAATCCTAAATGCTAAATGCAACAAGACAAAATACAATGCAATGGATGCAATGGATGAAGTGAATAAGGGGTGTAGGCTGAACCACATTTTACCTAGAAAAGGTATGGGCACAAAAGAGACTACGTCTAACACAGAAAAGGTGTTGATACCCTCAATACTGGCCTCAACGTAGCATGGGTACTTACACATAACAGAAACATGTTTCAATGAGGAAAAAGTATGGGCATATGCCAAACTAAGCTTAACACAGAAAGGATGTAGGTGAGAAAATGATATGATGTAATTGATGGGATGGATAATGTAGTAGATACATAGGGTAGATGCTATATGCAATGTAATAGATAGTTAGCTGGGAAGTGAAAGTACCTTTACAGGGACAATTGGTGATAACTCACCTCATGCTGCTAGGGATCTTCCTCTTTGTCTTGGTTACGCTTCCAAACCACAGATACTACTTTTCTCTCTGAGTATGTTTGCAACTTTTCCTATTCTCCAATAGGGTGACAGACTAGGTTGGTTCAGTATCCAGAATTGAGGCGTATACAAGCTACATCAACCTATGGGGCTGCTATACAGATTTTAAGCTGAGGATACACCCTTACCAGACTTTAGTCTCAGAAATCACAAACCTTTGCGTTCTAGGCCTCAACCATTTGGACTCTAGTTTCCGCTGTTGCAGGAATGAACAGCGCCAATTTTGGAAGATGAAACGGGGTAATGTATACGCTGGGGTCATAAGAGGTAGCCAGTGCATGGATCAGGTTAAGATTTCAAGGTGGAGGGACTTGATTATGGACTGGGAGTGGATTTGTGGTTATGTTCGGTTTCTGAAGTGGAGCGACCACATTGTTGTCAATGAGATCCTGAATCTCATAACATAATCGAAAGCACTGGTCAGTGTCATGACCATGTTGTTGGTGAAAAGCATAGTATTTTGCGGGGTTGTGTTTGGGTGGAAGAGGATCAGGAAGTGGGCAAGGTTTTAAGAGCTTTAGGTGTCCTTTCTTGACCAGCACCTTGATGGCTTAAGACAGAGTCATGTATAGTTGGTTAAAAGTCCTCTGAGGTCGGATGGAGTTGGACAATGTTTGTGAGCTTGTGTTGGTGAAGGGATTAATGATTTTTGTTGTGGTGACAACACTTACATCCAAAGGCCTCGCAACTGTACTACCACTGGAAGCATTGGAACTGCGAACAAACGGCCTTTTTGAAGGCTTCTTCTCATTTGTAATAAGCCCCTGCTTCATGGAATCTTCGATTTGCACTCCCATTTCATGAAGTTTGGTAAATGTAAATAATGGGAGCACAATCATTTTCTACGATAGCTTGCCATGCAGATTCTGGACGACCATTTTGATTTGGTCCTTCTCGGAAGGCCTCATTGTCATCATCGAGACTTTGGCCCTCCATCTTGTCACAAACTCCGAGAAACCCTCCTTCGGCTCTTGGCATGTTGTTTCGAGATCACGAGTTGTGACCTCAATTTGAGTATTGTAAGAGTATTGAGCAATAAATGCCTCAGCTATCTCCTCTCAATTCTGTTTGACAGAATCTTCCAACTTAGCATACCAAATAGCCGCTATACCCGACATGGTGCGGCCAAAGAGAGACAGCTTCAATGGTCTATTTAAGCCTATCGGCTGCAAGATATCAGAAAATAATCGCAAGTGGACCATTGGATCCTCGGAGCCGTCGAATCGATTAATATGCGGCATCTTAAACCAATCCGGCAATGTAACTGCAAAATCAGTGTATCCATCCTCTATGTCCAGGATGGAGTTAACCCCTTGTGCTCTCTTGAATAGCTTCTCTAATTTGTTCACTTTGAGCACAGTTGGATCGACTTCGAATTCGAACGGTGCCTCGGTCTGATAAATTGGTGTTTTGGAAGCTTGAACTAGGATTGGCTCTGTTGGATTGCCTTGGTTTTCTTGAACATTGGCAGTATTAGCAATGGCACCGGGTGCAAGGATAGCTGTGGTTGGTACATGTGACGCAAAAGCCACTGTTGTTGTAGCCTGGTTATAACCTTGGCTTAACGGACCGTATCATGCTGTAGTGTCTCGACTGTCTATTGCAGATGATGTGTCAGTCCCTCCATTCTGGCTGGGGGATACAGTGCCATTGGAATAGGTGATTGGTCTTGTGCTAAGTTGGAAGTAAATGACTGTTCCCAAACCGGACTAGACATATATGAGCTGAGGGGTGACTGCTGTAGGAACTAGACTGGTGAATGCTGTCTAATCCTTCTTCACCTTGTAACTGGTGGTAGTGAGGTAAACACGAGTTATCCCTGAACAAGATCCCCGACCTTGCAAAGTCTTCCGACTCCCATCCAGAGTACTTGGGAGATAACCGAACTTTCTGAAGTTATGGTTTTAAACTACCTAGCAAAAGAAATAAAGCAAAAGAGCAGCAATCAGAAACTGCACAGCACCTCAGCTAAGATGTATACAAACATAATCAAAGCTGTAGGACTGTACTCCATACTAAATTCTCCTCAAAATAGATACCAACTGTACCACTTATATGCTCATTCCTGCACAGTTTCACTGTAAAGCACATACCGATTAAGAGAGAGCCAAAACACTCCTATAAGAGGGGAGGGTTACCCTGTCCTAGTTTTTGTCATGAACTAGGTTTCACTATTGCAATCAAGCGGTTTCACGCAATCTTGCATTCGGGTGAGCATCCTATTGTAGCTTACTTTTCGTGCTCCTTTCGGATACGACTAGCCTCACAGTTCGGACTCCCGTGGTTCTGAATCTGATTTCAGAAAGTACAATGTGAAATAGTGAAAACACAAAAAGAGTCCAAATTCGGCAATTCTTTTGGAAAATTGATGTTTGAATCAAATGCCAAAAATTGACTGCTTTGCCAGATTTCAGAGTTGCCACCTAAATATTTTTTAAAAATTTAGGAAACCTAAGACTTATGCCAAAAGCCATTAGTCTGTCATCACCAAAGTGTCTCGGTTCGAGAACTTAAGTACGAAAAGGGAAGGTCATGAATTGAGCACCTCACTCACCCGATCAAAGATCGGCTTCTACTAATCATGATGTGATTCTTATTTACATTATATGCTCTTATTCCGATTATTAGTTATTTTTACTATGTGACTCATACAAGTATAGACTAACTTTGCAAAAAGTTGAAATGCTTTGATTTCATGTTTGTTTGAAAATTGTTTTTGATACTTGTCACTTTGTAAAAGTGAATTTGTACATTAATCAATTTGTCCCAATTTAAGCAATTAGCCTTCATCCGCTGGCATTCAAATAGGTATATCATTTAAGCAATTAGCCTTATGGAAATATGCTTGGCATGGCAACACAAACATTTGATGCAAGATGTTAAAAATCAAAATTGCTCATCTACTACTCCGAGCCAAAACAAAGAAAAATAATTAGAAAATATGCATGCTCCTAACTAATGCAACATGACTAAATGCAACACACACATTATGTAATTTATAGGCTCGGCTATGAGCATGGCATATGATTCCATTTAAGACACACGATAAAGCATGTATTCAAGCAATGAATTTAAACATTGATATTGGGTTAGTATGATGAGTTGAACCTTGGATGCATGTAAGGCAATGGATGCAAAGTATAAGAATGCTAATTTGAAAAATGATGTTCTATACTAACCATCGTAAGCAAATAAGTAAAAGGGAAAAAGATGTGGGATTGGAAGACATACAACTTATTACATGTTTGCGCTCGTACAAGAGGGTGCAAATCAAAGTCTGAGAGTCTGAATTAAACTAACTATTACAAAACCAAATGAACGAATGAAAGAATCAACTAGCTAGCTATTTTATTACAACAAGGATAATAATGAGAAATAAACTAGCTATCTAAGTTAATTAGCTATGACAATTACAAATAATAATTATAACAAGACTAATTGTAACAATAATAATTAACTACAATAATATTAGGAGCATTAATTTACAACACGGATGTAAGTAAAGATATACAAGGGTTGCATGCATAGTGTCCAAGAACTGCTCTGTCTGCTTAGGCCTGCTCTGTTTCATCTTCAGCCATTGCCCTCTGTTTTTTGCAAAACGCACTGCTGACTAAACATTGGTGGACGGCCGTGCCACAATGAGGCCCGGCCGCGTCCAAAAAGGGCCGGTCATGCCTTAATTTCATGCAAAATCCTATTTTGTGCTATGAAGTGAAAACAGTGCAGACATAGTTATTTTGAACTCTATTTGTCCCTCTCACACTTCTCTGTCGTGGGAAAGCCTCAAGAGAAGGTTGGAATCGTTTCCAAAACCATCAATGAGCAATTTGTTTGCTTGATGATTTCGGCCACAATTTGGACAAAATTCAATGAATGCAATGAATAATAACCATCCCAGATATTTTTGCCAACTGTCCTCTAAATGCTCCCGCTGTCCCTATATAGATATTTTCGACTAAGGGACTATTTTTCTATATATAGAGGATCTCTTTTCTTGCATTCAAGGTTAGAAACATTGAGGAGTGAGGAAATAATTTTGGAAAATTCCTCTCTCTCTCTCTCTCTCTCTCTCTCTCTCTCTTACAACTTGCATAGCCTTTGCCTAAACACTCAAAACCAAACCTAGAGAGCTTCTTGCTGAAGTGGTTTGAGCTTGATTTTGAGCTCTCAAGACACTTGAGAGTGTGAAATTAGTAGTTTATGACTTAAGGGTTCATTCATCTTTAAGAGGTATACATTATCTTGCCTTTGTACCATCTTTACACCACTTGTTTTCCATCTTTTCTATTGTGTTTTGGACTGTTTAAATTGTATATTTTGGGCTGAAACTTGTGGTTTAAGGCCATTAAAGGTAGAGGGGTTAATAGCCCTTCTTTACACCTTGCTTCTAAGGCCTTTGCCCTTTTGTTTCCCACTTTGTTGTCAACTCTTTTTGAGCTTCTTAACACTGATTTTCAGAGTTATTTTAGTGGCTAAAATCATGGTTTGAAGGCCAAAATTGGAGGGGTTAGCCTCTCCTCCTTGTGTTTTGCTTTCTAGTCTAGCATGCTCCATATTTTAGCATATTAATCTAGCCATTTTTAGCTCAATTCCAACATGTTTTAGAACTATTTTTAGACTGTTTTAGGACTTTTTTTGGTTGATAGTTGCATTTGAGCTTTGTATTACATGCTTGTAGTGTAATTGTCCTCATGAGTTTGGTATTTTAGGACTTAGACACCATCTTATTTGAGTTGATTGCATTTATTTATGGCTTTCCATGCTTGTGATCACTCCTAATCATCTCTGCAACCTCCCTCATTTCTTGACTTTTGTTTTACTTTAAAAGTGGTTCACACTACTTGTTTGTCTAAAGCATGAGATTGAGATGTCATGCTCAATGGTTTAATCCCTTTGGGGTTCATTACCAACAGTATGATGTCTCTTTCATGCCTAAAACAATTTTTGGTTTGAGTCCTTTTTCCATTTAGAGGACTTAAATTCACCTTTAGACTCAATGAATTAAATGATGGATGGTAATTAAAATGAAGTAATTAAAATTGAGGCTAAAATGGTGCAAGATAATAAAAAAGTGTTGTGTTCAATCGAACGTTAATTGAACACATGGAAACTTGAGGCATTTCATACTCATTAATGATGAAATGATTCAAGTTTCCAAGGTCACCACTTCTCTTGGTCAACCATGAAAGGGAGGAGGTTAGAGTCTTGTTTTGTTGCATTTATTGAACTTGCACACTTTTGTTCATGAGCCATCATGCAATGAAATTACTTGAATTGATGGTTTGTGGACCAAGTTTACTACTCCTTTAATTTGTTCATGAAAAGGAGAGGTGAGTTGTGCAGACAATCCTTGAGAACACCCTATGCATGCTCTGTTTATTCTCTGTTGCACCAAGATAAACTGGGTAACAGTGGCCAGCAGGCCACCTTTGATGGCCGGCTGGCAATCACTGGTGGCCGACAGGCCCTCACTCCTGGCCGCCCGGCCACTGATGCAAAATTTCGCAGTGTGTTCTTTGGGCAAAGTAGAGATATTTTGGAAGTAGACAAAGGTGTTAGTGTTCTATTGTGCAACAGAAGCATTCTGGAAGCAAAACAGTGGCTTTTCGAGTGGAAACCGAGCACGTGCATGAGCATTCCTCGCATATCGAGCTTATTTAGTTTAAATATTTAGCTTAGATGTTTGTTATAATTAATTAGTTGTAGCTAGTTAATTTTGTAAAGTGTTGCAATTAATTAGTTAGTTGACTAGTTATTTGATTTCGTCTTGTAATTATTTTAGTTAGCTAGAATAGTTAATTCAAGTGTTTTAATAATTAGTTAAGTAGTTTAGCTAATTTCATTTGTTTTGTAATAATTAACTTAGCTTTAATTAGTTAGCTTGTTAGTTCATTCAGACTCTCCTTCGTGAGAGCGCAATGTAATAATGTGCATGTCTTCCAACCCCATGTCTTTCTCCTTTTTATTTACTAGCTTATGATGGTTAGTTTAGGGACATCATGTTTCATTTTGCGTACTTCATGTTTGCATCTATTTGTATTGCATGCACCGAGACTCAGCGCATCATTCTAACTTGCATTGTTAGTTTAATACTTCTTTGAATATATGCTTAGACCGCATGTTATCAAAATTGCTTCATATGCCATATTAGTAGCCGAGCCTATTTTAGTTGCATATTGCATGCGTTGCATTAGTCATATTGCATAGTTAGGAATCATGCATTTTTCTAACTCATCTTTCTCTTTTGGCTTAGAGTATTAAGTGAACCCTTACTCGCTTTAGCATATCGCACGTGTGTGATTGTTGCCATATCTAGCATGCTTGCTATAAGGCTAAGTGCTTAATTGCTATAACTGCTTGAATGCCTATGGATGAAGGCTTATTGCTTGAATTGGAATAATTTGAGTAATGTTTATTATGCGATCACTTTTTCAAGTGATACGTATTCAAAACAATTTTTCAAAACAAACATAAGATCAAATGTTCCAAATCTTACAAATTAGTCTATACTTATGTGTGTGCACATCACATAGTAATGCTAGCATAATAAATCTGTAACAACCCTCGCACTGATTACCGTTAAACCACCGAATTATATACTGATTAATGCTAAACTGAACCGATAAAGACTGATAAGTGAACTGGATGAACCACTGAACAAACTGAATGAAACTGAAACTGAAACTGAATGAGTTTGTCTATTGAATTGCGTGTTGCATCTGTTTGAGTGTATGATTATCTGTTTGCATTTTATGTTTAAACTGCTAATTGAAGGCCTTATTGGCGGCCGATTTAGAAACCGTTTAATGTTTTATAATCAGCATAATATTTGTGATTTAATGATATTTTTATCTGAAAATTGATTAGGAATGATTAAATTAGATTAAATATTGATTAATTGAAAGTTAGGCTTAATTACACTTTTACCACTCCTAGTGGCCACTATCCTAGACATACTGAGCCTATTTTACACTTAATCAAAACATTTGATCAGCCCTTTCTTGGCTCCATAACCGACCATAGTTGAGAGAGGGAGAGAGTTGAGTTCATTTTTGGTGAATTGCTAGGAGACTTGTAAGAGATTGAAGTGTATGTGCATGAATTGAGCTTCTAGGCAAGGAATCAACACTTTAGGTAAGGAAATTATTGTCTTCTTGTTGTCCTTGAGCTAAGTTGTGCATGATTCATGCATCATCATAGAGTTAAGTCATGATTTTGCTCATAAATGGTGAATTGGAGCTCTAATGTTACATGCATGTTTATATCGAGGCATTTTGAATTGATTTCTTGGAGAATTGTCACATGCATGTCCATATTGTTATCATAGTTCATGTTTCCTCATTGTTTTCAAAGATTGGAGCTCATTTGAGCATGATTGGAAGCTTAAAATTGGTTTAAAGATCATGCATGTCATGTTTTGAAAGTGTTCTTGAAAATGGTTTGAAATTGAGTTTAATTGAAACACCCTTGGGCCTTGATTTCTTAAATTGAGTTTTAAAACTTGTTATTCTATGTGTTTGAAAGAGTTTTCCAGAAAATGGGCCCAAGAGGATCGAATTTGGAGCATCAAAACTTGGTTTGAAACTCTGAGGTCGAATCTGGATTTTGCAGATTTTGGGACGTCCTTCGGCCGAAGTGCTTCGGCCGAAGGGAATGCATGCTCCAGATTTTTCGCATTGTTTCTGATCGCTCGGCGGATTTTGCCTTCGGCGGGAAAATCGAGCATCCAGCATTTTTGCACCTTTCATCAGTCCGCTCGAGCGTCGGAATGTACGCCGGCGTGGGCCTTTAGGTGCTTGTCCGCTCGAAAGGAAACTCGCGCCGGCGGAGGCCTGCTCACCTAAAAATTCTGAAATTGCTTCCTTAGTGCATTTTTGCATCCTCATCGCATCCTAGGCATTCTTAGGCCTAGTTTAAAGCATCTTAAGGAGGATGTAGACATAGAACCACACCGAGGAATTTAGGGATTTAATTATCATCCTTTCCAACTGTAAACTTAGTGTGTGTTCTATTTGATTATTTGTTTAGGGTTGACTCTCGGGACGCTCTAGCTCTTGATAGCCCAACCTTTGTGAGTAACAGTTGTGTAAAGATATGTTCAAATGGTTTTTCTTTTGAATCTTGTTTGCACATTTCTTGAATCGATATTATTCTTGAATGAATGTATGTCCTATTTCTGACGTATTGTGGCATCCTTAGCACCTCATTGTTATTCTGAGCTCTGTCGGTTTCCTTGTGGAACCATCTTGATTGATGGCCATCATTATTGTTGGGTTCAGTAAGGCCGGTCCTTTGGACCTCTTGTTTATAGGCTAATGGATGTACCACATATGACTGATTGATTGAAATCTTGATTGGTGAAATCTTGAAAGATTGAAATCTTGTATAATGAATTGATTTCATTCTTCGCAAGGACATTCATTCATAACCTCTTTACATGTATGTTATTCACGGGCTTTAGCTCCTTTGTTATATATATATGTAGGTGCTTTCGGCCGCAGAAGCTAGGGCGTGGGATTGGTCCCCGATTTTGTCGGCCACCTTTGTGCCTCCTTTGCGAGGTTCGAGACGCCATGCCATGGCTTGGGGTGTTTTGTGTCCCCACTAGTCTCCTCTCTTGTTTTGTCTTGTATTGTACTTTTTGTATAGACTTGTTTCTTGCACCGCTATCGAGGATTGAGTCCGTCTTGAATGTCTGTAATGATTGTGTATACTGTACTGGTTTGAATGCATAAATGTATGAAAAATGTTTTTGGCATACAGATTAACACAGCTCTATGGACACTAGTTTTTACTATTTTGGCTTCCGCCAGGCCCTGAACTCTGTATTTACTGTATTACTGATTGGCAGGCCTTTGGTAATCTCGGATTACTGGCCAGTTACGGTGCTAAACCCATAGGGTCGGGTTTGGGTCGTGACAGAGTGGTATCAGAGCGATACTTAACCACGAGTTATACCGCACACACGTGTCCAAACGAGCTATAGGGTGTCCTAGAAAAGCAAATAGGGCATCTCATGAATTTGAAAAGTGTGTGCTTATGACTGACTGATTATATGTTAAAGTGTTAAACTGTGTAATTGTACAACTGTTTATAATGATAACTGGTATAACTGCTATAGTGAATGGATAATGCAAATGAAACTGAAGCATCATCCTCTGAGGCCAGAATGGCCAGACTTGAACAAATGATGGGACTGATAATTGAAAGACTAGAACAACAACCGAACCAACAGCCCCCACCACCTCCTCCTCCGGTGCAACCGGAACAGAATGCACCAAATGTACAGAATGTGAATGCTAATGAGGTGGACATTATTGCACTGACTCAGAAATTCAGCAAAATGAAACCGCCGTCCTTTCAAGGAGGCTTAGAACCGTTAAAGGCTGAAGCTTGGGTTCTTGAGACCGAAAAGTTGTTTGAGGTTTTTCAGGTGCTCTCAAGCAAACAAAGTTTTGTTAGCAACCTTCACCCTTCGAGGAAGAAGCGAAGATGGTGGATGTTGACCCGATGCAAATACTATTGTGACTTGGGCTCGATTCAAGAGTCCTTCTTTGAAAAGTATTTTCCCGAAGGCATCGAGGGACATAAAAGTGGTGAGTTTGAACAATGAGACAGAGGCAAAACATCATTGCTTAGTATGAAAAGCAATTCTTGAACTTGCTAGGTATGCCCCACACATGGTGGATCTGGATTATAAGAAGGCCAGAGGTTTGAAGGCGGCCTTAGTGTTGCTATCCAGACCGAATAAATGTTTTGAAAATGCCAACTTATGTAGGTGTTCTCGGCCAGGGCATTGATGGCCGAGACAAACATTGCGGCGGTGAAACAATCAAACACCGACAAGTGAGTGGCAAGGAAAAGACGGGGTTTTAAGTTTAAGAAAGGTAAGCATAACCCGGAAACAAGAAAGCGAGAATCACGGGTCGACTACTAGCTGACCAAAGGGAGTGGATTTACTCCACCTGTCCCATATGTGGCAACAAGCACAAAGGGTTTGCTACCAGTTGAGCTTGTTTGAGATGTGGCAAAGTGGGCCCTGAGATTAAAGATCGCCCTTCACTCCACTAGCTAGTAGTAAAGGCACAGAGTCTTGATAGCATCAAATGTAGCACCAAAGCCTAACCCCGAGCTCTGGGAAAGAGCCTATGAGGCAGGTAGAGTGTTTGCCCTAATCGGAGACGTGCAAAACACTTGAGGCTGTTGTGTCGTATCCTCTCTATCTGGCTCGTAATGCTTATGTATTGATTGATTCGGTCTACACATTCTTATGTGTCGCATGCTTTTCGCGTAAATTGAATAGACCCTTAGAACCCATGAACTATTTGCTAGTCAGATCATCACTGTTGGGGATCCATGACTTGTGCATATATGTATCCCGCTTGTGAGATTATTGTTGGGGATATGCATCTGCTTATTGATTCTTGCCATTGAACATAGATCATTTTGATGTAATATTGGGGTTGGATTGGCTACAAAAATATCATGCCACTATAGGCGTAACGAAACAAGTAGTTTTCCGTCCGGGTTTTGCGAATTTGTGTTTAATGGGAGTGGAGTAGTACCTCCTCCATATCTGATTTCTTCTGTAAAGGCTGTCAAATTGATTAGAAAGGGGTGTAAAGGATATCTGTGTTCTGTATTGACTGTACCTGCTAATGATAATGTTAAAATTGATGTGAATTGTATTCCTATAGTCAGAGAATTCCCAGATGTATTTCCAGATGAATTGCGAGGATTTGATTGACGAAATTGAATTTATCGTGGATGTGGTTAGGGTACCCGGTAGACATCTAAAGCTCCTTCTGAAATGGCTCCAATCGAATCAAAGAATTGAAGGTACAATTGCAGGAACTGTTAGACAAGAAGTTTATCAGACCCAGTACTTCACCGTGGGGTGCACCTGTTTTGTTTGTGAAAAAGAAAGACGGCTCGAGGCGTGCATTGATTAGTGAATCGAACAAGGTAATCAGAAGAATAAATATCCATTACAGCGTATTGATGATTTATTTGACCGATTCTGAGGTGCACAAGTGTTTTCAAGATTGATCTTAGATCGGTACCATCAACCGAAAGTCAAACCGAAGATATTGATAAAAGCGCTTTGAGCGAGGTATGGCCACTTTGAATTTTTAGTTATGCCGTCGAGTTCTGAATGCCCCGCGCATTTATGGACCTCATGAACAGAATCTTTAAACCATACCTTGACGATTTTATTGTGGTATTTATTGATGACATATTGATCTATTCTAAGACTGTAGCAGAACATGAACATCATCTGAGACTTGCCCTGCAAACCTTAAGAGAACGTAATCAGTATGCTAAATTGTCCAAATGTGAATTTTGGCTTGATCATGTGATGTTTTGGGGCATGTTGTTAGCAAAGATGGAATTCTGTTGATCCACGTAAAATTGAAGTCAGTAGTGGCGGCCTAGACCAACAAATGTGACCGTCCGAAGCTTTTGGGATTAATTTGGATATTCTGAAGGTTTGTCAAAGACTTCTCCAAGATTGCCTTACCACTGACTCAGTTGACACAGAAAGGGATATCATTTGACTGGACTGACCAAAGGGAATCAGCATTTCAAGAACTGAAAACCCGACTTGTGACTGCACCGATTTTGACTCTACCTTCAGGTACGGATGGTTATACTGTTTTTAGTGATGCTTCTCATAAGGGTTTGGGGTGTGTTTTAATGCAGAATGGGAGAGTTATTGCCTATGCTTCCCGACAGTTAAGACCGCATGAAAAGAACTACCCTACCCATGACTTAGAACTTGCTGCAGTAGTTTTTGCACTGAAATTTTGGCGTCACTATTTGTATGGAGCAACATGTGAAGTGTATACTGACCACAAGAGCCTGAAGTACTTTTTCACTCAGAAAGAACTGAATATGAGACAGCGGAGATGGCTTGAACTGATAAAAGATTATGACCTACAGATTTTGTACCATCCAGGGAAAGCCAACACCGTTGCCGATGCATTGAGCCGAAAATCGATTGGGAACTTAGCTTTGTTCTTGACGAGACGAAGAGTTGCTTCTTGATCTGGAAAAGTCTGAAATTGAAATCGTTTTGAAAGAACAAGGTGGAACCTTAGCTGCTATCTCTGCTCAACCAGCATTGATTGAGGAAATTAAGGAGAAACAACAACTTGATGATTTCTTGAAAAAGGTTATTGAAGAAAGAGATTCAAAACCGAGACCGGGGTTCAAATTTGACAACAATGTACTGAAATTTCAAGACAGACTGTGTGTACCAAATGACACTGAATTGAAAAGAAGAGTTCTGCAAGAAGGCCCACGATTCAAGTTTTCTATTCACCCGGGGAATACGAAAATGTATCAAGATCTCAAAGCGAAATTTCGTGGCGAGAATGAAGAAGAAATTGCCGACTTTGTGTCCAAATGCCTTCACCGCCAACAGTCAAAGTGAACATCAACGACTGCCGGATTCTCGCAACCCTTACCCATACGAGTGGAAATGGGGCATATCACGATGGATTTTATCGTTGGATTACCTCGCTCCGGAAAGGTATGGACTCTATTTGGGTTATTGTTGATAGGCCGACTAAATCTGCACACTTCCTACTGTCAAGACGATTTATAATGCGCACAAATTGGTAATCATATCTATATTGATGAGATTGTGAGATTGCCCATCTATTGTTTTCGATAGGGATTGAAGTTTACATCGAGGTTACGCGAGCCTCTGACCGAATTAGTACTTGAATTGAGGGTGAGTAGTGCCTATCATCCTCGACAGATGGACAAATGAAAGGACCATCCAAACTCTAGAGGACTTATCGAGAATGTGTCTTTGGACTTTCGTGAAATTGGGAAAGTCATTTGTCGTTATTTGAATTCGCCTACAACAACAGCTACCATTCTAGTATTGGAATGGCGCCTTCGAGGCATTGTATGGCGAAAGTGTAGATCTCAATCTGGGCGAAGTTGGAGATGGGCCATTGCTTGGGCGAGATTGTATATGAAACGATCGAGAAAGTGAAATTGATACAATGAGACCGAAAACCGCAGAGTAGAGTAAAAGTTATGCGATGTCGAAGACGAGATAGAGAATATGAAGTGGGTGATCACGTGTTTGTGAAAGTGACACCAATGAAAGGCCAGACTCGCTTTGGAGTCAAAGGCAAGTTAGCACCGAGATATGTCGGACCGTATCAGATTATTGAGAAAATCAATCCGGTGGCGTATCAAGTTGCACTTCCTCCTGAAATGGAGCATATGCATAACGTCTTCCACATTTCGATGTTGAGAGACTATCTTCGAGATCCGTTTCATGTGATTGAGCCTACCCGTATCGTGTTGAGTGATGACTACACTTACGAGGAACGGCCTATACAGATTGTAAACCGACGGATCAAGAAACTGAGAAACAAAGAGATTCCGCTAGTGAAAGTTGACTGGCAGAACCATGGTGGTGTGTATGCCACTTGGGAAAGGGAAGATGACATGGCTAGGCGATATCCGGATTTGTTCCCGCTGAATCCTGTTTTCTTCCAGACTGAAGGTAACTCGAGTTTAGAGGACTAAACTCCTTATAAGGAGGAGATCAGTAACAACCTCGTGACCGACACCGTTAAACCACGAATTATATCTTGATTAATGCTAAATCAATCGATAAAGACCGATAAGTGAATCGGATGAACCATCGAACAAACCGAATGAAATCAAACTAAATCAATGAGTTTGTCTATTGAATTGCGAGTTGCATCTGTTTGAGTGTATGATTATCTGGTTGCATTTTATGTTTGAACTGCTAGTTGGAGGCCTTATCGGCGGCCGATTTAGAAACCGCTTGATGTTTTGTAATCGGATAATATTTGTGATTTAATGATATTTTTATCCTAAAATTGATTAGGAATGATTAAATTAGATTAAATATTGATTAATTGAAAGTTAGGCTTAATTACACTTTTACCACTCCTAGTGGCCACTATCCTAGACATACTGAGCCTATTTTACACTTAATCAAAACATTTGATCAGCCCTTTCTTGGCTCCATAACCGACCATAGTTGAGAGAGGGAGAGAGTTGAGTTCATTTTTGGTGAATTGCTAGGAGACTTGTAAGAGATTGAAGTGTATGTGCATGAATTGAGCTTCTAGGCAAGGAATCAACACTTTAGGTAAGAAATTATTGTCTTCTTGTTGTCCTTGAGCTAAGTTGTGCATGATTCATGCATCATCATAGAGTTAAGTCATGATTTTGCTCATAAATGGTGAATTGGAGCTCTAATGTTACATGCATGTTTATATCGAGGCATTTTGAATTGATTTCTTGGAGAATTGTCACATGCATGTCCATATTGTTATCATAGTTCATGTTTCCTCATTGTTTTCAAAGATTGGAGCTCATTTGAGCATGATTGGAAGCTTAAAATTGGTTTAAAGATCATGCATGTCATGTTTTGAAAGTGTTCTTGAAAATGGTTTGAAATTGAGTTTAATTGAAACACCCTTGGGCCTTGATTTCTTAAATTGAGTTTTAAAACTTGTTATTCTATGTGTTTGAAAGAGTTTTCCAGAAAATGGGCCCAAGAGGATCGAATTTGGAGCATCAAAACTTGGTTTGAAACTCTGAGGTCGAATCTGGATTTTCCAGATTTTGGACGTCCGCTCGAGCGGGGGAAGTGCCGCTCGAGCGGGGAATGCATGCTCCCAGTATTTTCTCGCATTGTTTTACAGATCGTTCGAAGGATTTTAACGCCGGCGGAAAATCGAGCATCCAAAGATTTTTGCACCTTTCATCATCCGCCGGCGTGAATGTACGCCGGCGTGGGCCTTTAGGCTTGTCCGCCGAGCAGGAAACTCGCGCCGGGAGGCCTGTTCATGAAAAATTCTGAAATTGCTTCCTTAGTGCATTTTTGCATCCTCATCGCATCCTAGGCATTCTTAGGCCTAGTTTAAAGCATCTTAAGGAGGATGTAGACATAGAACCACACCGAGGAATTTAGGGATTTAATTATCATCCTTTCCAACTGTAAACTTAGTGTGTGTTATATTTGATTGACTGTTTAGGGTTGACTCTCGGGGACGCCGCTAGCTACCGATAGCCCAACCGTGAGTAAGATTGTGTAAAGATATGTTCAAATGGTTTTCTTTTGAATATCATGCATCAACTGCATCGAACTGATATTATTTACTGAATGAATGTATGTCCTATTTCCTGAACTGTATTGTGGCATCCTTAGCACCCACTGTTATTGACTGTTACAGAGCTCTGTCGGTTTCCTTGTGGAACCATACTGATTGATGGCCATCATTATTGTTGGGTCTGTTAAGGCCCGGTCCTTTTGGACCTACTGTTTATAGGCTAATGGATGTACCACATATGACTGATTGATTGAAATACTGATTGACTGAAATACTGAAAGATTGAAATACCGTATAATGAATTGATTTCATTACTGCAAGGACATTCATTCATAACCTCTTTACACTGTATGTTATTCACTGGGCTTTAGCTCACTGTTATATATATATGTAGGTGCTCAGCCGCCAGACCGAAGCTAGGAGCGTGGGATTGGTCCCCAGTTTTGTCAGCCAGCCTTTGTGCCTCACTGCGAGGTTCCGAGACGCCATGCCATGGCTTGGGGTGTTTTTGTGTCCCCACTAGTCTCCTACTGTTTTGTACTGTATTGTACTTTTTGTATAGACTGTTTTACTGTACTGTTATCGAGGGATTGAGTCCCCGTACTGAATGTCTGTAATGATTGTGTATACTGTACTGGTTTGAATGCATAAATGTATGAAAAATGTTTTTGGCATACAGATTAACACAGCTCTATGGACACTAGTTTTTACTGTTTTGGCTTCCGCCCTGAACTCAGATTCTTCAGTATTACTGATTGGCAGGCCTTTGGTAATCTCGGATTACTGGCCAATTACGGTGCTAAACCCATAGGGCCGGGTTTGGGTCGTGACAAAATCGGAACAAGAGCATGTAATGTACATAAGATTCATATCATGATTAGTAGAGGCCGATCTTTGATCGGGCAAGCGGGGGTGCTCAATTCATTCATGACCTTCCCCTCTCGTACCGAAGTTCCCAAGTCGAGACAATCTTGGTGATGACAAATACGTGACCTTTGGCACGAGTCATGGGTTTCTTAAATTTCTGAAAAATATTTAGGTGGCGACTCTGTATCTGGCAAAGCAGTCCATTTTTGACATTTTTTATTCAAAATTGATTTTCTAAAAGATTTGTTGGATTGTGAGTCTTTGGTGTTTATCTATTTCGCATTGCACTTGTGGAATCAGATTCAAAACTGCGGGAGTTTGATACTGTAAGGCTGATTCACCTTCCGAAAGAGGGCGCGAAAAAGTCAAGTTACAACTAGGAACCACAATCTTATAATTATGTAACCAGTGGTCTAATACCTCCTAGGAACCACCAGTTTCTATCTCTGTGATCAGTGATCTTGTACTTACTGGGAGCCACTGATATAAGAATATATTTGGAATTTAAAAAATTCAAAAATATATTTACCACCCTAACGGGTTGTCTCATCTTTTTTTTCAAACAAAGTCACATAGCAAACATACATGCTATAATTGACGCAAAGATAACATACTAATTGCCTCTGATTGATTCAAAGATATTATCATGTAATCTTATAATTTCCTTTAATCACACTTGATCTCTCTAGATCTTCCTTTAAGAACCTTTAAGGCTTAAGGTTGTCAAGTGGAACAACATTGTTTGTTGTCATCTCTTGAAGTCATTTTTGAAAAATCACTACAGAATTTCATTATTCTGTTTTTCCAGAAACTAAACTTAACACTAGAAAATCTCAAAGTCTAAAATTTAATTCAAAACTGATCTCACCACTTACCCTAGAATCGAACATAGTCAGGAAAGTTTCCAGGAAGGCTGGAGAGGTCACACCAGTCCCACTTAAAACCCAGTTAACTTTAAACAAAAACTTTCAAGAGCATGTTGACTCCTAGTCCATGAGAAACAAATTTAGAATTAAGTTTTTTCAGGGGATAAACTAGGTTAAAACAAATCAAGTTTACAAAACATATAAGCAATTAAAATTTGCTTCAGAATTACACCACTCATAAAAGTTAACTGGTACTCCCGGAACTGAGCCCATTATTTCTAAATAAAAATCAGAAATATTTTAGCTAATGCTAAAAGTTGATTTCTTTTCCCAAAACAAAACACTTTGAAAATAATCAAATTATAACCAAAGACTTTTTTAAAACTTGGTTTCCTACCACTTTGGGATTAAAAGATTAAACCCAAAGCTCTAACCACAAAGGTTTGAAATCAAATCCATTTTAATTGTCATTTTTGAACAAATCAGAAACACTCTTTTGCCAAGGCTAACTTAGGTTTCCATTACAGAAAACCAAAACACTTTGGGAATAATAAAATTAATCCCAAAGATTTTCTCTAGACTCAAAGGTTTATAATTTCTCTCATTCCTCCTTTCCTTTCACTATGGTGAAACTATTACAAACTAGAAATTAAAAACACTATAAATGAAAATGGAAATGCAACTGTTATAATTACAAATTGTCTAAATTTATAAAGCGGAGTTCATGGTTGCATCTGAAATCGTCTGTTTAGCCAAGAACACACTTCTCCACTTGTAATGCTTATCTTTGTATAAAACACATTACAAAACTGTATCCTCGTTGCCGCTAAATCTCCATGCTCATTGTTCATATACACACTTGGATACAAGATGAGTTAATGAACCAATAAAGTCAGATTTCACAAGTAATTTCAATTATAACTCACAATGTGTAATTCAAAGGCTATAGATGCATTGCAGTTACAAGAATGTCATGAGTTGCATGGCTATAAATCAATTATACATAAAAGAATATTATGGTTATAATGTTGGCAATCCAACCATGTAACTATGAGCATATATATATAATAATAGAGTTAAACTCCCACTTATCATTCCATGAATACAAAAATATTTTGGAGTAATTTCCTTGATAACCTATCAAGACATGAAAAAACTCGCAATTGATACAACTAAAAATAAATAGAATAAATAAGAGTTAATATCTCTACAATACCAAGCTATACCACCATGCAATAATGCAACACAATCATAAGCAAGCTCAAAAATAAGACCAGTACATAGAAAAATTGACATTATTTTACTAAATTTTCAACCAAAACAAACCTATTTAAAGATATTCTATACCATCGAAAACCTCTCGACTAGCTGAATCTCTTGACATTCTCAAAATTCAGCTCTTTGTTTTTTTTTTCAGAATTTAATTAATCAAATTAAATTGAAATTGTTGCCAAACTTTCAAAACAACATACGAAATAAATCCGAAATTAAACTAAATTCTAAAGTGAATAATTAAATTTACTAAAATTCTGAAGGTCCAATATTTTTCTTTATTCCACGCAAAGGTAATCATGTTCAAATAAACAATTAGTAGTCCAATTTACTAATTCCAATTTATTTTATTTGTTCGCATTATATATCATCCTTTCTCGCTTAGGTAAACATGTAAAGAAAGTTAGCTGCAAAAGAAAACAATCAAACAAATTAAATAAAATAGTAAGAATTTTACATAATTAAATTTTTATTTTAATAAACTCCTACCAACTTAAACACTAACAATCAAATAACTCATACAATAACAACTAATTAACATAAAATAAATTGCACGAATAAATTATTAGAAATAAACAACTCAAAATAATCCAATAACTCTAGGCAATTAAATTAATTTTAATTCCAATAGTTACTAGAATAAATTAAAATAAAAGCTAACTTGTTTTTTCAAAAACTATTTATAAAAAATATGTTTTAAGATTGTTAGTATTTTTTTATAACAATACAAGAAAAATATATAAAATAAATTAAATAGAAATGACAAAATAAATTTTTTTTTTAAATGATGAAATACTAAATAAACAACACAACTAAATACAGAAATAAATTAGATTACGTTACTAAAAAAACAAATTATTAACATGGATAAGTAAAGATTAGAACTCGTCAATGTAAACTAAATTCTGAAAAATTAAAAAACAAATAATAAGAAAATAAGCAAATCTAAGCCTGTGTGATACCATAATTTCCTTAAAACAGATTCACCACCTCTTGATGGATGCTGGAGGTTCGCCGACGTCTGTTTCCCAAAATACGACAGTCAAAACCAACTAATATAGAAGCATCTTCTGAATAGCTTCAGCGAACTTGACAATGAATGTACTCTCTCTAATAAGAACCAAAGTAAAGGCTAACAAAAGAAGATAGGAAAATTTTTCTTTGGTGTAAAAAAACCATCTCCAACTTTTTATCTCAAAACACCATCTCATTTTCCATCACAAAACCTCTCTAAAAAAAACCTACTAAGTTGGAGGAGAAAGGCCTCTATTTATACTAGTAAATGAGAGCCTTAGCCATGAAGGCTAACATCAATGGGATCATCAAATGTCATCAACTCTAGCTATTAGGGATTGAGTTACAAAGGGTCAAAACTCCAAAACCATTATATAAATCATAATGTATAAGTTTTGAGAATTAAATTAGATGGGTTACAAAATGGATACGGGTGTTGGGTCACAACCCGATCCAAGCCCAATCTCAAACATGCACAAACTAAGCCCAGCACAGCTTAGCCCAAAGCTTAAGACTAGGTCCAAGTCCAAGTCTAAGACCAAACCCAGCACATGCACAAGTACAAGTCTAGACCCAGTCCAAACCAAGACTAAGTCCAAATCTAAACCCAACTTTATTGATGCCCATTTTATGAGACAATTCTCATTCACAACTCAATGGTTTCGGCTCATTATTTTTGTATTGCAACCTTCTCATTTAAGAGAATACAAAACCACTCAGACCCACCTCAACCGGCGGTTGGGTCTCACTTTAATTTTGAATTAAATTTGTTGAAAAACCATTATTTGTTGGGTCTCACTTTAATAGATTGAAAAACCATTATTTGTTGGGTCTCACTTTAATTTTGAATTAAATTTGTTGGGTCTCACTTTAATAGATAGAAAAGTGAATAAGATGAGTGGTGGAATTGTAAACACTTTTTGAGTGTGAATTTCAATAGATAAGTTTGTTTTTTATTTTAACATGTGAATTTGAACAAATTAAAGAGAAACCCAGAGACATATGTTAAACGGATAAAGAGAAATTCATAGATTTTAAACATATATATATATATAGAGAGAGAGAGAGAGAGAAACCTACATATTTTGAATAGATAAAAAAATGAACAAATAGTCAAAATAATTTGAATAGATAGATATAAATTTGAACAGATAGAAAATAATTTAAACAGATAGATATAAATTTAAACATATAGTAAAAAAATCAACAGATAAATTAAAAGAAAAAATTAAAAACAAAATATCATTCAAAACTGACAAAATACTTCTCACTAAACTATTTTACAAATAATAGACTTCTCACCAATAAAAAAAACATTTACTAAACTTAATACCTTAGAGTATCTCCAAGGGAGTAGCTAAAAGAGGCTTATTAGGCATTTTAATCAATGTAACTCCAATTTTAGGCCTCAAATGGATTGGCTATTGCACAAGCTACTTTGTTTTCAGATTTTTTTGCTAGCTATAATTGAAGAGCCCTAGAGGCTCTGCAAACAAATACATTTATTGTTTCCTACCAAATCATCTTAAGTTTTCTACATCTCTCTATCAATGCTTTCTCACAGTATGGTACTCTCTCCCTCATACCCCCTGTATGTGTGTGTGTGTGTGTGTGCTGAATCTCTTTTTTTTTCTTCTCACTTCTCAACTCTATCACTTATGTAATTGAACCTCATATTTCTCTTTTGATTTGGATTTCTGAACATTGTCTGATTGGGTTTGTGTATATGTCTTGGAATTTTATATATTTTTTCTGAGGAGAAGTTATACAATTAGTGGTCCTGGATGGCAAATCCCATGGTAGGGACTGCCTCTTGATGTTCTTTTTAATCCACAACATCATCCAAAATAAATAAATAAATAGAAATAAAAATTCCCGCAAGAAAAAGATGGAGTGAATTCCTACATTTCACTAGCGAGTGCTTTCACACACATATGCAGATAGAGAGAGAGAGAGAGAGAGAGAGAGAGAGAGAGAGAGGGAGATATGTTGATTTTGGAAGTGAAATCATCGGCTCTGGTGATCAAAGAAAGATCATCGTTTTTGTTTGTAGAGAGGGGCAACCACCCTCAGAAACTTCCCAATCTCTCTGTTGAAAAGCCTCATTCTTGGGCCTAGATTTTTATATATTTATATGTATTGGGATTTTGTATATATATATGTATTGGGTTTATATACAGAGTGGGATTTTGTATATGTATCTATCTTTCATATTTATATTATCTTATTTGAATTTTTATTCTATTCAATATGTACATATATTTAGGTGTTTGTGTATATATTGTCATCATAGGTTTGTTTAGTTGGAATTCTACCAAACATATGGATCTTTTACATTGACTTATAGCAATTTTTTATGTTCTTTCAATTCTGTTTGATGAATTATGGAACAACTTATTTTGTATTTTTTATTTATTTGTTATTCTTTAGATTGTTCTACAAGTTTTGTTTGTTTATTTGTATGTGCAATGGCTAGTTTTTGTATATGCAATGGCTTGTCAGTTCATGTACCCCACACAATTTATAGAAAAAAATATTTTAAATAATTTTATTTTTAAATATTTTATTCGTTTCGATGGAAGTATTGTGATTGCTATTGACTCTGATATGTTTTATATAACAAAGTTACATGTATGTTTGATATGTTTTATAAATTTGACTTCGCAGAATACTGGAGTTAAGTAAGAACTTGCAAAGCTCTTAAATTCTATGGCTCGCAATAGCGTAGTGGCTATGATTATGAACGACTCTGATTCTGATGATGAATTGGAGATATTTGTGATAGCTGTTATATAAGAGGAGCAACTAAATAATGAGAGGCCAAAAAGATTATGTTGTGGTTCTATTCACGGTCATGCAATTATTTATCATGATAGAGTTCAAGGCCACAAGAGAAAGGTATGTATTGTATGGAAATGTCCTACTGCATGGTGTAGACATCCCATTTTTGACCGCCCTTAAGATTTGGGCGTTACTGATGGATTACTTGGTGTTGAAAGTTGTGCAGTGCAAAGGTTCGGTTTCTTTGGCAAGGAGAGTCAAATCCCAACATTACACCTCATTTTGGACCAAAGATATTTTGAATGATTTTTAGACCTTAAAACCCTCTCTTTCAAAATATTTTTGAAATAAAGTTCCTACGATGTTCTGATACTCACATTTTGTTGAATGTTGCACTTTTCGATAAACCGAGCAAGGACAAAATGAAAATGAATGAAAGAGAGATTAAATCTTTAAAAAATATTTCAAAACACCTTGTTTAAGGATTTGGAGTTGAAGAAAAAGAGGAAAGGAGAGAAGAAAACTAGTTTGGGAGAAGTTCGGCATAAATCTGGGTAGGATCGAAACTGAGCGGCTTCACCAAGACAGGGATAACTTTTTGCATAGTTGGAATTTTGATACAAGGATGCAACCATTGGAAATCTTACTTCCGGGGCTTTAATTTGGACATAAGAATGACTTGAAAAGGAGTCCAGATGAAGGAGTTATGCCCATTTGAAGTTGGACCTGGAAAGTAGAATTTTCCTGCTGACTAGAAAAATGGGCTGCCAACCAAAAAAGTATCCAGTCGACCCAAAAAGGTGGTCGGCCGACCAGAAAAGTGGTTTGCAGGTCCCAAACTCAGATTTTTTGAAGATATTTTCCCTTCAACTGTCTTCCATAACCTCCAGCTGTTCTATAAACAGATATTTCAAACAAACTCTTGCTTTTTGCTATATATGAGCCATATCTCCCATTTTGCAAAGGGAGAACATTGAAGCAATTTTGGGAGCCTCTCTCTCTAGAAATTCTAGAGCTAAATTTCAGCTTGTCTCTCTAGTTGGCTCTCCCTCTTGACCATGTGTGCATGCAAGAGATATACTTGGAGATATACCTCTCCTTTGCCTAGGCATCCTTGATCAAGCTTGTTCACCATTGGGCTGAGATTCCTTGGAGCCTCCTTTTAGTCCTAGAAGGTGGTTTTAGCTCAGAATTTTGGGCTATTTTGCAGCTGTGCTTCAAGGGTAAGCATTTCCCTCTTTTAAGCTTATTTTTGTACACTATCTTGGCCAACTCTGCATGCTTGTTTTGCCACCCTTTCAAACTATTTTTGGCTTGATTTTGGACTAAAAAAAACTCTATTTTTTAGTCCTCAAAGTGGTGGTTTAAGCCTTGTTTGGCTAGGGGGTGTTCCATCCCTTTTGCTCATTGGCTTGTAAAGCCTTTTGAGCCATCTTTCACCACCTTTCAAACCATCTTTGTTTGGCCTTTTAGCCACTGAAATCTAGTGGATTTTCAGTGGTAGAAATGTGGTTTTGAGGTCCCAAATGGGTGGGGGTTGTCCCCCCTCCTCTTCTCTTGTTTGTTTGTATTGATGGCTCACCAAAGTGGCATGTTTGTTAAGCTTGTTTTGGCTCCATCTCAGCCTATTTTTGGCCTTATTTCAGTATGTCATACCTCTATTTTGGCTTAGTTTAGACCACCCTTGCATGCTTTATACACTTGTAGTGTAATCCTTGCAAACTAGCCTTGTATGCTTGCTATTTTAGCCTATAATTCTAGCATGTTTTGGCTCCACTCCAGCACATTTTTGGCTATTATTTAACATGTTTTAACTTTATTTTTGGCTTGTTTGATCATTGGTTGCATGCTTCATGTACTTGTAGTGTAAATCCTCTTTGCTAGCCTTGCATGCCTAATGAGTTAGCTTGTTATTCTAGCATGTGTTGGCTTAGTCTCAGCCAATTTTTTGTGTTATGTTGACATGCCATAACTCTTTTTTTGGTTGGTGGAGTCACCTCTTGCGTAGTTTGTGCACTTGTAGTGCAATCTTGTCCATTAGCCTAGTGTACTTGGTGTTTTGGCCCTTCATGCTAGCTTACCTTGGCTATACTCCATACATGTTTTAGCATTATTTTGACATGCTTTAAGACTGTTTTGGATTGTCTTAGCCATATAACTCATGTTTTGTATAGCTATAGTGCAAATGGCTTCACTAGTCTTGAGTTTTGAGGCCCCTACCATGCTATACTTGTGATGTTTGCATGCCTTGGCATCATTTGGTATGGAATTTCAGAGCTTATATCTTTTCCATACTCCTATGTTTATCACTCTTTAATTTTGTTTAAGAGTTGTGCCCTTATGCCTTGTTTGTGAGCTAATACGGAAGCATATTTTTCTTGCTATCTATGCTGCAAGTCTAGCATATTTTTGCTACCATTTTGACCTGCCTTAGGTCTGTTTTGGGTGCATAAGGTCATTTGAGCATTGGTTAGCATGGTTGTAGTGTAAAGCGCTTGACTAGCTTTGCATTTCAAGTCTCTTGGCATGCTTTATTTGAGCTATTTACATGATATGGCATCATTTGGCATAGTATTTCTGAGCATATACTTCCATCATACACTCATATATATCACTCTTTGAATGCGTTTGAGGGTTGAGCTTTGTGCCTTGATTGTGAGCCATGAGTTGAGCATGCTTTTCTTGTTTCTTGTGTTTGAGTTTCTGCACATTTTGGCCATTGTTTGGGCATGCATAAGGTCTGTTCATAGTTGGTTTAAGTCGATTGAGCATTGTATTGCATGCCTCTTATATGATGCTCTTTACTTGCTTTGATGCTTTAACATACCATGCATGCATTATTCACATGATAGAATCTGGTGCATGCCATTAGCATTGATAGGTTGATCATGTTGCATTGCATTGTATTTGGACTGAACGTTAATCCGTGTTTGGACTAAACGTTAATCCAAACACGAGGAACGAGAGACGTTTCATACTTGAAATGATGAAACGCATCTCATTTCTCGATCGCTGACCCTCTTGATCATGCATGATAGAGGTTAAGGCCCTTATGTGTTATTTGCGCATTCATTAACATTGAATTGTGCAATCTTGGCTTCTCGGCCATCGTGCATTGCGATGCTCGGTTGATGGCCTGAGAGTCGAGTACCGCACTCCCTTGAGCTTGAGAAATGATAGGGAGGGTGGTTGTGCATATATATCTTGCAAATACATTGTCGTGCCCCTTCTTGTTCTTTATTGCAGCAAACTGGAGTGTGACAGAAATTTCTAGTCGGCAGACCAGAAAAAGTAGCTGGCCGACCACTTTTTCTGGTCTGCAGCATACTTAGGTGGTCTACAGGTGGTCTATAACACCATTAAGTGGTCGGCAGCCTTCCTGGAGGTCTCCATGTTGGAGTAGAAGCTATCTGGCGGTTTGTACAGTGTTCTGAGATCAAATGAAAACAGAGGCAAGTTGGGGCATAGGGATGAATTTCCGAGCGAAGTTGAGCATACATGCATCCCTCGTCCCGAGGCCATTTCAGTGCTCTTGTCAACTTAGAATAAGTTGTTATCTTAGTTAGCATTGTCGGTTTTGTAATTAATTAGTTAATGTGTTAGTTAATTTAATTCATCATTGTAATTTCTTAATTAGCTTAGCTTAGCATAGCTAATTTTCAATTTGGTGTTGTAATAACTAGTCTAATTAGCTTTATTAGATTAGTTAAAGTAGCTTAGCTTAGAATAGCTTAGCTTTTATTCGGACCCTCCGTCAAGAGGGCAAGTGTTGTAATAAGTGTGCGTGTGTGTGTGAATGCCTTCTAACCCCACGTCTTTCTCCTTTTTATTTACTAGCTTTTGATGGTTAGATTAGGGTCATTTTCAATTAGCATCCTTATGCTTTGCATACATGCATCATTCATTCGTTTTGCATGCACCGAACTCGGTGCATCATACAAACTGCATTGTATTTCAATACCAATCTGAATATATGTTATCAAGTTGGATTCACATGACATCTTAGAATAGCCGAGCCTATTTTAGTTGCATTTTGCATGTGTTGCATTAGGCATTGTTGACATAGCTAGGATCATGCATGATTACTAACTAACTTTTTTTTTTGGCTCGGAGTATACTGTGAGTGTTTATGCTTTAACATCCTTGCATGAGTGTGAGTGTTGCTATGTCAGCATGCTTGCTATAAGGCTATGTGCTTAATTGCTATAACTGCATGAATGCCTGTGGATGAAGGCTTCATTGGTTGAATTGCAACAATTCATCAAAATGTGCATTTTAAGCCCACTTGGAATAGCAAAATCATGTTGTTTTCTAAGCCCACTTGAGGGTGGCAAATCCACGTCTTAGCCTACTCGCGAGTAGCACTTTTAAACCATTTTCGAAAAACAAACATGAGATGTTTTGTTCCAAATTGAGTGATTTAGTCTATACTTGTATGTTGTGCACATCACATAGTAAGGTTAGCTAATAAACCGGAATGAGAACACGTGTTTTCAAAAATAACATATCATATTAGTAGAGGCCGATCCTTTGATCGGGCGAGCGGGGGTGCTCATTTCAGGACCTTCCCCTCTCGTACCCAAGTTCCTGAGCCGAGACAACTTTGGTGATGACGGACACGTGGCCTTAGGTACGAGTCAGGGTTTCCTAAATTTCCCAAAATAAAACATTTAGGTGGCGACTCTGAAATCTGGTAAAGCAGTCCATGTTTGGCGCTTTTTGATTAAAATCGATTTTCCAAAACGATTTGCCGGATTTGGACTCTTTGGTGATTTATTAGTCTTACATTGCACTTTGTGAGATTAGATTCAGAACCGTGACAGGAGTCCGAACTGTAGTAGCTAAGAACTACAATTCGCGGCCTCGGGCGCGGAGTGGAGTTCGGGTGGTCTACACATGGAAATGTATGTATTGTGTTCACATCCATGAACCAACTATTATTTTAAAAGTTATGGCTTCCTATGATCTATGGATGTGGCATGTATTTTTTAGATTACCAGGATATGACATCAATGTGCTAGAACGTTCTTCTGTATTTTCTCTCCTTACTGAAGGACGTACTCCTCCAGTCAATTACTCAATTAATAGAAATAACTATACAATGAGATACTATCTTGCTGATAGTATAGATCCTCAGTGGTCAACATTCATCAAAACAATTACATGCCCATGATGTAATAAGCAAATACATTTTGCTAAAGCTCGAGAGTCAGCAAGGAAAGATGTTGAATGAGCATTTGGAGTGCTCTAAGCACGTTTCGCAATTGTGCGAGGACCTACACGTTTTTGGAAACGTGAAACCCTAAAAGATATTATGAAGGCATAAATAATATTGCACAACATGATCATTGAGGATGAACGGAATGTCAATAATATAAACTTCAATTATGATGCAATTGATGAAAGTCTTCTTCTATTTGTGTCATACGAGCACATATCTAAACTTTATGAATTCATTCAAAATCACCATTGCGGCAAACCCATTCTAAACTCCAAGTAGACCTAATTGAGCATTTGTGGCATCAACATGGAGATTCGTAAAAACTTTATGTATTGGATGTAGTTTATTTATTTTGAAATTTATTTCCAACTTTGCTATTTGTTATTTCCCCCTTCCCCAGTTTGTTCCTTGACCTTTGTAAGGTTTTTACTTGGTTAATTTGTATTCTTTCAATTCTTAAATTGATGAATTATTAAAGAACTTCCTTTATGTTACATATATATATATATATATTCTCCCTCTCCGTATCATTCCACAGATTTTGTATGTTTGTAACATACCTGTCAATTTATTTGATTGCTAAAGATAAACAATTTTCCTAATATTTAATATATATGTTTTGCTTTGTTCTAAAAAAAATATTTGTAAACAAATATATATTTGTTAAACATATATACTTTTAAAACATGTTAAAGAAAGAAATATTAGCAGTTAGTATTTTTTGTTTTAAAAATTGGTTAAGTTAGTTTGAATGATTAACTAAAATAAAGAGTGTGATTGGAGAATACAATAATTAAGGCCAAGTTTGGCATCTCCTCAAAAAGTCAAAAAGTTAAAAAGTTACTCAAAAAGTTAAAAAGTTATCACTATTTATCCAAAAAAAAATATTAAAAAATTAATTTTCCACACATCTATACAACTCAACAATCATGACAAAACTGGCGCTGTGCAGCGTTTGTTAAGAATAATTGCACAATTTGGGTGCAATTTTTACACATTACTGTTCGGCCCGTGGGGGCCGATCACGAGTCACTTTTTGATAATCTGAACTGTTGAATGTGTAGAACTCGTCGAGTACTATATGTCTTGAAAAAATCACATTGATCGGATATCGATAACTACGTGATCAAATCAGTTTTGTATAAAAAAAATGGATGGTATTATAATTAACGATTAAAAAAAACAAATTTGATTAGATAGCTATCGATGTCCGATCAACGTGATTTTTTATAGGCGTATAGTACTCGACGAGTTGTACACATTGAACGATTCAAATTATCAAAATAAGACCCGTGATGGCCCCTACGGGCCGAATAAAACCGTCTAGTACAATGCCAAAAAGTAGCAAATCATTTCTTAGCCTCAATTGCGCTGCGTAGAAAGTACGACTGCACAACTCTCAATCCTAATCTTTTATTACACACTAATTTATACAATTTTTTAATACACATTTTTTCATAAAAAATCAAAAAATTAACCCAAACATCCATATTTTTTTTCTCAACTTTTTAGTCTAAGGCCTTGTTTGGGAAGACTAAATAAGTGTACTTTTTGTCTTTTTTGACTAAAAAAGTGAGACTGAAAATATGGATGTTTGGGTTAACTTTTTGACTTTTTATGAAAAAATGTGTAATAAAAAATTGTAAAAATTAGTTTTTAGAGAAAAATTTGAATTGAGAGTTGTGCAGCCGTAATTGTTGACTTTTGGTAAATAGTGTTAACTTTTTAACTTTTTGAGTAATTTTTTGACTTTTTGGATTATTCTCTACATTTCAAACTTAGCCTAAAAAGACAAAAAGTACATTTATTTAGGACACCCCAAATAACTCCTAAATCAATTAGATAAAACAAAGAGTGTATTATTTTTGTACTTTAGTTAGCAAAAAAATAAAAAGTACGATTGAAGTTTCTCTTATACCTTCTTGAATTTATCATCAATTTTGTATATATTTTACTTTTATAAATTTTAAATTTAAAAATAAAAAATTTTAAAATTTTAATAAATTTAATTGGTAACTCATAAATTAAATAGATTTTGATTAGACAAACTCATAAATTAAATAGATTTTGATTAGACAAAATTATTGTTTCATTTTAATCATTATTGTTTCATTTTAATCTCTATAATATAATGTCAATGAGCTCGACTTTCATCCTGAATTACTCTTACATTCTCTATCTCTAATCTCTCTTATCACAGTCGAAAGATCTGTCAATCTACAAATGTCAGTTTGCTTCTTCTGATCTCTCGAAAGGCAAAGAATCATCTCTTGCGTAAATATATATACGACTTTCTTTCTCTGGAGAGAGAGCGAGAGAGAGAGAGAGAGAGTGGAAGGGCAGGCAATGGGGGGTTACTTGTGGTCATCATCAGCGTTCGATTCGAAGTCGGGACAGGTGATATTGGTGGCTCTCTTGGTAATGATTGCTTCTTTTTATACTGGCACTCTCTTTGGCAGCAATTCATCTCTTTATGTCTCACAACTTCCCTCCAATTCTTCCTCATCATCCCCTGGTATTCTCTCTCTCTCTCTGTACACCTCTATTTGTTTCTCTCTCTATTACCTCACACTGTGATCTATGTACTTATTTATGAATTTGCATTTCTTGTTGTGTTTAATTTAATGAGCTAGTTATCTGAATCTAGGTGATTGGATATGTGGATCAAGTAATACTTAAAAGATTTAATCTAAATGGGCTAGTTTAAATGGAAACATATAGTGCTTGATTGGTGAATTTTCTTGGGCTATACTGGTTTCCAAGTCACAGCCTATCTAATCTTTTATTGTCATTAGTCTGATATTTGTGTGAAATTGATGGATATTTTTTTCTTCCAAATGGGTATTGTGTGTTGGTAGTCATGGTTTTAAATCACAGGATTGGTCGGCCTCATGTTTGCAGTCATGGTATAATGTTATCGAGTGTATCTTGCTATGTATGTACTGACTCCCAGACACGCCCTACGAGGACTGACTTCTGATCCTGCCTTGCTAACCCTGAATCATCAGCAAATACACCCAACCCGGACTCACTTCTGGACCCCAACTTATCCTCCCCCTCCTCTTAAACACACCAGTCTCAACACACTTATCCTCCTGCCCTAATTCACCAACCAAAATTTTCTCCTAGGAGGTGAAGGATCATTATTAGAAGAAAGAGAAGAAGCCTTGAGCTTAGAAAACATTCACAATTGGTGTGTGTGTGTCGGTGGTGACTTCAATGTGGTTAGGCTTATTTTGGAAAAGCTTAATGGGATGGCTACAAATAGAAGTATGAGGGATTTTGACTCTCATTAGAGAGTATGGATTGATTGATCTCCCCTTGTGTAATGATCAGTTTACGTGGTCTAATATTCAGAAAAATCTTGTGTGTTGTAGGTTGTATAGGTTTCTCCACACATTGGGATGGGAAGAGTTGTTTCCCAATATTAGGCAAGAGGGATTGCCGAGGGTTGTTTCGGATCATTGTCTGGTGATTTTGAGAGCTACACCTTTAAGTGGGGTCCATCTCCTTTTAGGTTCGAGAACGCATGGCTAGAGGATCGTGCTTTTAATTGGTGAGAGAATGGCAGAGTTAATGGGTGAGAGGGCTTTAAGTTTATGAGAAAGTTGAGAGGGGTTAAGGAGAACTTGAAATTGTGGAAGTGGGAAGTTTTTTGGTGATTTGAATGAGTTAAAAGCGGAGTTAATTAGGGGTATTGAGGAACTGGATGTTAAGGAGATTAGGGAGGGGTTGCCTAGGGTTTTGAGGGATGAGAGGAACATGCTTAGATTGAAATTGGAAGAGCTAGTTTTTTGGGAACAGATTTTTTGGAGGCAAAGAAGGGAGATACCAATTCCAGGTTTTTTCATAGAGTTACATAAGGGAAGAGGAAAAAGAACTATGTTAAGAATTTAGAGGTTGGGCAGGGGTTGGTGGTGACTAAGGAGGATCAAATTGTTAGTGAGATTTTTTGTTTGTTTGTTTGTTTTAAGATTGATGTTAATGAGATATTCAATTTTTATTCGAACCTCTATTCTGATGGGGAAGTGGACTATCCAGGGCTTGAAAGCATTAGTTAGTATCCTGTGGATATCTCTAAAGCCAGATGGCTCGAGAGACCTTTCGATGAGTGTGAGGTGCAACAGGCTGTGTTCGAGTGTGAGAGAGATAAGGCTCTAGGCCCGCCCGGATGGCTTTTCAATGGTAGTGTCTCACGGCTATTGGGACATTGTGAAAGGAGATTTAATGAGAGTGTTCGGTGAATTTTTTGAGAGTGGGGAGGTTAACTTGTGCACCAATGCATCGTCCCTATGCTTTATTCCCAAGAAAGAAAAGTCGGTTAAGATTAGGGATTTTAGGCCCATTAGCTTAGTTACTTCGCTTTACAAAATTTTGGGAAAGGTGCTTTCCAAAAGGCTTGGGGCTGTTCTTGGAGAAACGATTTCTCCTTTACAAGGTACCTTTGTGAACAAAAGGCAAATTCTGGGTGTGGTTTTAGTAGCCAATGAGGTTGTTGAGGAGTATAGGGGATTGCATAAGATAGGTGTTATTTTCAAGGGGAACTTCGAGAAAGCGTATGATCATGTGGATTTGGTTATTTTGGATTTCATTTTGAAAAGGAAAGGTTTCGGTTCTAGGTGGAGGAAGTGGATTTGGGGGTGTGTGTCGTCATGCAATATGTCGGTTATCGTTAATGGTAGGACTAGGAATTCTTTTTGGGCATCTAGGGGGCTAAGGTAGGGTGACCCTTTGTCACTGTTTCTGTTCATTTTAGTACTAGACGTGTTGGGTAGCTTAATTGATTTAGCTAAGGAAAAGGGTGTAATCAAGGGGTTTGTGGTGGGGAGATATAAGATTTATGTGACCCATTTATAGTTTCCAAATGACACTATTTTTCTCATCAAAGGAGGAAAGTGAGGTTGATAGTTTGTTAATACTTTTGAGAATCTTGGAAGTAGTTTCTGGCCTCAAGGTCAATGTTAGTAAGAGTAGTGTGGTGGGCATTAATCTGGAGCATAGTTGTGTGCAAAGGATGGCGGCTATGTTGGGTTGTCCCATTGAGATGTTTCCTCTTAAGTATTTGGATTGCCATTTAAGAGGAGGGGGAGGGGGGGGGGGGGGAGGATTCTCTAGCAGAGTCTTTTTGGAATCCTGTCCTTGTTAAGATTGGAAGGATGGAAGAGAGTGTTGTTGTCTAAGAGAGTTAAGGGGGGAGAAATATACTTTGGTGCAGTTAGTGTTGAGTTGCATTCCTATCTACTTTTTATCTTTTGTTCAAGATTCTAGTTAGGATTGCAAAAAAAATAAAAAATAAAAAAAATTGAGTAATTGATGCGATGCTTTCTTTGGGAAGGGTGTGATAAGGATATAAGGGATCACTTAGTTAAGTGGGTGGTTGTTTCTCTCCCTAGGGAGAAAAGGGGTCTTGCTATTGGGAATATTGTTGCTAGGAACATTGCACTCTTGAGTAAATGGTTGTGGAGATTTCTTACCGAAAAGCGAGTCGTTATGGTGTTCCATTATTAAAAGCAAGTATGAAGTTCAAGCCAATGGTAAAGATTCTAATATGGTTAATAGAGGCAATTGTCAGTCTCCTTGGAAGTCCATCTCTCGTTTATATGCACTAGTGTCTTCATTCCTATTTTTGAAAGTGGGTAATGGGGTTAGCATCCGGTTTTGGGAGGATGTTTGGATGGGGGTTACCTATTTCGATATAGCTTTTCCATTACTTTATAGATTGGTCCGTTCTCGGAATGTTTCAATTGCGTCGGTGGCATGTTCTAGTCTGACAGCAATCTCTTGGAATTTCAATTTTCTTAGGAATTTAAGCGATAGAGAGTCTCTTGAGTTGACATCCTTTTTGTCATTGATTGATGGGATTTCTTTATCTTCATCTGGTGATAGAAGGGTTTGGAGTATCATTTCTTCGGGGTTTTCTCATGTAAATTTGTATTTGACAAACTCATTGATAAACCTTCTGTCTAGTTTTTTCCTCTTCACAAGAAAATCTGGAAAGCAGTTGTTCCTATAAAGTGAAGTTTTTCATGTGATCCTTAGTTCAAGGAATCTCTTCCAAAGGAGAAGGCCTAATCACTTTCTTTGTCCTCAATGGTGAGTGATGTGCAAGAGGAATTTGGAATCGGCAGATCATTTGTTTCTTCATTGTCTGGTGGCTCTTTTATTATGGCAGCGTCTTTTTGGTCTATGTGACGATTAGTGGGTTGCTCCGATGGAATGCACACACATGCTTCTTGTTAGGTTTGAAGGGTTTGGAGGCACTAAGAGAGCCAAATCTTTGGTCTATATGGCTGGAGAGAAATGCAACGATCTTTGATGAAAATGAGTCAAATGCTGAATTGTTATTGGATAAGGCAAGATATTTGGCTTCGCTTTGGGCTTTTGTGTATCTACCTTTTAAAGGAGTTCCATTTTTCTTGATTTCTAGGGTTTTGTGTCTCAACCTTTTAAAGGAGTTCCATTTTTCTTGATTTCTAGGGATTGGGCTGCTGTTTGCCATCCTTAGTGATTGGTTTTTCTTGTTTATTTTTGGTTTTCATTTAGACCTTTTTCATTGTTTGAGGACTCCTTGTCCTCTCTTTTTTTTCTTGCTTATGCTTAATAAAATTCTTCATCACTTTTCAAAAAAAAAAAAAAAAGAAGATATTCACAAACTAGAGGGAACAACAGCCATGTGATCCAAACAGATGCAACCTCACAAATGGCTACATCCATCTCTTCCTCACTTCCTTCCTCCGACATAACAAAAGCCATCTATCACAACACCCTGCTCCCATTTCTTTATAATTCAAACTCCACCCCACCCCTTTTCATAAACCATTATATCATCTCCACCTTCAATGTACAAGCAGGATATGATTGGTACGGCTAAAGTGATACCACTATTCCCTTGTGACATTAGGGAGATACAAACAACAATTTGCATTTTTAAACACGCTTCCTTGTTGTGTCCCTGAATGAATGTTGAGGAATCATTGGAACATAACAATATAGTGCCACTAGTTCCACACACATTTAAAGAGGAAGTTCTACATCACACCCCTAAAAAGAGATTCCTCAAAATGCATGGTCTCCCTTTCTCCTTCATCTTGACTATGGATTGCTCTTCATACCCGCCTCCATTTTTTCTTTCCTGTCAAGATCTAGGTTTACCACTTCTATCTCCAATACAACCCTCTGTTACTTCTCAAATCTCAATTTCTTCATTCTAGTATTGCTTTTAAGTTTTAAAAAAAAATAGATGCCAATAGGCAAGCAATAATGGCGATGACAATGATTGATAGTAGGTGAGGGTGTTCTTGTGGTGGTGTAGGCTATGAAAGTGCCATTGTTGGTGTTTGTAGACAATGAAAGGGTTATTTGTGTATATGAAAACTATATATATGACTACATCTATACATATATACACAACGGAAAAAAAAAAACTTGGAAAAATTGGCCTATGGTCGAAGAGGCACGATTTTGATATTCAAAAGCTATTGTTGCCTCTCTATGTAAAGGTATGGACGGTCAATGAACAACCCCAAGATTCAACCCCAAAATAAAGACTCCTTAACATTCGTGCACACTTGAATGATTAGTTGCCTGGGAAAAATGTATGAAAGTAAGAGAGAAACTAAGATTTTGTGTGTAACAGAAGGCAAAAGGCAAGATTTGTGCGAGTGAAGTCAATAGAATTCTCAAATCCATGGCCTTATATAGACACTAGAAGTTTTCGTGAAATACCACAAACTTTGGCTATGGTGTTTTGTTTTGAATAGTCACGATAACAAGCTAGGCAACCGTTGATTTGTTGGTCAAATAAAAAATAATTGATTTGTAAGTGGGATTGTGTGCCAAAACGTGGCAACCTATTTCAAGTCCACCAATAGTGTGGCCCTATATAATTACAACAACTTTTCACTTTGCTTGATCAATGTGGGATAGATGAAGTTTTGAAACTTCACAGAACTTGAACATTTCATGTTCCAATAAAATCCCCACGAGTGTCAAAATTTCAATAAAATCCATAAAACATACACATACATAAATACACACACACACACACATAAGACGAAATTTGGGCAAGTATTATGGTGTTTGTATAACTTTGAACGTGTATACCCAAGTACAAGTCGTCGTGAAGTAATATAGTCTTGGTGAGTCAGAGGTTGAATCCACAGGGATCAATATTTTCAACTGTAATTACTGAGCAATAGAAGAAAAAAATTATAAAGAATTTGATTGTATTGTTAAAGGTTGAATGGTTTGAGAAAATTAATATGCTGAAAATAAATTGAAATAACAATAATGAGAAGGTACTAAGACATCAAGGATTCTCCACTAAATGTTTTCCTTGTAGAGTATTTCGGATTTAATTTATAAAAATCAATTGAGTCATACACTAAAGGTGTTTCAAATCTGAAGATAAAAGTAGGCATTTAATAAAAATTATTTCAAAAAAATTAATTATTATGATTGCTTGATTATTGCATAAAAATCTAATTATTTGATCTGCAGGGAATACCAAGCCTCTACAGTGCCCCAAGTCTACGATAGAACAAGATACTATACAAAACTAGAACTTTTTTTTCTTTTAAAAAAAATAATTTAACCAAAATAATCTAACATCAAAAATCATTACTAAATCATAAAATATTCACAAAGAATCCAATGTGGTCTCTCATCTAGCCTTAGCAAATAAACCATGGAAGAGAATAAGGAACTCCGTAAACTGAAAATAATGTATGAATGGATTTTACATATATTTATAATAAAAGGAAACTCTAAAACTAACCTAATAAGAAAATGAAACCTCTAAACTTAATACACAAGAAAATAATCTAATTATAATTCTATTTCATTTGACCTTGTGGCATTGTTTGCTGGAGCACTCCAATTCCACTGCTAAAGCACTAACTAACAGCCTGTTAATATATATATATATATTTTGTCCTCAAGTTTGTGGCACACAAATCGAATAAAAGCTGGCCCCACCATCAACTTATTGTTGCCCATGTGGACCATTGTCTTTTAATCCTTCTTCATTCCTTATAAAACTTCATTCTGTTTGTGAAGTTAACCTCTGCAATAAAAATCCAAGTACTAATATAATTAAATATAATTGGTAGGATTTAACATTGAAGGAATGCAATATTCTCTATATAAATCAACATAAACATGCAAATTTAGACACTCGTCAGGTGTAGTCATGTGTTAACAATAAGACATTTTAACAATCTTGTTAATTATTTCTTGAACTAAGACCCTTTGAGCCAAAATTAAACATGTCACACACACACAATATTGAAATCAGACATGCTTCTTGAATTAATGCTATTGTTAGTCATTTTTGTGGTGTACGTCACATCTAGACTCCCAGTTATCCAATTCACAGCAGGCCCTTCAGCCACCCACATTAGGAAATCCTTCATATTTGAAAGAATAATGTAAGGTCCCTTCCAATATATTTAAATTCTCTCTAATGCAATGCAACGTAGTTGTCTTGGATTATTGGTATATATACCAAGTCTCTCAATAGCATATGATATATTTGATCTAGACTTATGGGCTCTATATACTAAGGAGCCTATCAATTGCAAATACTTTATCTGAGAAATATGTTTACCATTATTTGTTTCCCTTTCAAATGAAAAGTAGGATCATATGGTGTTGATATAGGTTTGGAGTCAAAGTAACTAAATTTCTTTAACATCTTTTATTGTAGTACTTGATTGACTAAGGGCTAATCCTTCAAGTGTTATTTCTAGTTTCTTTTCTAAGGTCGCCTAAGCTTCTTGCAAATCTTTTATATCGAATTTTCTAGAAAGCGATCAAGGTGATTTCCAATTGAGAATGATTCCTTATTGCATTTCATTATTAAGGGTAAGTATAGGTTTCAGGCGAATGGGTGGGATTCTTTTGGAGTTAATAGGGAAAATTGCCGATTTCCATGGAAATATGTCCTAAATTCTTTCCCTTTTTTTTCCGTTTCATTGGTTTACATGTAGATAGTGGGAAGAGTATTCACTTCTGGGAGATGTTTGGAGGGTGGGTTTCTTTCCCCCCTTTACATCAGTTAGTTCGTTTCTCTATTTCTTCTTGGGCTTTCTCTCACTTGGCTTTTTGGAACTTTAATTTTTTCATAAACCTTAATGATCGTGATGACGCAGTTTCCTTATTCAATATCCTTGATGATGTTTCTTTGAGACCTTAGGTTGTTTATAGAAGAGTGTAGGCAATTCATTCATTGGATTTATTCTGTGTCGTCTTTTTATTTATTTATTTCTATTTTCAAAAGATGATTTGGCATGTGATATGCCTCTTAAAAAGTTCACATGGTTTATGGCCAATAAGAAACTCAATGCTAATGACATTTTCAGAAGAAAAGACCTAATTGTCTTTTACTTTTAAAGTGGTATATAATGTGTAAGAGGAATGAGGAAACTATGGACAATTTGTTTTTGCATTGTCAAGTGGCTATGACTCAATGGCACAAAATGGTGATACTAGTTGTGGTGGAGGCAATGGTGGTGTAGTGATGGTGGAATGGTGGTGGTGGTTGTGGTTGTGGTTGTGGCAACTAGTGTTATTAAAGGCAATAGGCTCTCTGGAGCGCCAAGGTTTCCTAGGATCTAGATGCAAGGCGAGTAGGGGCGGAGGTAGTTGGGGACCAGGGGGGTCACGTGCCCCCCCCCCCCTTCTGGATTTTAGGCCTTTTTTTTTTTTTTTTTTTTTTTTACAAATATAAAGAAAATATTTTAAATAAAAAAATTATAAAAATAATATTAGAGTGAATTATCAATGACATTTTAAAAATTATGAGAACAATAATAATTGTTTTAATTGAAAATGAATAAACTACTATAAATCATAATATCTATGAAAACTTTATAAAATTTTTTGAATGTAACGATAATGTCATTATTATTAACATGCAAGTATAAGTAATCTCACTATAAAAATATAAAATTTATTGAATTGTTAGTTACATTTGACATAGAGGTTTACTCTCTATGTGTTTATTTACTATTATTTGGTGGTATCACATATTAATGATGACGTGGTATTACCATTATATTGAATTTTTAATCAAATTTTGTATGAAAAAATAATTTATGATTATATAATTTAGGATAAATTATAAATACACCCTATGAGATTTGTGTAAAATATAAATTGTCCATGTTGTTTGAAAAATTACAAATACCTCTTTGTTAGTATTTTTTATTTAACAGAATTAACTAAAAAAATGAAATTCATAATTGATCTTCTATACAATAATAAAATTACCTAAATTATTAATTGAAATATATTTCTAATATCATTAAAAACTGTTAATTGACTTGATGATTCATTAATTAAATGAGCTATTTGTTATGAAATTAGAAACCTCAGGGGTGAAATGTAATTTTCAAAATCACAGGGGCGATTTGTATTTTAATCAAACCTCAGAGGGTGTATTTGTAATTTACCCTATAATTTATTTTAAGACTTATATCCATATATTTTTTTATATTGTTCATGATACACTAGTTATAAATAACATTATTTTTTTGATATTTCTCGAAATCAATCGTAAAAACTTGCGTAAAATATTTTTGTAAAAATTTTCGATATTGTAATTAATAAGTGTCCCCTCTAATTTAATTTTCTGGCTCCACCACTGAAGGCGAGGCGCGTGCTTCAACGAAACAAGGATCATGTTGATGTTAAAAAATGCATAATTTAATATAAGAAAATAATTCAAGATTCAACATAATTAAATATTTTAAAACATAAATATCAACAAACACCAATATTTTATCAAAGACAAAGGTTGCACATAAACACAATCATCTAACTCATATATCATAAACATTTAAAAATAGAAACAAAATTGAAGTGTTTTACAGGATAAGTGTAAAGAATAAAAAAGGAGGAGAAGATGAACAAGAAGAATGACGATAATTGTTAGTTTGGTCGAAGAGAAAGCTCTATCCAACAAACGTCTTTCTATTATGGCTTAAACAATATTAAGTTGCAAATGTATGTTTAAGGGTTTAATCCTTGTAACAGCATGAAAAAAAAAAATTGAGATTAAGTGAAATTAAGGGTAGTGATAAATAAACATTTTAAAAGAAGCGCACAAGTCGTATGCCTTCAGCCTAAGCCCAAAGCTCATGCTTCATGTTCCTTTTTGGGGACTGTTTAACATTGCCTGGCCAGATATTTTTCGAAGTGCACTGACTATGCCTTGATGAGCCTTGGGCCTAGGTGCATGCCTAGGCGCACCTTTAATAACATTGGTGGCAACAGTGGTGGAGGTGGAGGGTTGTAGTAGTAGTGGTGGTTGTGCTAAGAAGCACCAACACGAATAGAGACGCTGACATGGGACGACACGGCAATTTCAAAAAAATGGGGACACGGAGATGGAGACACGGCAATAAAATATGTTTTCATATATTTTTATTTGCTATCTAGATTAATATTACATCCACAAACAATCTATATTAACAAAAATTAACTCTAATTCTATTTATTTTTTTTATTTTAAAAAAGCATTTTTAAATTAACACTTACAGTTTATATATTTTTTTATGGATGATCTATTAAGGATTTAAATATAAGGAAAAATAATAATAAACATTCAACATTTAACATTCATCAAAAGCACTAAATAAAATGATAGAAAAGGCAATTTGGGATGTCCCTAGTGTGTCCCCGAAGAGTCCCTTGAAAATAAATTAATAAAATAAAGGGACATGCTATGTGCTGTGTCCCATATGTGTCCTCAAAGTGTCCGTGTGTCTGACACGGATATGACACTTATTTTGAAGTGTCGGTGCTTCATAATGATAGTGAAATGATTATAATGTCTGTGGTGACGATGGGTGGAGGTAGAGGTAGTGGTGGTGGTCATATTAGTATTAGTAGTAGTGGTAGTGGTAATGGCAAATGGTATAGGTAGGGGTGGGCAGTGTTATTAAAGGTGCGCCTAGGCGTGCGCCTAGGCCCAAGTCCCATTCAGGCCCAAGGTTTGAGCCTTGTAGTGTTCCAGGCTAGGTGACTTCGATAAGGCATGCGCCTAGGCCCAAGTCCCGTCCAGGCCCAAGGTTTGTGCCTTGTAGTGTTCCAGGCTAGACGACTGTGATAAGGTGCTTGATTGGCCCAAGGCTTGCTTCTTGAGGGCTGTTTTTATTGTTACTTTAATTGGTTTTGTTTAAAATCTAACCATTGACTTCATATGGTGCAGCTACAAAAGATCCCTACTCTTATTACAAATGTCAATACATTTGGCATTCAACCCCAAATCAATGATAGAAGAAAAATTTGCCCTAATTCGTAATCTCCAAAAAATACTAAATGTTTAACATTTCATTTTGTTTATGTTGAATCCTAAATTATTTACTTATATTAAATTCTATATTTTTTTCGGTACAAGGTGCGCCTCACTTCGGTGAAGCCCGCACCTCGCCTTGTGCCTTGAGCCTAGGCCCCAGGAGACCTTGACACCTTGGTGCACCTATCGCCTTTAATAACACTGGGGGTGGGGGTGTAATAGTGGTGATGTCAATGGTGATGAGGTCATAACGTTGCATGCTAATGATTACGCACAAGTAGTTATAAATTTAGTTAGTATTAAGTAAAAAATCTACTATTTTAACTTTTAGTTTATATTTTAAGAGTCACTTAAATTTTTAAGTGATATAATTGTGGTTTTTTAACGGACTTAACTGATTTTCACTTAATATATTGAGTTTTAAGTGTTCACTAGAGGTAGTGTTTGATACAGTTATAAACTGAACATTAAGTATCGAAAATTAAATGCTAAATTTTTAAAGTTGAAAACCTGTTTGATAAAATTGAAGTAGTGAACTAAAATAAGTTTACTGAAATAAGTTGTTTGATACGTACAAGGTGAAATTTAAATTTTATTTTTTAAAAATTTTCTCTTCCATTTTTTATATTATGGTGGTGAGTTGGAGGTGGCGGTGGCAGTGACGATGGTGGATATGGCACAAATGGCAATGGTGCTGGAGGTGAAGGTATAGTGGTTGTGGGGTGATGATAGAGGGGTAGTAGCGGCGGTGATGGTTGTGGTGATGGAATGATGTTGGTGGCTATGGCCGCAATAGAGGTGGAGGGTTCTAGTAGTTGTTGTATTGGTGGTGGTAACAATGGTGGTAATGAAATGATGGTGTTGCTTGTGGTGATGATGGCAATGTTAATGATGGCGGCTGTGGTGGCAAGGGGATGTTGGTGGTGGTGGTGGTGGTGGTGGTGTTGAGGGTGGGGTGTAGTGGTAGTGGTGATGACAACAGTGGTAAGGTCAATAACGGTAATTCTTATGCATACAGAACTTTTTAGTCTGCATTAAGTAAGAATTCTACTACTTAAAATTTCTCACCTTTTAACCTACATTTTAAGAGTCACTTAAATTTGTAAGTGATACAAATTGTTATTTTCACTTGCATTCAATCTTAAGTACTGAATTATGTTATCAAATCAAACATGACCTTAGGCTAGGTATTAATCTGAATAGCTTTTTATATAATTTGTTTAAGTTTATTGCTCAAGAGCTGTGATGCTTTTTTTTAGATTGTGTGATTCAATCAAATCCCATGTGTGATGTTTACAATTTTTTTTTTTTTTTGGGATAAATAGTGATGCCTACACTTCTCTATAAATTAAATTTATGTGATTTTAAGTCTTTAAAACCCGAAAATCAGATTTGAACTACTTTTCTTTTACCCTTATACTTCCATTGGTCAAATCTAAACTAATCCCAATCCAATTATACAATAATAGCACATCAAATACCCCAAATCAGCGAAGTTATTGTTGTCAGGTACCTTTTCAGCCACCCAGAACATCCCTCAAAACAGACCCAAGAATCTTGTATTTTTATTCTTAAAATCCCACCGTTCTGTTGCAATGTGTAAATCCTAAAAGCCTCTATTTTTACCTCATTAGCCATAAAAATCACTTAAAATCAGCCCTTAAAGTCTACGTTTTCTGCTTCCTTGTATTAATTTTGAGATTTCTCCTAATAGGTGAGTAATTCCCTAATTATCCTACATCAGTAGTTACACTTCTGAGGTGTTTTCTTTTACTTCAATCTGCCCTCTTTAGGAGATCCATAGTGTAAATGCTAATGGTCAACCCCTCATAAATTTTGGTTTAGGTAGTTACTGAGCTTTGTACTGAAGAGCAGATAGTGGTTCCCATTAAGAGAGTGCTGGGAAGGGTAGACTCTGTAAAAACCTGACCCCTTGCAATACCTGCAAAGTTTCTGCCTTTATACTAAAACCTGCATTCTTATCATGCTTGACAGGAAAAACGTTTAGGCTTAGTTTGTTTAGAAAGAAACGAATGATAGAAGATGAAAATGGTAGAAAGTGAAGTGAAAGAAAGGAAAAGGAAATGAAAATTTATTTTGTTGCGTGCATTTGAACAGATGGAAAATTTTGCAAGAAAATGATTGGAAAAAATGTAATCGCCGTGTAACAAGGAGTTGTGGAGAGAAGCATGGGTAAACATGGAAACAAAATAAGCATTGTCAAAAATAAATTTCCTTGTATATTTTGCAAGAAGTCGTAAGCCTAACTAACAAGCTAATTTGAGTTGTACATGAAACTATATTATCCATTACTTCCTAGGACTCTATCTAAACAAATACATAATTTATTTTTATTTTTTTTGGCTTTTTCGTTCACTTTTCTGTATTCTTTATCTAACCAAACTGAGCCTTAGATGTTGCATAAAGTTCTGAATGTCTGGAATCTTTTGTTTACACTGCTTCTTTTTGTTTTTATTTATTTATTTACTTTTTTTTTGTTTGTGCTCGCAGGTATTCCAACTTTTACAAACGAAGTTGTTCTTTCTTATAGGACAAAACCTCTATCGATTCCTGAAGCTGGAATGAACATTTGCCCTTTAATGTTCAATGAGTATATCCCTTGCCATGACATTTCTTATGTGAAAGAATTGTTGCCAAAGTTAGACCTTTCAAGGAGAGAAGAACTACAGAGGCACTGCGCTCCTCTTGAAAGGCGGTTGTTTTGCTTGGTGCCTCCACCAGATGATTATAAGATACCAATAAGATGGCCAACAAGTAGGGACTATGTGTGGCGAAGTAATGTGAACCACACGCACCTTGCCGAGGTAAAAGGAGGACAAAATTGGGTGCACGAGAAGAATCAATTATGGTGGTTTCCTGGTGGTGGCACTCATTTCAAGCATGGGGCTTCTGAGTACATCCAGAGGTACCCTTGGTTAAGTTGTTCCTTATATATATATATATGTATGTACGTATTCAGACCATGGTGTCATGATTATGTTACCACACATTCATTCCAATAAACAAAGTTCATAACAATAGAAGTTGATTATGTTTTCACTCCCTAGTCAAAAAATCAAGTGGTGTAGAACCAAAGAAGATGAAAGTCAAACTATGGTTCAGAAATCTGTCTTCAATATTCATGAAGCAAACAAAATGTTTTAATTACACAATTCCCATATATATACATATATTTCCATAACCAATAAGAAAATTGAAATAAATAAATAAATAAAATAAAAATGGAAACAAACTCCTAAAAACTAAATATTTTTAAAATAATAACTTCCAATTGACGCTTCTTATGCGTCACGTATTTTTTCATTCTTCCCCTTAATCCCCATCAATTCTCTAACTAAAAAGAGTTTATGACTAAAATGTTGCTCCAAAAGTATGGGATCAAGATGACGAAACTCATCCTCTATAATCGACATATCATCAGTGGCTGGACGTTTTTTCCATTGCACAGGATGGTGACGATATCCACCATGGGAAGAACCAACATCTTGAGTATTAAGAAATTCAACAATCGATCATCATGAGACTGTGGAGGTGGAGGACAAGGAACAGAAACTGATAGAGAAGAAAATCTTGTAGGCAAACCTTCTGACAAAGTGTGAGGCTAAAAAGTGCCTCGATAAGAGCACAATCAAATTAATTTTCAAAACAGGAATAATATTCGTATCTGAAGGCAAATCAAGTAGATATGCCATAAGTCTAAATTTCTGAATGATACGAAATGGTCTAGTAGCTCACGTATGAAGTTTCTTGGAAGAATTTTTAGGATAAGCCACATGAACCATGACATACCCTCTTCATTAAAATCTAGTATCCTACGATGCACATCAACAAGAAAGTTATTACTTTCATTACTCATGGCAATTTTCTTCCTAATAGCAGCATGCAAATTATGAATGTGTTTGCGTAGGAACGGTACTTTGCAGGGAGTTACCTTAGTTGGACATAGTTAACTAAAAATTAGGGTTTTAACACAGTACTTGTTACTATTGTTGCTATTTCTGTACTATATGCATTACTGTTATGACCTACTTTTTGTTAGAATAGGAAATAATATTTTTGGATTTTATTCTTATTTGATTTTCTCCCATAATTGGTGTAATGGGCTGGCCCATAATTTATGCCTTGTGGCACTCCTGTAATTACTGATTATTATCTATATAAAAGGGGTTGAGGTCTAACTCATACCCTAACTCTCTCTTCTCTAAATCTACATGGTGTCAGAGCCACAATAGGAGAACCTTTGCACCAAGCAAAGATCACCTCCAAGTATCCCAAGCAAGGTTTTAAAAAGCGGCCTCAACCGTTGCGTAACGCCGTTATGTAACAGTTGCAGGGCCGCTTTTGCGGTGTTATTGAGATTCACAAGTGTGTCGGCTGTAGCGGTTGTCGTAGCGGTCGTAATGGTGTTGTAATGGCTTGTTACACATCGTTACGTAACGGTTCCGAACTGCTTCTCTCGAAAAACACAAAAAAAAGAAAAAAAAAAAAAACTGAAAATGGGGGAAGAGGGATAGAGAGAGAAGAGGGAAGATGGAGGAATAAGAGATAGAGAGAGAGAAGAGGGAAGATGAAGAACATGTTATTGATTTGTTGAAACTGTAAGACCTATGCTATTCTATTTAACTGCTATCACTTAATCATTTTGTTTGTGTGTGTCTATCTATATATTGTTTGAAAATAATAATAATAATAATAATAATAATAATAACAAGTGTGGTCATTAGCTATTTGGCTTGATTAAAAAATATATATATATATTTAGGCTCTTATTTATTCTCTTACTTTGGTTATTGTTTATCTTATATATAATAGTTAGTGATTGATTTTTTTGTAAGATATCTAGAAAATATAACACCTATAATTATATATTAATACATATTTTGTACATGTCAATTTTTTTATTAATTTATTTTATTTTTATTTACAGGTTATCTAAAAAGAAAATGAATATTCAAGTGATCCAAATCTTTTTTTTAAAAAAAAAGTTCTTTATAATTTATTTTTTAATTTTTATATGATTACATTAGCATGTATAATTTATTTTTTAAAACTATTCAAGTTAGAATTTGCATATGTTTCCACAAGTATAATAATTAAAAAAATAATTATATACATTTAAGTCCAATAAAATTTTTTTTTTGCCACAAGTGTAACATAGATTTATGACATATAAAGTCATTAATTATTAAAATAAAATATAAAAAACTCAGTTTATAATGATTTAAAAATATGAAATATATTGGATCATACTTACAAATTTACAAAAATTGATCAATATTTATTTTAAAACCTAATAAATATGATTATGGAGAAAAAAATATACATATCAGTAAGTTTTTTTTTTCAAATTGTGCGAAAAATAAAAAAATTTACGGTTCCGGTTATCGCAATTGTTACGCTATGACCTCTACACCTCGCAACCGCGTACTGCCACCGTTACAGCGACCGCAACCGCTTTTCAGAACCTTGATCCTAGGGCAGTCAGTCCTTCCTCACCTAGGGCAGTAGAAGGCCTGTTGGCTTCTACCCAGGCCAGCCGAGGTCTTCTCTGCTTCAAAAGGTCAGTTGGCCTCTTCACCTAGGGCAGCCAAAGCCTTCTCTGCTTCAGAAGGTCAGTCAACCTCCTCACCCAGGACAACCGAAGCCCTCTCTGTTCCCTTCTAGGTCTGTTGACAGCCCTAGGCCACCATTCCAGGCTTGTCGATAGCCCTGGAGGCCCTCTAGGTCAAGACCAGTCCTCCAGTTGACTTTGTCTATGCTCTCTTCTTTGTCTTTCCTTGTCGTCTTCTCTGTTTAGTTGGTGTTCTCTGTCATCTTCTTTGTCTGTCTCTTTTGTAAACAACAAAGAGAAAAAGGGAAAGAAAAAAAAAAAAAAAAGTTTTTAATTCTTTATGCTTTCTTTGTGATTGTTGTGTCTTTCCTTCCACTATTATCTTCTAGGTTTGTGATTGAGACTAGTTTTTTTTAAAGGTTTATTAGTATAGTATCCATGGTAGACTTTCCCGGTGTCCACTACTTCTCAGACACCTAAGAGTGAGAGTTCTATTATCCTTACTACTATGATTGATACCCTTAACCCTAGTCTTAAAATCACTGCCTCTCTATTCAACGGTCAGAACTATCTAGTGTGGTCGTAGAGTTTGACTATCTTTTTGAAGAGTAAAGGGAAGATGGGATATGTGGATAACAGGATACAGGAACCTACTACTACGGACCTGAGTTATAATCAGTGGGAGATCACCAACTTCCTCATTATGGGTTGGTTGATCCATTCTATGGTCTCGGAGATTAGCGAGGGCTATCTCTCTATGGACACTGCACAGGATATTTGGGAGGCCGTGGCTACTACTTACTCCCGGAAGGGGAACTTCTCACAGGCTTTCGAGTTACGTCGTTCCATTGAAAGGTCGGTACAAGGTGAGTTGACTATCCTCTAGTATTTTACCTTTCTTAGTAATGGATGGAAGCAGCTTGAACACCTTCAGGATTACAAGCCCGTTTGTCCCACTGATTCTGCGGGTTACCAGAAGTTTGTGGCGCAGGAGCAAGTCTTCAAGTTCTTGGAAGGCCTAAATGTGGAATATGATCCGGTTCGGGGCAGAGTACTTGGTATGGATGTGCTTTCTTCTTTTCAGGAAGCCTTTGTTTTTGTGCAGAATGATGAGAGTCGCCGCTCTGCGATGCTTTCTTCTGCTAGTACTGATCGCTTGGCCTTGGTTTTTGCGCCCCCTCGAGATGGAGACCGTGTGTCTGGTGGTTTTCGTCCTTCCTCTAAGAAGGATAATCTTTATTGTGACTACTGTCGTCGATCTCGCCACACCCGGGAAACTTGTTGGAAGCTACATGGGACTCCTTCTGGTGGCAGAGGAGACCGTTCTGGTACTCGCGGGAGTCAGTCTGGTCAGTCCAAAGGTCGAGGAGACCGTCCTGGTATTCGGGCACATCTCTTAGACACTATTGAGCCACCGTCTTCATCTCCGGTTGTCTCATATCCTACTGACATTTTGGGGTTGTCTACCTCGGATTTTGAGTTTGCTCTTCGCCATTTTCTAGACCGTCGAGCCTCCACTTCTGTTACAGGTGCACCCTCTTCTTCCTTTGTTACTTTAGGTAACTTGACTTCCTCTCCATGTGTATTGCTATATCATACACCTGTACTATGGATTGTTGACTCTAGTGCTTCCAACCATATGTCTGGCTCCTCTAATTTATTTTCCAAGTATAACCCCTCCTCAAGTCAGGAAAAAGTGCGTATTGCTGATGGTATGATATCGTCTGTGTGAGGGAAAGGTTTAATTCATGCCACCTCTTCCCTTCCTTTGTCCTCTATCCTCCATGTTCCCAATTTTAGTGTTAATCTATTATCTTTGAGTCGTATTACCCGTTACTTAAATTGTAGCGTGACGTTTTTTTCCTAATCATTGTCTTTTTCAGGACCTTATCATGAGGAAGAGAATTGGCAATGGTAAAGAGGAACATGGGCTCTACATTCTGGATCAGACAGACTAGTTGGCTCATTCATGTATTCAGTTACTATCTACCAAGGAAGACATTTGGCTGTGGCACCATCGCTTAGGACATCCCTCTTTTTTATTACTTAAGCATTTATTTCCTTTCGTTTTTGAGAAAAATAATGTGTGAGATTTTCAATATGAGTCTCGTTAACTTGGAAAACAACACAAAGCCTCTTTTGCTCCTTCTCTTAATAAAAGTTTAGTTCCATTTCGTTGATTCATTTTGATGTATGGGGTCCATCCCATTTTGTGTCTTTAACCGGTCAAAAATGATTTGTTACCTTCATAGATGATTGTTCTAAGGCGACTTGGGTCTTTTTGATGAAAGATAAGAGTGAGGTATTTTCTGTGTTTCAAAACTTTCATAAAATGTTTTGTACTCAGTTTGGAGCAGTTGTCAAAATTCTACGTTGTGATATGGGGGGGAATATATTGACTTTGGTCTTGCCACTTATTTCGCCACTCATGACATTATTCACCAGACTTCATGTACTAACACCCCTCAATAGAATGGTGTTGCAGAACACAAAAATCGCCATCTCTTTGATGTCACTCGTTGTCTATCCTTTGAGATGAAGGTTCCTTACTCCTATTGGAGGGAAGCGGTTCTCACCGTCGCTTATTTGATTAATTGTCTTCTTACCCAAGTCTTTCAAAACAAACATCTCTTCAAGTTTTGTTCAGGTCTAACCTTTCTGGGTTCTCCATTTCTCCTAAGACTTTTGGTTGTGTTTGCTTTGTCCATAATCATTCACCCACTCGTGGTAAATTGGATCCTAAGTCTCTTAAGTGTGTTTTTCTGGGTTATTCTGCCACCAAAAAGGGTTATAAGTGTTATCATCCTCCTACTCGCAAATGGTTTGTCTCCATGGTTGTCACCTTTTTTGAGTCTTAGCCTTACTTTCCGACCTCCCTTGTATCACAGTCATCCCTTCTGGGGGAGCCTTGGTGTGAAGAGATTCTTGTTCCACTTCCGCCAGTGGTTGAACACATGAAGGATGATGAGCCAGCAGTTGTTGAGGAAAAGGAAGCAGGCAAAGTTTATATCTGGGACAAGGATAGACAGCAAGTCACCTAGATGCAAGAGCTTACTTTCCTTCCTCCATTGCCAACTTCTTCTCCGAATAAGTGTCCAGAGTCACCCCTCTCTACTGAGAGTCCAGGAAATTCTAATTCTAGTGCTCCTATTCCTGATTTTTCAAATCTTGATATTCCCATTGCTAATAGGAAAGGGGTTAGGTCATGTACTCAACATCCTATTAGTAATCATGTCTTTCATTCTAATCTGTCTACCTCATATAAAGCCTTTTTGTCTAATGTGTCTTCTGTGGGTCTCCTTACCAATTTTCAGAATTCTCTCTTTATTCCTGAATGGAAGCAGGCCATGATAGAAGAGATGGGAGCTCTCAGCAAGAGTGGCACTTGGGAGTTAGTGGAGTTACCTAGAGGCAAAAATCCAGTTAGGTATAAGTGGGTGTACACGGTAAAACACAAAGCAGATGGTTCCATAGAACGGTACAAAGTAAGACTGGTTGCCAAGGGTTTCACTCAGACTTATGGGGTGGATTATCAAGAGACATTTGCACCAGTTGCTAAGACGAATTCTGTGAATCTTACTTTCTCTTGCTGCAAATTTGGATTGGCCACTTCATCAGTTTGATGTGAAGAATGCTTTCCTTCATGGAGACTTAGCAGAAGAGGTCTATATGGATATTCCTCCTGGTTTTGCGGATGTTAAGTCCAACGGTAAAGTATGCAGGTTCCAAAAGTCACTTTATGGACTAAAGCAGTCTCTTAGAGCTTGGTTTGAAAGGTTTGCTTAAGCTATGCTGAAATATAGGTTCAAGCAAAGTCAAGTTGATCACACCTTGTTTGTGAAACACTCTTCCCATGGTAAAACCACAGCTCTTATTGTCTATGTTGATGATATTGTTTTGACAGGAGATGATATTGAGAAGATTCCTCGATTGAAAGAATACTTAGCCAAGGAGTTTGAAATCAAAGACTTAAGCTATTTGAAGTATTTTTTGAACATTGAAGTAGCTCGGTCTAAGGATGGCATCTTCATATGCTAGAGGAAGTATGTACTTGACTTGCTAAAGGAAACGGGAATGCTTGGAGGTAGATCATGTGATACACCTTCAGAACCGGCCAAAAACTGAGTGAGGATCAAGAGGGAGATCCAGTGGACAGGGGGAGATACCAGAGGCTAGTGGGTAAGCTCATTTACTTGTCTCACTCACGTCCAGACATTGTCATTGCAGTGAGCATGGTTAGCCAATTTATGCATGCTCCTAGAAATTCTCACTTAGAGGCAGTTATGAGAATTCTGAGATACTTGAAGGCTTCTCCTGGAAAAGGTCTTTATTTCTCAAAACATGGACTCCTCAGTGTGGAGGCATTCACTGATACGGATTAGGCTGGATCAATCACTGACAGACGATCAATTTCAGGATATTGCACATTTGTTGGAGGCAATCTAGTTATATGGCGAAGTAAGAAACAAAGGCCTCGTTTGGGAAGTGGCTATTTTAGAGGCTTTTTGGCTATTTTAGTAGGCTATTTTTGTTTTTGTGTTTGGGAAGATGAGATGAATTTTTAGTTGAGTTGTTGTATTGAAAAGTGTGTTGAAATGATGTTTGAATTTAAATGACAAAGTTGTCCCTAACTTATAATTTTTTAAATTGATGTAAAGGGGTAAAATGGTAATTTAGCCGTTGATGATGACTTTTGAGGCTGTGACAGTGTAGGCACAGCCTACATTGTCCGTCGCTAAGCCTATTTTTTTTTTTTTGAAAAAATCTGATTTGGAGGCTTTTTGGCTAATAATTCAAATCAGGCTATAATAGCCTCAACCACGGTTTCCCAAACAAATATGTAATGTGGTTGCTAGATCTAGTCTTTGAGGCAAAATTCAGGATTATGGCTCAAGCTGTATGTGAGTTGCTATGGATTAGACTATTGTTGGGAGACTTGGGGCTACTGCATCAGATCGATTCCATGAGATTATACTGTGACAACAAGGCCACAATTAACGTAGCTCATAATCCAGTTCAACATGACAGAACTAAGCATATGGAGATTGATAAGCATTTCATCAAGGAAAAGCTTACTAGTGGCACCGTATGTATTCCTTTTGTGAAGACTGGGGACCAATTAGCAGATGTTCTCACAAAGGGACTAGGGAGCAAATCATTTAATGGCATTCTTAACAAGTTGGGTATGAGAGATATTTTCGCACCAACTTGAGGGTGGGTGTTAGAATAGGAAATAATATTGTGTGATTTTATTCTTATTTGATTTTCTCCTGTAATTGGTGTAATGGGCTGGCCCATAATTTATGCCTTGTGGCACTCCTGTAATTACTGATTATTATCTATATAAAAGGGGATGAGGTCTAAGTCATACCCTAACTCTTTCTCTTCTCTAAATCTACACTTTTCTGTGTTCTAGTGGGGGTAGCTTTCGTCGGGGTTTCTATTTCCTTTGGGCTTTGCAACTTATGGCATTTTATGTCAGGTTTTGATGAAGATGGAGTAACCAAAGTACAACTTATCACTGACAATGTAGCAGAACCTTGGTTGCCTTGAGCTAACTCTTATGGTTGACTAAATCTGACTCTGATTTTCTCTTCTCTTCCTTCTCAGTATCTGATCTTTATGACAAAAGGACATTGGAAGTGCTTGACTTCCGTCAATTTGTTTGGATATGTAGCTCCCTTGTACATTTACATTCCTTCCTATCTTTTCCTTGGGCCAAACTTTTATAAGCCCATGATGGAGTAATATTTGAACTATCAACTATCTATCTTATATCTCTTTGAAGGATCTGCTTTCTATGTTCTTAAAAATTATTATTACCTGAGCAGTCTGGCCCCGCTCACATCCAATCTCAAAGTAGTTACTTTTCCAACTGATTTGGATGCTTTTCTTCTAGTCCCTCTCACTGGCATATCTACATAGTTGTTTTCTTTAAGAGGACCAGGTTGAAAATTTCAAGCCTCCGAATCTCCAAACTTTTCTCTCTAATAATAGCACAAACTATGTCCCAATTCACCGATTAATGTTTAAACTCGTTACCAATACGTCCCAAATGAAACTTTTTCTGCATCTTTTCAAGTTCTTTTGCCACTAAAGGAAGAATAATGAATAAAGTCCTTGTAAGTATGCAAATAGATGATAAAGTGATTACTTTTTGGAGACATTGATTAGTTAGGTAATAGTCATGATGCATATGGAATAACAGGAAAAAATTAATGCATACGAGTAACAGAAAAAACTGTAAAATATAGCATTATATAGTCACAAGAGAAGGGCATAAAATCGTTGATGATATTTTCTCATACAAATGTCATATTTGATAGTGATTGGATTACTTGACAGTTGTTTTTCTACAGTTTTACTTAAAAAAATGATCTCCATTCGATTTTTTTAAAATGTTATTTTTATTATGCTCTATTATGTATTTCACTTTAGTGAGCAAACAATTAAAGTATACCAGCATGACATGTGTATGGTATTCTTTCTTGTATCAGGCTTTAAAAGATGGGTGTTTTACAGTGCAACTGCCTATCTTCCAGTTGTATTTATAGGACTATACAGTTAATTAGTCATTGCCTCTTTGGGTAGTTCCGTATCTAAATTCTATTATCTGAGTTTAGCAATGCTTTTACTTATTATACGTGGCACAGACTAGTAGTTATTATGGTTTCACTAAAGACAGATCCTGAGGTTATTTTTCCAATTTATTGTTATTTCTATTGATATTATTATTATTTTATTTTCTTATTGTAGGTTAGGAAATATGACAACTAATGATTCCGGTGATCTGCGTTCTGCTGGGGTATTTCAAGTTCTAGATGTTGGTTGTGGTGTTGCTAGCTTCTCAGCTTATCTTCTTGACTTAAATATACAAACAATGTCCTTTGCTCCCAAAGATGGCCATGAAAATCAAATTCAATTTGCTTTGGAGCGAGGAATTGGAGCAATGATTGCTGCTTTAGCCACAAAACAACTACCATATCCTAGTAGCTCTTTTGAAATGGTTCACTGTTCGAGGTGTCGTGTTGATTGGCATGAAAATGGTATGTTTATTAGAAGGGAAGTTTTACTGAAGTTCAATCTGTTATCTTTTAGATATTGGCTTTTAGAAAGGTCAATTTTGCTAATATACATGAACTTAAATTTGCTATATTTGAGATGAATTTAGCTTTTAGAATTTCATGCGCCATTCAAAACTTGAACGATAAAGAGCGAGCTTGTGAGCTGTCTAAATTTTTTGCATTGCTTTATCAGTGTTGGAACCTATGTTACCTAGAATGTAGATCATTCTGGTACAAGGAATGAAAATGGGAACATGGTACACCACATGCTCTAAAATGTGGTACAATTGGGATAGAAGCCACTACAATCTGTATCATGTTCTTGTTAGAAGCCACTACACGCCCTGATGTTGCTTATGCAATCCATAATGTTAGTCAATTTGTTTCCTCTCCCACTACAGTTCACTGTGCTGCTGTTCTTTGTATCTTGTATTATCTTCAAGACTCTTTGCATCAGAGTTTGTTATTTTCTTCTTTATCTTCTTTGGGACTCCATGCTTTTTCTGATGTTTTCTAGGCAGGAGATGCACATGGATCTTAAATTCACTACTAGTTTTTGTGTTTTTCTGAGTAACTCATTTTCTGGAAAAGCAAAAAACGTAGTGTTATTACTCTTTCTTTTGCTAAGGCTGAATATTGTGCTATGGCTATTACAACTGCTGAAATTGTTTGATTGCATTGGCTTTTTGTGGATCTTGGTATCTCATTTTTTATGTCCACTCCTATGTATTGTGATGATAAGAGTGCCATTCATATTACACATAACTCTGTTTTTCATGAGAAGACCAAGCATATTGAGATTGTTGTCACTTCTGCATCATCATCTTCAGTCTCACACTTTGTTGTCCTTTGTTTCCTCTACTATGCAGTTGGTTGACTTTTTCACAAAGTCTCACACTGTTTTGTGTTTCTGCTTTCTACTTGACAAACTCTCACTGCTTCCTACTGTCACATCCTGAACGTGTATTATTTATTATTTAGCTTAAGGGTAGTTTAGTATTTGGTTTTGTTATTATGATTTGTTTAGTTTACATTATAGATACTTTTCTTCTAGTTCTTTTGATTAATTTAATAATACAATGTTTAATTTCTCCCTCCAAAGCCTAAGTTAACACTTTTCAATGTGCATGGGTCTAGTAGCTAGGAAGCACGGATATGGATACGAGATATGGATATGGCAATATGACAAAACCTAAAAAAATAAGATACGGGTACAGCTAGGATACATTTGTGAAAAATATATATTTTTAAAATTATTAGTAGTGAGTTACACATAAGCTAAAGAATGTTAAGAAGCCACAATGTAATTTTATAATGCAAAATACTAATCTTTAAAAATTAGTTATTAATTGAAGCTAGTAGGTCTTGCAAATATTTCATTTCAATATCAAGTCTAACATGTTTATATTACAATAATAGAACAATCCACAACTTATCCCTGTGCTTTTTTCCCTTTGGCACTAGTAAAAAATGTTGTATTCAAGTTTACTTTCTTATTTATTTAATATTATTATATTCTCTTATTAATCTTTACTTTCTATGTATTTATAGGGGACATGCATGAAACAATTAGGATACATCAATTTGACAAATTATATTATTTAACTCACTATGTTCTTCATATTAAAGAACTAAATAAAGTATTAAAAAAATATTCTTATATTTATCCTTACAATTATAATTTCGTAAAACAAGTAATACGTATCCGATACTTCAAAATTAAGTATCTAATACTTTTAATAAAGTATCCGATACATATCTGTGAATATCCAAAGAGTATCGATATCCGATATGAATACGATATGGATACGTCACTCTATTTGAAGTATCTGTGCTTCATAATCTAGTAGTCATATTGTATCAAGTAATGTTATTTGATTTTTATTTGGAGTCCTAATTGTTCTAGAACATTTGTATTTACAAAATATTATTTGTTTCTAAAGTTGAGTCCTAATCCTTACAGAAATAAGAGTTTGTGGCCTATAAATATATGTGAAATCTCAATTATTCAATGGAGTTTATATAGTGTTTTGTGTGAGATTTGCTGAATCCTTGTGAGGGAAAGCTCTTGGCTTTCTTCTTCTTTGTGCACATACGCATGTCTTAGTAGTAGGAAACTCCTACTGGAGTGATGTCTCTTACTCATAAACTCGATTCTATGCTTCTTAGTAAGAAATTCGCTCCTCATTGAGGTGGTTCTTTCAAATATACATATTTCAAAGAAACAAAAGAAAAATAACTCAAAACATATTTTAGTACTTTGTATTTACATAATATTTAACAAAGACAATTTGAAGTTGACATCTTCAATCTCTAATATTTATTCATATTTTAACACATATTATAATAAATAGAAAAAAAATATATTGTTAGAATGTATTTATACATTTAATATAGAAAATATACATACGCTCCTATAGGCACTCCCAAGCTACTATTCTCGGATTCATGTCGTCCCCAACCTTTTCCCCTATGTTTTTGGCACAAAGGCCCCATTTGATTGTCCACATTTAATATAAGGGTTTGAGGAGGATATATAATACCTAAGGATAAAGATGAGATATAATATATTGTAGGATATAAGATAGATTATATATACAGTGGGGTCACTTATATTATGTTTGGTATTGCATATACAATACCATGGGGGGATTGGTATTGCATATCCCCTTTTGCATCATATACTATCCGGACTCCCTATATCTGGAGCAACCAAACACAGGATATAGGGAGACAAGAAAACATGTGGGACCCACATCATATACTATCTGGTCCCCCCTCGTATCCACCCCTTATATAGCCCTAACAAACATGGCCAAAATCTACAATTAAACACCATAAAATAGTTTTGTCCAAAGAAATCCAGATGACTATCTCAGCAAGTCCTGCAACCTAATACTGTAGAAATCAACTCAATTTCACCCTTTCCAACATTTTGGTAGTGTTGCAATAGCCACCCTGTTTTATTGCACTAACTGAGGTTGAAAAGTTTTGTAGAGATAGCTTTGCTTCAAGGGAAAAAATAAATCCCCAAACACACTGTTTTACTTGAAAATCCAAACGCTGCTTTTTGTTGATATGGTTCTCATCTAAGAAGCACCGAACATTTCCAAGAAGGTAACTTGTCATGTCCGACACGACACAACACGACACAACATTTGTTGGACACTTTCCAACACTTACACACATATGAAACCGCGTTTATAAGTTTGAATAAACTTAACGTGGAATTCAATGATAAAACAAAAACAATGTTAATTTATACATATTCTCTGTCTCTAGATTTTAAAAATTATTATCTTTGACTTAAATGTTCATTTATATAATAGATGATTATTTGTCATTTATCCTTACATATAATATTACAATAAATATATAAAATTATATATTTTGCACGTGTCCCCCACGTGCCATATCCTACATTTTTTGAAAGTTTTCTTGTCAGACTGTCAATATCATGTTCATGTCATGCCACATGTCCATGTTTGTGTCCATGCTTAGTGCTAAATGGATAAGATGAAGACTAACAACTTGACTCCACTAACACTACATGGAACCTGCATTACCCCTTAAAAAGAGGAACAAGTTTTTGACATTCTGAAAGATAAACACACATAACAAACAATCTAAAGTCCAAAAGATAGGGAACACAACTTCTAACTCTACAGACGAAGATAAACAATTTAAAACTTCATAAGGCAGCCATATAACAAACACCTCTATGAATTGGGACCTGAACTTCTGGTAGAAGCATTCAAGCATGTATAACAGTTTTACCTAGAGGGCCAAGAAATAAAATAATAATAATAAATAAAGAAAGAAAGAAAAGAAGGGAAGAGAAAAAAGCAGCTCCTTATAAGAGACTTTGACATAGCTGTTGATGATTGGTATGTTCATCAAGAAGCAATAAATTCTATAATTATTTTGAATTGAATAAATTTGCTAGAAAACTTTTAAGACAGTGATAAAGGGCTAAAGCATTGCACTGTAACTCACTTTTATCCTTACCTAGTGGTTGACTGAACTTGTGCTCGGGTTATTTGTCAATCTAAGTACGATTCCAAGTTGGACTTTACTTTGTATTGCAGGATTTATGTGCCTTATCATATTTTCTTAATTTTCCTTTTGATTAATTTCGACTTTTGTTGTTGTTGCTGTTGTTTTGTAGATGGTATTCTTCTCAAAGAAGTGAATCGCCTCCTGCGATCTAATGGATATTTTGTTTATTCAGCTCCACCTGCATACAGAAAGGATAAAGATTATCCATTGATATGGAATAAGTTGATGAATTTGACTTCTGGAATGTGCTGGAAGCTCTTCGCTCAAAAAGTTCAGACTGCAATCTGGATTAAGCAAGAAAATCAATCATGTCTTCTCCACAACGCAGAGCAGAAGCTCATACATATATGTGATTCTGTAGATGATTCTAATCCATCATGGAACACGTCACTTAGGAACTGTGTCACACTAAGTAAAGCACAAGTGGAGTCTCACAAGCTTCCTCCAAAGCCACAGCGCCTTTCAGAATATTCTGAAAGTCTTAGTAGTATAGGTCTGGCACAATCTCTTTTACTGAGCATGGTATAGAATTGAATTCTGGTTTTTATTTTTTTGCTCCTAATTTTGCATGCAATTTGAATATAATGGCATTTTTATCAAGAATGCTTGTATCTATTTTTATAATTATTTAACTTAGAGGCATTATTTTGTTCACTGTTCATTGAGCAAAGAATTAAAACTGCATATGGAAGCTATTTTCAACATTATTATGTTTGTTTACTTTTATGATTTGTCTCAAGAAGTAGGGCATTAAAAGTGAACGTGATTCAGCTAAAGCCTTGCTGTCAGGATAGTAGTTTTCCAGTGCACCACTGATACTCAACTTTCTGCTAAATGAAAGTTATTTTATGCTTTGATTAGATTAATATGGATAATCAGTGGAGTTGAAGTTCTTACTGCACTTAGTGTAGATGAGGGATCTATGCCAACTAATTCTGTGTTTATATGATGCTTGCAAATCTTTGTATGATGGAAACATATACTACCAACATCACCAATTCTGAATTCAGCATAAGTGTATATAGCAAATGCTTGCTATTTGAGGGAATTTTTTTTGGCTAGAGTTGATTCTCTAATTCTCATAGACTTGGTGTGGAAAATTTTGACATGTATTGGACTCAATTTTTGCTGACTTAGATCATGAAAAATTTTAGTAAGTGGTTTTCTTGGTGAATAAAAGATTAGTTTCGACTATCATTAGGATATTCAATAAAAACTGTGATGATAATCATGTTATGTTTTATGAGGACGAGGTTTCAAGATGATTTAGTGAATGCTGAAATACATGTGGTTGGTAGATTATGGTGATTTTAGTCTTAAAATTTGTATTTTTCTGACTCTAGTTTCCTTACTGCTCGGCTCTTGGAACAAATGTCATAACTATGTTTTTTTCCATCACATAGCGGTTGACATGGATGTAGAACATTAATTTGTTCCTTCTTGTCTGGGGTTTAGCACTAGGATTACCCAAAAATATCTATCGACATTAATGTTTGCAGTTTTTTAACTTATCATTTATATGCTTACCTTAGGTATCAATCAAAAAAAATTCATTTCAAATACCCTCTTTTGGCAAGATCAAGTTCGCCAGTACTGGAGGCTGATGAATGTGGATGAGACAGAAGTACGAAATGTCATGGATATGAATGCATTTTGTGGTGGATTTGCAGTTGCATTGAGTACATGGCCTGTTTGGGTGATGAACATAGTTCCAATAAGCATGAATAATACATTATCTGCTATATATAACCGAGGTCTGATTGGTGCTTTTCACGACTGGTAAGTTTTTATCTAATGACTATTGCTAGTTAGCTACTGCATGCTAAAATTTCATTAATATATCTTACTAATATTTGCTCTGCTACATGTAGGTGTGAGCCATTCTCAACTTATCCACGCTCATATGATTTGCTGCATGCTAACCATCTATTCTCTCACTATAAAAATCGTGAAGAAGGTTGCTTACTTGAGGATATTATGTTGGAGATGGACAGGGTAATACGACCTCAGGTAATTATTTTGGTAAAATTTATTTTTGATGCTCATAGAAATTGGAAAATCAAAAATTAATTTCCATCAGGGTTATTGAAATGATAGGATGTAATTTTCTATCAAGTCATGGATGCATATGAAAATAAAGATATCTTCGGTTTAGAATAGCTTTGTACAATAGTAAAAGCTCAGGGTTCTAGGCATGAGGAATGTGTTTTGAGTTTTCTCCAGCCAATTCATGCAAATAATGTTGAAGGTTAAGTATATAACTGATGGGGATCAAGAAGAAATTGGATGAAAAAATATGGAACATTAGGAGTTATATTGTGTTGGAATTTTAGTTTATTTGGTATTTAGAGTTTTAGGACTTTTACCTAGTCCACCCATTCCCAAAACAACAAATTTGTAGGTTCGGCACTGGTTATTGGGCTTTTATGGCATCCATGTCCTTTTTGCTGTGTCTTATACTAGTATCTAGAGTCATCTAACATTCCTCAGGTGTTAGAAGTTAGTTTTGGCAATTTCAATTGACAAACACTTATTTTAGTTGTAATCTTGTTTCCATTTGAAATTTTATTTAGCAAGTACATGTACATGTACTTGTGTGTGTGAATCCCTCTTGTACACTTAAGCTGTGAATTAAAGCTGACGTGATTCAACAAACTGAACAGTAGAATTGAAGGATCCACCACTTGAGCGGTGGTCCAGCAGTAGATCTCACCTTGCTTGATCTCAATGTCTGTTACAAACTATTGTGAAATTGATTCCATCACTTGAGCAGTGAAGAGACGACTTGAGCAGTCAAGGTCAGCACAGTTAGTTACAAAAGCGTGAATCTCAGTCATTTTCAGATCTTAGTGTCTGGTTTCCCTACCTAGATGTGATCTGGATAGAGGTTTCTTCAACTCTTGGAAATCAATCATGAGATCTATGGATCAATGAGCTTGAACCAATAATCTCCAAGTTACACTTAGTCAAAGTCCTTCAGTAGATTCTGAACGTTGATCGTGTCTTGGACTTGGCACATTGGAAATAAATCCCAAGAGAGCAATGAGCATGGATTAGGCAAGACAAGCTCAAGTCTGTTGGGTGTGGATTCACTGGTGATTGTAAGACTAATTTAATTGCTCACTTGATTTAGTGGATTGATTTGGTGGCCTTGGGCTCGTGATTTTTTTATCTCAATTAGTGGTTCTTCAATTGAGATTTTTTCACATTAAAGTTGGTTGTCTCTGGGTGCCAAGCATTTGATGAATTGACTAATTATCCATAATTGTGAATCATATCTAACAATTGACAAAAGTTGTATTTTATTTGGGGGTTCTGAGCTTTGTGATTTGTGGCGGCAGACTAACGAATCATAGATAAGTTTGTGGATTTATGAATTGGAACGAAAATGGGTCAAACAAGCTCACAAAAGCAGCCTCACTGTAAGGAAGTCATGTGGTAGCGTTCTCATGCACACTATAATGGAATGAGTCTACCAAGTTTAGAAGGGAGAAAGGATTGCTGCTAATCAATGTTCTGTTTTCTTTTATTTATTTATCATAATATAAATTGCATTTCAATATTATTTGAGTAAATATGCCGATCAAAAAATATTATTTTAGTAAATATTAATCACCTTTATAAAAAAATTAATAAATAAAAAAGTTATAAAACGCTTGATAATATGTATGACATATAAATGGAACATACATCAACGCTTTGAAGTCTCGAGATATTTTTGAGAAAGTCGCTTTCATGCTTCCATGCACAAACCCGCTCCCGCATCTGCTCCATGAATCAGTTACTTGGCTTGAGATTAGCTTTGTAGTTTGTTTTGGTTTGAGTAACAGGTGCTGACAGTTGAACTGATAGACTATACTGACAACCATGATTGTACTTAAATGTTAAATGCTTGTGCTGAATCTGAAGCAGGAAAGCATTGATCCTGCTCAGTTTCTCATCGACTGACTTAAGTTTCATCAATGTCAATTCTAGTTTCTAGCTCTCCAGACTTGCCTGTAATTTTGTGTTTTGTGGAAGTTACTTGAACGATTAGAAAAGATTCTGACAACATTAATGTGCAGGGAATTATCATTATTAGAGATGAAGAATTAATTATATCAAGAATAAGAGCTATTGCTCCAAAATTCCTTTGGGATGTCGAATCACATTCACTGGAAAATGAACAAAAGAAAACAGAACCAGTCTTAATTTGCAGAAAGAAGTTTTGGGCAATAGTTTAAGGCCGCCTTCAACTACGCAAAGCTTCACCTATACAGGTTTTAATTTCAAGGTACCAATAGGTCGTTTGTATCATGAGGATTCTGGCTTCCTTTGTTTTATTTTTTCTCTCATTGTCTCCTGTTTTGTAATTGATTTTGTTATATGAAGTTTGTAGGTTTTTAACTTATTAATGAAACAGTATCTTCGCACACGGGGTAAGACTGTGCATTAGACCTTCTCAGATCTTGCAGTGACAGGAGCCTTGTGCACTGGGCTGTTCTTTTAATTGTTAAATTCATTTGTATATATTTAGATGCAGATTTCATTTCATGAATTTACCTGGAAGATGAGGGAATTTAGATTTTTCTTCTCTTCCGAGTTCAAAGTGTAACATCCTAGAGTCAGATTTGCATAAATGATTTATGTATTTGCATATAAATATGTGCAAGCTTTTCTTTCTCTCATTATTTAATCACAAAATGTAAACATCTTGGAGACATTTTTGCTTTACTTGCATAGAAGTAGAGATAATTTTGTTTTACATGCATACAATATAAACGAATTTAGATTTCTATCATGTTCATCAAACAACAGATGCCTAACTGCTAAAGCATGTTTCACTACATAACATCACTTTTGTCTATGGAAAATGATTTGTCCCCCGAAATTCTTCCCCCCCAATCCCCCTAATGGCCAAAACCCTCCTAATGGCCAAAACGACGTCGTTTTGGCCTCTTTTTTTTTTTTTTTTTTTTTTTTTTCGACCTGCAACGCAGAAGAGGGAGAGGGAGAGAAAGAGAGAAGAAGAGGGGAAGAGATCGCCTTGACTGTCATGCTTGTCGCCCAGGTCCGATCGTCGCAGCAGCAGCTCCGCCATCGCCTCCGGCCCCGCCTCCGCCTCCTCCCACTGTTATGGCCCCCTCCAGTCCACACCTCCCCCTCCTCCTTCCTTCTATTCTCCTTCTCTGCTTCTGAAAAAAAAAAAAAGAAATTAGGGGGATTCGGGGGAGCTCATTTTCGAGCTCCGTAGCACGGTCCTTTGTCTATATTGTTGTTTCTGTGCTGATTCTTAACCTGGAAGTGAAATGTGAAGTGAATATCATTGTCATTTGAATTTCTTAGTATCAATTCCAAGGACAACATTAGAAACTGTTACTTTTTTAGGCCAAAACAGCCTCGCTCTCGGCCTACTCACTCTCTCACTCTTTCTGATTGATAGCCACCTACCCTATTTAGTTCCAACCGCAGCCTAAAAGGGAAAGAAATGGATGGAAGTGAATTCAGATCAATCAAGTATCATAAATATTGTTTTCTGCTCATTATTTGTTTTTCAAGTCTAGTTTAGGATCAAAATGTAATTTTGACTGAGCTGTTGAGCATTAAGTCCAGAGGGGTAGAATCCTCAATTTTCTCAATCTGGGTATGGGTTCGTTTGGGATATGAGTTGATTTTTTAGTTATTTTAGCCTGGGGTTATAAAGTTTAAGTTTCGTTTGGGATGGGGTTTTCGGCTTTTATGACTTTTTTGAAAGAAAAATGAAATGATTATGATTTGGATGTGACATTGTCTTATTGACTTTTTAGCTTATTTTATTTTATTTTTTTGGTGCCTATTTTAACCCCGTAGCCACTTCCCAAATGAATGCATATATATATGTATATATGAGGTCCAGTCCATGTCTGATTTTGCTGGGTTACTAAAAGGTGGGTTGGATTAGGAATCAAGTTGGGCTTTAACCAATGTTCTGTAAGCTGTTTGGATAGCATATGGTTACCTAGGACTAATCTAATGAACTAGACCACCCACCTATGACAAAAAAATCCAACTAATTTCATTGAATGCAAGGATATATTCAAAGCACATGAAAATGATATTTGGATTAGGAATCTACTATTGAGGTCACTTTTCTTATGATATGTCACTCATGAATTTTCCATGGTTGCTCCCTCTTTTTTTTTTTTTTTTTTGGTTTTTTCCAATCTTTTGGTGGGCTTGTGTAGGACACCTATGTGGTTAAAAACAATCCCTGTCAATACATGGTTAAACAGGATTTTCAAACATATTTTTCAAACCCAAGCTTATATATAGATATATATATATGTATATATATTTTACCTTAATTGTCAAACCTATGTGGTTATATTTGTGAATGGAGAAGTTGAGAAATAAATTGTAAACAAGTTGAGTTTGGTAAATAACTGTGTACATGTGTATGTATATGCATATGGTACTGTGATGCCAGGGAGGATATGAATTGCAAAAGAGAGCAGGTTGACATTTGTGGGACTGATGAATTTGAAGAAAACTACAAAAACAAATCAGAAAAAATCACATTTTTCTGAGATGTGAAATGAAAATGAGGGTTTCAGTATTTATCACCAAATGGGGCCTTGAAACTGACTTTCACTATTCTTGGAGACTTGGAGTTCCTCACCACAGCACCATGCAATGCAGGCCCATTGGTCACTGTATATTGTATCTTCTTCTTCTTTAGCCGCGTTTGCTACAACTTAAATTTATGACCTTATATCTTCTTCTTCTTATTTTTTCTATATATATTTTTTATTATTATTATGTCAGATTGGTTGTTGTAAATTGTAGTTTATGTGGTAAAAGTAATTTTTTTTAATTTTATTTTAAATGGCTTAACTTAAATAGAGAGGTGAGTAATTTTAGCTAGAGTAAATATTACACTAAACCCCTTTAAATTATAATTTATTTGCACTTTGCCTCCCTAAATTTTAAAACTCAACATTAAACCACCTCTAAGTATTATCTTAATACACTAAAACCATTTCGTTATGATTATGTTAAGGATTTAGACAAAATAAGATCATGTATGAAGCACATCATACAGTTACTAATTTTTAAGGACAATAATACCCTTATCTGGTGATTTTTTTTACGCTTTGCATTCCTTATCTTACTGGTAAAGTGAAAATGGTATCATCAAATAAGAGTATTATTGTCATAAAAATTAAATAAGTGTTATGTGCTTTGCACATTACCTGATTTTGTGTAAATCCCTAACAAAATTCTAATAGAAGGGGTTAATTATAATAAAATAATACTTTAAAGTGGTTAACTGTTGAATTTTGAAATTCAGGAAGACAAAATGCAAACGAGTCATACTTTAAGAGGATTTATTGTAATTTACCCATTTAGGTATTAATTTTGAGGAAAATTATTTATAAGTCCTATTATGAGAACTTATTTTAATGTGAAATCCTGTGTAATTTTTTATAGAGTTTCAAGTCATATTTAGATAGGAATGTGTTCTATAAGATCCTATCAGTTGTAAATGAATGGTATTAGTGTACTATTATATCCCTTATTTATTTTCATATTATAGGTTATTGTATCATTCAATATATTAAGTTTTTGGAAGCTTTTAGGAAAGTAGATTGTGCAGGTTACGTCCATAGGCGTGAATGTCGCCTTGATTGCAGTTTTCGGTGGATTTTGAAAACGTTGCTTGTTTGGATAAGAATATGGCCAATACTATCGTCAAGGTTGGAGGTTGTGTTTTGTTTACTTTTGTTGATTTGGACTCCAAGTGGTTGAGGGAAGGAGGTATGGTTTTTCCTTCTCCAATTGGTGAGATTTGTTGTTGTGTGGTGCCAATTGTTCATGTTTCACTGTCATCTTATCTGATATGGCTTTGACAATCTATTACAGCCATCCAATGGCACACTTTCATTAGCCTCCAATGACGTTACATTTAGGTTGTAATGTTAACCCACATCCACAACGTTGTTATGTCTTTTGTGTGTTGCGTTCGGTTGTGTTAGGTCATTGTTGTATTTAGTCTACATATATGTCACATTATATTGCACAAAATTACTAGGTTTTTAATTTTTTAATTAAATGTGGGTTGAACTCCGTCGTATGATATCAAAGTTACAATGGGTTGGGGGTGATAGTGGTTCAATACATGGGTTGGGTTGAGATGTTATATGCTACATTTAGGAGCTCACATTATTCATAATTCAACGGTGGAGTATTGGAATGTCACATTAGGTTTGGGATGAGAAGCATATGGGATTGTCACGGTGAGTTTGGGATGTTACATGTTACATTTACGTTGGGTTTAGGATGAAAAGCATATGAGAATGTCACATTGAGTTTGGGATGTTACATGTTATATTTATGTTTTGAATTTCAAATTTCCAACCATATAGATATGATCACAATCTATGGTAACATTGAATTTCACATATATGATATTGCCATTAATTAGGTTATTTTGAATTTCAAATTTTTAACCATATAGATATGATCATAATCTATGGTAATATTGGATTTCTAAATATGGTATTATCATTAATCAAGTTATTAATTAATTAAGATTGAGGGTAAATGTGTCCAAAAGAAAATCACAGGAGCTATTAGGTTATAAATTTTTTCATAGGACCATATCTTGTATAAGTCTTCCAAATACGACTTATAAATAATTTACTTATTAATTTTGGGGATAAATTATAATAAACCACCTTAAATTATGATTCATTTGCGCTATACCTCCTTGAACATCAAAATGTAATAGTTAACCACATCGAACTATTATCCTGTTATATCTAATACATTTCATTGGGATTCTGTCTTAAGATTTAACGAAATCAAGTCATGTGTGAAGCACATGACACACTTACTAATTTTTTAGGACAATAATACACGTTTTTGATTTTTTTTTAAGATAATAATACTTTTATCTAATTATCTTATTTGCACTTTTTCTCCTTTATCTTAATTGCAAATTACAAACAAGATCGCCAAAAAAGGGCATTATTGTAATAAAAATTTAATAAATGTGTTATATGTTTTACATAACATATGATCTGATTTTGAGTAAATTTTTAACAAAAAGAGTTAACTATAATAAAATAATATTTTGAGACCGCTAACTATTAAGTTTTAAAATTTAGCAGGACAAAATGTAAATAAATAAAAGAATTTACTGTAATTTACCCTAATTGTAGAAAAGAAGATAATAATCTTCGGTCCACACAATGGATTAGAGGATCCTATGGAGACCGATGGATCCTACTTTCACAATTGAATTACTCAGTTTGTTGTATTTTGTGTATGGACCAGTCATAAAAACAATTAATTAAATTATATAATTTTATTTTATTTATCTTAAAAAAATTTATAATTAATTTATATCGTTTGATTTTTTTTAAGAAAAAATATAATAAAAATAATTTAAATAGAATTATCGAGTCAATTTGATATTTTTCATTATAATATACACATAAAATTCTACATGCAATCCTGTAGCTTTAGAAACAAGCTATGAAAAGAAATTGTTACCAAACTTGCTTGAAATTTCGTCTAACCTACAAGTTCTTGTCCATAGGCCAATTTGCTAGTGCTTATAGTAGGGGCACCCTAGATCTTTAGGCCTTGGATTGGATCAAACATCTGAATGGGAGGTATCTTTGACAATAAATTTTTGAATAATGCTAAAAACAGTACTTGAGACTGTTGTTAGTATTGAAAATATAAAAATTATATATTGAAATATATAATAATATGTAAAAGTATTTTGGGATATATAAAAGGTATATTAGAATGCCTCTTTTGGAGATAACAAAAATAGGCTGTTTATTAGCTTATTGGTTTATTTTTATTCAGTCTCGAGTGAGACCTCTAATTTAGCTGCTCTAAAAGCAGCTTTAAACAGGTGGCAAGCTCAAAAAAATAAAAAATAAAAAATAAAAAATTCAAGGCATAGAAACACTGTGGCAGTAGGTGGGACCCACTGTCATATCATTAGTGATAGTTCTAATTAGAGCTCCCAAGTATTTTATATTTCTATTACATCGCTTTTTTATTTTTTTGTATGTCTTTTTGTAATAAATAAAAAAAGTCAGCTTATAAGTCATACTAAAAACAACCTTCAATTTGTTTTCCTATAAATTGATTATCAAAAAATAAATGTAAAAAATACTCCTCTCGCGGCTTCTAGATATTCATATTTTTTATTTAAATTATTTTTATGTAAACAAGTTTCATCAGTTTGACATAAATTTTCAAAATAAAAAAGAGATAAATTATAATTTACTCATATAAACGGGTACAAAACAACCCATGTATACTTATGTGCAATTTATGGAGTTGGGTCTATTTTTATTATTTGCAATATGTATATTCAATTTAAAAGAAAAACTACAATAAACACAAGGGTAAATTACACTCTAGTTTGAAAAAAAATATAATTAATTAATAATTTTGACATAATTATATTGGCTTCCATTAAAAATTTAATTAACATAATAATTAAGTCAGTTTTCATCAATAATTCGTTTATCATATAAATAAAAAAAATTATATTATTATCTTTTTTTAAACTATATATATTTACTTGTATTTATTCCAGTTTCTACTTGACATCTTTTTTAATTTAAGTTGTTCTGATCATACTAAAAACTTATTATTATAATTGTAACAAGGGCATTGCCACTCTAACCAAAAAATAAAATTTACTTTTTAAACTCAGTAATGTAACAATCAATTACAATATTGAAAATAATTTTATTTCTTATATTTTTTTTAATTAATCATTTTACTTACAAATCATTCAATTTTAAAAATAAATTTAAAAAGTACATTTGTATATTATTTTCTTTATATCACAAATGTGTAAATTAAACCTCATTTTTTTCCTGACCTTTGAATGTAATGTAATTTACCCTAAACAGTAGGATTGGATGCATGGAGACGCAGGAATTTTTTGAGTCAATTAGGGAAGCAATGAAGATGGAACATATGCGTGTGTGGAGAGAGAGAGAGAGAGAGAGAGGAGGAGAGGAGAGAGAGAGAGATAGTACTAAAAATTGAAAGCTTGAAATGACAAGACAACCCCATGCTTGTCGGGCTTGACCCCACCCTGCCCATTATGTCAGTGCAAAGCAGTTGGTGTTGTTGTAGTTGTTACCTTCTTCTGCATTGCATTGCTTTGCACTCCCTCACAGTTGCATTGCTCCATCATCTATCTCTTCTTCTTTCACTTCCCTCTCCCTCCCTCTCTCTTTCTCTCTCTCTCTCTCTCTCTCTCTCTCTCTGGTCTTTCCCACTTTCTATCTGGTTTTAAGGTTATATCTCCCACAGGACTCCAAGTTCAATTCATGTCCCCTCTGTCTCTCTATGCCACTCTATTGCAATGCATTCCTTCCCACTCTTTCTCACTGTTACGTGTGTACATATATCAAAATTTAATAATGTGTAAGTGTGATAATTGTTTGATAATTAAAAATAATATGAGAGAGAAAAATAACATATGAGAGTGATTGGTTAATTCATCTTTGGTCTTCAAAGGTGAGTCTAATTTTTTAGTTTAAATAACACATACTCTAATCAAGTTTTGTGGAGGGCACTCTTATTATTTCATGTGATTATTCGGTAGTCTAGCAATATAGTATGATTGGTGAAAAATGTGAGACATTAATTATTTGTGTTGGGTAATTAAGAAATATTAACGGACATATGATGATTGGTGAGAGAGTATGATCACATGATATTTCGAGATTATTCTATAATTTTCCTATTATTTCATCACTGTGTTTTTGGATTTTGAATTTAGGTAAAAATTTAAAAATAAGTAAATAAAGAAAAATAAGTGTCAAACAAATATAAGTTATTTTTTTTCTAAATATGAGATAAATGTGAGTCAAATATAATTTAATTTATTCTATTAATTTATCATTGTTTACCATAATCCATAATGGAATGGACTCCTTTCTACTCCATAATCTGGATTGGAGGGTGTTATTTTGATCCATGGGGACCACAACGAATTTCGTTTTGATGATTCAAACAGTTTATTTTGTAGAATTATTTGTCTATTATTAACACAAAAAAAAAAAAAAAAAAAAGAGAAGGTTGATCTAACATTCATAATTTATTCATTTTATTGTGTTTGTTGTTAAAAAAAATGAATGGTCTATTTTTAAATATACACTTATCATCTATTTTTCTTGGAAACCAAATATGATAAATTGAATAAGTTACATTTATTGAATAGAACTTTTTTGTATTTGTATTTGTATTTGTATGGATGATATACAAGACGTGGCACGCACCATTCAAGCATATCTTAAAAGTAAAAGTGGATTATAAAAGGGCACGAGGACAAGATTATGCTATTAAGCTTGACTATGAGTCCATATCGATAATCCAAACCATTACGGGTAAAATTTGTTAAGTATATTATTTTTGTAAAACATCGAGTTCATCGGATATCGATAGACATTTGATCAGATTATATTTCTATTTATGATTTATTTTAAAAATCATAATTATCGTTAAAAAAAATACAAACTGATCAAATAATTATCGATGTCTGATCAATATAATTTTTTACAGAAATAATATACTTAACAAGTTCTACACATTGTATAATTTGAATTATTGAAATAGGTTGAAGTTAGGTCCACCAAAGACTAACACACCGTCCAATTTCGAACTAGAGAGAAGTTATAGAGTAAGCCTCTGTTTGAAAAATGGGTTGACTTTTTAGTTTTTTAGTTTTTTTGACTATTTTAGCCTGGGCTAAAAAGCTTAGTTTGGGAAGGACTTTTTAACTTTTTGGCTTTTTGACTGTTTTGACTTTTTTTGTGAGAGAAGAGTGTAATGGTTATAGGTTGGATGTGATATTTTGTTTGTTATGACTAAAATAACCTATTTTGTCTTTTGTGACTAAAATAGTCCCAAACCTCCTCGGTAAACGGAGCCAAATTTATTCATGTGACTTATTCCTAAATCACAGAAAGAGAAAGTTAATGATAAAGACAAGAGTTGAAAAAAGTTTTGAAGGATGTGCAATGACCCATATCATATTTAAGACTTTGTTTGGCATATATTACTTAAGACATCCTTTTATTTTCTTATTTTATCTTGATCAGGTCGTTTTTTATTTGGTTACATTATCGCTCTATCACATTACATATCTTTTTATAAAAAGTTAAAAATATACTTATTTAGATTATCTTAAACAATCTGTTACGAAAAATTATCAAATTGACATGGTGCTCCTACATTATATTTATTGGTTAAAATTATAAGATTCAGTATTTTTGAGAAAAATTTTGAAAAAATAACTTCAAAATTATCAAATGATAATAAATAATGTAAAATAATATTCCTAAATAAGGCCTTGCTTGGCAACTTATTTTTTAGTTAAAATAGTCAATAAAGATAGAAAACTAAAATAAGTAATAAGATAAAATGTTACATTTTATACATCAATTAATCACTTTTTCTCTAACAATTATCTACTCAAGGGAAAAAAAAAAAAATGCAAATTATCTCAAACATAATTTTTTTTTTCATCTCATAAAATAATTATAAAAAAAAAACGAAAAACCAATTAAGATAATCAAGTTGTTAAACAAAGCCTAAATAACAACTCCATATTCAACATAAGACTCGTCAATGGACTAATCAAATTAAAGTTATTTGGAATAATCTAAATAAGCCATGATTTGGCAAATTATTTGTGCTAAATAATCATAAAAAAACAAAAAAAAATTACAAAATCACAAAAAGACAAAAAAGTTACAAAATTACCGAACTGGGCTATATACAAATAAAAAGTAAAAAAAACATCATTTTCAAGTGAAGGATAATTTTATCATTCCAATGCTAAAAAATTAAAAAAAATCAAATAAGAAAACCAAACAAACAAAAAAATCTCAAACTAAAAAATTCAAAAAAATTTAAAAATTAACTAAAAAAATCATTACTAAACACCTCTAAGTATACATTTTAACTTTTTATAAAAATAAATATGTAAAAAAATAAGAGGTGATCTGATTAAAAAAGATAAAAAAATTACTCCCTCCGTCCCAAAATATTAGTCCCTTATTCTATTTTTCATTGTCCCAAAATATTAGTCCCTCTTCAAAAATCAAGTACAAAAATAATATAAATTTCTTATTTTGCCTTTCTTTTAAATTAATAAACAATATAAAAAGTACAATTATGACATTGATATTCCCAAAAAATGTACTATCAAAAGAATAATTTTGGAAAATCAATTTTTTTCAAATGTAATAATTATACTACCAAAAAAAGTTAAATTTTTCAAAAGAAACTATTATTTTGGGACGGAGGGAGTAAAAAAATATACTTCTATAATACACCCAACAATGCTAAGATGGGACTGCACTGCACTGCAGTTACTTGCTGTGGGTTTTTAATTAACAAGGCAAGGCAAGGTAACAAAGAAAGAAATATTTGATCATTATCCATCAATGACAAGAAAGAGAGGCAAAAGGAATGAGAGGCAATACTGAAAGAAGAGACGTTTTAGATCAGAGTGTTTTTCAAAAAAGAAATTTAAATTTATTTCTTTCCCATTTAAATGAAAATGAAGAAAGGCTGATTAAATGTGTCAGGTTGGTCATAAATGGCTCGTGGCAATCAGTGCCCCAAACTGCAACCTTCCAAAAAAGCACAACCACTACACAAAACTCACACTAAAAAATGGAATTGGGGTTACTGCTGTGTAAAAAGGCAGCAGCGTTCTTCATAATGTTTTTGTGTTAAATTATGGATTTATTTTTATAATCTGAACCGTTTATATTGTAGGGTTGTTTTGTACTACACTACCTACCCAAAATCATATTAATCGGATATCAATAACTATATGATTGATAACCAAAAAAATAAACAAGAAGTTTTTCTTTTGAAAAATAGTATAAAAATATGCAATTCGATCATATAGTTATTGATATCCGATTAATATGATTTTTGGTAGGCATGTAGTACTCAACAAACCCTACAATATGAACGGTTCAGATTATAAAAATAAATCCATAATGTAACACAAAATGGGGCACAACAGTAACTACTGTGCCAAAGGCACAGCAGTAACCCCAGTTCCCTAAAGAATATTTATTTCGCGATCCAGCATATAATTATATCTCCGACTAATCACTAATCATTATGTTTTATATTCTTTTTAATTATTTATTATAAAATCATAAATTTTATTCTCTTTAATAATAATAATATATTTAAAATATTATGTAATCATATCTTAAAATCACTAAATAACTTTTCTTCTTTACACTTTCATTTCATTTGATGCAATTGTTTAACTTTACATAAGGACGTTCTAAAAAGTTGATAAAAAATTAATTTTTAAATTAATTTTTTTGTTTTTATGTGTAAGTTATATAAGAAGTGATATAATTTAAAATAAATAAAAAGCTGAAAGTTAACTTTTTATTAACCTTGTAAAAGACTCCATATATATACATATACATATAACTAACATATATAGAAAAAGTTAGAGTAAGGTCTGTTTTGAGAATATATTATTTTAATTATTTTTTTAATTTTTTTTCAAAATATAAGATAAAAAGAATTAATATATTTGTGACAATTTTTTTAATTTTTTATAAAAAAAATATGTAAAAAATAAAGAGAAAAAAATTTTTGATTGATTTTTTTTTTTTTTTTTGATTTTTTTTAATAACTTGAGTGAGGGATTGAAAGAGAGAGATCATGGGTAAGTGACACGTGTGGAGTTTGATTACAAGATCGTACGGTTGATAGCCGTTTAGAGGTGATGATGTGCTGACAAGGAGAAGTCAGATCATGGGTCTCCATCATATCCTTCACATGCAGTTAATATTGAATTGTCAAATCAGATGTGGAATCAAAAAGACATCAGAAGTTATTAGGGCTGCCCTGTATTTGTGGTGTGTGTGTGGTGTACCTACTAGTAAGTAATAGCTTGTGTCTTTGTATGACATTTCCATGGTACAAATGGAAAAATTATACAATGGTGGTGTTTGCGAACTTTAGTTCCTAATTTTTTTTTTAATTTTTTTATTAAAAGCTAAAAGTTTTACAAAATTAAAAAAGACATATTCAAATAAAATATCACATTCAATTTTATAATTATTTTATTTTTTTTCTCACAAACATCACGTCTAACCATAAAAAAATCCAACTATCTTTTCAAACACTAAAAATTTTTTATCCAATAATATCTTACAACTAAAAAAACTTACATAAAAACCCACTTCCCAAACACCCACAATAATTTTAAGAACACATTTGATTTGTATTTTGAAATATGCTTTTGGAGCAAAAAATTTTTAAAACATATTTTAGTTACAATTTTTTTTAAAAAAAATTTCAAAATTATTTCTTTCTTTATTACACATCAATCAATCATTTTTTCTCTTACACATATCTATTCAATTATAACAAAATATCAAATCATCTCAAATTCCAAAACTATTTTCAAAATATATAACTAAACAAATAAATTTTTTTTTCTAAACTTTTTTCTCAAAAATTGTTTTGAAAATTTATCTCAAAACACAAACTAAACACACCCATAGCCTTTGTTTAGTATATGGCTTTTTTTGGATTTTTTTAGTTAAAATAGTCACGAAAAAATAAAATAGGTTAAAAAGTCAATAAGATAAAATATTACATTTAAATTATAATTATTTTATTTTTTCTCTCACAAAAATCAAAAAATTCAAAAATCTATCCCAAATAAAACTTTTTAACCTTAGGTAAAGAAGTCAAAATACTAATCCAAATTCCAAACAAAACCATATATGTTTCGCATAATGGAATATATGATGTGAAGTTTACGTGTGAATCTCATTATTTATCTCATATTTCTATCCTATTATATATAACACATCTATATTCTTAACGCCCTTCAAACTTATACAATAGTTTTGGAATGTAGGCCTCTTTTGAGAAGTTAGTTTTTAACTTTTAACTCATTTTAAGTCACATTATTTTTTACATAACTTACTCATAGAAAAGCAAAATAAATTAAAAAATCAAAAAATTAATTTTTAATCAACTTTCTAAAACACTCCGTAGTCTCCTAACTTAATATTATTTATTAAAATTATAAAATTTAATATTTTTTTTTTAAATTTTAAGATATAATTTAACAAGTATCAAGTGATAATAAATGATATACAATATTATTTCTAAAATAAACTTTGTTCTCAAAGGGTAATTTTGATATTCCGTACATGAAAATTTGGTTAATTTTAAATTGAAGTGCGAATAAGAATCCAAATATTTCTTTCATTGGAACCTCACTTTCTTTATTTATTTATTTTTGAAAATAATTTTATTCGTGTAATTTTTTTTAATCTCAACCTTACCTCCACCCTAGCCACTAGGCCCCGTTTGTTTGAGCGCCATCACAGTTCGGAGTGGACTGTGATGGATGAACAATGCATGTAGTTCATGTTTGTTTTGTTTGTGTCCTCTCGATTAGTAGTCCGTTCGGATTAAGATGGGCCTTGAGCAAACGGATTGATAGTTCGGGCGAAGAGGTGGTATTACAAAAATAATATGTCAGCTTAGTGAGTTGTTGGACGTCTGCTGGGACGTTCGGCCGGTCAACCGGTGAACTGAATTTTTTTTTTTTTAGTTGCTCATTTTTTTAAAAACATTAATGTTTAATGTTTTTGTATTTTTTATTAAGTAAAAATTATAATTTTATTTGTTTTATTATTTTATATAAAAATAATTTAATAATTTCCTCACTATCAATCCTTTCACTAACAAAACAAATACAAATTTACTAATCCCCTCACTATGAAGACAAATATAATTCTACTAATCCTCTCACTATTAATTTCCTCACTATCAATCCCCTTCATTCTATCTCTGAAAACAAACGGAGCCTAGGAGTGTTCACGGTTCGGTTACGGTCGGGAAACTTTTAATTCGCAATCCGTCCGTCGAATTGGCAAATTGAAAAAAATCAATCCGTATCATTCTGCCGAATTGACGGATGCAGATTGAGCGGATTGGAGGATTTGCGGATTGATACAAATCGGTTTGGCGGTTTAAACTTTTAGAAATTTTGAACATAATATAACAACTTATCAACATGACCAAAAGATTATCAAGTAAATTGTCAAATACCAATAATAACAACATATAAAAAAACTATGCATTATCAAAATTATTTCATTACTTTTTTTATATTAAAAAACTATTTAATTTGATAATGAAAAATTAAGCCTTATATTTTTCACACAAAAATACTAAGGATTAGTTTGGGATGTCTTGAAAAAGTGAACTTTTTGACTTATTGATGGGTTTGGGTTGGGTTTGAGTTGAGTTTGATATGATGTGTTAGAGAAGTGATATGATTTAAATAAGATGATGTGACTTAAATAAGATAGTGTCTTTTTGACTTTTTGACTTATTTAATACATGCTAAACTAGCCCTAAATATTAACACTTGCCATTTGATAAAATGATTTCCAAATTGAAAACATATCAAAATATTTAAACTATTTTTAATTGAAAATACAAACAAAATATATAAACAAATTGAAAATACAAAATCTTATAAATTACTAGAGATGCTCGCAGTTTGGTAATTCAGTTATGGTCAAAGGAAATTCAAATCCGCCATCCATCCAAAACTAGATAGATTAAAAAAAATAAATTCACAACTGTCTACTAATCATTACGCATCCGTCTAAAATACGACAAATTAATTTAATTCAATCAATTTAAACGAATCAAAATATCCACTAGCTCTACTACCCGTTCCATTCAACCCCACCTTCCAATCATTTCCACACTCCTAGGCCATCTCCCCACCCATCTACTCTCTAGCCCTGCTAGCCTCCCTTCAATTTCCATCATTCTCTGCCCGTTCCAAACTCCCGCAACACTTTCCCGTCAATCTCTCTCTTAGAGGTTGACAAAAGAGGAGTCGCCAATAGCGGGCTGCTATAGGGAGGAAGGAAAGGGGTTTGCACATGAGAGGGGGTTCATTGAAGGGGGTGGCAGGGACGACTAAAGATGAAGGCTTAAATAATTAAAAAAAAAAATTATTTTTTTTTAATAAATGAGAATAAAGATTAGGATTAGGATTAGAATTAGGATTATAATTAGAATTAGGATTAGTATTAACATTAGAATTAGAATTTAGGAAATAAGCGTAGAATTGAGAATAAAGTGAAAGGTCTAAATAATAATAAAAAAAATTAAAAATTGAAAGTCGATGTCCAAAGAAGGTAGCATCTACAGCAATTTGGTAGGGTAAAATGTTAATGGCTCATGAGTAATTTCTAAATCATAAATAAAAATGATTGTATATTTTTTTTTTTCAAAAACACAATTTATTACTAGAATTAATCCTAAATTTATCACATAATATGAAAAAAAGAAAAAGAAAAAAAAAAAGAAAATGTTTGAAAATTTTAAAATTCTTTCACTAATTTGATGCACGACATGACATATTATCTATTAATTTTAATTTAATACAAACTCAATCATGTAAGAGTTAATTTTCTTTTCACATTATTATAGATAAATTTAGACTTAAAAAGTTTTAACTATTTAACATTCTTGAAAAGTAAATTACTTACTATTAGATTTATGGAAAACTTGCATTTAGGTCTAATAAGTAAATTTATTATCTAATAGATCTTATAATAATTAGCGATTTTTTTATTATAAAAAAAAATACTAATTGTCAATTTTAACAACAAAGTTATAAAATCGTGGTAGAAAAAATATCGTTAATTGCTAATTTTTAGTGACAGGTTCAAAAAATCATCACAAAAATTCATTTTTAGTGACGATTTTGATAAGATTAATTTTCAGCGATGAATTAATATAACTTAACGAGAATTAAATCGAAATATTAGGATATGCTGATAATTTAACCTAGATTTTAATTGATTGACCCATAATTGGACTACTTGCTTTTAAGGATATTGCTTGCTTTGATGAAGATTGTGTCGTGGCGAATGTCTACATTGACCCTCCAAAACGATTCTCAGCTACTTCAAATTACATTCATCTCTCTTGATATTTGTAAAAAATATAATTAGTATCACATATTATATATATATATACTTTTATTAGTGGAAAAAAAAAACCTTTCTGATGAAAAATTAAATGTATAAAAAGATAATACATCAATAAAGTGAAATAGATGACGACAGCATCATAGCAAACTTTTCTTAGAATTTTAATTCACATAAAACTTAAGTAATTTTTCACGAATAATTCATTTGGCGTATGAATGAAAAAAAAATAAAATGTTATCATCACTTTCCAAATAAAATGTATATTTATCTCTATTTATTAGTGTCTACTTATTGACAGTAGTTTCAGTCTATTTAACAATACTAAAGGAGATTAGAGTAATTATGTTAAAAATATAAAACTGATCGTATTTTTTTCAAATCTCAAGGTGGTGAGTGTAATTTACCCTTAATTGAAAGAGTAATATTATACATAGCCTCCGTTTGGGAAGTGGGTTGGCTTTTTGATTTTTTGGCTTTTTAGACTTTTTTAGCCTGGGCTTAAAAGTTTGGTTTGGGAAGAGCTTTTTGACTTTTTTGACTTTTTTGGTGAGAGAGGAGTGTAATGATTATGGATTGGATGTGATGTTTTGTTTTTTGTAACTAAAAAAGTCTATTTTATCTTTTGTGGTTAAAATAGCTAAAAAAACCTAAAAAAATTCTTGCCAAACGGAGGCATAATCTCATTTCTCACCTTAACTTTTTAACACTTAGACACAAAGTCATGGGCCACATCAATAAATGTACATAAGACCAACTTAGTTTTGTCTATAGTGAGAAAAGAGATTTTTTTTTTAAAAAAAAAAAAAAAAAAAAAATCTATTTGTAGCATTTTTCTAATGGAATGTTGCATGTAATTAGCCAATGGGAAAACAAGACATGCCAGTCGCAAATTTTTTGGTTGATCTATGTAGGGAAATTGTAATAAGTTGACCTTGGTTATGTTCTCTATGATTGTTTAAAATCAGCTTTCCTGAATTTAAAATTAAAGCCTAATTAGCCTACGCATAGCTTTCATTAGTGTAGGGCTGGAGAAAAGTATGTGCAGTCTAATCTGGCATAAATTTGCATGTTAGATTTCAATAGTCCTTTTCCTAATTCAATGATTGATTATGATATATTCAAGAAATATTGTCAATTCTTTGTTTTGTTTTTAATAATTTATATAATGATAGTTATTCAACTAGATATTTAATCATATAACAAAGTTCACTAATACAATGCCACAATAAAAATAAAAATAAAAATCTCAACAATCCCCAACTTTCTAATAAAATGCAGAGTTTTTAAACAACAGGTTAATCCTTATTGTTAACTTTTTATCACGGGATAAATTTTCCTCCATACTTGCATCTCTCAATATTTTCTTTTTTTTTTTTTTTTGTGTCTCAATTCAGACTCATATCGAAAATTTGAACCGTCTATTTTAAAGTCTCACAGTAAAGGTTACATATAATATATATATGTAAAAAATTAGATTTATCAGGCAGTTATAAACACAAAAACAAATCACGTTTTATTTTATAAAATGAAAGTAAATAGGATTGTAAAATTAAACTAGCTATTTTACAAAATAAAATGCTATTTATTTTTGTATTTATAGTTGTCCTATAATTCTAATTTTTACATAGATAACTTTTATTGTGGGGCCTATGAAGTAAACAATTTGGATCATAACTCATAAAAAAAGTATGAATATATATAAAGATATGAAATATGGAGCAGAACTTATCCCTTTCCCCACATCCTGAAATTTTATATTAGATGTGAACCTTCCTTTTAAAAGTGTTTTTCATATGAACTCCTTAATAAATAGAACTCAATTAACATGTGTTATCTACTTTGAATTGCAACCGAGCATTGCTCAAGCTTGACTAGCAATTAAAAAAAATTGGTTTTGTGTATTGAATATTAAATAATAGAAAGCTGAAATCACTAACAGAAATTCACTGTACTTTCCACAAAATCCAATTCATCAATTAATTGGTGGAAAGCAAGCAGATTCAAAAGCTTGCTTTTCAATGTTGGAGACAGCACTTTCTAAACAAGATTTCCTTAGATTGATTATCACATGTTCAGCCAATCTTTTAAAGGGTACAGTTTCTTACCATTTTATTTGGCATCATTAACAAACACTACTGTAATTGTAATGACTAATAAGTAGTTATGCATTGATGGGTCTTTTTTTTCTTTTTTTTTTAAAATTTTTATTTTTATTTTTAGTGTGTGTGTCTGAGATGGGTATCCTTTTAAGTGCAGTTGATGTAGTTTAGGGGGGTTCTTTTTGGGCCAGGTGCACCTAAAACATGTCCTGGTCACCGAAGATCTATGAGTTTAAAGAAATAAGGACCCCCAAGACAATGTGGCCATGAGAGGGAGGGAGAGAATCCCATTTCCACTTAAGTTTTGTGACCATCTCATGATGATAGGGTTGCCTAAATTAGTGGAGGTCAAAGGGGTAAGAGAAGGTGGATTTTGTTATCATTTATCTTTTGCTTTTATTTTTAAGCGTCTAAATTCACTAAAAAAAATCATTTTTAAACTTACTCAAATGAGGACTGCAGCATTTCAGTTGTTGTCACGCCTTAAAATTTAGACAATTAAATATTAAATCAGGACTCAACCCCAATCAATATTTCATCATCCAAATCCTAGGAGTGAAACTAAAAAAAACTAAACGCCAACCAAACCATCCATCATAATCTCATAACTAATCAATACCTTAACATTAAGGTAACAACAACTAATCAAAACAACTTAAATAAAGTACGGTTATAAACCATGCCAAATTATTCCAATACTAAAGTCATAAAAAAAATAAAAATAAATACATAAACTAATATCAACCCTAAACTCAAGAAAACAAAAAAGTCCAAACGACAAGTCTAACACTATAGTAATTCCACATCACCACCGTAACCCCAATTATTCCTGCAAAGAAAGATCGACTGCGCTCAAACAGAACGCACCCGAGTTGCCAAGAGATAAAACATGTTAATATACAAGTATACTGGTATGAGTACAAAATTTAACACTTACGTGTCCACCAAACACAAACAAAAATACATTTAATTCTTATTATGGGGCAAGACAAGTAGTTTCAACCGCACTGAGACAAATGTGTAGTGTCCCGAGATACGGTGGCATTTAGTTTCTTATCCGTACACAACGAAATATAAATTGATTATAAAATAATTAAAAAAGAAATAAAAATATGGTGGGTCAGCCCTACATAACAAAGTTAGTAGGACCCACCATCCTACAAAAAAATAAAGTTAGCATAATTTAATCATAAGTAACTTGCTGAAGAAGTATAAAAATGCACCGTTTCATGCTTAAATAATTCGAATTGACCAAAACTCAAAGAACGAAAGTTGTACAAAATCAAATTTTCTAAAAGGCTGTGTGAACGAATTTAACAGAAACTGAAAAAGTTGAGAGAAAAGCTTGATAGAAAAACCTATACAGAATTCAATCGAAAATCTGAAGCTAAAAACGAACAAAAACTGCCATAAAATGATTTTTTTCGAAAAAGTTTAAAACACAAAAAGTGTGCAGAAAAATGTTTTACCTTAGTTTATGCAAAACCAATAAAAATAAGCTCGTTTCTTAGGTTAAAACAGCCCCTAAAATCTGTATTTCTAAAATGAATCAAACCGACAATAACCAAGATCATCCGATTATAAGTTCTAATCGATCTTTTTAATAAAAAGTTAAAACACAAAAGTTGTCTACAATCACGTATACATGCCTCTACTCAAATTTTCATAATTTATCGAGGTCGTTTACTATTTTTCAACATAAACAAATCAGTAGAATTCACACTATAACAATAAACTCCTAATTAAATTCTTTGTACCTGAACTCCACCACTTCGGCCCTCCACTTTCGGCCTACACATATATCCCATGTGTCTCCCGTATACCTAACACCGCTTTGAAGCCAAACTTGCACGGGGATATCGTCCCAAGTTTAACTCACATTCCTCGGATGGTTAATATATACGTATGCGCATAAATCAAAGCACTCGTCTACTCATGAGAACAAGGCAACGATATACATTTACAAAACATCTCACTCTTGAGAACAAATATAACAATGCCAAGCCTAAGGTATTTAAATAAATCTCATAATCCTCACTTTTTTTATACACTATTTCTCACCAATACTCAAATAAAACAACAATCCATGGAGTCGTGATGGAGTATAAAGAATTTATCTATGGGTTCCTAATTAATTTTAATTTTATATAATCATGAGTGTGATTACAACCATAAAATAAATCCATATAAAAACCCTAAAACTGGAAAACATAACTAATCAAAATAATTAAAATCAATCAATCATCTAAAAATCCTAAACCTTACATATATAACTAATCAAAATAATTAAAATCAATCTATCATCTTTATGTAAAAACACAATCAAACAAACATCAAATAAATATAAATAAATAAATAAATAAATAAAAACAATGAATTAAATATAAATCAAGAGAAGTGGATTTTGTACTCACAATATTTTTGAAGATCAAAGAATTATTTGAAGAACTAAATGAGCCACCAAAACAAAACCCTAATATTTTTCTTCCCCCCCTTTTTTTTTTTTTTCGTCGTCCCTCTGTTTTACGTGACACACACCGCACTCTATTCCTTTGTTTTTTTGATTACTCTCTCTCTCTCTCTCTCTCACGCGACACACAACACTCCATTTTCTTTGATTTCTCTATAACTTCTAAATCTAATTGACTATTATATCATATTATATATATAGGGTCCGTTTGAGAAGGGCTAATTTGGTTATTTTAGTCACAAAAGACAAAATAGGCTATTTTAGCCATAAAAAACGAAACATCACATCCAACTCATAATCATTACACTCTTCTCTCACAAAAAAAGTCAAAAAAGTCAAAAAGCTAAAAAGTCCTTCCCAAACCAGACTTTTTAGCCTAAACTAAAATAGTCAAAAAAGCCAAAAAATCAAAAAGTTAACCCACTTCCCAAACCAACCCATAATAACTTAATTTCCTATTCTAATCTAATATGACTATTATATAATATTATATTATATAATACAACATAATTACAATATACATAAATATAAATATAAGATTAAATATATATATCACCTCTTTTTTTTTTTTATATAACAAATATAAATATTTAAATATTTAGATTAATTATATATAATTATATAACACATTAAATTAATTAAATATCACATTAAATTCTCATGTAACCATGTAATTAATAAAGACAAAAAATAAAATAAAGTAATAATACTAAATAATGACTTACGAAAAATCAGGGTCGTTACAATATACACACCTCAAAAGAATCTCGTCCCGAGATTTGATAGGAGAGAGTACTAAGCAAAAAATTCCGGGTGCATACGCCAAACTTTATCTTCTAACTCCCAGGTAATATCGTTTCCATCTTCGCTCCATTGCACTTTCACCAAGTTCACTTTCTTGCGCCACAATTGCTTTATATCCCGATTTAGAATAGTAACCGGTCGCACCATATACGTTAGATCGTCACTAATCTCCAACACCTCTAGTGATACTACTTGGGAAGGGTCTTCCACACACTTACACAATAAAGATATATGGAACACATTGTGAATCATAGCTAAAGCAAGTGGTAGGGTTAATTTGTAAGCCACATTACCAATCTTCTTAGTGATTTCATATGGTCCCACAAATCTAGGTGCCAACTTTCCCTTCTTTTCGAATCGCATGATACCCTTCATCGGTGAGACCTTCAAAAACACGAAATCTCCCATATTCAACTCAACCCCCTTACGTTTTCTATCAGCGTAACTTTTCTGACGACTCTGTGTAGTTTTGATACGTTCTCGAATAATATTTACATTCTCTGTGGTCTCTCTTACCAACTCTATCCCTAACAACGGCGTATCTCCTACCTCCATCCAACAAGCAGGTGATCGACATGGCCTCCCATATAAAGCCTCAAAAGGTGCCATCCCGATACTGGAGTGATAGCTATTATTATAAGCAAACTCCATCAATGGCAAGTGTTCTTCCCAATTACCACCAAGATCGAAGACACAAGCTCTCAACATATCATCCAAAATTTGATTTACCCGCTCAGTTTGCCCATCTGTCTGAGGATGATAAGCCGTGCTTAAGTATAACCTAGCACTCAAAGCATACTTAAAACTCTCCCAAAACTCTGCCACAAACAATGGATCACGATTCGAAACTATAGAAAATGGTACGCTATGAAGTCGCACCACCTCCCGAATATACAGCCTAGCTAGTTTATTCGTAGTTTGGTGAACACTGATAGGAATAAAATGAGCAGACTTGGTAAGTCGATCTACTATCACCCAAATAGATTCATTGCCTCGCTTAGGCCGCGGCTATCCATCCACGAAGTCCATAGAGATGTACTCCCATTTCCAAGTAGGAATCTGAAGAGGCTGTAAAAGTCCAAACGGTCGCTGGTGTTCTGCCTTAACCTGTTGACACACATAACATCGAGAAACATACTCTCCTACGTCTTTCTTTCTTCATACCTTTCCACCAAAACATCCTCTTTAGGTCATGATACGTCTTAGTCCCACCAGGGTGAATGGTATATCGGGACCTCTGGGCATCATCCATAATCTTTTTTCTCAATTCAACAATGTTAGGTACACATAACCTGCCCTTGAATCGCAATCCCCCATCTGAGTCCATAGACCAATAAGTAGGACAATCATCGATCAAATCCACTACAAGGTCATCGAGCTTGCTGACGAAAAACCCAATCTAAATTCTGCATCTGACGAACTTTACCTAGTAAAATCGACTGCATGGTCAAACTACCATTGTATGTCTTCTCAGCACTCTCTATTGGTTGAACATCATGTATCGAAATTAACTCCAAGGACTTCCATTCCTGAATCATCAAAGAAGCTATAATCCCATGTTGTCGACTAAGTGCATCAGCGACCACATTTCCTTTTCCTAGGTGGTAAAGGATCTCGAAATCATAACTACTGACGAATTCAACCCACCTCTGTTGTCTCATGTTCAACTCTTTTTGAGAAAAAAGATATTTGAGGCTCTTGTGATCTGTGTACAACTCAAAGTGCTCCCCAAACAAGTAGTGTTGCCACACTTTCAACGCAAAAACAACTGCTACCAACTCTAAGTCATGAGTAGCGTATCGTCTCTCATGAGGTTTTAACTATCGAGAAGCATAATATACAACCTTCTGATGCTGCATCAACATACATCCCAACCCAGTTCCACTTGCATCAGTAAACACTAGTAACTCTTCCCTTTGTACTGGTATAGTTAACACTGGTGTTGTAGTCAACCGCTGCTTTAACTTTTGGAAAGCTTTCTCATAATCATCTGTCCATAAGAACTTTACATTCTTGCGGGTCAACTTGGTCATGGGTGCTACAATAGTGGAAAAATTCTCTATAAATCTCTTGTAATAACCGGCTAGTCCTAAAAAACTTCTCACCTCTGTAGGGTTCGTAGGCTACTTCCATTCTTTGACCGCAACAACTTTCTTAGGATCTACCGCTATTCCCTGATTAGACACAACATGTCCCAAAAATCGAACTTCTTTCTCCCAAAAGTGACACTTACTGAACTTAGCGTATAACTGTTGCTCCCTCAAAGTCTGCAATACAACTTTCAAGTATTCTCTGTGTTCTTCCTCATTCTTAGAACACACCAGGATATCATCCATGAAGATAATCACAAACTTATCTAGATATGGTTGAAAAATTCTATTCATCAAGTCCATGAAATAGGCAGGAGCATTGGTCAAACCAAAAGGCATTACAGGAAATTCGTACAACCCATACCGGGTCCGAAAAGCAATAAGCAGTATACTTTCCTCTGACACACCCATCTGATGGTAACCCATTTTGAGATCAAACTGAGAGAAAATGGCTGCCCCTTCAACTAATCAAACAAGTCATTAATTCTAGGTAGCGGATACTTGTTCTTGATAGTCACCTTGTTCAACTCTCTGTAATCTATGCACATACGAAGAGTGCCATCTTTCTTGGAAACAAAGATTGCAGGTGCTCCCCATGGGAAGTTACTTGAACGAATGAACCCTTTCTGAAGCATCTCTTCCAGCTGCTTCTTTATCTTCACAAGCTCTTTAGGTGTCATTCTGTATGCCGCCTTAGAAATTGGTGCGGTTCTTACACCAGGTCAATACGAAATTCTACTATCCGTCGAGGTGGAGGTCTAGGTATCTCTTAAAATACATCCTCAAACTCACGCGCCATATCTACCTCACTAATATCCTGCTTAGGGATTTCTACCGAGCATAGAAAACTAGTCATCACCTACTCTTCTCCATTGTTAGAAGTGTGGGTAAGTCGTGACATACCAGGAATATCTATATTTACAGTTCTTCTAACACAATCTAGAGTCACAAAGTATTTTCGCAGCCAATCTATACCCAAAATAATTGTAAACCCTTCAAACCCTAACGCAATTAGGTCTGCATGCAACACTCTACCCGCAAAGTCAATCTCAAAATCTTTACACATCTCATAAAGAGTAACTGCCCCTTCTAAAGGGGTCTCAACACAAATAGGTCTAGACAATGAGGTAGTTACAATACGTTCTCTTTCTACAAATTGTCTAGATATAAAAGAATGAGCAACACTAGTATCAAAAAGTACTCTAATGGGTTCTTGATAGAGAATAAAAGTACCTTGCACTTTGTTAGTTCTCGCATCCTTGCAAATGCCATTTGGAGTGCTTGACCTGTCGCTTTCTGTTTCTAGGGGTAATCCTTGATTACATGCCCCAACCGCTGACACCCAAAACACTTCCTATTAATCGGTTGAGGTGCTACTGGTCTGATAGGTGGGGGCCCCTCTAACTAAGGTAAGGGAGGACGATAACCCAACTATAGCACTAGTTGTTGCTGTCCTTGATAACCCTGTAGGCGCGGACCACCCTGTCTCTGATAATAGTGCCCCTGGGGTTAGAAATTGCCCTGAGGTTGGAAATTACCCTGAGGTCTGAAATTTCCCAGACTACCCTGTTGCTGTGGCCTCTGAAACTGTTGACGTCCATGCTTTTGATCATAGGGTCGGTATCTATTCCCATCCCGCTGCTGGAAGTGACTCCATCTAGAAGTCTCTCCGACCTTGGCCTTCCCTTCTTTAAACTGCTTCTCATTTTCTTCATACTTCAGTGCCAAATCAAGAACTCTATCAAACGGTTCAGCATCAAAGGGAATAAGGGACTTAGACAGGTAATGATTCAATTCCTTAATAAACTTCTCATTTTTCTTCTCTTGTATGTCGACCAAGTAAGGGGCATAACGACACAACTTATTACACTTGGTGACATACTCAATCACTGTTCTACCATCTTGAGTCAGCTTCAAAAATTCTTCACTCAGTTGAGACCGAATAGCAGCAAGAACAAACTTCCGGTCAAAACGAGTCTTGAAATCTGCCCAAGTCAAAGTCATCAAATCTAGACCCTCCTTCCACGAGTTCCACCAAAATAGGGCTGCTCCCCCAAGCTGATGTGTCGCCAACTCCTGTTTTTGGACCTCGGTGAGCTGCATACGACCAAATACCATCTCACATTTCTGAACCAAAGTGTCAGCTGTAATGGGTCCTCCATCTCCAGAGAATTTTTGACCTCTCAAAAAACCAAAGTCTTTGTTTCTCTTCACAAAGGGATCTCCCTGCTGGCCTTGATTATTGTTTTGCACAACCTGAAGTAATTGAGCCATCATCTCCCCCACATTAACCTGCACCGTATTGGTTGCCTTAGTAGCAGTTGCCGTTGCCGCTGCCGCTGCCGTTGTCGTTGCCTTAGTAGCTATTTATTCCTTTATGCCATTAGGCTCAACTCTTCTCAAATTATACATTCCAGCCATCACCTTCAAGTTAAACACACAAAAATACGTTCATGAATACTTAGAATAAATTCAGCCATAAACCTAAACCTGCTAACCTATGTTTCCACAATCCGAGGATCACCTAAACTCTCATAAGTCTAGGGTAACCTAGAGCTCTGATACCAAACTGTTACGCCCAAAAATTTGGACAATTAAATATTAAATTAGGACTCAACCCCAATCAATATTCCATCATTCAAATCCAAGGGGTGAAACAAAAAAAACTGAATGCCAACCAAACCATCCACCATAATCTCATAACTAACCAATACTTCAACATTAAGGTAGCAACAACTAGTCAAAATAACTTAAATAAAGTACGGTTATAAACCATGCCAAATTATTTCAATACTAAAGTCATAAAAAAATAAATAAATACATAAACTAATATCAACCCTAAGTTCAAGAAAATAAAAGAAGTCCAAACGACAAGTCCAACACTATAGTAATTCCACATCACCACCGTAGCCCCAATTATTCCTGCAAAGAAAGCTCGACTGCGCTCAAATAGAACGCACCCGAGTTGCCAAGAGACAAAACGGGTCAATATACAAGTATACTAGTATGAGTATAAGATTTAACACCCACGTGTCCACCAGACACAAACAAAAATACATTTAATTCTTATTATGGGACAAGACAAGTAGTTTCAACTGCACCGAGATGAATATGTAGTTTCCCGAGATACGGTGGCATTTAGTTTCTTGTCCGTAAACAATGAAATATAAATTGATTATAAAATAAACAAAATAGAAATAAAAATATGGTGGGTCAGCCCTACATAAAAAAATTAGTAAGTCCCACTATTCTGCAAAAAAATAAAGTTAGTATAATTTAATCACAAGTAACTTGCTAAAGAAGTATAAAAATACACCGTTTCGTGCTTAAATAATTCAAATTGACCAAAACTCAAAGAACGAAAGTTGCACAGAATCAAATTTCCTAAAAAACAACAAGAACGAATTTAACAAAAACTGAACAGGTTGAGAGAAAAGCTTGATAGAAAAACCTAAACAGAATTCAATCGAAAATCTGAAGCTGAAAACGAACAAAAACTTTCCTAAGATGATTTTTTTCGAAAAAGTTCAAAACACGAAAACTGTGCAGAATAATATTTTACTTTAATTTATGCAAAACCAATAAAAATAAGCTCGTTTCATGGGTGAAAATAGCCCCTAAAATCTGCATTGCTAAAATGAATCAAACCGACAATAACCAAGATCATCCGATTATAAGTTCTAATCGATCTTTTTAATAAAAAGATAAAACACAAAAGTTGTCTAGAATCACATATACATGTCTCTGCTCAAATTTCATAATTTATCGAGGTCGTTTACTATTTTTCAACATAAACAAATCAGTAGAATTCACACTATAACAATAAACTCCTAATTAAATTCTTTGTACCTTAACTCCACCACTTCGGCCCTCCACTTCTGGCCTACACATATATCCCATGTGCCTCCCGTATACCTAACACCGCTCTAAAGCCAAACTTGCACAGGGATACCGTCCCGAGTTTGACACACACTTCCCGAATTGTTAGCATATACGTATGCACGTAAATTAAAGCACTCGTCTACTCATGAGAACGAGGCAATAATGTACATATACAAAACATTTCACTCTTGAGAACAAACATAACAATGCCAAGCCTAAGGCATTTAAATAAATCTCATAATCCTCACTTTTTTTTATACACTATTTCTCACTAGCACTCAAATAAAATAACAATCCATGGAGTCATGGTGTAGTATAAGGAATTTATCTATGAGTTCCTAATTAATTTTAATTTTATATAATCATGAGTGTGATTACAACCACAAAATAAATCCATATAAAAACTCTAAAACTGGCAAACATAACTAATCAAAATAATTAAAATCAATCAATCATCTAAAAATCCTAAACCTTACATACACAACTAATCAAAATAATTAAAATTAATCAATCATCTAAAAATTCTAAACTTTATACACAACTAATTAAAATAATTAAAATCAATCTATCATCTTTATGTAAAAACACAATCAAAATAACATCAAATAAATAAAATTAAATAAATAAATAAAAACAACGAATTAAACATAAATCAAGAGAAGTGGATTTTGTACTCATAATATTTTTTGAAGATCAAAGAATTATTTGAGGAACTAAAGGAGCTACTAAAACAAAACCCTAATCTTTTTTTTTTCTTCTTCTGTTGTTTCTTTGTTTTACGCGACACACACCGCACTCTATTCTTTTGTTTTTTTGATTACTCTCTCTCTCTCTCTCTCACACACACACACACACACACACACACACACTCTCTCACGCCACACACAGCACTCTCTTTTCTTTGATTCCTCTATAACTTCTAAACCTAATTGACTACTATATTATATTATATTATATTATATATATAATAACTTAATTTCCTATTTGAGAGGGTAATTTATATGTAAATTGGGTCGAGCTGGACAATGGGCCGTTCTATAGGCCGTAATGAAGAGGCTTGAAAGATGGGCCACGGTCAAGTGTTAGCTCAGTCCAGAATGAGGCTCTTACCACCAGACTGAGTAAAGAAGTCTTAGTAATTAGTCCGGTCCTAAAGAGCTACGGTTAGCTTGGTCACCGCAATTAGGACAAGTAGCTCGGTCATACCACTTTAAGCCGAGGTGTTCTGAGTTTTTCTGAGGACCTAACTTGTGTTTAGCTCGGTCCAAGCTTGATATGGATAGCTTGGTTTGAGCAGGTGAAACTGAGGTACAAGCTAAGAAGGAAGGACCGAGCTAGATGAAGTTCGGTCATTTTAACCAATTTAGCATGGCTATGTTGTCTCGGTAGTATGGTCATCCAATCGAGGTAAAAACCATCTCACTTGGTTTAAGTAGTGGGGGGGGGAGGGGTGTTAAAGGACGAGGTAAAAACCATCTCACTTGGTTTAAGTAGTGAGGGGGGGGGGGAGGGGTGTTAAAGGATAAACATTATCTTTCAGGAGTATGAATCCTAGGAGGACTCTACATGGAGGAGTAAAAGTCCTACTACGATTGTGCCACACGGAACCTATAAAAGCTCGCAACATCACCTATGGAGAGGTAATACAACTTTGATTCCCGAATACACAGAGCTTTTGTCCATTCGTCTATTTTTCTGACTTAGGCATCGGAGAGATATCCGGCATACACCCGCCGGCTAGCTTACGTTTGTGTTTTTAGGGAGTAAAGCGACGTCGTACGGAGGAGCGCAGACTTGACCAACAGGATTATACGAGAAGAATATTTCGTGCTCGTACAATTGATGCCGTCTGTGGGAACATCAGACTAGAACAAAACCTCTTGATCAAGTTTTTGTTGCTAGCAAGAATCAATGGCGCACAACGAAGAATTGCCACAGTCCGCCATTGACGGACAGACCCTAGAAGCAGGCGGGAGGCGCGAAGGTTTACCTCCTGTTCCACCCATGACAGACTTGGAGCGCCAGCGACAGAACCCCCGGAGGGATGCAAGGGGGAAGCGGAACAACAGCCCTCGTCGATCCCAAAGTCCTGAAAGGCAGAGGCGAAGAATCGACCCTCGAGCCCTGGAGGATCGCGTGAAAGAACAGGATGAACTAATAAGGAAGATGGTGGCGGATATGGAGGCCATGAAATGCCAGATCAAGGAAAAAGGGGTGGCGATAGGAGAGGAGCGTAAAGGCAACACGCCCCTTCGCCACTTAGAAGATCGCAATAGGCACACCATGTCATCACAAGCAGAGAGTAGAAGCCTCAGGACAGGCGATACTCAATCCAGAACCTCCAGAACTCGGTGCTCCAGGTCTAAGAGAACGAGGACTGAGAGGTCGTTGTAACAACGCCCGCGAGGGACCCCACTACAGTTCGGACTCGATTTTTGTCACGGTTCTAAATCTGAACCAAAGAGTCCAAATCCGGCAAATCGTTTTGAGAAAAAATAGATTTTGAAAGAAGTGCCAAACATGGACTGCTTTGCCAGATACAGAGTCGCCACCTAAATATTTTATTTTGGGGAATTTAGGAAACCCTGACTCGGTGCCAAAGGCCACGTGTCCGTCATCACCAAAGTTGCCTCAGTTCGGGAGCTTGGGTACAATTGGGGAAGGTCAGCTATGAGCACCCACTCTCGCCCGGTCCGAAGACCGGCCTCTACTAACCATGATATCCGATTTTGGAAACTTTATGTGCTCTTATTCCAATTATTAGCCTAGAATTACTATGTTATGCGCGCAGTAAACAAGTATAGACTAGATTGCCTAATTTGGAAACAAGCATTGCATATCCGTTCGTTTTGAAAAATGATTTGGAATTTGCTACTCGCAAGTAGGTTAAAACACAAATTTCAACGAGTTTTCCCAACTCAAGCAATCCAACCTCCACCCACAGGCATTCAAACAGTTATATCACATAAGCAGCTAGCCGCATGGTAAGCCTACTATCATGTTAACATTCACACGCATGCGAGATGCTAAAGCGTAAAAACTCACCTAGTACTCCGTGCCCAAAAAAATAAACTAGTTAGCAAACATGCATGCCCTAGTTCATTTTAGAGTGACTAATGCATCGTATGCAATGGTGTAATCTAGACAGGCTCGGCTATCCTAAGCATGGCATGTGAAATGCTACGAGTAACAAGTATTCAATTTGGAAATTGAAATACAATGCAGTTAGCGTGATGTACCGAGCCCGGTGCATGTAAGACAAATGTATGGATGCACACATGCTATCATACTGTATGCTAATTTAAATATGCCCTAATCTACCATCGTAAGCAGGTAAATAAAAGGGAAGAAAGAAATGGGGATTGGAAGACATACACACACTCACGCACACTTATTACAAATATGCCCTCACTCGGAGGGACCAAAAGAATATACAGTCCGAATAATGAATAAATAAATTATTACAAAATTTCTAATTATTTAGTAAATGAATGCAAAAAGAAAGGAGGCCACAGCCCCCCGCATCGGGATGCGCGAATGATGCATGCTCGGATCCGACTCACCCGGGGAAACCCGCACCATACCACTGCCACCTCTGTTCTTACTGCCCTGTCTCTCCAAAAATTGCCAAAGTCCCAGAACACCTCCCTTGCATACTGCTGTACACCACCGGCTGGAGAAAGTGCCCACCGGCCAGCTAAAATTTCCATCGGCTGCTTAGGAGGTTATCGGCCACCCATATAGTGCCGGTTGGCACTCTATACTGCCGGTCGGCATAAAATTCTTGCAGGAGACAGTTTTGACAGCAACAGCAGACAGACAGTGCATGGTATGGGATTTTGAGCATATGTAAGCATGGCCAATGCTTCCTATCATGCATGGGACTCAAGGAAGCATGACCCTTGGTTCTTGGGCCATGAATTATGCATCTTGGTGCATGATAGCCTAAGGAACCAAGATTGCATTTCAATGTCAATATGCATGCAACACACAAATGAGACCAAGACCCTATCATGTATAGATCAAGGGTCTTAGTGACCAAGAGTTGAGACAAGTTGCACCACTTGTAGTGTGAACTCCTCTCAACCCTTACACTTGGTTTGACACCCCAAACCAAGACATGGAATGCATGTATACAACATGGCTCAAATGATGCAACATGACATGAAGTGCAAGACATACCAAAGGCAATGCAACATGTTATGGCAAGTGTGCAATACTAAGCATGCAAGATGCAAAGTATAATGCAAACATGGACAATTCTTGTAAAAGAACTAGCATATATCAAGGCTTTGCCAATCAAGCATGCAACAAACATGATTCAAGCACGCAATAGTAGACTTAAACCATAATGGGACAGACCTCAAACCTCCCCAAAACAGTGGCAAAAAATGCCCAAAATGATGGACCAATACTCATGCAAACATACAAGCAAATGGGCCCAAAACCAAGGCATAAACAAGGGGCTTTTCACTACCACCAATCATGAACATTCCTAGCATGTATTAGGCCACCAAAAATAGATTTCTAGCATGCAAAAATACACACACACACCTTTGACATGGTAGTCCCAAATGCCTTAAATATGCAAGCATGCACAATGTCCATTCCTAGGCATAAAAGACCAATATTTCAAAGCATGAAAGGCATGACAAATGGGGACATATAAACATGGTATAGGGACTGAAATTACATATTAAATGATTTCAAATCATCTAAACAACCTATCCAATGCATATACATGGATCACATCCTCAAGGCTTACAAGCAACAATACAAAACAACTACATTAAACATGCCAAAAATGGTAAAACCAGTGGCCAACAGACCTAAAACAAGACAAATCATGGCCAAAAGCTTCAATAAGTCAAGCCAAAACATGAGGATATACAAGGCTAAACCCATGGCACATTTCTAGGCAAAATGGGAGATTACAAAGCAAGTATACAAAGCATGCTAAGGACCACAAAACCACCATTAGACAGAGATGTAACATGCTCCAAAACATCTAAAAAAAACTCTGAAATGGCGCCAAAAACAAACAAGCATGCGTGTTCCCTTTTAAGCCAAAGACAAAGGCAAAAGAGGGACAAAGGGGAGAGGGGTGTCCCTCCCCTATACAAGACTTCAAACCACCTTCTTTACCACTAAAAACCCACTAGTTTTCAGTGGTGAAAGGACCCAAAACAACAAGGCAAATAAGGCTCAAAGTAAAGACACCAAATAGGCCAAAATAAGGCCTAAAAGGGTGAGTTTGCACTCAAACCACAAAATGACCTTAATGAAAGTTCAAAAGCAAGAAAATCTAAGACTTTTTTCAGTTATACACAAAGCTCAAACACAAAGCAAGATAGGTAAAAACTTGTTGCAAAAATGGAGAATCTAAAGTAAAGTGCTCACCCTTGAAGAACACTTGAAGAACAGGTGGTGCAGCCCTCCTCTATTGATCAAAACCAGTCCAAAAACTCAACAAACAACCCTCCAAGTCCCTCAATCTCGAACTAAGGTGTAATGATGTGTGTATTAGTGCAAAAATGAGGTAAAAAGACACTATTTAGGCTTAAAACACACACACAAGGATGAGAGAGAGAGATATATAGAAAGAGAGAGTATAACACAGATATATAGATATAGAAGCTCTGGTTTTTGATCAAAAAATGGCCAACCTCTATCAAAGGGAGAGAGATGGTGTTTATATAGGCACAAATCAAGGCTCAAGGCTTCTCTAAGAAGCTAACTAGAAGGGGCAAAGGGTACAAAAGGGTCTTGGCTTCTTGGAGAAGCTAAGACAGCTGTCCAAGCTTCTCCAAGAAGCTTGAGCAAAAGGGTCAACCTTCTAGAAGGTTTGGGGGTTCAAAGGTGCAAAGGGGTCACTCCCATGCACGGGGATGAGTGATGGTGCATTCCAGCTGGCACAGCTGGCATGCACTATGCCTCAGGGGTTCAAAGGGTGCACGCCGGCCAGCTAAAGAAATCATTGGCACAAAAATGTGCCGGTCGGCAACATATAGTGCCGACCGGCCAAAGATTTTGAGAAAACAATGTCGGTGGCACCAATGTGTAGCCGGTGATGGTAGGGGAGGGCCGGTAAGGTGTGGGGATGGCCAAAATGCCATCCCCTGCCCTTCAAGGCAAAAACACAGATGTTTGGCGTCAAAACCGAACACGAAGCAGCCGAGTCAAGAGGTTCTGAGACGAGGTGCGTTGCCAAGGCCTCCGGGAACTCGAGACGAACGCAAACATGGATAATCACCGAATGTTCAAACGGTGACGTCCAAGTCTTAAGGACAGTCAAATATGGGGTGTCTACAGTTGCCCCTCTTTGACAGAACTCGGAAGGCAGAACAATGACGGGAGTGAATGTCAAAGCCCAGAGACGACCCATTTTTGACATGGCCGAAGACTTAGACAATCATGCAAGACAAACAAGATATGTGCCCGAAGGCAGGGGCAAAATGCAGCTGAAAATGCAAGAAGCCGAGCATAACTTATGATCATGCAAAGAGAGCTGTAATGAAGCACACATGCGACAGTTATAAGCTAGCATACACCAATCTACACTACAATGCAGAAAGGATGTAAGAGAATTATGTAATTCTCAAAACGTCTCATGTGGAGGATACAATACCTGTGCGGCTTGTCTGGTTGCACCGGCCTCAAATGAACCGTACATACAATATCGTGCCTGCAAAGAAAGCAAACTTAACAGGTACAATGTCGTTAACAATATGCATGACAATGCAGTCGAAAGTGCGTGATAACGCGTGCCATGTGTATGGCAAGATAGTAGGATTGAACACATGTGAGTAAAGCAGTGCACGCATGCAAGCAATGTGTATGGAAAGAGAACTTGAACACATGTGAGTAAAGCAATGCACGCATGCATGCAATGTGTATAAAAAAGGAACTTGAACACATATCAGTAAAGCAACGCACACGTGCACGCAATGTATATGAAAAAGGAACTTGAACACATATCAGTAAAGCAATGCACACGTGCACGCAATGTGTATAAAAAGGAACTTGAACACATATCAGTAAAGCAATGCACACGTGCACGCAATGTGTATAAAAAGGAACTTGAACACATATCAGTAAAGCAATGCACACGTGCACGCAATGTGTATAAAAAAGGAACTTGAACACATATTAGTAAAGCAATGCACAGGTGCACGCAATGTGTATAAAAAGGAACTTGAACACATATCAGTAAAGCAATGCACACGTGCACGCAATGTGTATAAAAAGGAACTTGAGATTGAACATGGTAAAACATGATGCGGAAATGAAACGTACTGCAACACAGTATGATTGACGGAATTCACAAGATATAAAAGGATACGGGAAGGAGCGTCCTTCGCATGTACCGAGTATCGCCCACAAAAGTCATGGCTTGAGGTCAACTCGAAGGTCCACTTGCATTCTGACAGTGCGTTTTCTTGTATTGCCTTGAATGATGAAGGTGCCAAACCACACAATTAACTCGAACAAAGGCGCGAAAGGTACAATGACCACAAGGGGAGGTTACTGGTATCCATTCCGGTACCCTGCTACCCTGTTATTTTCCTGCTTTACTTTCCTTTTTATTAGGAGTTTAAGCATATTGCATTGCCTCAGGCAGATTCTATTTTTTGAAATTGCATATTTTTCTTTTTCTTTTTTTTTTAGAAATACATGACGGAAATGAAACAGCTATTTGTTCAAAAGGTGTTGCATTTGTACGTTTTATGCGTCGCATCGCAAGGTATCACATAACAATGTGAATCAAATTGATATTGTATTTTTGAAAACGAAGCATTGCATCGTAATAATCAGGTAGTGAACCAATTACAACTCGATAAACAAAACAAAGGGACTCGTTATGACCAAGCAGGTGTGAGTACAACTCGATAAACAGTACAAAGACTTAAAGAGAGTGAAATACAACTCGATACGCAAATACACAGCAACTCGATAAGCAAATGGGCGCGCCTTCGTGAGAATTGATCACTGGAGGGTATTGGAGGGTGGTGGGATTCTCCAATCCTTAGCAACTTAGTATGGAAAGCTCAGGGAACAAGGGGGAGAACCACCGGCCCAACAGAAAGGCCATCGGCCGTGAGGAAAGGCCATCAGCCGAAAAGGTGATCCATCGGCCAAAATAGATGGCCGGTCGGCAATCTATTTGGCCGGTCGGCCAAGAATGGGAGGAACCAGCAGAATGCTGACACCTGTCCTCCATTCAACCTTATCTCCTACAAAAGACTCCAGCTTCGTAGTTTTCTTCATTTCCACTCTGATCTACTCCAAATGGAAGAATTCCTTGACCAAAATCTCGCAACTTGGATTAACAACTTGGATGGTTCGGAAAAGCTGAATTTCCGGGCCTTCGGCATAAACGCACTATTCACTTTGTGTCGTACCCCGCTGCATTTTCCATTTCTTCATGCCGCGGCAAGGTTCTGGAATCCGGTGACTCACGTCTTCAGCTTTAGCGGGCAAGAGGTGTGTCCTACCTTCGAAGATTTCCAAGCTCTAATGGAAACTGAGCGTAACGAAGAAATTTTGCCCCAACTTCGTTTTGGCCATGCCCAAGCCTTAGGGCAAATGTGTGGGCTTTCAATACCCGATGCTCGTTCTCTGATTTGTGATGGGATGCTGGATGTTCCGAGCTTGGTTTGCCGTTTTTCTGAGACTGGTGATCGCGGCGACCATCACTGGCAAGGCTTCCGGCGACACGCCCTTTGTTTGTGCATGCTGTCTCATTTTCTGTTTGTCTCAGGTTCCGGAGGGTCTAGTGTCCGGTTGATTGAGGTTGCCCAAGGCTTGAAGGAGGGCAAAAGCTGCATCGCCATGATTCTGGCTGAGACGTTGCTGGGCTTAGACGCCTTTTATCGTCGAGAGACGACCAGATTAGCAGGGAGTCCACTATTACTGCAGGTAATGTTTTCCACCCAATCTCACATATATGTTTGCTCACATCACTCGGCCCTCAGGCTCGGTTTTTCTCACAAAAACCCTTTTCTTACTTTTTCTCTCATCGTACATCTCTCTATTCTTTATTCTCTCATTTTTCATCCCTCCCCAAGTATGGTTGATGGATAAACTGCAGGTGGTGGACTCTTGCCCAGCTTATTCAGCTCGCGGTTACTTCTTTCGGCAGCGCCTAGTTGATGCCCTTGATGAGGGTTGGTGGTTCGAATGGATGTGCCGTTTGTCCGCAGACCATATCGCTTGGCGGTGTCCTTGGCTCAATCTCCCGGTGATGAGTTACAGCATGACCCGTCAACCCGGGATCCAATTGATTGGCTTGACTCACTGTGTCTTCTACTTTCCATTCCGTATCCTGCGCCAGTTCGGTCATGATCAGACTTGCCCGCCGGAAGGGATAGAGTACCCGGCTACATTCCCGATTTGAGGAGCACAGCTGGCCCGATATGCCACAAAGATGGAGGGCGAGAGAACTCTGCCCCCGCCTCCGCTTTCACCACTTTGTCTGATGAGTGCTTAGATTGGCTTAATGAAGAGGCACAGGAAGGGCTCATTTTGGCATCAGCGACTTCGACCAGCTCTGGGAGGGGGCGCAGGAGCACCTGACTTGACTATGCCCCGGATTTATTGCTTTATTAGTACTTTCAAGTTTTCTTTGCGAGTGTAATAAAAAGCAACTTCGATTGTATGCAAGAGCAAGAGAACTCTATATTGAAATCAATGAAATTGAAGGTTGTGGTACTGAAAATTTTCCGTTTTGGTCCAGAAATGGTTTTAGTTGTAAAAAGATTTATTTGAACATAGTCACCTTTATTAAAACTTTTCAAAACTATTTTCGATATGGATCAGAACTGGACACGCCTGAGATCTGTCACTGAGATGCACAACTTCGGATACTAGCAACTGGAAAGTTGCCCCTTGTTTGAACGGTACCATGGCACCGTACAGCAACGGAAAGTTGCCCATAGTCTGAATAGCACTGCACCGGAGATTGCGATAGGCGCTGGTGGGCAAAGATGACCGAGATGATCAAATGGACAAAGTTGATCGGGGAAAATTTTTATGGCTGAACTTCAGGGTGAAGCTGCCTACGTATCCCAAAGATGGGAATCAAGCCTTACGTAGTTCAGGCTTGGGTTCACTCGAGTATTTTTACTCTCCTTTTGCGCTCTAACTTTTGCCAAGGCCGCCTTTTATGGTTTTCAACCTTAGAGCTCGCTTTAATATTTTATATTTTTTTTGTGCTCTGAATTTTGCCTAGGTCGCCCTTTTGGGTTTTCGGCCTAGCGAGCCTCTCAGGGGTAATATTTCTTCAACTTATCCATGTTGATCGGTTGGGAGAACTCTAGGCCATCTAGGTCCATCAGAACCACAGCTCCACCTGACCAGATAGACTTGATAATATAGGGACCGGTCCAATTGGGTCTGAACTTGCCCCTTGGGTCGTGGATGGGAGCTCAGTTGTCTTTGAGTACCAAATCTCCTTCCTTCAAATTCCTGGACTTAACCTTCTTGTTAAAAGCCCGGGCAATCCTGCGTTGATATCCTTGGACATGGTATAGTGCTTTTAATCTCCTCTCATCGAAGAGCATGAGTTCCTCGAATCTGCTTTGCTGCCAATCTGCCTCGGCTATTTGACACTCAGCCAATACTCGTAAAGATGGGACCTCAATCTCTATAGGTAGAACAGCCTCCATCCCATAAACCAAGGAATACGACGTCGTCCCGGTAGAAGCTCTAATTGAAGTTCGGTAGCCCCACAAGGCAAACGGCAACTTATCTGGCCAATCCCGGTAGGTTTCCACCATCTTCTGCAATATGTGTTTGATGTTCTTATTGGCGGCCTCAACTGCTCCGTTGGTCTGCGGCCGATATGTGGACAACTTATGAAAAGCCACATTGTATTTCTCCAACAAATCAATCACCTCTTTCTTGAAGTGGGAACCATTGTCTGAAATGATCTCGTTCGGGACTCCATAACGGCAAATAATGTTGTTTCTGATAAACTTTGCGACATGCGAAGCCTTCAGCACCGCATAAGATTGGGCCTTGACCCACTTTGTAAAGTAATCTATTGCTACCAAGATGTACTCATGCCCATTCGACCCCTTCGGGGTAACAGCCCCAATCACATCAATTCCCCAAACTGAAAATGGCCATGGCGACGTCATGTTGTACAGCTTTGATGGCGGGATGTTCATACGGTTCGTATGGATCTGGCATTTGTGGCATCGCCGAACAAAGCCGATACAATCCTCTTCCATGGTAGACCAGTAGTAGCCCTATCTAAGGATCTTCCGTGCCAACATTACCCCATTCATATGTGCCCCATATCCATGGATGGCCTCCATCAGGCGCTTCGACTCTTCAGCTTCTACACACAACTTGTGCATTCCCAGATGACCTCTTTTGTACAATTTACCCCCGCAAATGATAAACTGAACAGTCATTCTTCTGATTGCCCTTTTGTCCTTGGCATTTGTCCCCGGTGGGTATGCCTCCTTTTCCAAGAAGTTCCATATGTCATAATACCAGGGGTTGTTGTCCTATACTTCATCTATGGCAGAGATTGACTCATAGGCAGGTGCAAATTTCTGGTCAATAATGACTGGACGCATCCGGACTCTAGATGGGATGTCTATCATAGAAGATAGAGTTGCTAACGAATCTGCGAACCTGTTGTTCTCTCTTACTAGGTGAGTGAAATTTAACTTCTCAAACCGAGGAATTAATAAATCCAAGGTTTGGTGGTAAATTATCATCTTTTCCTCCTTGACTTTCCAGTCTTCTTTTGCCTGAGACACAACAAGGTTCGAGTCCCCAATGACATCCAATCATCTTGCCCCTAGTTCTAGGGCAGCTTCTAGACCGGCAATACATGCCTCATATTTTGCCTCATTGTTTGAGACTTTGAACCGGAGCTTGAATGCTAAAGGGATACGGGAATCGTCAGGTGCTATCAACAACACTCCTATCCCATACCCGTATTGATTTGACGCTTCGTCAAAGTACATCGTCCAAGTTTTATCTTCGATGTGCAAAATGGCTTCATTTGGGAATAGATACTCAACCGCTTCATCCCCTTCAACCGGGTGGTCGGCAAGGAACTCTGTTACCGCTCTCCCTTTTACGGACTTGCGCGTCACATACATGAGATCAAATTCGGAGAGCAACAGCAGCCAACGAGCTAGCCTACCCGTAAGTGCTGGTTTTTCGAAAAGATATTTGATGGGATCAAGTCGTGAAACCAACATTACAGAGTGAGCTAACAGGTAGTGCCGCAGCTTCCTGGTAGCCCATACTAAGGCCAAACAAGCCTTCTCCAACGGAGTGTAGCGGGTCTCGTAATCCAGCATCTTCTTGCTTAGATAGTAGATGGCCCTTTCCACTTTATCTTCCGACTCTTGTGCGAGCATGCAGCCCATTGTAGTCTCGGTTACTGACAGATACAATATCAATGGTCTTCCCGGCTTTGGTGGTGACAACACGGGCGGATTCTGTAGATACTCTTTAATTTGTTCAAATGCAGCTTGGCATCGGCCGTCCCATTGGAACTTCTTTCCTTTCTTCAGAAGACCAAAAAGTGGTTCACAAGTTAAGGTTAGTTTTGAGATAAACCGCCTTATGAATTGCACTTTACCCAGAAAGCCTCGCACCTCCTTTTCAGTCATTGGTGGTGGCATTTCTAAGATGGCCTTGATTTTGGAAGGGTCGACTTCGATGCCCCTTTGTGTAATCAGAAATCCTAGCATTTTTCCCGCTGTAACACCAAACGTACACTTTTGAGGATTCAGCCGCAGCCTAAATTCCCTGATCCTTTGGAAGAACTTTTGCAAGGCGGTGTAGTGGCCCTCTCTTTCTTTGGACTTGACTATCATGTCGTCCACGTACACCTCGACCTCTTTATGGATCATGTCATGTAATATTGTGGTTGCAGCCCGTTGATATGTAGCCCCAACGTTCTTCAACCCAAATGGCATCACTCTGTAGCAATATGTACCCTACGGGGTGGTAAAAGCGGTCTTCTCCCGGTCTTCGGGTGCCATTACTATCTGATTATAACCCGAGAAGCCATCCATAAACGAAAGCAAAGCATGCCCCGCTGTGAAATCTACCAACTCGTCGATATGTGGTAAGGGAAAGTCATCCTTCGGACTGGCTCTGTTCAAATCCCTGAAATCCACACATACTCGGATTCTGCCATTCTTCTTCGGCATTGGAACAATGTTGGCCAACCAAGTCGGGTATTCGGACACCAGCAGGAAGCCTGCGTCAATCTACTTGGTGACCTCTTCCTTGATCTTAATGGCCCAATCAGGGCGGATCCTTCTGAGTTTCGCTTGGCAATGTCGCCTCGGGGTCAAGAGGGATCCGGTGCTATACAATCTCAGGATCGATTCCAGGCATGTCTTCGTAGGACCACGCGAAAACATCTTTGAAATCTTTTAATAAAGCGACTAAGCGCTCGCGTTCCTCTGAAGACAACGTGGACCCGATCTGGACCAGCCGCGGGTCCTTCTCAGTACCAATGTTCACGGAAGTGATTTCATCAATTAAGGGTTTAACAAACCTCTCCTGCTCTTGTTCAATTAGTCGTTGCAAAACCGGAGGAATTTCGTCCTCGTCGTTTTCATCAAAATTTTGAAAGTCCTGATTTAAGCAACAAATCAAAGGCACAGAAATGTACTCGGAAACCACATTCACCTCATTCTCATTATGTACTTCCAAACCGTCCGATTCTTCTGTTACAACATACTCAAAAGAGAATGAAAAAGACGACCTGGATAGGATTGTGGCATCCGGGTTATCACCCCCAGGAATACTGGACTCAGACTCAGACGAGCTGGAACCTAATTCCGACTCACAAGACTCGGTGGAATCAGATTCCGGCTCACTACTTGACCCGGTGCTGCTTGACAAAAACCCCTACTCGTACTGCCAGGTAAGGGAGGGTGCGATGGATGCATCCAAAATAGCTGCTGGTAGGCCCGCAGCTGTTTCATCTCCGATCATGGACACCGAGGAGTTATCCCCCAAGCACAACTGGTCGATCAAAGGATCTGAAAGTAGACATGCCAGTGCTACCCCCATTTCAAACTCTGTGCCCACAGGCTCTAACTCTTTGCTATGTTCATCATCAACTGTTGGGTCTGTCTGCTCTTCAGCAACATCATCCCCAAGTAACTGCAGGTCAAAGAAAATTTCGAACCCCGGCACGCGCTTCTTCTCTGCGTTCAACCACGGCTCCGGAAAGCCACAGAATGGGAAATCCTCCCCCTCTCGGACGAAGCGTCCGTTTAGGGTACCCCGAATGGGCCGATGCATCAATTCAAAGGGTTTCCCCGTCTGTTTTGCTTTGGCTCTTCCAGCCATCTCTTTTCCTCTCCTTACCCAATCTTCCTTGGTGGACAGATAACCCAGGCCGAAGGTATAGGGGTTGTGCGGCACTTCGGCCAGTGCTGCAATGCCCTTACGGCTACTCTTTCCTAATCCCATCCCGGGGATGTATTGGAGCTTGTTCATGAGATACACTGCCTGGGCACTGACATATATCCCTTCATTAGCTGCCATGATATTCTGTACGACCTGAGCCTCGGCCAAGGTAAAACCTGATATGAATACATCCTCCATGCCATGCTCGATTTCTAGAACAGGCGTGGATACCTCCGGTGGCGGGTGGATTGATGAATTCCCAAAGACAATGGCTACTCCCTTCCCGTAGGGGTATTTCACCATTTGATGCAAAGTAAATGACACTGCCTTCACTTGATGTAGCCACGGCCGCCCCAAAAGCAAATTAAAAGTTGCGGAAACTTCTAGGACATGGAAATCTATCTCGTGTCGTCCTGGCCCGACCATTGTTTGGACTTTAACTGTCCCCATTACTTCTTTACTTGTATTGTCGTACGCCCGGATGACCTGGGCTGTTGGTACGAAATCTGCGGTTTTCAAGCCAATCGCATATGCTGTCCTTGCCGGGCAGACGTTGATGGCAGACCCGGTATCGACAAGTACCACCGGTATCCACTTATCTCTACATTCCACAGAGATGTAGAGGGGTTTATTGTGATTTGTGCCCTCGGGCGAAAGTTCTTTGTCTGAAAAGGTTAATGTCGGGGAACCTCCTCCCGGGAAAACCAGCCCAACCAGTTGCTCTGGTGTAGTCTCTATAGAGAGCTTGGCCTTATCCATGGCCGTCAAGACAGCCTGCCTATGTACTCGTGAGGCCATGAGCAGTCCCCAGATGGAGATGTCTGCTTGTATCTTTTTTAGCTGTTTGAGTACGGCTTCCTCTTCAAGCTGTTTCTCCTTTTGCTTCTCGGCTTCCCTATTCTTTCTCGAGGCCTCTGGTTGATCTAAGTGTGGGGGTTTGAAATACCGCCCACTCCGCGTCATGTGGTCGACCTCTCCAAGGTACCAGGTGTCATCAGGTTGGTTATTCCCCCAATCTTCATCCGTGTGGGCAAGACATAAGTCCTCATCTTCTCACCACATTCCATCAGTGGCAGATGTGAACACCGTCTGGTATGGTTGTTTTTTCGCCAAAGACCTCCCATCCATATGCCCGCAACATTCTCGGTTCCTGTGCTCACAGCAGTTTCAAATCCCACATGGGCCTTCGCCTTTCTGATTCTCTCGGAATCTTTAAAACTTACTGTTTCGACATAATCGATCGTTCAATAATTTCCGCACTCAAAATGTTCCAATCTCGCGAAATTCTTGACACCGGTTTCTCCATGATATACTCTGCTCTTGACCCTTCCGTCATCGATATTTTCACCTGTTGAGCCTGCTACGATCAAACTCTCCCATCACATCGGGTTGATCGTCCAATCACCCGAGAACCTGCCAATTTTCATAATCGAACCATCATCGCCGCATCCTCTGGGTCTTGGTCACTGTAAAACTGGAGATCGGCAAGGTCCTCCCCCACAGTTGTTACACCATCTGTTTCCTGTCCCAAACTATCCTCGTGAATCACACACAATTCTCCCTCTGTTGGCAATTCTACTCCGGGCCCATCTTGGCCTATCGATGAAATGTAGTCATCCGGACTATATGTCTTCCCAACATAATTCCTTGATTCCGTAGACTCTGGCTCAACAAACTGTTTTTCCTCTGGGATTTCCTCTCTCCTGTTCTTGGTGGTCACCACCGCTAGCTCGGGTTGGGTCATGGAGATGTCCATCACGCACAAATCGATGCAGTCGGGAAGAAACACCTCCGGTTTAGGCAAGTGGGTAGGTGTGATATAGATACTAGGGTCGTAGGTCACGGCCCCAGTATGGATAAAATTGAGTCTTTTGGGTGGTGGAGCTTGGTTATGTGTGGGGAGGGGGTTTGTAGTAACATTAGGCTTCTCGGGAGGCAAAATCACCCCGTTATCGATGAGATCTTGAATCTCATGGCCTTAACCGAAGCACGATCGGTATCATGACCGTCTTTGTTGGTGAAATGCACAATACTTGGTCGGGTTATGGGTAGGGGAAGTTTTTCGGTAGGGCATGGCTCCAGGGGCTTCAGATGCCCTTTTTTGATCAAAACCCCCAGAGCTTTAGATAGGGGCATGTAAAGTGGAGCGAAAGTTCTGGAGTTTCTAGGTGGGTATTTAGCTGTTTGCGGGTTGCTTCCGGACGCACCGGAGAATGGCGTAGCTGCTGTGCCTCTTGATGGGGGGTTGGCGGTGACCATGCTTACTTCGGAGGCTCTCGTAGCAGTAGTGCCACTCGGGCCTGCATTAGTGTTGCGGTTGAAGGCCCTTCGAGGTTGCTCCCGATCGTTATCAATCAAGCCTTGCTTCAAGGCATCTTCAATCTGTACCCCCATTTCATGTAGGTCAGAAAAAGTAGGAAAGGGGAGTACTATCATCTTTTGCATCAACTTCGGCTGAAGATTGCGCACAATCATCCGAATTTGGTCTTTGTCCGTAGGCCTCAAGGTCATCATCGAGGCCTTGGCCCTCCATCTGGTTACGAACTCTGAAAAACTCTCCTTAAGCTCTTGCCTAGTCGTCTCGAGATCACGGGTTGTAATCTCAATCTGTGTATTGTATGAGTATAGCAATGAAGGCCTCGGCCATTTCGGCCCCAATTCCTTTTAACGTCATCTTCTAGCTTGGCATACCATATAGCGCCACACTGACAGGTCCGGTGAACAAAGACAACCGAAGCTCATCGAGGCCCATTGGCCTTAGAACATCCGAAAATAGTCTTAAGTGCACCATGGGGTCCTCGGACCCGTCAAATCGATCAATATGAGGCATTTTGAATATGTCGGGCAGCGTCACAGCTGCATTGGTGTATCCATCTTCAATGTCGGGGATGGTCTTGACCCCTTGGGATCTCTTGAACAACTTTTCAAGCTTGCTCAACTTTAGTGCGGTGGGATCAGTCTCGAACTCAAAGGGAGAGTCCGGTAGGTTGGTGGGTGTTTTTGATAGCTGAGGTTGGATTTGAGGTAGGGTTGGAGGTGGGGGTGGTCCTGTGGGAAGTCGTGTCATTCAGAACATTGGCCTCCCGAGGTTGAACTCTGGTGGGGAGGAACTTGATCTGGCAGATGCTCCGGTTCTTTGCTCTAGCACAGCAATTGTCTCTGCTGTTCCTTCACCAAGTGTGGCTCTCTTTGCTGGCAGACTGCTGACGGCATCCTGCTGCATTGTTTTCATGCTCTCTTGGAGGTGGCGCACCATCTCCTCCAAACTAGCCATACTATTCTGTTCTGGTTGAATTACCGGTATATATTCTCTCTTTGTTGGTAACACGGAATCCTGATCCCTACTGAACACAGGTGCGGTAGATAAGGCCCTCTGAACTGACTGCTGTACTAATGTCCTCTGCCTGACTGACCTCCGTCTGGTAACCGGAGGTAGTGAGTAGTACACTGGTTGTCCGTCTACCAGATCCTTAGATCGATGGAGTCGACGACCTCTAGTCCAGAGTGCTTGGGGAGTATCTACCGGGTCAGAAGCAATCGCGCTCAACTACCTAGTAAAAAGATAAATAAAGCGTATAAATGAACAGACAGTTGGACAGTACAACGTCATAAAATAAACATGCAACACATGGTTTGCATATCATAACACACACTGCTCGTGAACTGGATACACTGTTCCTCAAATACTGATCACTGTTCCTGAATCATTGCCCCTATGTCTGAATTTGGTACCCGCAGATAACTTATTCCCCAAAATACTGTTACTGGTGTCCTCAGGCCGGATATCAAAACTTGTAAACTGATATGCGCATTCCCTGTAGAGATACACTCTAAAAGCACGTAACATGTAAAAGAGAGCCAATACATCCCTATGTTGGGGTAGCGTTTCCCTGTCCTATTTTGTCAGGAGCTAGGGTTTCACTACGCACACAGCGGCTTCAAACAACCTATATCGGGTAAGCAACCTGTCCTAGTTTGGAATGGTCACTATGGATTTCGATATGCACTAGGTCGAATGGTCAAAAAGGGTGCCCCGGTAGAACAGGGGTTTGTGTTCCCATATTGGCAGAGCCCGCAACCGGTCAGCCTTATGGTCATGCCTTGACAAGACAAGCCTCCAGCAAACCGCTCAGGAATAGCAGATGGCCAACACGGTGTCCTAGGCGCACCAATGTACATGCAATGCAAAGAAACACGTAAGTGTAGTCAAAACAGGATAACACGAGTTCGATTCAAGCTCTCTAAAAAATCCCCAGCAGAGTCGCCAGAAACTGTAACAACGCCCGCGAGGGACCCCGCTACAGTTCGGACTCGATTTTTGTCACGGTTCTAAATCTGAACCAAAGAGTCCAAATCCGGCAAATCGTTTTGAGAAAAAACAGATTTTGAAAGAAGTACCAAACATGGACTGCTTTGCCAAATACAGAGTCGCCACCTAAATATTTTATTTTGGGGAATTTAGGAAACCCTGACTTGGTGCCAAAGGCCACGTGTCCGTCATCACCAAAGTTGCCTCGGCTCGGGAGCTTGGGTACGATTGGGGAAGGTCAGCTATGAGCACCCCCTCTCGCCCGGTCCGAAGACCGGCCTCTACTAACCATGATATCCGATTTTGGAAACTTTATGTGCTCTTATTCCAATTATTAGCCTAGAATAACTATGTTATGCGCGCAGTAAACAAGTATAGACTAGATTGCCTAATTTGGAAACAAGCATTGCATATCCGTTCGTTTTGAAAAATGATTTGGAATTTGCTACTCGCAAGTAGGCTAAAACACGGATTTCAACGAGTTTTCTCAACTCAAGCAATCCAACCTCCACCCACAGGCATTCAAACAGTTATATCACATAAGCAGCTAGCCGCATGGTAAGCCTACTATCATGTTAACATTCACACGCATGCGAGATGCTAAAGCGTAAAAACTCACCTAGTACTCCGTGCTGAAAAAAATAAACTAGTTAGCAAACATGCATGCCCTAATTCATTTTAGAGTGAGTAATGCATCGCATGCAATGGTGTAATCTAGACAGGCTCGGCTATCCTAAGCATGGCATGTGAAATGCTACGAGTAACAAGTATTCAATTTGGAAATTGAAATACAATGCAGTTAGCGTGATGTCGAGCAGTGCATGTAAGACAAATGTATGGATGCACGCGTGCTATCATACTGTATGCTAATTTAAATATGCCCTAATCTACCATCGTAAGCAGGTAAATAAAAGGGAAGAAAGAAATGGGGATTGGAAGACATATACACACTCACGCACACTTATTACAAATATGCCCTCACTCGGAGGGACCAAAAGAATATACAGTCCGAATAATGAATAAATAAATTATTACAAAATTTCTAATTATTTAGTAAATGAATGCAAAAACAAAGGAGGCCACAGCCCCCCGCCTCGGGATGCGCGAATGATGCATGCTCGGATCCGACTCGCTCGGGGAAACCCGCACCATACCACTGCCGCCTCTGTTCTTACTGCCCTGTCTCTCCAAAAATTGCCAAAGTCCCAGAACACCTTCCTTGCATGCTGCTGTACACCACCGGCTGGAGGAAGTGCCCACCGGCCAGCTAAAATTTCCATCGGCTGCTTAGGAGGTTATCGGCCACCCATATAGTGCCGGTCGGCACTCTATACTGCCGGTCGGCATAAAATTCCTGCAGGAGACAGTTTTGACAGCAACAGCAGACAGACAGTGCATGGTATGGGATTTTGAGCATATGTAAGCATGGCCAATGCTTCCTATCATGCATGGGACTCAAGGAAGCATGACCCTTGGTTCTTGGGCCATGAATTATGCATCTTGGTGCATGATAGCCTAAGGAACCAAGATTGCATTTCAATGTCAATATGCATGCAACACATAAATGAGACCAAGACCCTATCATGTATAGATCAAGGGTCTTAGTGACCAAGAGTTGAGACAAGTTGCACCACTTGTAGTGTGAACTCCTCTCAACCCTTACACTTGGTTTGACACCCCAAACCAAGACATGGAATGCATGTATACAACATGGCTCAAATGATGCAACATGACATGAAGTGCAAGACATACCAAATGCAATGCAACATGTTATGGCAAGTGTGCAATACTAGGCATGCAAGATGCAAAGTATAATGCAAACATGGACAATTCTTGTAAAAGAACTAGCATATATCAAGGCTTTGCCAATCAAGCATGCAACAAACATGATTCAAGCACGCAATAGTAGACTTAAACCATAATGGGATAGACCTCAAACCTCCCCAAAACAGTGGCAAAAAATGCCCAAAATGATGGACCAATACTCATGCAAACATGCAAGCAAATGGGCCCAAAACCAAGGCATAAACAAGGGGCTTTTCACTACCACCAATCATGACCATTCCTAGCATGTATTAGGCCACCAAAAACCGATTTCTAGCATGCAAAAATACACACACACACCTTTGACATGGTAGTCCCAAATGCCTTAAATATGCAAGCATGCACAATGTCCATTCCTAGGCATAAAAGACCAATATTTCAAAGCATGAAAGACATGACAAATGGGGACATATAAACATGGTATAGGGACTGAAATTACATATTAAATGATTTCAAATCATCTAAACAACCTATCCAATGCATATACATGGATCACATCCTCAAGGCTTACAAGCAACAATACAAAACAACTACATTAAGCATGCCAAAAATGGTAAAACCAGTGGCCAACAGACCTAAAACAAGACAAATCATGGCCAAAAGCTTCAATAAGTCAAGCCAAAATATGAGGATATACAAGGCTAAACCCATGGCACATTTCTAGGCAAAATGGGAGATTACAAAGCAAGTATACAAAGCATGCTAAGGAACACAAAACCACCATTAGACAGAGATGTAACATGCTCCAAAACATCTAAAAAAAACTCTGAAATGGCGCCAAAAACAAACAAGCATGCGTGTTCCCTTTTAAGCCAAAGACAAAGGCAAAAGAGGGACAAAGGGGAGAGGGGTGTCCCTCCCCTATACAAGACTTCAAACCATCTTCTTTACCACTAAAACCCCTTTGGTTTTCGTGGTGAAAGGACCCAAAACAACAAGGCAAATAAGGCTCAAAGTAAAGACACCAAATAGGCCAAAATAAGGCCTAAAAGGGTGAGTTTGCACTCAAACCACAAAATGACCTTAATGAAAGTTCAAAAGCAAGAAAATCTAAGACTTTTTTTAGTTATACACAAAGCTCAAAACACAAAGAAAGATAGGTAAAAACTTGTTGCAAAAATGGGGAATCTAAAGTAAAGTGCTCACCCTTGAAGAACACTTGAAGAACAGGTGGTGCAGCCCTCCTCTATTGATCAAAACTAGTCCAAAAACTCAACAAACAACCCTTCAAGTCCCTCAATCTCGAACTAAGGTGTAATGATGTGTGTATTAGTGCAAAAATGAGGTAAAAACACACTATTTAGGCTTAAAACACACACACAAGGATGAGAGAGAGATATATATAGAGAGAGAGAGTATAACACAGATATATAGATATAAAAGCTCTGGTTTTTGATCAAAAATGGCCAACCTCTATCAAAGGGAGAGAGATGGTGTTTATATAGGCACGAATCAAGGCTCAAGGCTTCTCTAAGAAGCTAACTAGAAGGGGCAAAGGGTGCAAAAGGGTCTTGGCTTCTTGGAGAAGCTAAGGCAATTTGTCAAGCTTCTCCAAGAAGCTTGAGCAAAAGGGTCAACCTTCTAGAAGGTTTGGGGGTTCAAAGGTGCAAAGGGGTCACTCCCATGCACGGGGATGAGTGATGGTGCATTCCAGCTGGCACAGCTAGCATACACCATGCCTTAGGGGTTCAAAGTGTGCACGTCGGCCAGCCAAAGAAATCATCGGCACAAAAATGTGCCGGTCGGCAACATATAGTGCCGACCGGCTAAAGATTTTGAGAAAACAATGCTGGTGGCACCAATGTGTAGCCGGTGATGGTAGGGGAGGGCCGGTAAGGTGTGGGGATGGCCAAAATGCCATCCCCTGCCCTTCAAGGCAAAAACACAGATGTTTGGCGTCAAAACCGAATACGATGCAGCCGAGTCAAGAGGTTCTGAGACGAGGCGCGCTGCCAAGGCCTCCGGGAACTCGAGACGAACGCAAACATGGATAATCACCGAATGTTCAAACGGTGACGTCCAAGTCTTGAGGACAGTTAAAAATGGGGTGTCTCTGATGTATCTTGAGAAGCACCTATCGGCCCTACGCGACGCACAGACATCATCGGTGAGCGGAGTTGCCAAGATTATCGACTTCTGGTGTCTTTGGAAGAAAGGGCACGATGGAAGGAGGATACTAAGGCGTGCAACCCTCGTAGGGTATCTGCCCTTCAGCGGTTGGCTCATCGGACGCATGGAAGCGTCGAGGTTGGAATGCCATTACCGTGCCTTGTCTACGAACCACGGATAAAGCATTAGCGAGGCTACAGACCTCGCCGTTCGTTCCGAAAATTGAAAACGCGCCCCTACCTTCAGGCTTCCTCCAGCCCAAATTCACCACGTACGAGGGAAAGATAGATCCCTATATGCACCTGAGCCACTTCCGCCAGGTTATGGCGGTGTATCGGCGAAACGAGGTTTTGATGTGCATCCTCTTCCTATCAAGCCTTGGCGACCTAGGCTTGACTTGGTTCGAAAAACTTCCAGAAGGCAGCATAGCCTCCTGGGCGCAATTGGCGGAGGCGTTTGTAACAAGGTTCAGAACGAACACCAAAACCCCGGTAGAGATTAATCAACTGCTCTTCATCGACATGGGCAAAAAAGAGACATGAAGATCTTACAATAGCCGCTACTGGGAGACCTTCAACCAGATTGGGGACTGCCCCACCAATCTCACCATCGCGCAGTACAGAAGAGGTCTTCCAATCGGGAACAGACTAAGGGACTCAATCACTATGAGACCGCCTCTCACGATGGAGGCCTTAATGGAGAGAGTGCACCAGCACATTCGGGTAGAAGAAGATGGCGCCCGTGCTAAAGCAAAATCTAGCACAATAGCCGTACCAGATAAAAAGACCGCGGCAAAGGTCAACGTGGTAGAACGTTCGAACAAAAATGGACGAGGCAGGCGGGACAACGGAGAAGACCAGGATAAAAGATGGTTGAGAGTCCGCACTACCATTACCACAGTATTCAAAAAGCCAATCTATCGGGTTCTAAGCGAAATATGTGATGAACCTTTCGTTAGATGGCCTGCCAAGCTAGGAGAGGCTCAGAAGGACTACGATGAAAGATCACGGTGCACCTTCCATAAAGGAAAGGGGCACCGCACTGAAAATTGTACACCATTGAGACAACATTTAGAGGAGTTGGTGGCAGCCGGTCACCTGGACAAATACATAGAAGGAGAGGCGTAGCCAACCCCCCAGAATGACAACCACCTGAACGGAATACCAATCGACGCCCCACCTTAAGGCGTGATAAACGTAATACATGGGGTATGCGAACCTGAGCGCGTATGTGAGCTCAGGGGCATGATCAAAAAGGCTGAGCACTTAAGGGAGGTTCTAAGTGCACAACCTACAATCAAGAAAGGAAGAACGGAGGCCACCAATGTCAGCTCTTTTTCAGACAGAGACTTGGCAAGGATATATTGCCCTCACAACGACGCACTAGTCGTCACTCTCCGCGTCAAGGATTACGACATCAAGAGGATTTTGATAGACCAAGGTAGCTCGTGCGAGATAATGTACTACGACACCTTCAAACAACTAAAATTGGAGGACAAAGACTTGGCACCAGCTGTATACCCCCTGATCGGATTCAACTCAATGTCAGAGTGGCTAGTCGACAAGATTATCCTTCCAGTTAGGGCAAGAAGCGTAACAAAACAAGTGGAATTTTGGGTGTTGAAGGTCCCTTCTACTTACAACATAATCTTGGGAAGAACATGGCTGCATGCCATGCGAGCGGTAGCTTTATCCTACCATCAAGTAATGCGATTCCCCAATGAAGTCAGGGTAATTGAAGAGGTCTTTAGAGACCAAATTATGTCCAAACAATGCTTTGTCACGGTTAATGGCAGCCGCGCTGCCAAGGGATATGTTCATTCGGTGGAAGGACCTGAGAGCAATGAATTGTTCGTAGATGTCGGCAAAGCAGCTGATCAAAAAGTGGTGGAAGACTTGGTAGAGGTAAGAATAGATGAAAAGAACCCGGATAAGTTCTTTTTGCTCGGTTCGTCGTTGTCCAGCACTGGGAGATTAGAGGTCTTGGAATTCTTGACCTCTAATATCAAAGTGTTCGCCTGGACACCCTACGACATGCCAGGCATTGATCCAAACTTCATCTGTCATCAACTCAATGTCCACCCATCCGCCAGACCAATCATTCAGTGCACTCGCAGATCGGCACTCCACCATGCCGAGATAGTGGAGAAAGAAGTGGAAAATCTGCTAAAGGCAGGAACTATCAGAGAGGTGCACTACCCCAGATGGATTTCCAACACGATTGCGGCAATGGATCCACCGACCCGCCACACCGACCCGACGGATGCGTGCCACTTGGCGGACGGATGCGGGTATGTTTTTTAACAATTTTCGGGTTCGGGTCGGGTGGCGGGTAATCCGCCATTTTAATCGCTAGACCCGACCCGACCACATATGCCTATTTTTTTATTTTTTTTTTGGCTGATTTCCCCCTTTTTCCTTTCCTCATCTTGTCTCATTTGCCCTAATTTTCGATAGAGGCAGCACAGCAGCAGACTCATTCTCTCTCTCTCTCTCTCTTTCTCTCTCTCTCTCTACCCTACCCTACCCTACCTATCGTCGGATCGGACGATCTACACCTGTGATGTCGGGATCATCTACAGCGTCGGCGATCATCTACATGGCGATCGATCTCTTGAGGTATCTCTCTCTCTCTCTCTTTCCTCTTCTTCTTCTTCGATCGATCTCTGATCTAATCATGTTTTTGTTTTGTGTTCAGTTCTAAGCGAAATACACTTACGATCTTAGAACTACTGCTTGTTGTATTTCGTTTTTTGTTTCTTCGATCGATCTCTGATCTGTCTCTCTCCCTCTCTTGGTACCTCTCTCTCTCCCATTCTTCTTCTTCTTCTTCTTCTTCTTCTTCTTAGCGGTTTTTTTTTTGGTTCTAAACTTCTTTTTTTTGGTTTATTTTTTTGAAAAATCTGTATTTCGTTTTTTGTTGTTGATGTTTGTGAAATTTGTTGATGTTGTTGATGTTTTGTTACTAGGAATGATATAAATCATGGAGATGAGTTTTTCTAATTGGATTGGATGTCCCATAGAAAAATATGTTACTTGGAGGGCGTATTTCGTTTGTTGTTCCTATAATTTCTGTCAAAAATTTAAAATTTCACCATATACTTAGAAAAATATGGAAAGTGGCTCTTGATCTTTGTTCAATTGCCTTGTAGGAAATCTGTGCTTATGATTTTTTTAGCCGGTTGAGGTGGTCTTTATTTTGGCACATTTTCTTCATAGAAGTAGAATAGGAGAAGGAAGATGGTTATTATAAATGAAAAAATTTCAATTTTCAAGCGTCCTCTCTCTCTCTCAAATTTTGCAACAGAGATCTTTGTTTTACACAATAGTAATGCTAGAGGTAGAAGGCGAGTTCTCATCTTCGTAGCCTTCAAATGTTAAATCAATGGATTCAATTCAACACTGTTTCGCTGAATTGAAATCTCTGTCCATTTAGCCTTCAATTTAATCTCTTAGTTAATTATAAATAATGAATAATTGAAATGAAATCTCTTATTCAACACTGTTAAATGTTAAATGAAAGGCTCCAGAAGTAATCTGTCCAGTGATCTCTTATTCAACAATAGTAATCTCTTATTCAACACTGTTAAATGAAATCTCTGTCCAAATTGAAATCCCTGTGAGTATAATTATAAATGATGAATAATTATAACTCTGTCCAGTGAAACATGAAACTAAGTTGATGAATTATGAATTATGTTTTTGTGGCAGATTTAAGTTGATGAATTATGAATTATGTTTTTGTGGAATTATGAATTATGGAATTATGGCAGATAATGGATTATGTATGGAATTATGAATTATGATAATGGATTATGAATTATGAATTATGATAATGGATTATGAATTATGAATTATGTATGGCAGATAATGGAATTATGAATTATGTTTTTCTTATGAGGTTATTATGAATTATGTTTTTCTTATGAGGTTTGTTAAGTTGATGCTTTTATGGAATTGAATGGCAGATTTATGAATGGCGGTTGTAGATTTATGAATGGTAGATTTATAGTATTATGTAACGCAGATTTATAGTATTATGGCGGTTATGAATGGCGGTTATAGATTTATGAATGGCGGTTATGAATGATTTGATTTATGAATGGCATTGGCGGTTATAAATGGCGATTCTTGATTTATGAATGGCGGTTATAACTTGGTGATACAACACACCAATTATGATGCTATTTAAATTCCAAATATGTGATCCAAGTATTTTTATCGGAGCAAGATGAGCTATAGTATTGGAGTTACTACTACTATTATTGTTGTTGTTACGCTTTTTACTTTACGATAATGAGGCGGTGTAGTTTGACTTATTTTACTTCTATAGTTTTTACGATATAGGAAGTATGGGCTGAATGACAATCTGATTGACTTTATTGGGCATGCATTGGCACTCCATAAAGATGATAGCTACTTAGACCAGCCTGCTATGGATTTTGTGAAGAGAGCTAAGTTGAAACACTTGCTTTTATTGTTTGTTATTATTTTCTTTCAATGTCTCTGCTTTGAAGATCTTGGAATGATTTCTACCCTTGCTAATTTGCTACACCAAAGTTGTGTTTGACCCCTTCAACACTGCTATATTCCATGTTTCATTTCATAATGGCTTCACTTTTTCAAAACATGTAATACCCACAGCCTTAAAACTTAAATCTTATCTATGAAATCAATGGTATAAAATGTATTGGTAGTAAATGATGCCTAAACCGAAGGATCTTGTGGTTATGCTTTTAGTGGGGACTTAAGCATGTTCAATTCCTTCTTCTTTTTTTAACCATTTTGTCTAGGGGGCTTCTTTTTTTTTTTTTGTTTTTGTATGTTGAAAATTTGTAAGATTTCAAACCGCCAAACCGATTCGCATCCATCCGCCATCATTAATCAATCCGCATCCGCCGGATTGGCGGACGGATGCGGATTGATTTTCTCCAATCCGCCAATTTGGCGGACGGATGGCGGATTGGAGATTTCATGGCCGCAACCGATCCGCGCCCACCCCTACAACACAGTCATGGTGCCAAAGAAGAATGGCAAATAGCGTGTCTGTGTTGACTATAAGACAGTCAACAAAGCATGCCCAAAGGACAGCTTCCCTCTACCACGGATAGATCAATTGGTAGATCTAACGGCGGGGCACAACTGACTTAGCTTTCTTGATGCGTACAGAGGCTACCATCAGATCGCTATGTATGAACCAGACCAGGAGGTTACGTCCTTTACAACTCCAAGAGGTATTGCTACAAGGTCATGCCCTTTGGCCTAAAGAACGCAGGGGCAACATTCCAGAGAATGGTCACCAAGATGTTTGAGCCATTGTTAGGCAGAACAATTACATCGACGACATGGTGGTCAAGAGCAAGGATGAGAACGACCATCTAAGGGACCTAGGTGAGATGTTCCAGATTCTGAAGAGGCACAAGTTGCGCCTTAATGCATCTAAGTGCACATTTGGTGTAGGATTTGGCAAATTCCTGGGCTTCCTGGTGACCAACTGGGGTATAGAGGCAGACCCCTCCCAGATCAAAGCTATTCAGGATCTGGAGAGGCCTAACTCAGTAAAAGAAGTGCAGCATCTCACCGGCATAGCAGCTGCACTCAACCGATTCATTAGCTGGTCGTCAGACAAACTACGACCATTTTTTCAAGCATTAAAAGCCAAGTTCAAATGGGACGAAGAATGCGACCGCGCTCTAGAAAACTTGAAAGAATACATGTCTTCTCCACCACTACTTGTCACCCCAATACCTGGAGAAGAACTCTTCCTATACCTGGCAGTCTCTCAGTACGCAATTAGCGCAGTGTTGGTCCGTGCGGAAGGAATCCAACATCTACCCATCTTTTATGTCGAGAAGACATTCTTTGGTAGCCAAACAAGGTACTTGCCACTGGAAAAACTGGCCTCGGCCTTGATGATGGCCTCAAGGAAGTTGTCGCACTACTTTCACGCCCACACCAAGTCGCAGCGATTTTGGCTCTCCCCTTCTATGGCATTGTACAAAAAATCATTCTCAAGACTTTATCTAAAATGTGTTCACCCCAGCAAAGTGGAAGCATTCTTGTTCGAGATACACGAAGGTGTGTGCGGAAGCCACCAAAGAGGAAGATCGTTAGCTTACAGAGCCATTTCGCAAGGATACTGGTGGCCATACATGCAGGCAGACTCGGAGAAGTATGTGAAGAAGTGCGAGAAATGTCAAAAGTTCGCATACCAAATACATTAGCCTGCCAGAGAACTCCTACCATTAATATGCCCATGGCCTTTCGCAATGTGGAGCTTGGACATAGTAGGACCACTTCCAACAGCACCCGGCAACAGAAAGTTCTTCCTTGCAGCAACATACTACTTCACAAAATGGGTAGAGGCAGAAGCACTAGCATCAATAAAGGAGAAGGATGTAAAGAAGTTCGTTTGGCAGAATATCATCACTCGGTTCGGCATACCAAAGGCTCTAATATCAGACAATGGCACTCAGTTTGACGGCAGAATCTTTAGAGGCTTTTGTGAAGAATACAAGATAGAGTTCTACAATTCTACACCGGTATATCCCCAAGCAAATGGCCAAGCAGAAGCATCAAACAAGGTTGTCTTGGATGGACTGAAGAAAAGATTAGAAAAGGCAAAAGGCAAGTGGGCTGAGGAACTTCCTCATGTTTTATGGGCTTACCGTACCACACCTCGACGATCAACAGAAGAAACACCATTCTTTTTAGCATACGGCATGGAAGCAGTAATCCCACTGGAAGTTGGTCTCCTCACAATCAGAAGCGAAAATTTTAATCCAGACTTGAATAGAGAAGCCATAGCATTGAAACTCGACCTCGCTGAAGAAAGAAGAGAAAAAGCACTGGTTCACATTGTCTCGTACCAACAAGAGTTGTCCAGTAAGTATAACAAGACGATGCATCCAAGGCAATTCAAGATCGGAGATTGGGTACTGCGCAAAGTGATGGGAAACACCTTGGTACCGGGGCAAGTTAGGGCCTAATTGGGAAGGACCTTACAAAGTGGTCGGATTAGCTGGCAAAGGGGCATACCACTTGGAAGATGAGGATGGCAAAGCAATTCCCAGGCCATGGAACACTGTCAATCTCAAACTATTTCATTTTTAGCCTTTCTTCAGAATACTTGTAATTTTTATTATCCCCAATAAAACAAGTAGTTTTCTTTTCAGCATAAGTGTTTTATTCTGTAAAAATTGTTTTAGTGAGTTAGGGGCATTGAAAACACAGTTGGCTGGAAAAACCAACACCCTTCCTAAGCCCAGGATAAGGATCTAGGCTGCAGGACGTTTGGTCGGAATAACCAAACACTTTACTCTAGGTTGGCTGGAAAAACCCACTTAGAGGTTGGCTGGAAAAACCAACACCCTTCCTAAGCCCAGGATAAGGATCCAGGCTGCAGGACGTTTGGTCAGAATAACCAAACACTTTACTCTAGGTTGGCTGGAAAAACCCACTTAGAGGTTGGCTGGAAAAACCAAAACCCTTCCTAAGCCCAGGATAAGGATCCAGGCTGCAGGACGTTTGGTCGGAATAACCAAACACTTTACTCTAGGTTGGCTGGAAAAACCAATCTAGAGGTTAGTTGGATTAAACCAACTCTTAGTACTCTTCAGCCGAGGTAAGGGTCTCGGCTAAAAAGTGGTTGGCTGGATTAAACCAACTCTTGATACTCTTTAGCCGAGGTAAAGGTCTCGGCTAAAGAGTGGTTGGCTGGATTAAACCAACTTTTGGTACTCTTCAGCCCAGGTAAGTACTTCAGCCGAGGTAAGTAACTCGGCCAAAGAGTGGTTGGCTGGATTAAACCAACTCTTGGTAATCCTTAGCCGAGGTAAAGATCTCGGCTAAAGAGTGGTTGGTAGGTATACTTTATAGTTGCAATGTTAAGACCAGGATAAAGTATCTCGGCAAGTGAATGTTGTACCTCATCCAAGACTTCAGTTAGAAAGTAAAGTACAAGCACAGAATCAACCGAAATAAGAGTTGGAACAAAAAGCAGACTTCATTGAAAATTTAAAGAAAGTATAAAGGGTGGGGCCTCAGCCTGGTTACAATCTGTGTCCAAAAGCAAAGAAAAGAAAATACAGAAATCAAGCAAAAAGAAGAGAAATGCAAAGTCAGGCAAATAGATCATCAAGATCAGCATCAAGTTCAACTCATGACGGTTTGATTGGAATCTCGGTTTGATCGGGAGTATGGTCTCGGTTGGAAAGCAGTTTCAGTTGGTAGTTCGATCGAGTCTTCCACCGTTAGCTCACTTGGCCGATTAGCGAGGATCATTGACAACCGGGATATCATTGGGCTCGGTCTCTTCATTGTCTGAAGCTTCGAGAAATTGTTGCTGAGTAGTAGCAGCATACTCCGCCAGGGAGCCCAGTACGAAGTACTGAGGAGGATTGAAGACCTCGGTCTCAGGCCCATAACCGAGCTGCACCACGGCACCCATCCACCCGCATTTAAAAAAGAGATCCTTTGCAGCTTCACACTACTTAATGTATAAGGCTTCACCCTCTTTAAAGCCCCGGTCCTCTGCATCCTCTAGCTTCTTCTCAAGCTCTGTTATTTCGGCTTTCTTTTTTTCCTTCGAGCTTGCCCAGCTCGCGTAGGTATTTATCTTTCATCGCGGTCAGGGCCCTCTGTTTATCAACGTTCGCCGAGGTAACTAGTCTGGTCAGACGGGTTACCTCGGCCTCTAGCTCTACCGTCTTTTGTTAGGACTCTTTTAGCTCGGCTGTTTTTGCTTCAGCCTCTGCCATGGCCTGCCTTGCTGTTTTCCTAACTTCCAACACTCGCTTATGAGCGATGTGGTTTTTCTGTGTGGCCTGCAAAAGGATGGTAAGACACTTTCTTCAATATAACCGAGGTGAAAGTTGAAAAAATTTCTTGAAGAAAGAAAGCAAAAGGGCGACTTACCAGCACCATCGATTTTGTGGACGAGCGAAGGGCCTTCAGCTCCGTCAGGTGGTCGTGGTGCCTCATGTCGGCTGGAAGGCACACACCTTTAGCCAAGTTGAATGCCATCATATGGTCTTTTTCTGCCACCACTGAGTCAGAATCCGTGATAGCACGGTTCTGAAAAGTGATTTTTGGAGCCCACTTGGAGGAGGTAGCTCGGTCAGAGTGCTCCGATTTTGGGCTCGGTGGAGGGCTTGGAGGAGTGGTTTGTGGAACCACAGTTTCGTCTTCATCAACAAGGCGTGGCTCGGTTGTGGAAGTCCGAGCACGCTTGCTTGGTCGCGATGACGAAGGCTGGTGGGTTGACAGAGCTACCACAGTCTCTTGAGTTTGACCGGCTGGAGGTACCTTGGTCGGATTTGTTTCGGTCAGAAGGGCTCGCACGGCTCTCTTCTTGGCCATCTCTTGTTCGGCAGTTAGTGGGATGAGATTGATTTGGGGCAAGGATAGGTCTGGTTCAGGAGAGGCTTCTAGCAGGAAGTCAGTTACCTTGGACTTTCGCCTGCTGTTGTATCTATACGTCGGTTCAAAATTCAATAGCTCGGCCCAGCCTTTGGTAGGATATCGTAGCGCGGCGTGAAGAGTGTCTAAGTTGGGATAATTGTACTGTGACTTGAGAAAGTTCACATCTGCATAAAAGAAGAAAGATGGGTTAGTCCGGTTCAGAATATTAAGACCGAGGTAAAAGAAAAGCGTAGAATTCAGCCGAGATAACCCTACCGGCTACACCCTTATTCCAATTTATTCTGTGGCCAGGGATCTGGGCTTGGTGGTCTTCAAAATTCCCAGATACCCAGAAAAAATCATCATCGTTCACGTCTTTATCCGGAGTATCCTTTATTATTTTTTCACGCCGGCGCCTTATTCGTAAGTAGTAAACCCAGCCATCTTCAGTCGAACCTAGGGAGTATTGATGAAAGAGCTTGGCTAGACCGAGGTTAAGGCTAGCCTGGTGGTTTAGCGCGGCAATGCCGTTTATTATACGGTAGGAATTGGTAGAAAGTTGGGTAGGGCAAAGTTTGGTTTGCCTAAGGAATTCACAGAGTAAGGGCTGTATAGGGAAACGTAGACCACACTCTACGATTGAAATAATGTTAAAGGGGACAAAACCTTGTTTTCCCCAGGAGACGGTGTCTAGCTCGGCTAGTGAAAGGTGGACATTATCTAGGATTTGGTAGTTCTTACGAAATTCAGCCATTGCACCAGGTGAGTTAACTAAAAACCTATACTTTCCCATTTGTGGTTTAAGTTATGAATAAATTATACTCGAGTGTTAGCTCGGTCGGGGAATGGTGCTGAGTAGCTCGGTTGAGCGCTCAAAGAAGTGCCTGGGCAACCTAAGTCTGCAAAGTGAAAAAAGAAAAGTGTTAAGCATTGATCATTGGACCGTGCTACAAGAAACAAAGGCAAGATAAATAAAGCCCTAGCTCGGATACGCGTGCTACTCAGTTTTAGCTCGGTTCGAGCAAAGGGATTTAGCTCGGTCGAGCCTTTGGGGCAGCTTTCTTAGTCCGGTTTTAACTAAGGAAGTTGGTCTAGCCCCAAGTTTTAGCTCGGTCAGCGTTGAGGCTCTCTAGTGCGGCATTGCACAGACCTAGCGTGGTTCGGTAGCTCGACTAGTTGAATCAATCGATGGTTTGACTTATGGAAGCTACAAGCATGGCGCAAGTTTCAGTTCGGTTGCCAGGTATGGCTAGGCTTACGACCAAGGCAAACAACTTCCTAGTTCGGTTGCATGGTTATTTGGGATCAAAACCAGTGTTTCTACAAATTGTTTTATGAGTTCAGGTGGTTTTATTACTAATTTTTTTCCAGAAAATGCATGACCAAGCAGAAAATGTGTTTTGCAAAAACACAAACAATATGCCATGGATTGTAAAAAAACAAATGCAAAAACAACAAAAACAAGACAGATTTGAGTAGCTTACCAGGACGAGACGAAGAAACTGAAGATGGAAACAACGACGGTAAAGAACACGAACTCAGCAAGCTCAGGGTTCAGGAGAATCAAAAGCATGGAAGAAAGAGGAGATGAATGGTGATTCAAGTGATTCAAAAGATATTGAAAGGGTTTGTTTTAGGTTTTGTTTTAATGAAAAGCCCAAAATTTGGGCGGGACTATTCAAAAAAAACACGAGGTACGAAGATGGCATGACAGCTGCCTTTAGCCAATCAGAATGTGCCATGTGCCCTTGGGATGAGAAGTGATTCAGTTGCTGTGATTGAAGAGACATTTGGACCGGACAGGTAGAGCCCAGTGTGAATTTAGCTTGGCTGGAAAGGCTAAAAAGTTTTAGCTTGGCTGGAAATGCTAAATAGTTAGCTCGGTTGTATAGCTAGTTTTTTTTTAGCTCGGCTGGTAGACAGGTAATCCCTATCATGCTGCACAGATGGAATTAAGGGGCAATTGAGAGGGTAATTTATATGTAAATTAGGCCGAGCTGGGCAATGGGCCGTTTTATGGGCCGTAATGAAGTGGCTTGAAAGATGGACCACGGTCAAGTGTTAGCTCGGTCTAGAATGAGGCTCTTACCGCCAGACTGAGTAAAGAAGGCTTAGTAATTAGTCCGGTCCTAAAGAGCTACGGTTAGCTTGGTTACCGCGATTAGGACAAGTAGCTCGGTCATACCACTTTAAGCCGAGGTGTTCTGAGTTTTTCTGAGGACCTAACTTGTGTTTAGCTCGGTCCAAGCTTGATATGGATAGCTCGGTTTAAGTAGGTGAAACCGAGGTACAAGCTAAGAAGGAAAGGACCGAGCTAGACGAAGTTCGGTCGTTTTAGCCAATTTAGCATGGCTATGTTATCTCGGTAGTATGGTCATCCAACCGAGATAAAAACCATCTCACTTGGTTTAAGCAATGGAGGGGAGGGGTGTTAAAGGATAAGCATTATCTTTCAGGAGTATGAATCCTAGGAGGACTCTACATGGAGGAGTAAAAGTCCTATTAAGATTGTGCCACACGGAACCTATAAAAGCTCGCAACATCACCTATGGAGAGGTAACACAACTTTGATTCCCGAATACACAGAGTTTTTGTCCATTCGTCTATTTTTCTGACTTAGGCATCGGAGAGGTATCCGGTACACACCCGCCGGCTAGCTTACGTTTGTGTTTTCAGGGAGTAAAGCAATGTTGTATGAAGGAGCGCAGACTTGATCAACATGATTATACGAGAAGAATATTTCGTGCTCGTACACTATTCTAATCTAATATGATTATTATATAATATTATATTATATAATACAACATAATTATAATATATAAATATAAATATAAGATTAAATATATATATATAACTCCTCTCTCTAAAAAACCTCTCCCTCTCTCTCTAAAAAACCTCCTCCCCCAGGCCTCTCTTTGGGCCGGCCGGCCGCCTTTGGCTATGGTGGTCGGCTAGGCTAGCTTTCCCCCGTGTTTGAACATCGTTTTTTTTTCGTTAATAAACTTGAGTCCCCCGTTATCTTCCCACCTAGGTGTGTTTGGTGTGCTGCGGTGGTGTGTTTTTTGGTGGTGATTCCGGGCCGTGTTAGCTGATCTTTCATTTGAGCGCTCTTTCATGTGTAGGAACTTGAGGGGTGATCTCTGGTTCACTCGAGCGTTCCTCTTCGTGGGTGAGTTTGAGGGGTGTAAGAAGGACTGGCATTGGAAGTGGAAGTGCTCGTTGGTGTTTGGATCGGCAGTGGGTGGTGTCCCAGTGGTGGCTGTGGAGGTGTTGATCAGCAGTGGTAGTGGATTTGGGAGTGCAGTAGTGGCTGGATCTTGGGCGTAGAAGTGTTGGTTGGTGTTTGAATCGGCAGTGGGTGGTGGAGCTGCAATGGGTGTGGGTGTTGATATGCCTTCGGGTGTTGTTCTGTGTGGAGCTACAGTGGGTGTGGGTGTGGGAGTATTTGGCAGCAAGTGTGGAGGCTGGAGCTTGGAGGTTGGAGGGTGGGTGATAATCTGTCTTCGGAGTTTGGAGGTTGGAGTTCGGAGTAGCAATGTAGTCTGGAGTTGCAATGGTATGTGGTGCTGTGGGCTATTGGTGTTTTTGGTGGTGTTTGGAGTTTTGGCAGGTTGTTCGGCAGCAAGTTGTGGAGTGCAGCAGTGTGCAATGGTGGGTTGTTTGGTTGTTGGAGGGTTCCGGTGGTGTTGGAGTTTGGCAGGTTGTTGACAAGTTGTTGATCAGCGATGGCGATGGGTTGGAGTGTAGCGATGGTGGTTCTTGGGCGTTGATCTGAGGTGGGTGTTTTCGGTGGTGGCTTCAATGAAGATAGGGTGGTGCAGGTTGCATAGGGGTTGATGTTTTGGCGGTGTGTAGGTGGGTTGATCGAGGAGTTGGTGTTTGTTCTGAGAGGTTGCATAGGGTGGCTATAGAGGCGTGGGTTGTTGTTGTTGCAGGTGTGTAGATGGGTTGGTGTTTTGGCAGAGGTAGCTGCAGAGGTGTTGTTGTGTTGGTTTGTTTATTTAGTTCTGTTTGGGTTGGTGTTGTTCTTTTAGTTTGTTTTGGATGTTTAGGTGGGTTGATTAGGTGGGGATTCTTGTATTTTATTTTTTTTAGTTAAGTTCTTCTTAGCTTTTTCTGTTTAAAAATCGAGAGGCTTAGGGGTTGGTTATATGGATGCGAGTAGCAGTAGTAGGGGTATTTTTATACTTCCGAATCTCTCTCAATGCATATCATCTTCCTGTACTTTTAATTTCATGCTGTTAAATGAAATTTTTCTTTGCCAATCAAAAAAAAAAAAAAAAATATCACCTCTGTTTTTTATATAACAAATATAAATATTTAAATATTTAGATTAATTATATATAATTAAATAACACATTAAATTAATTAAATATCACATTAAATTTTCATGTAACCACGTAATTAATAAAGACAAAAAATAAAATAAAGTAATAATACTAAATAATAACTTACGAAAAATCAGGGTTGCTACAGTTGTTGAATTGTTTTGGAATTAATTAATTAAGATCTAATCTCCTATTGCATTATTTACATAAATTTTTTTTTTTTTGGATCAGCAAAAGGAAACTTTATTGATAAATTAAAGTATATGAACTATGAAGATACATCAATAAAACGGAAGGAAGTGCAAAGAGCATCATGGAACATCACCTCACACTACAAGAAATAACATTTTTAGCGACCAAAAAACTGGTCACAGAAAGCCCATATCTAGTCGTTGTTTATTTTTAGCGACCAAAAAAAGTTGGTCGCAATGAAGTCACTAAAAGCCCGTCACAGAAGGTTTTTAGCGACCAAATATCAAGTTGGTCGCAGAAAGTAGGTATTCGCGACCAAATTCTTGGTTGCGGAAAGTATATCATTTTGCGATGCAAAATCTAGTTGCTGAAACGGTAACAATTGTGACTAGTAATTTTAGTCATTGAAAATGTGGTTTTTGCCGACCAAAATTAGAGTTGGTCGCTGAACGTTGGTATTCACAACTAGATTATTGGTCGCGGAAAGTAGTTTAATTTCTCGAAAGTAGTTCATTTTGCAACAAAAAATCTAGTCGTTGAAAAGGTAACAATTGCGACAACCTACTCAAAAAGGTGGTTGCCAAAAGTGTTTTTTCTTGTAGTGTCAATCTCAATTAGGTTGGCACCAAGAGGGGAACCCTATCATAAGCTAGGACAAACCTCGGACGTTGGTGAGAAACCAACAAGACTAACAAAGGCAAAAAACAAAGGGCACAAAACACCAAAGCGACCCCTACTGCAAAGCCTAAACAACTAAGCCCCTCTACGGCCAAAACTAGAAACATAGGAAACCTCAAGTAGACAGCCTGATCTAGTAGAGGTTGGAAACAATATACTGAACTGTGTAATCGACCTCCATGTTCCGTTTGGTTCACAAAGCTATCTGCACTTTCATTTTTTCACTTAAATCTTCAAAAACAGGTTGTGTCTCCTTAAACAGACATTCATTTCTTAATTTCCAAACAAATCATAACACAATTGAGGGAACTATCGGCCAAATTTTGGACACCCAAGGCTTCAACTTACCACTTGACGACCAATGCAACAGGTCCTCTACTGATCCAGGAATTGTCCAGACCTGATCCCACCAATTTACCATATGAGATCAGCACTTCCAAACCAGTGAATAGAATAGTAGCACATGATCTAGAGATTCCACCTCAGTTTGGCAGAAAACACACATATTATTTACTTTAGCATCTAAAACCCCAATCCTTTGCAGGAAGGTTGAGGTCTTAACTCTGCCTCTCCAAGCCGACCAACAAAGCAACTGCACTTTTGGAGGAGCTAAACTTTCCCGCACTCTTATAGGTACATTCAGACCAGGCTCTTTTGCTGCAACCTACCACCTCCACACAGAAGACATAGAGCTATTAGCTAGCCAAGAGCAAGAATCTTCAAAGATCAAATCTAATAGTAGGGGATGACTCCAACATACTGATCAACCATTACAACTCCTTTTCTTTCCAAGCTAAAAGATGTCTTCTAAATTGAAGCTGCCAAGCCCCTGAGTTACTTTTCTTAGCACTGATCTGTTGCAAAGACTCATCTTTCTCAGTGGATAAGTTATATAATATGGGGAATTCATCCTTCAAACCTCTGTTGTTAAACCAGGCATCAGACTAGAACTGAATTCTCCTTCCATTTCCAACATTTATTTTAAAATGGCCACCATAAGACTCATCCAAGTGTTGGTTGACTGAAGTAAGCTACATAATATCCTTTCATACTATGGATACCTGTAGACGTCCCCGAACGCCCCGGGAGGGTGAGTCCCGTTCTGTTCATTTGGGCTCACTACAGTTTAGGACTCAAATTGTCACAATTCTCAATCTGAACCAAAGAGTCCAAATCCGGCAAATCGTTTTGAGAAAAACAGATTTTTGAAAGAAGTCTCAAACATGGACTGCTTTGCCAGATATAGAGTCGCCACCTAAATATTTTATTTTTGGGGAATTTAGGAAACCCTGACTCGTGCCTAAGGCCACGTGTCCGTCATCACTAAAGTTGCCTCGGCTCGGGAACTTGGGTACGATTGGGGAAGGTCACTTCGTAAGCACCCTCGCTCGCTCGATCAAAGATCGGCCTCTACTAACCATGATATCTAGTTTTGAAAACATTATGCATTCTTGTTCCAGTTATTAGCCTAGATTTACTATGTGATGCGCACAGCATACAAGTATAGACCGGGTCGCCTGAATTGGAACAAAACATTTTATGTTTGTTTTTTTGAAAGATGGTTTGCTACTCGCAAGTAGGCTTAAAATGCAGATTTTGCCACCCTCAGGTGGGCTTAGAAAAAATGGTTTTTCCACTATCTAGTGGGCTTAAAACTCACAGTCAATGCATTGTTCCAATCCAAATAACCCAACCTTCACCCACAGGCATTCAGGCAGTTATATCACATAAGTAAATAGCCTCATGGTAAGCATGCTATCATGGCAGTCACTCACACGCATGCAAGGATGCTAAAGCATAAAAGCTTACCGAGTACTCCAAGCCAAAACAGAAACTATGTTAGAAATCCATGCATGATCCTAACTATACAGAAATGCCTAATGCAACACATGCAGGAATGCAACTAAAATAGGCTCGGCTATTCTAAACATGGCATATGGAATGGTACAGCTAACATGTATTCAACTTGGAATTGAAATACAATGTAGTGAGTTATGATGCGCCGAGCCCGGTGCATGCAAAACAGATGAATGAATGCAAACATGCTATCATACTGTATGATAATTGAAACATGCCCTATTCTAACTATCATAAGCTGGTAAATAAAATGGAGAAAGACGTGGGGTTGGAAGACATACATCGCACACACGCACACTTATTACGATTGTGCCCTCGTTCGGAGGGTCCGAATAAATAATACAGTCCCGAATAAATAATACAGTCCAAATAAGTACAAAACCCTAATTATTTAACAAATTTAACTAGGAAAGCAGTAAACTAGCATGCAAATCCATAGACCGCCTCAACTCTGTTCCGAATGATGAATGATGCATGCCTGAGTTGCTTTGCACGAAAATCCATTGCGATGCCCCAATTAGCCTCTGTTTACAATTAAGCCCGGAATATTGCACGAAGCTCCAAAGACTGCCGGTTTCTGATTTGCTGCAACAGAGAGCAAGAAAGGGGCATGGCAATGTATTTTCACATATGTATGCTTGACTACTCTTCAGGGAGTGTAGTCCTCGATCCTCGTGGCACCAATCACACATCTCGATGCATGATGGTCGAGAAATCGAACTGCATGACTCAATGTGAAATGAATGCACATGAAAACACAACAAGACCGAGACTCCATCATGGATAATCCGGAGTGTCGATGACCGAGAATTGAGACACGTTCCGTCACTCGAAGTACGAAACGTCCCTCGATTCCCGTGCTTGGGTTAACTCCTATCCCAAGCACAATGCAATATGCATGACATACATGAATGCAATCCTAACATGGAACCTACATGCAACCTAGCATACGCAATGCTATGAAATGGCATACACAATGCACGATGTGACAAGGCCTACACAATGCTCTAACATGCAACCTAGCATATGCAATGCTATAAAATGAAATGGCATACACAATGCATAATGGACTTACACCAACATGAGTAGACCTCAACCACACTCACATCAGTGGCCCTAAGATAAAAATGAGACTATCGAAATGCGCGCATATATGCACGTAAACCGAGGACCGATCCTAAGGCACAAATGCCACTCTAACATGGCATGGCAAGGCACGAAATATGGCATACAAACATGCAAGTTCCAGCACTGAAATGTGATGCAAAATGATCCCGAAACATGGAAACATGGCACTCGATGCATGAGATGAGCCCCGAAACAGAAAATTAGGCACATGTATTGACCTATAGCTATACAAAGCATGCATTATTTGATCATGAAGCATAAAGACAGAACCAAGGCAGTCCCAAAACATGAACATTTCTAGTTCCAAGCATGGCCAAAAGATGCTAGCAAGATGGACTAAAATAGCATGCAACTTTGACTAGCAAACATGTTTTACATGACATGTATATGAAGCATATGGAATCTCACCAAACCAGCAAAAATCAGTGAACAAAACATGTAAAAATATGCCCAAATAAACATGGAAATGCAGCCAATGCATGTAAAAATGAGGGGCTCCTTTGGGAGGGCATACAAGGGGTTATTAAGCACATGCATCAAGGACACTTAGCATGGAAAAATTAACTCTGGAAGTCAAATATGATAGCCCTAAAACTCATCAAATTGGACTTGAAATCAGTCAAAAAAGCATGCAAGATAGGGCCTCTTTGGAAGGCCAAAAAGACTATCAAGCAAGACAAGGAGAGAGGGGGTCACCCCCCTCTGATTTTGGCATTCAAGAACACAATTAAGTCACTGAAAATCCACTGGATTTCAGTGGCTAAGAGGCCCAAACCATGGCCAATGCAAGTGCTCTAATGCATAGCCCTAATCATGAAAGAATGAAGCATGCATAGGGGAAGATGACTCCAAAAAGAGAATAGACCTTAATCAAACATGAATATAATGTCAAAACAAGACTTTTTTCAGTTTAGGTCAAGGTCCAAAAAGGCTCACAAATAAGGCTAATGTATCATGCAAAATAAGCCCTAGAAGAGAGATTGAACAAACAGGACAGCAAAAGGCCTCAAACAGTAAAGATTCCTTCAACAAAGTTGAAGAGGGGCTCAAAAAAAGATACTTTACAGTTTATGAAAAATCTCAAATATGCTCACAAGTAAGGCTAAAATATGATGCAAAAATAGCCCCAAAAGAGAGATAGAGAGCAAGAGGCAGTAGCTGGCCTCAAACAGAAAAGAGCCCTTCAACAAAGTTGAAGAGGGGCTCAAAATAAGGCACTTTTTAGTTTATCTCGAAGCCCAAAAATGCTCACAAACAAGGCTAATATATCATGCAAGATAAGCCTTAAAAGAGGGATAGAGCACAAAGGATGAGTAAAAGACCTTAAACAGAGAAAAGTCCTTAGTAAAACATGAAGATGATCTCAAAATAAGACTATTTTCAGTTCAGGTTGAAGCCCAAAAATGCTTGCAAGTATAGCTTATAGATGAAGCAAAAAAATACAAGTTTAAGGGAAATAGGTGCTTACCCTTGAAGAGTAGCAAATCAGGAGCTTTTGGTCCAAAATTCTGAGCTTTCAACCTCTTCAAATGGCCTCCAAGGTGCTAGAATGAGTGATGGAGGTGGTAGGCTATGAGGTGTAGGGTAAATATGCAAGAATAATGGTATTTTTGAGGCTTGGAGTATAGATATATGGTTGTATGTATAATAGTGCCTTAGCTGGTTTTCTAACCTCTAGAAATGAAGCTCAAGTGTTGGTTTTATAGAGGAGAGAGGCCAAGCAAAAAGGGGGGAAAACCAATTCAAATTTCCCTCCCAAAAGGGCAGACCCTCGGGCAGGGGTCTGGTGCAAAATAGCTGGCACAACTGGAATGCACCAGGAGAGAGAAGAATGGCCGGCCAGGTGTAGAAGGTTCAGGTGGCCGGCCGGCCGGCCACCTCCCCTGGCCGGCCAGCCAGGGGTCAAAAGGGTCAACAAAATTGCTGGCCGGCCACCTAAAAAATGTGGCCTTCCAGATGAGTGCAACACAGCTGTGTGGAGACAAACCAGAAAATGTAACCCAGGAGAGAGAAAAACTAACTTTTTAGAGGGGTTCAAAAGGGTGAGGAAGAATTACTGGTCAGCCTACCCATATTGGTGGCCTCCCAGGTGTGTACAACACAATGGTGTGGTGGAAAGTCAGAAAAAGTGGCCTAGGAATGGGAAAAATCAACTTTCTAGTGAAGAAAATAGGCGATGAAGAGCGATGAAGGAATAAAGCTGGTTTTTCAGAACAATTGCTGGCCTCCCACCCTTTTACAACCTTCCTAACAATGAAAATAAGGTCTCCGCCAAAAATGAACCCAAACCGATGCAAAATGAAGGTTCGGGGGCCAAAAAGCAGCGACTGGGCCCCAAAATGCCAGGAAGTGGCGTGTGATCACGATTGTGATCTCTCGGGCCACAGTATCCCTCAAAAGGGAGGAAACAAGGTGTGTGCCAAAAATCGGAGCAAACAGAGGTAGTTAAGCGGTCCTAAACCGAGGCACACGGTCGACGGCTCTAAAAACCGGAAACTGGGCTCCAAACGGAAAAAATGACCTACGACCACGAAACGTAGCCTACGGCCACTGAGAGATGGTCTACAAGACCTCTCCCTCCCTTCGGGAAGGGAAAATAGAGGAAACAGGGCTTGGTTCGCAAACCGAGACAAGGCACAAAAAAGCCTCGAAGTCCGGAGGCAAGGTTCGCAGCCAAGACTCTGAAACTCCAGAACGAGCACAATATGCACTATCACCGAGCGCTCAACCGGTGACGTCTGAGTCTTATGGTTCGTCAAAAATGGGGTGTCTACAATACCCCACCTGAGTGATTCAGTGATAGAACCAAACCCTTACTAGCTCTGCCATACCTTGAGCACACCATAGATTTCCACAGAGCTTTATCTTTACTATCATACCTCTACCACCACTTTAGTAACAAGCAACAATTCACATCACCTAAGTCTCTCACTTCCAAACCTCATTGACTTTTGTTTTTGGTGACCTCCCTCTATTGGACCAAGTGCTCTTTCCTTTTGATTTCAGTCCCACCCCACAGAAAAGATGACCAAAGCTTAACTATAGCCTTAACAACCCCCTTAGGCATTTTAAAGATAGAAAGGTAATAGATTGGCAGGTTTGAGAGGATTAATTTGATCAAAGTCAGTCTTTCAGCATAAGATAACAACTTCCTCTTCCAAGAAGATAGCTTCTTCTTAACCTTATCCACTACTGGATGCCATGTGCTCTTCCATCTAGGATTGGCCCCTAAAGGCAAACCTAAGAAATTAAATGGCAATTTCTTGGTCAGAAAGTTCAAAAGCTTAGCAAAATCCTTAGTTTGGTCGTCTTGGAAGCCCACCCCATAAACTACACTTTTATGATAATTGATCTTTAACCCAAACATTAACTCAAAGCACCTCAACACCCACTTTATGTTCAGAACATCCTCCTTATCACCTTCATAGAATATGATAGTATCATCCGCAAATTGGAGATATTATATTCCTAACTCATTAGGTCCAACTATAGCACTTTTAAACAGACCCTTCTCTATAACCCTATCTAGTAAAAGGTTAAGACCTTCAGCTGCTATAATGAACAAAAATGGAGAAAGAGGATGCTATTGCCTTAACTTCTTTTGTGGTTGAAACTCCTCAATGGGTGCACTATTAACCGATACAAACACCATAACTGTAGAAATGCAAGTCTTCATCCACCTAATCTATTTTTCACCAAATCTAAAATTTCTCATCATTGACAGCAAAAATTCCTAATTTATTGAATCGTAGGCTTTCTCAAAGTCCAATTTTAGGATAATACCTTTCTTTTTAGATCTTTTTCACCCATCTACAACTTCATTTGCTATTAGCACCTCATATAGGATATACCTACCACTCACAAAAGCTGACTGCATTTCACTAATCACAGATGGAAGAACTTGCTTAAGTCTTCTAGATAGCAACTTGGCCAAGATCTTATAGACTGAACTAACCACGCTAATTGGTCTATAGTCCCCCAAGACTGTAAGGTTATCCTTCTTAGGAATAAGCATAATGAAAGAGCTGTTGACCCCTCTCGACAACTTACCATTTGTGTGAAATTCATACATCAATTGAACTATTTTCCTTTTCATTATTTTCCAACATTTTTTAATGCAAGCTAGGTTAAAGCCATCTGGTCAAGGGCTCTTGTTCCCATCACAGTCTTAAAGTGTTGCCTACATCTTATCCTCAGAAAACACTACTTCCAAATTCACTGTTGCCTCAAAGCTAATTGCAGCAAAAGGACCTAAAATTTTTGGCCTAGAATTCCAGTTTTCTGAAAATTGCTGTCTGAAATGCCTAACCACTGCTTGTTTCACCTAAATTGGGTCCTCAAAGGTCACACCCTCCACTAGAACTGAATTTAACAAATTCTTTCTTTGCCTTCTACTTGCCATAATATGAAAGAACCTAGTATTTTTGTCTCCATTTCGAGCCCACAACATTCTGGATTTTTGATGCCACAGCCTCTCCTTGTTTCTGCTGAGCCTCCACACCTGGCTTCTAAAAACTTCTCTTTTTTTTTTTCTTTTTTTTTTTTTCTAGATCATCCCGGGGCCTAGACTCTGCCTTCAGATCCCATTCATGTAACTCCTTTTCTGCTGACTTTAGGAGAGTGTCTATAATGCCAAACACCTCCTTGTTCCACACCCTTAAATGATTCTTTAAGATGTATAATTTTCTCATGAGCCTATACCCTGCCCACCCTGGCACTTGTGTGTCCTCTCAAATTATTTTAACTTCAAACATGAAGGTAGGATGTGATGACCAAGAATTTATAAACTTGAAAGGTTTTAGGTCCCCAATCCTTATTATTCTCCTTCAGCAAAATTGGACAATGTTATGAAATTGTTCTAAGTAAGCCCCATTGTTTGAGAGAAAACTTTTCCAACCACTTTGAGTCTAACGGAAATCTGTCTATCTTACTCCACTTATCCCCTTCTAATGCATTACACTAAGTGTACTATCTTCCTAACATAGGCATATCAGTCAACTCCAACTTTTCTACATACTCATCAAAGTCGTTCACCCCACTTTCTCTTCTAGAGCACCCTTTCCTCTCACACATATATTTGATTTCATTAAAATCCCCTTCCATACACCATGGATTTAGATAATGGGGATGTACATTAACCAGAGAATCCCATAGTTGTCTCCTCTTCAGAACCTCATTTGGAGCATAGATATTAACAATAACACACTCAAAAGAATTACATGAGGTACCTGATAGTATAATGAAATGTTTGCTGCTGCAACAATCTTTTAACTCAAAGACATATGGCCTCCAAATGCATAAAAGACCACATGCACTTCCTTCTGAGTCCACTACCATAAATCCCATCTCTATGTAAGGTGAGAAGGTTTTCACAAAGTGTTCATCCATTGAGCTTCTTTTTGTTTCTTGTAGTAAAACGTCAACATTCCTTTCCTTCACCAAATTATTAATTTCCCCCCCTCTCCTTTTCTGGCCTTCTCAGCCCTCTAACATTCCATGATAAAATCTTCATGACAAAACTCATAGCTTACACCCAAAACCCCTATTGGCAAGCAGTTAGGCTCTGGCTTCCTTTCTTCACCTGCAATTCTTCTCAAATCATTCTCTTCTAGCTCAATTATTTTGCTCACTACCTCCTCTTTTTGGCCTAGGTAATGCATTCCCAGTAGTGTGCCAACCTTCACTGTTGACTGTACCTCCTTAAGTAGATTTCTCCTTCTGGCCATTACATGACTGTAGACGTCCCCGAACGCCCCGGGAGGGAATGAGGTCCCCCGTTCCGTTCATCTTGGGCTCACTACAGCTCAGGACTCTAATTGTCACGGTTCTTAATCTGAACCAAAGAGTCCAAATCCGGCAAATTGTTTTGAGAAAACAGATTTTTGAAAGAAGTGCCAAACATGGACTGCCTTGCCAGATACAGAGTCGCCACCTAAATATTTTATTTTTGGAAAATTTAGGAAACCCTGACTCGTGCCTAAGGCCACGTGTCCGTCATCACCAAAGTTGCCTCAGCTCGGAAACTTATGTACGATTGGGGAAGGTCAATTCGTGAGCACCCCCGCTCGTTCGATCAAAGATCGGCCTCTACTAACCATGATATCTAGTTTTGAAAACATTGTGCGTTCTTATTCTGGTTATTAGCCTAGATTTACTATGTGATGCGCACAGCATACAAGTATAGACCGAATCGCCTGAATTGGAACAAAACACTTCGTGTTTGTTTTTGAAAGATGGTTTGCTACCCGCAGGTAGGCTTAAAATGCAGATTTTCCCACCCTCAGGTGGGCTTAGGAAACATGGTTTTGCCACTATCTAGTGGGCTTAAAACTCACAGTCGATGATTTGTTCCAATCCAAATAACCCAACCTTCACCCACAGGCATTCAGGCAGTTATATCACATAAGCAAATAGCCTCATGGTAAGCATGCTATCATGGCAGTCACTCACACACATGCAAGGATGCTAAAGCGTAAAAATTTACCGAGTACTCCAAGCCAAAACAGAAGCTAATTAGAAATCCATGCATGATCCTAATTATACGAAAATGCCTAATGCAACACATGCAGAAATGCAACTATAGTTGGCTCGGCTATTCTAAACATGGCATATGGAATACTACAGCTAGCAAGTATTTAACTTGGAATTGAAATACAATGCAGTGAATATGATGCGCCGAGCCCGGTGCATGCAAGACAGATGAATGAATGCAAACATGCTATCATATTGTATGCTAATTGAAATATGACCTAATCTAACCATCATAAGCTGGTAAATAAAAGGGAGAAAGACGTGGGGTTGGAAGACATACACCACACGCACGCACACTTATTACAACATTACCCTCACACGGAGGGTCCGAATAAATAATACAGTCCTGAATAAATAATACAGTCCGAATACAGTACAAAACCCTAATTAATAAACAAATTAACCTAGGAAAGCTGTAAACTAGCATGCAAGCTAGGGACTGCCTCAACTCTGCTCCGGATGATGGATGATGCATGTTCGGGTTGCTTGGCGCGGAAATCCATTGCGACGCCCCGATTAGCCTCTATTTACAGTTTATGCTCGGAATATTGTGCAAAGCTCTGAAAGGTTGCTGATTCTTGATTTGCTGCAACAGAGAGCAGGAAAGGGGCATAGCAATGTATTTTCACATATGTATGCATGCTTCGATTCTCGTGCCACCAATCACGCATCCTGATGCATGATGGCCGAGGAGTCAAATTGCACGAATTAATATGAAATGAATGCACGTATAAACACAACAAGACCGAGACTCCATCATGGATAATCTGGAGTGTCGGCGACAGGGAATTGAGACACGTTCCGTCACTCAGAGTATGAAACGTCCCTCGTTTCCCGTGCTCGGGCTAACTCCTATCCCAAGCACAATGCAATATGCATGACATGCATGAATGCAACTAATATACAACCTAGCACGCACAATGCTATGAGATGACATATACGATGCACGATGTAATATGGCATACACGATGCTTTAACATGCAACCTAGCATACACAATGCTATGAAATGAAATGGCATATGCAATGCATGATGGACTTACACCAACATGAGTGGACCTCAGCCACACTCACATCAGTGGCCATAAGATGAAAATGAGACACTCGAGATGCGTGCATGCATGCACGCAAACCGAGGACCGACCCTAAGGCACGAATGCCACTCTACCAAAGCATGACAAGGCATGGAATATGGCATACAAACATGTGAATTTCAGCACTAAAATATGATGCTAAACAGCCCCGAATCATGGCAATACGGCAGCCGATGCATGAGATGAACCCCGAAACTCAAAACTATGCACATGGAATGACTTATAGCTATACAAAGCATGCATTATTTGAACATGAAGCATGAAGACAGAGTCAAGGCAGTCTCAAAACATGAACTTTTCTAGTTTAGAGGGTGGCCAAAAGGTGCTAGAAAGATGGCTTAAATTAGCATGCAATTTTGACTAGTAAACAAGGGTTACATGGCATGTATATGAAGCAAGTGAGAACTCATCAAACCAGAAAAAATCAATGAATAAAACATGCCAAAATATGCCCAAATAACCTCTGAAAAGCAGCCAACACATGTGCAAATGATAAGCTCCTTTAGAGGGCTATATGAGGGATTCTTAAGCACATACAAGATAGACATGTGGAAGCCCCAAAAAAACTTTGAAAATCAAATATGATAGTCTAAAAACTCACCAAATTGACCCTGAAATGTGACTAAGAAGCATGCAAGATGGGGTCGCTTTGAAAGGCCAAAATGGCCATCAAACAAGTCAAGGTGAGAGGGGGGCACCCCCCTCTGATTTGGAGGCTCAAAATAGAATCAAAGCCACTGGAAATCCACTGGATTCCAGTGGCTAGAAGGCCAAACAAAGTATGCAACAAGGGCTAGGGTGTAAGGCCCAAAACAAGAGACAATCTAGCATTCAAGGAAGCATGTGACCTCAAATAAGAAAATGCCCTTAATAAAACATGAAGATGATGTCAAAAAAAAGTCTTTTTCCAGTTTATAACAAGTCCCAAAAATGAACTTAAATAGGGCTAATCTATTATGCAAAAAATGGCTTTAAAAGAGAGAATAGAGATAAGGGACAGCAGTTGGCCCCAAATGGCAAAGAGCCCTTCAACAAAGTTGAAGAGGGGCTTAAAAAAAGGCACTTTACAGTTTACATCAAGCCACGAAAATAAACACAAGTGAGGCTAAACTATCATGCAAAAAAAGGCCTAAAAGAGGGATAAAGAGACAAGTGATAGCTGCTGGCATCAAGCAGAGGAGATCCCTTCAACAATGTTGAAGAAGGGCTCAAAACAAGATATTTTACATTTTATGACCAAGTCCGAAACAGCTCACAAATAAGCCTAAAATACTATGCAAAGAAAGGCCTAAAAGAGAGTTAAAGAAGAAAGTGATAATAGAAGACCTCAAAAAACAAGAGGTCCTTGATCAAACATGGAAAGGGGCTTAAAATATGACTATTTAAAGTTTTGGTCAGAGCCCAAAAATGTAAGAAACAAAGGATAAGATTGCATGCAAAAATAAGCTTAAAAGAAGAGTAAAGAGGCTCACCCTTGTAGCACAAAGCTCCAGCAGCTTTTGGTTGAAGAAATGGTGCTCCTAACCTCTGGAAATGGCCTCCAAGTTGCTGGAATGGAGTGTGGAGGTGTGGTGCTATGGATTGGTACAAGAACCTTAGGGTTTTGAGGCTTGGAGTGGAGAGGGAGGGAGAGTTAATGCAAGAGGCTCAAAGTAATTTTTTGTAACCTCCCCAAATGCAGCTGGGGGTGCTGGTTATATAGGCAAAGGAGTGGAGAAAAGGGGGGGAAAATGAAATTCAAATTTCCCCCCCAAAAGTCCCCCATTGGATACAGAATCTGGGGGGGGGGGGAAATGAGGGTGCAGTTGTAAGGAACCAACTGTGAGGAACATGGTCGGCCAGGTTTAGAGAGTTCAAGTGGCCGGCCGGCCACCTCCCCTGGCCGGCCGGCCAGGGTCAAAAGGGTCAATCAGAGAAAGCTGGCCGGCCACCCATATTGGTGGCCTCTCATGTGTGCACAACACAGCTATGTGGTTGAAACCCTGAAAATGTGAACCAAGAGAAAGAAAACCCAACTTTTCAGAGGGGTTCAAAAGGGTCAGGAACAATTGTTGGCCGGCCATGACATATTGGTGGCTTCCCAGGTGTGCACAACACAAATATGTGGTTGATGGCCCAAAAAAGTGGCTTGGGGGTGGTCAACACTAGCTTTCTAGTGAGGAAAACGGGCGACGGAGAGCGATGAAGGAATAAAGCTGGCTTTTCAGAACAATTGTTGGCCTCCTACCCTTCTACGACCTTCATAACAATGAAAATAAGGTCCCTGCCAAAAATGAACCCAAACCGATGCAAATTGAAGCTTCGGGGGCCGAAACACGCAGCCTGGGGCCCCGAAAAACTGACTGTTAGGCACCGGAAGTGGCGTTTGACCACGAAATTGGTCTCTCGGACCACAGTGTCCCTCAAAAGGGAGGAAATAAGGTGTATACAAAAAACCGGAGCAAACGGAGGTGGTTAAGCGGTCCCGAACCGAGGCACACGGCCGATGACTTCGAAAATCGGGAACCAAGCTCCAAACGGGAAAAATGGCCTGCGACCACGAAACGTAGCCTACGGCCACTAACAGATGATCTACAAGACCTCTCCCTCCCTTCAAGAAGAGAAAACGGAGAAAACGGGACCTGGTTCGCAAACCGAGGCAAGGTACAAAAGAGTTCGGAAGTTCGAAGGCAAGGCTCGCAGCCGAGATTCCGCAACTTCAGAACGAGCACAATATGCAACATCACCAAGTGCTCAATCGGTGACGTCTGAGTCTTATGGTCGGTCAAAAATGGGGTGTCTACAATGACTTTGGGATATTGACAAAGAGGTGGCTGTTGCTATTGCTGAAGCTCTGAAAATAGCTCCTCTTTGGAAGACAAGTTTACCAACCATGCCTTTTTGTTTGTTATGGCCTCCAACTAAATTGATGCCCTTCCTTTGATCAATACCCTTTTTTCTAGGAATTATAGACTTTTTTTTTATTGCTGCTTCCTTACATTTTCTGCCTTTACCAGCCCTCTCTTCCATAGTCTTTTGGATTGTTTGGGCCAGAGTTGGCCTAAGGTGGGTTTGGGCCACACAATTACTCAGATTCAATCCCACCTCCTTGTTTGATCCACTGGGCTCAAGCCCAACCTACATACCTTCAAGTAAAACTTCTAGATTTATATTGGGTTTTTTACCCTCTGGCCCACTCAACTCCCTTAAGAACCCTGTAGTGCATATAGTTCCATCCAGCTTTTGAATTTTACTCATCATTGCCTTTTGTGAATTGGCTACCTGAAACAGACCCTCCTCCTTGGAGCATGCACCTGTAGTACCATTCCACATGCTACCCTCTATGTCAACTTCGGCTATTGCATGCTTGCCATCATTTTCCCTACAAATTTCATCTGATCTGTCTACCACTGTTTCCAATACCCTACTTGCCACATCAAATCCTTCTTCCACTTCCTTCTAGCTTGCTGAAGTAGCTTTCTATGCAATCTTTCTATTACTACCATTGCTAGACATATGATCCACCTCTTCGTTTTCATTGGATTGCAATTTATCATGTTCCTTACGTTTGTTGTCATTGGGACTAAGGAATAAACAACGTAGAAATTCTTCACAAAACCTTACTGGAACATGCTTACCTTTGAACTCCAGAAAAATTGTCGAATTAATCATCTCCATGCACCTTGTAATCACTCTTACTTTTCCTTCCTAAAAAGTTTGTGGGTTGTTAATGTCCTCTTCGAATTGAACTACCAACCCCTAATGACTACCAATACTTCAAAAAGTTGTAACAATCCAGAGATTGATTGGGATGCCAAAACAGTTTAACCAGACACACCTCTCTTGCTCTACGAATTGACCTTTCCTCCATTCTTCAACTGAATCACACTTCTTTCCCTACCTTCCTAGTTGTTCCTTCTCTTCCTGCATATGCTGTAACGAGTTGAAGGTTAGCAGTACCACTCTACCTCCACCTTCTCTGGCAACCACATCCTTCATCCCTCTGTTACACAATTCTGATCTGAAGTCCTTAAAAGCTAAAAAGCTCTACTCAGCTGCACTACTAAGCTTTCATAACACCATCCATTGCCTTCCTTAAAAGCTTTTATCACCACCTTCTCACTATCATTTGTTCCTCCACTTATTAATGGCTCTGTATATGACTTCTTGACTTCATTACCCTGTCTCTGATGCATTTGAAATTGTTGTTTCATTATCATCCCATCTTCACCTCTGTTCAGCTCCCTTTGCTTCGATTGACCAAGTCTTTGAGGTTTTTGAAACTCTGCTCTTTTAACCTTCAGTGCCTTATTATCGCACCACACGCCATTTGCCTTCTGGATCGCCATCTCTGCAGCGACCTTGTAATCATATCTTACAAATCCAAATCTGGATCTTGATACTTTCCTTCTCTTTCTTGGAATGAACACATCCTTGACTATGCCAAACTTTCGAAAGAAATTGAATAATCCTTTAGAATCCATGGAGTCTGGAATGTTATCCACGAATATAGTGAGTAACACTACCTCCTTGCGATATCCATGCTGACTTCTTACTTTTCTCCTGCGGATCACTAGGTTCCATCCTCCTCTTTCCATTTCTTGACCTAATTATTATAAATAAATTTTAAGAGTGTATTTCAAGGATTTTTATCATTATTCATTAGATATTATGTTCTAAAAGTATGCAAGGTCCTTTATATCAAACCCCACCCAATACCATCAATATTATATACCCTGGACAAAATGAAGAACTCAAGAAAACTGAATACTAGCATAAATCATAACTAGACATGAAATTGATTAAGAAAATTATGGAATGGATAGAATAGGATGACCCATACATATATTGAGCTAATGAAATTTAATAAAATAAAATTTATTGAATGGACCACCTCACTCAATAAATAAATAAATAATTAACTTTAATCTGTCTTAATATATCATAGGCCCACTGTTTATATACTTTATATTCATGTTTCCACTTGCTTCCCCTCTTAGTCCCCTTTCTCAATGTAAAAAAATTATTATTTTTCAAATCTCTATGAGGTAATGAGTGTAACACAAAAATTTAACCATTAAACCTTTCCAAATTTGGAAACTATCCCCAAGAAAATATTCATTAATAAAACCCACTTTCCAATTAAGGCTCTTACCCAAAAAGAATAGTTTCTACGATTCACCAGATAATACCTTAAAGTCACATTCATATTTTGTGCAACATGTCATCACTAAATTAATAAATTTTGTCACATTAAAAAATATGAGTTTGGATTCTCTCAAATTAGTTATTTCAACTTGAGAGTGCATTTAATGTTAGTAGGCCCACTTTAGAGTTGACTTTAATTATCCAAATCATTCACATTTTAGTCTTCATTGAGTAGAATATTCATGTAAAAGATTAATATGATTGAATATCGATAACTATATGTTTGAATCATATTTGTATTATAAAAAATAAATGACTACTCTTAAAATTATAATTGTAATTTGCTTTTTTTAAAATAAATATAATTCAAACATATAGCAACTGATACTCAATCATCTTAATTTTTTATATTAATATTTTATCCAACTAATTTTAAAAAATAAACAATTAAAATTACTGAGATCAACTTTAAAATAGACCCACCAAACTTAAATGCGCTCCCAATATATATATATATATATCACATTGGTAAAAAGAAGATAACATTTGGGAGTAGCAATTTTTTTATGAGTAAAAAAACATATCACATTAATTTATCTTTTAACTTTTGTACAATTACTAGGGCCCCAAGAGTATATAATATTAACACCATTTTCCCACTTTCCCCACTTTAGGAAACCATGATGAGACAAATTGAAGCCACTCTAAAATATTAGTCTTTAGTATTTAATACCTGTTACTATAGTTCAAAATACATCTGATTAATTATTAATGGTTGATTTCCCCACTTGTGCCAACTTGGGGATCACAACTTGGTGACATTCATTTCAATTGATTTGCAGTAAAATAATTACACATGTCAGTCGTGACGTATCGGACCTCACAATTCATAACTTATGTTACTAAATAAAAATAATTGTCCTTTTTTCTTTAATTAATATATAATATCATATAGAATATTGGGTATAATTTGTCTTTACCGATAGATAAAATATAAGATTTGACATGGTGGGGATTTCTATATACATTACACTAATATGAATTAATTGCCTATGGGTTCATGATCCAACAAATTAGTCCTCAATTCTCATCTAACAATTTGGAGTCTTGTGATATTTTATTACATGAACAAAACCACATGGCAACATGTTTGTAGCAAAAAATATACATATAGGGATTGAAATGTTTGAAACACCATCAATTTGGGATCACATACTAATGAGTCAAAAGCCTAATCATTTGTGGTAAGACCAAGGGTACACATGGCACTTGTCTAGGTGTAGGTACATGCAATTCCAAGATTTGTCAAACCCTAGTGGGTTTTGTGACTTTTTTGTTCTATCATTTCACCAAGTCAAAACTGGCCGACCTTCCATTTCAAAAATAGAATGTGTCATCTCTAAAACTCTATAGGTTGAGAGATGAGAATTGAAGGGCATTCATTGGTGGGATGTGCATTAATTTGATGATTCCCAAATGAATGGGAAGGTCTTTGAGCTGACTCCAGTCCACCACTACAAATGGAAATCAATTGTGGGCCGTTTTGACCATTGCCCACCACCAAAAACTTAAAAAATAAAATAAAAAATCATATGATTCTCACCCACTTCCTATATATGGAATTCTCATCCTTTCCCAATAACACTTATCTAATCACTAACTCACCAACATCAAATCACAGAGTGTGTGCGTGTGTGTGATGGTGGTTAGTCCAAACTAAATTTGTGCATTGAATAGTCACAATGTTGGGATCTTATTGACATTTCAAATTTGGCACTTAATTATTCAGAGAATGACTTTGAATTTTAGTCTTCTAGGTTTTTCAACATTAGTATATGCTAGAAAATAATTGTTGTATGTGAATAAGGTATATGTCATATCTTATTTTTCACTATTGTGATTGACTTTAACAGTAGGGTGTATTACATTTATGTTGGGTGTTTGAAGAACAATAGAGACATATACATTTGTCATTAATGAAAGGTAATGTCACATGAAACCCTATTAGTATACAAAAATTTCTCGCTATAAAGATTTTGTTGAGATATGTGTTCTTGGATTATATATTAAGAATTAAAAAAAAAAAAAAAAATTACATTGATTTCTATTGAGATTTAAAAAAAATACAAAAAAAGTTCATAATTTTAGTATAACAACAATGATTTAGACTACTAAAAACTAATAGTACTAATGCATTGAGAATGGCAAAAAAAAAAAAAAAAAGAAAAAAAAAAACAAGGCATAGAAAGTGGGCGGGGCCTACTGCCACATTATTAGTGCTTCCCCTAGTGCTCCCTTTTTAGTGCTCCCAAGTATTTTTCTTAATATAATTACATTGATTTTCCTTTTAGTAAGACAAAATGATCAAAACTAATATAGATATTTGATGATATGAAAACATAGGGATAAATAAGAAAAAAATATACATGCAAAAAAAATATGACAAGATTATTTTTTCATCCAAATGACTAATGAATTATTGATAAAAGGAAGTTAAGTATTATTTGAAGATTGGAACAAATAGTTTGCTTTGTTGGGTTTATAAGTAAGGTCCATGTCCTAAATCATTTAATTTTTTATTTTATGAAAAAAATAAAATTAATCTGATAATCCTAGTCACGTGATTTAATAAATTTGTCTTAGTACAAAAATCAATGATAAATATGATTTTTAAATAAACCGTCCATCTTGTTGAAGACAAATTTCATGAAATTATGCGACTGTGACTATCGGATGAATCTATTTTTTATTTTAGGTGTCTTACATTAAGGGTTCCTATAGTTTGGTGTTTGTGTCATTTTAGTCCCTGATTTTTCAATTGTAACACATTTGATTATGAATTTTGAATTTCGTTCCAATTAAGGACAATTGAATATATCATTACTCAATTTCAAGGGTAAAGTCATCAATTTGATAAAATATAGACTAATTTGACAAAAATAAATGTCAAAAAAATATTTTTAAATTTTTAAAAATTATTTCTACCACCAATGATAAAATTGATAAATCTTTTACACATTTATTTATTTATTTTTACCAAATTATTTTTTATTATATGTTTGGATGATGATCATGTAATGGGTGGTTGTTTTTATTTTCATTAAATTAGTTTCTATTTTTTCAAAAGTATGGCGATAATTTTGATACCATTGTTAAACCAATCCATTAAATTAAAAAATTCAAAACTAAAATTTTTTTATATATAAAATATATCGATTACGCATTAAAATCCTAACAATCACCCATTACATGATCATCATCTAAACACATAATAAAAATTAATTTGGTAAATAAAATAAATAAATGTGTAAAAAATTTATCAATTTTACATAATTTTATTTTTGGTGGGTAGAAATAATTTTAAAAAATTTAAAAATATTTTTTAACATTTATTTTTGTCAAATTAGTTTATATTTTATTAAATTGAAGACTTTGCCCTTGAAATTGAACAATTGTATCTTCAATTGTCCTTATTTGGAACAAAATTTAAAATTCAGGATCAAATATGTTATAACTGAAAAGTCAGAAACCAAAATGATATAAGTCTAAAATATAGGGACTATTAATGTAATTCGCCCTTTTATTTTTTTATGAATAGTCTCCATATGAAATAGTCAAATAAATAAATAAATAAATGATTCAAATAACCGGCATGACCTTATGTGGGTTCCACCGAAACAAATTAGGAGAAATTACAACTCAGTAAATTTTAAAAATTATTATATATCAATGAAAAAATTTATGATTTTAATTATTAATATTTATAATACTCATCACTTATTGGCAATTATTATTATTATTATTATTATTATTATTATTGTTTTGATAGGGACTGATCTGTTCTTTCCCCAACAAGTTATTGGGGTTCAACCCTTTCTCCCGAGAGAAGCTAAGCTTTGTGCTGGTGGAAAACAAGAAGCAAGTTTTAACATTCAAAAACAAAAGAGAAGCTTTTTTATAGTATCATAATTTTCACCTTATTTGTAATTTCACTATTTCAACCAACTTAACTAGTTCTTATATGTGCACGGTAGCAATGTTTTAAGGAAAAAATTGGCCAAAAATCTAATCCACCAATAAAAAAAATCAATCTAAAATTAACTGCAAAAGATGAAATTGTCAAAATTAATTACAAAAGATGGAATTTTTAGCTAAAAGGGTAAAAATACCTTTTACCTTCTCTCTCTCTCATTCTCCTCTCTCTTCCTCTCCCTCTTCCTCTTCCTCTTCACATTTTTCTTTTTATTTTATTTTTTATTTTTTATAATTTAGAAGTAACTAAAAGGGCACAGATAGACCTTATATGTTCCCCCCCTTTTTTATTATTATTATTATTATTTAAAAGTGCATAGATAGACCCTATATTTTTCTTCTTCTTTTTTTTTTTTTTAAAGTAAAATTGATTTAAAAGTGTAAAAATAGATCTATCTATTCAAATCATAGAAAATTTCACCCAAAAACTTGTCACTAGAAAATTTACCCAAAAAGTCGTTGGCATCATATGCCGGTGACAATAAGCAATGGTGTAAGGTGGTTGGGATGTGGGAGGTTTGTTATTTTAAATGGGGGTATAATATGATCTCCTATGTTGTAGTTTCCCTTATACCTTTAAAAGAACATGGCCTTGGCTAATTGTCTCAAAAGTTTTAAAATTAGATTTATGGCCTGACTATGTATGTTCTTATATCTTTGATGTGGGGCCTGGGGTTGGTACTGTCTATAAGGCACAACACCATCTTGTAAGCTTGTGAGAGCGTGTCCCAAATTTATTTTAATAATCTGAACCATTTATAGTATAGAGCTCGTTAAGTAGATTATTCATGAAAAAAATCAACTTAATTAAACATTTATAACTCACAATAAGACCACGCTTATGTTTATAAAAAAAATAAACAATTACCATAATTTTGATAATTTCTTAAAGTTATTATTCGGCTCAATGGGTTATACTTATTCAATTAATTTCATTTTTTTATATGAAAGATAAATTCTATAATATGAACGACTCAAATCATCAAAATATGATTGGAATAAATCTCACAGGTGTCGCAACATAGGTGATGTCACAGCATCCACCCCAAGTTCCTTTGATGTGTAGTATTGTTCATTTTCACGTATTGTTAAAAGATAAAATGTTTTTGTATTTGTAAACTTCCAACTTGAAACTCACATGCGTAACCATAAATTTTTTCCTTCAAATTTTCAAAAAGTTCTTTAACTTCTTTATCCTGTATGTATTTTTTGAAAGAAATTTAATAAAGCAATTTATGATGATTAAATCTTTTGCATCCTACTGAAATAATGTAATTCGTTCTCTATATACTTTCATGAACAAGCTCTTGGAAAAGAATACATTATTTTGAGAACTCAACATTTTTCTCTTGTTTGTTTTAAGGAACTATATGTAAGGTACTATTTTTGTATCATCTTTGAAAATAATTTTATATTATGAAGAATAAAATATATATATCTATATAATAAAAGAAGATGGTTTTTGAAAATGTATACAAATGTCTGAGAGATACATTTAATTTGGACGGCTGAGATGATTTGTTTTTATTCATTAAAGGCTGAGATGCTTTGTGACATTTTCGCATTCCCGCCCAAAACAATCCCTCTCTCCCTCTCTCCCGCCCAAAAAAAATAAAATAAATATATATATATATATATAGTAGCATTTTCTAAACTATTTTGAAATTTTTTTATTACAATATTGTATTGAAGAAATTATGTTTTTATGGTAAAAATGTGTGTCCCTAATACCCAAAGGAATTGTAATTTGATACTCCTTAGCTCTTGAAAGATATTTTATTAGAAAAACAAAATCATAGTGAAAACTTTCATTGAAAAAGATTAAAAGGTTTGAAAGGACTCTTCAAGAGACAAAAAAGGACCGGTTGTCATCTCCTTTGGTGAAACCCTACAGATTTTCTCAACCAAAATATAACACACCACATTATTTTTCCAATAAATAACGTGTATATAGCAATTTGGATTAGAAAACTACTAGTATCACTACATCCCACAAAGCATAAGACATGCCCTTCAATTCTAACTACCCCACTCTCTCTCTTTCATATGTTTTGGGTCAAAATGAGATGAGTTTCTTATGCGCATCTTTAATGATATGTTACATCACTATCATTGTTAAAATTTGATAAAACTGTTGCCTCTGCCTTTTTTTTATTAATTAATATTATTATAATGGATTTGCGAATAACATTTAATTTTAGTATTTGTTGGTTTATTTTGCTTCGAAAGGACAATCTAGTAATTAGAGCATGATCCTTACATAATTACTTCAAGACAAATTTATCCATCAAATATATTTAAAGTTCTTTGGATAAATTATGTAAATAATCCCCGTAATTTAAACGATATGTCGATTTGGTTTTTATTGTTTTAATTTGCTTGATTCTTACCCTTAATTTAATAGATTATGTTGTATTAGTCTAATAAATAAAGGTCGTTAGATTTGGTGGACGAAACTCAGACGATGTGTCAATTTGATCCATATAGTTTACTCGATGTATCAATTTGGTCTCTGTCAAAATCAAGTAAATTAAAATAATATGAACCAAATTGACACATCGTGTAAATTACGGGGATCAAATTTACATATCATTTGAGCACGTGACAATTTTTTGTCCATCAAATCTAACGGTCATTATTTATTAGACCAATAGAACATAATACGTTAAATTAAAAGATAAAATCGAACAAATTAAAATAATTTCTCATAACCTGCCATGTGTCTTGTCTTCTATAACTCATATGTTATATATATTGAGGGTATTCTAATTGTCACCTGCATTGCCTCCATTGGTTGATTAAATTGGGCACCAATAATGTGCCATTAGCTTAACTAGCTTTTAATTGCTATCATCTTAACAATTTTTTTTTTTTGATTCAACTATCATCTTAACAATTATCCTCCCTTTACATCATATGTTGGGTTGTCCTTCTCAAAGTCCACCACGTGTCTTCTATAACTCATATGTTATTTTATATGTTGAGCGTATTCTGATTGTCATGTGCATTTCCTCTATCAGTTAATTAAATGATAAACTACCAATAGGTCCTACTTTAAAAATTTATTATTTTATAGGTCTTATTTCAGAGATTTATTATTCATTAAGTCGTATTGATAAATTTATTAAGTGATAAAGATAAATTTATCAGTCTTTTATTTTTATGAATAAATTTATAGTGATAAATTTATTAGTCTCTTTGTTTTTATAAATAAATTTTTAGTGATAAATTTATCACTCTCTTATTTTTATAGTGTTAAATTTATTAATTAGGACCTTTAGATAAATAAGTCTAGTTAATAGGACTAATTGGTAAGTACCCCATAATTAAATTGGGCGCAAATAATGTTGTGTGAGAAATTTTAAGAAGGAAAAAAAAAAGAAAGAAAGATATTTAAATCATTAGAACAAGATTGACAAATTGTAACATTTTGAGTATTGTAATTAACATGTTAAAATATGAAGAATTAATATTGCCAAAATGTTGTTAGAAAAAATAGTTTTATGATGATTTTAATGTGAAATTAAAATAGGTCTCAACTACCGATTGTGGTAGGATTAAATGAGTTTAGATTCTTTATACTAAGATCTTTACACCACAAAAAGAATGACAAAAAACGATTAAGAATTAAATGAGAAATTGTCTCATAAAGTTTGTCTCATAAATGAGGTATTGAGAATTGTATATAACTACCAATCTCACATTGATCATAGAGGAAAGCTTTGATGGGTATTTATATCTCATGATTTTGATAAAGAAATGAGCCCTTTGGGGCATCCAAATTTTTCGAAGGAAGAGAGTTATGGATACTTCAGGGATGGGCTTAGGCCAAAACTATTGTCCAAGTTCCTTGGGCCAAAACTATGACCCAAGTTGGTTATGCAAAAATCACAACACACGCACCACTCGCTTGCCCGACCGGGTCCGTGGATCTTGGGACTTGGGCTGGGCTAGATTGGTGATCCACTAACCTAATCTTTTTAGGTCAGGTTTATTTGGTGGCTGCAGATATACACACATGTATATTGAGAGTATTGTAGACACCCCATTTTTTATCACCCTTAAGACTTGGGCACTACTGATTGTTTACTTGATGGTGCAGGCTATGCAGTGCAAAGGTTTGTTTTCTTTGGCAAGGAGAGCATCAAATCCCAACCTCACACCCCATTTTTGGACCAAAGCCTTTGGACCTTAAAACCCTTTCTTTCAAAACTTTTTTGAAAAAAAAAGTTTCTACAATGTTTCGAGGTTCACATTTCGTTAAATATCGTGCTTTTCGGTAAACCGAGTAAGGACAAAGTGAAAATGCATGAAAGAGAAGTGAACTCTTTGAAAAAATCTTTAAAACATCTTGTTTAGGGGTTTGGAGTTGAAGAAAAGAAGAGGAGAGGGAAGAAACCTGGTTGGGGAAGAAGTTGGGCATGAATCGTTAAGAGAGAGTCGAGCAGCCCTTACTAAATCAGGCCTATCCATTTTTACACTTGGATTTCAGCTATGAGGTCACCATCGTTGGAAAGAAGACTTCCGGGGCTTCATTTTGCACTCAAGAATCTCCTAAAGCTGAGTTCGGATGAGAGAGATATGGTTGGTTGAAGTTAGGCATCAACCCGGTTGGACTGAAATTGAGCAGTCTTCGCTAAAAGAGGCACAAATTTTTTCACACTTGAAATTTTGATGTGAGGCTGCCACCATTGGAAATCTTACTTCCAGGGCTTCAATTTAGACACAAGAATGACCTAAAAAGGAGTCCAGATGAAGGAGATATGCCCATTTGAAGTTGGACCTGCAAAGCAGATTTTTGCTGTCAGCCACAAATGTGAGCTGTCGGCCACTAGGGGTGGCCGGTCGGCCAGTTGAAGTGGCCGGTTGGCCACTAAGGTCCCAAACTCAGATATTTTGCAAATATTTACCTCTAGGTGTTTTCCACAAGCTCCAGCTATCCTGTAATTAGATATTTCGACCAAGGCTTATATATTGCCATATATAGAGGCAATATCTCATATATTGAGAGGTTAGCAAATTTTGGGAGCCTCTCTCTTTAAAAATCCACTCTCTCTACATTCCTCTCTCTCTAGAGTTCTCTCTCTCTCTTGCCCTTTTGTGCATACAAGAAGAGAGTGTACATGAAAGTAGAGATACATCTCTCATTTGCTTAGACATCCTTGATCAAACTTGACCACCATTGGGCTGAGATTCCTTGGGACCTTGTTTGAGCTTTAGAAGGAGGATCGAGCTTGGTTTGGTGCCTCTTTTGTGCCTAAATGGTGCTCGCTTCAAAAGTATAACACTTACTTTATTTAAGCTTGCTTTGAACACTTGTTTTGCCATCTTCTTCCTCTATTTTGACCTGGTTTTCAACTGAAAAAAACTCTGTTTTTCAGTCCTTAAAATGGTGGTTTAAGGCCTTTTTGTGCTAAGTGGTAGTCTACCCTTCTGGTTGCCTAATTGTTAAGCTTTTTGTGCCATCTTTCAAGGCCTTTAAATCAAACTTTTTGGGCCTTTAAACCACTGAAATTCAGAGTTATTTCAATGGTGAAAACTTTGTTTTGAAGTCCAAAATAAGAGGGGTTGGTCTCCCCTCTTTGTGTCTAGCTTTCATGCCTAGTTAGCTTTATATGTTAGCATGTTTTTATAGCTTAACTTAGCTTATTTTTAGCTTGTTTTAGCTACTGATTTGGTATGTTTAAGCTCTATTTTGAGCTGGTTTGATCACTCGAGCTTTGCTTTGTATGCTTGTAGTGCAATTGTGCTAAATTGCCAACACATGCTATTGTTTTGGCCTAAGTCTAGCCATTCTTAGCTTATTTCATGCATGTTTTAGAACTCCGTTTAGTTTGTTTTAGGACTGTTTTGGATGGTCTTGGTCATATGAGTTTCATCTTGCATGGTTGTAGTGCAAAGGCCTTTACTAGCTTTGAGTTCTAAGGCCTCTAACTTGTCTTGCATGAGATGGTTGCATGCCATAGCATCATTTCACATGTGATTTTAGAGCATATATCTCTGTCACACTCTCACTTGTATCACTCTTTTATTGCTTTTAAGAGTTGTGCTTTGAGCCTTGTTTGTGAGCCAACAAGTGAGTATGCTTTTCTTGCCATTTATGCTTCCATCTCAGCATGTTTTCGCCACTGATTTAGCATGTTTAAGCTTTGTCCAGAGCTGGTTTGGTCATTTAAGCTTGATATTGCATGCCTCTAGTGTAGTGCTCTTCACTAGCTTTAATGCTTTTGGCCCTTAACATGTTGTGCATATGTTGATTACATGATTTAGTGTCTTGAGCATGCCATTTCAGCACTACAAGTCTGCAACCTCCCTCATTTCTTTATTTTTCTATTTGTTTTGAGGGTTGGTTTACCTTATGCTTGTGTTTAAGCTTGAGATAGAGCTTGTGCCCAATGGCTTTAACTCTCTTTTGAGGGTTCCTCCTAGCCAAATGCACGAGCTCTCTCATGTCTTAAACCATCCTTTGGTTGACCCCTCTCTCATTAGAGGACTCTCACATTGGACTTAACCAACTAAAGAATGGTTTGGTAATGTAAAATGTGTAAACAAAATGAGCAAAGTAAAACTTGTGCAAGATAAGCATTTGTGTCGCATTACATGTGTTTGGATCGGACGTTAATCGAAACACAAGAAACGATGGACGTTTCATACTCAAAGTGATGAAACGTGTCGCATTTCTTGGTCGCCATCACCCTTGATCATGCATGATAGGGTGATGGCCCTTCGAGTCTTATGTGTGCATTTATTAACATTGTACGAGCTTGGTTCTTTGGCCATCATGCATTGAGATGCTTGGTTGGTGGCTTGAAAGCCGAGTGCCACACTCTTTTGAGCTTGAGACATGATAAAGAGGTGGCAGTATATACATTTCTTTGCAAATACATTGTCTTGGCTCTGTTGTTCTCTGTTGCAGCAAAACCAGGAGTTTGGAAAAGGAGGTAGCCGACCGGCCAATGGCAGTAGCCGACCGGCCACTTGCACTGTCACGACCCAAACTTGCCCTTAAAAGTTTGGTCCATAACCAGCCTGTACTTAGGCCTCAAAAACAAAATTTCAAAATAATATTTACTCAAATAGGGGCCTGAAGCGGAAGCAAAATCAACATAGATAAAATGCCCATTGAGCTTGTGCATACATGAAAATTTAGAGTAATGTAATTCTTTTAATTACGTCTCCACATACAATAATCACAGAATATACAGATCTCACATACACACTTATATAAGATTCCATAAATTACATAACTCCCAGTAATCAAAATTAAGGCCCCAACACGGAGGCGTACCCCAGGCAGCTTGGCAGATAGGTAGATCTCAATACAATCCTAGTGTCAACCTCCGATGGCTCACCTACATAAATATATATAAAACGGAGTGAGCAAGGCTCAGTGAATAATAGCAATGTAAGGAGGTTAAGTGAATAAGCATAACCTTGAGATATATAACATACATATATCAAACCATACAGGTCTTATCCATAGTTGTATTTCGGAATGGCCTCAGGTCCATATGTAGTACAGAACGACCTCGGGCCCACATATGATACAGAACGGCCTCGGGCCCATACATGATACAAAACGGCCTTAGGTCCATATGTGATACAAAACAATCTCGGGCCCACATAACGACAGCTGTCCAGAGCAATGTAGGGAAGATGGAACATCGGCATGTCTCCATCTCCCTTGGCGTAGAGCCATGAGTCATGCATGATTCATATCATTATAGGGTAGATGGAACATCGGCATGTCTCTATCTCCCTCGGCCTTAGGGCCACGAGTCATAAGCAATTCACATTAGAACGGCCTTAGGCCCACTCTATTAATAGGAACAAAACGACCTTAGGTCCATATATCCGTGCCATTGTTTAGTCATGTCCATTAATTAAATCAAAGCACAATGTCAATGGTATATGCCCATCACCAATAACAATACATATAGATCACATTCATATGAAGTAGGTAAAACATATCATTACACTACTATTACTCACAGTGATAGGTTCTGGTAGCAATGGGACGATGTTCTCGTCTTGACCTACAAACACAATACATATAGCATAACATAAGCACATACCCGATTCCTTTCTTTGCTCTTTAATCAATTAGTCATATCGGTTATAAACTCCTTAGTCCTCAGTAGGTTATAATCCATGCCTCAAAAAATAGGAGGAATCGATAGGAAAATGGTTTAGACGAAGAAATGGTACAAAATCGGTAGATAGAAGGTGAACCACTTTCACCAATTTGGGCATATCTACTTGTATACTAATAATTTGGGAGTGAGGCCACCACCATTGGAAACTAGGCTTCTGGGGCTTGAATTTAGGCTCAAAAATCACTCAAAACCGAGTCCGGATGCAAAAGATATGCTTATTTGAAGTTGGCTGAACAGAGCTGTCCCGCACTTGCGGGAAACAGGGCCGCACGTGCGGGAACACGTGCTTTTTTAGCAAAATCAAACTTTGGGTTGGACATGGACTGCCGCACGTGCCGGAAGACCCGCCGTTCGTGCGGCTCTGGGCCAGTTTGGCTGTCCGAAAATGTTATGTGCTCTAACACTTGTTCTTTCCATTTCTAAGCTTGGGTTCCAACTCAAATCACTCAAAAACATGTAAAATTGTCCCACAACATGATAAACTAACATCAATCAAGTGTAATTCCATTTCAAACAAACCAATTTTGCCACAATGTTCAAGATCAATGCTTTAGCTTTCATGATCTTCAAAGTTCTCAAAACACAACTCACAAATACACTTGATTCTTGCATGATCTTATTCTTTGGACAATTCTAAAGTTCATTTCATGTGGTATCCATAAGGTTGAGTCCCAATCATAACCAAAATCATAGAATCCAAAGTCTCATTTCTTAAATTGAGTTCAATTAAATACCTACATAGAACCCTAACTCAAATGGGTTCAAATCTTCCCATATTATCATGATTCCATGAAATTGATGCTTTAAACATATGGATTCAAGATAAATTATCATACCTTAGTTCAATCTTTGCCTTTCTCTTAGTTCTCTTCCATTTCCCCAAGCCTCCATGGTTGATCTTCTTCCTCTCTCCTCAATCTCTTAAGGTTTATCTTCAAGCTTCCATGAATGGTGAGCTCTCTCTCTCTCTCTCTCCCTCTCTCCTTTGCCCTCTCTTTCTCTCGGTTCTCTCTCTCTCAGATATTTTATTTGACTCCAAAATGATGAGTTCACCCACTCATATGGCACATCTCTCTATATATGTATAAACACACATAAGTTTATCACCATAGGGAGAGCCAAACGCGCCCTTACGAATCGTACGAAATCAAATTTCAATTAAACTTCCCAGATGACTTTAAAAATTATGCTGATCATAAATATGTAATCCGTTCTGATTTCTGAAGCCTCTAAGGCCTTCAATTTGCAATGCGAAGTTAACCATCCAAACATACCTTAACGAATCAGACAAAATAAATTTCCAATTAATTTTCCCAAGTAACTCTAAAAATTCCCATTAACATATGTAGGTACTCAATTTTGATTTCTGAACCCATGAAGGTCGGTAATTTAAATTTTAAAGTCGTAACTCAACATATCATTTCTCAATTCAAACAGATATCATTAAATTGAAGAACATTAATCCACAAGTGCATAAAGGTAATTTCTGATACGGATTTTGGGGTCATTACATGCACTAGCCGACCGACCAGTTGGAGTGGCCGGCAGTCACTTTTGATGGCCGACCGGCCACCAGCCTATTTTGGTGCAAAAATGTTCCTATTTTGAGGAAAATGCAGTCTAGAGATTGGCACAATTTTCAGAAATTAAGGCAAGTGCAAATAGAGACAACCGACAGCAAGGCGATGGATTTTAGGGAGGAAGCAACCGAGCATGCACACTTTACTTGCTTTAATTAGTTAGATGTAACTAATTATTTGATTCGAGTATTGTACTTAATTAGTTTGCACAGCTAGTTATTCAATTTCAATCTGGTTTGTAATTAATTAGCTAGCATAGTTAATTAGTTGGTTTGTAATAATTAGCTTAGTTTAGCGTAGCTTAGCTTATTCATTCGGACCCTCCTTCAAGAGGGCGCAATATTGTAATAAGTGTGCGTGCGTGTGTGCATGTCTTCCAACCCCACGACTTTCTCCCTTTTATTTAACAGCTTTCGATGGTTAGATTAGGGCACGTTTTGATTAACATACCTTATACTTACATGTTTGCATCATTCATTTGTCTTGCATGCACCGGGCTCGACACATCATTCAAACTGCTTTGTATTTCAATACACTTATTTGAATACGTGTTTCAAAGCATGACATCAAGTGTTGCATTCATATGCCATAGTAAATAGCCGAGCCTATTTAGTTGCATTATTGCATGCGTTGCATTAGGCATCTTGTATAGTTAGGATCATGCATTGTTTCTAACTAACTTTTGTTTTGGCTTGGAGTACTCAGTAAGCTTTTACATTTAGCATACTTGCATGAGTGTGAGTGATGCCATGATAGCATGTTTTTCATAAGGCTATCTGCTTATATGCTTAACTGTATGAATGCCTGTGGATGAAGGCTTTGTTGCTTGAATTGGGACAGTTCAACAAATGTGAGTTTTAAGCCCATTTTGCGAAGTGGCAAATCATGTTTTAAGCCCAATTGAGGATGGCATTTTCAAACCATTTTCAAAAACAAACATGAGTTGTTTTGTTCAAATTCTTGTGATTTTAGTCTATACTTGTATGTTGTGCGCATCACATAGTAAGTTATCTAATAAACAGAATAAGAACACATGTATTTATAAAACAACATATCATGCTTAGTAGAGACCGATCTTTGATCGGGCGAGCGGGGGTACTCATTTCAGGACCTTTCCCTCTTGTACCCAAGTTCCCGAGCCAAGGCAACTTTGGTGACGACGGACACGTGGCCTTTGGCACAAGTCAGGGTTTCCTAAATTTTCCAAAAATAAAATATTTAGGTGGCGACTTTATAATCTGGCAAAGCAGTCTAGTTTGGTATTATTTGATTCAAAATTTGATTTTCCAAAATGATTTGCCAGATTGGACTCTTTGGTGTTTATCAGTCTCACATTGCACTTTATGAGATTAGATTTAGAACCATGACAGGAGTCCTAACTGTAGGACCAATTCGCGCCTTCTCCAAAAAGGGGGCACTCGAAGAAAGTCGAGTCCACAAGTATGTAACTCACAAATTATTCTCCATCAGTTTTACAAGAGTAATGGGCTACATTTGTTGCTAGCCACTTCATGGCTGAGAGGCTCCTCCTCTCTTTCAACATAGAATTTTTGGCTTCTATACTACACAATCAGTCTGCTCTCATATTTTCCTTCATGTATGAGAGAGTGCTGCCATTGTCAGTTCGTCGGAGTTAAATAGAAAGTGCTTCTGCGTTAGCGAGTCTGTATCATCGTATCTTGGGAGACAAACATTGACATACCTCCAACACCCACGGTGAGACAGCAAATTTGTTTTAAGGGGATTGTAGTATTACACAGGTTTCGGTTTGCTTCCTTTACTATTTTATTTCAATGTTTGATTTTGTTAAATATTTCTGTTTATCAAAATGTAATCTCTTGCATAAATTAGATTTATGATTTTTTGTTTTGTAATATAAATTTAATTAATTATGAATCTATTTATTTTATTTAATCTATACAATTTGTACAACAAATGCATGGCACACTATAAGAAAACACACTTTTAACGACCAACTTTTTGGTCGCAGAACCGAAGTTGGTCGCTGAAAGTTTTAATTTGCGACCACATATCTTGGTTGCGAAAAGGATTTTAATTTGTCGAAAGTTAATCATTTTGCGACCAAAAAATTAGTCGTTGAAAGTTAACATTTGTGACCACCTATTTTGGTCGCTAAATGTTATCATTTGCAACCACATACTTGGTCGCTAAAAGGTTGATCATTTGCGACCACATATTTGGTCGCTAATTGGGTGATCATTTGCGACAAAAATACTGGTCGCGGAAAGTCTATGCTTTAGCGACCATGTCTATGGTCACCAATAGTTATTCTTGGAACCTTCTCAAAGACCTACTGCGACTAAAATTTTATTAGTCGCAAAAGAGCTTTCACTTTCAAAAATTAATTTCCTAAATCTAATGCTAACTTTTTTAATACCTATAATGCGTGTGCAATTAATGCATAATTCATATCCATCCAATCAATTTCAACATACCAATCAATCAACAATCCAATCTAAAAACAAAAAATCATCAACTATAAAGTGAAAATAGTAGTTAATTTATCTGATTACTACCACCTGTCAACATGAACACATTATAAGTCCAAAAATAACCATCCATTTGTTTACTTTACGACGAATTTACATCAAAAACATATTTACCAAAACCATCAAAGATTTCAAAAACCATTAATATCCAAGTGCATGTCATATTTGTCCGATGCAAAATATATCAAAAACTCTATGTATAAGCACAACTTAGAATTAATGTACCGACAAACTCAAGTCCATAAACACGCATGACTACACCTTTAGCTACCTGCAATAAAGAAATGAAGAAAGCGTTGTTAATAATAATATTTTTGCTTACATTTCTATTTAATTTTGTAAAAATTTGTGGATCTAATTCCATATCCAAAACTAGCAATCACACACAGCCTTACTGCCCAGTTCAAAAAAATAAAATAAAATAAAATAAATATGGAATTAATCTAACTAGAGAATGCTTTATTGATAGTGACAACTATCATCAAAGTTTTTCAGAAACAATTATTAATCTTCATGACAGGAAACATGTAGAAATATTCAAATGAGTTATAAGCAACTTCAAAAGCTAGAAGGCATTTTTCCCAATGTCAATTCTAACTGGAGTTCTTACACTTAGGATTGGATTCTTATAGTTATTTCCTAGCAGAATTAGGGTTTCTCTGCCTTTAACACTAATTTATTTTCACGAGCCTAAATTTGTAGTTTTGCACATTAATGCAAAAATAGGATTGTATCCAATATTGAGAAGGAAAAAAAAAATACCCATTAGAAGTACCCCTAGCAATACCCTTGACTAATTGGGACCAACATTGAGTAATGCCCTTTTATTATGTGCATATTACTAACTCCATGTCATAATAATTGTCACTTAAGTATCAAAATAACAGAAGATTAAAGTAGGAATTTCTTTACACACAGATTTGTTAAAAAATGCTCTAACATGATTTTGTTCTTGAAACTACACAACTTCAAGAGAGAAATCAAAGAAAAGTAGCATGAATGCCAAACGATCTGTGGCACTCCAAATGCTAAGTCACAACTTGCTTTGTGAAGTTGCAAGAGCCAAAAGGCCATATTTCTCACAATGCTTAGCCCTGTTAATCATTCTTTATATTATGTACTTCCTAGAAAAACAGCGGACAAAAAACATCATAGGAAAGTAGTAGCATAAAAGATTTTGGGTAACAAAAAATTATTTCCAAACACTTTAATTTCCCCCCTTCATATTTTAGTTAAAAATCACTTCTCAAATCATTCATAAATTATGATAATCTCATCTCCTAGGGGTTTTTTTGGAAAATTAGTGGTTTCCTCTCTAGAAATATACATTTTACAAACTTATCATTTTAATCAACTCACAAGAGAGGTAATTTGAAGAACAACAAAGATATGAGAGTTAGGAAATTTCAAAATTCCTATTTACAAGTTAAAGTAAAAGAAATGAGAGAGAAGCTTGGCAGCTCATCGAATTTTTAATTGTCTCCATGTGTAACTAAGGTTTCATTCCACTCAATTAAACCAAATTAATACACTAAGTTTAACTAAACAAGTACACACACTCAATTTACTTGTGTATTGTATGTCTAATCATTGTCTTTTGAAACCACAATGTTTGATAGTAATCCTATTTTATTTTATTTTTTGTATGTATTTTTTCTGCTTTATTTTCCTTAGTTATTGGCATCATCTCTCTTTTCCTACCATTTAATTATGTTTCCAAGTGTTCTCTCTGTAAAAGTTAAGAGAAATAGGCTTAATTATGTAGAAGCGAATTGTGAAAAATGAGAACTAGTTAGTGGAGCTTAGGAGGTTTATAAGACAAAAACTGGGTATGTTTGGTTTGCGTTTGTAGAGTAGTTTTTGAGATAAAAAAGTACAAAAACTTGTTTGGTTTGCTTTTTTCTAAATAGTTTCTCTAAAATAACTTTGGTTTTTTTTGTAAAGTAGTTTTTGAGATAAAAAGTACAAAAACTTGTTTGGTTTGTGTTTGTAGAGTAGTTTTTGAGATAAAAGTGCAAAAACTTGTTTGGTTTGCCTTTTTTGCAAACATGTTTCAAAAGTAATCCTGAAAATTGGATAACCAAACACATTTCTAAAATTTTTTTGGGGAAAATCTATTTGGTTTGATTACTCATAAAAAAATGTTTGTAGTGTATATTTCTAAATTTTTTTTCCCAAAATCAAACCAAACAAGGTCAGATCTCGCCTTTTTTTGTTAAATTCGCCATGGTAAGGACTCTTCCAACACAGTCTAAGCCATAGGCTAAGCTGGAATAAGACCCAACTCATCAATGTCAAGAAAGAAATTCTAAGGAAAGGGTATTTACCACAATAAAAATGAGAATGAAATCAATATGATCTTAATTTAGGAAACAAAGTGGAGAATTTGCACATGTGGCCCAGTAATTAAGGGGTTCAAAAAAGTGATATTAGTGTTACATCAAATATTTACTTGAATATGATTTCTTTACTATGGGTAATTATGGGTAATTCTTGAGGTCTCTTGTTTCATTCTCAGAAGTGCAAAACACTCTGGTTTAACCAATACCCAATACACTTCTAGTTCACAATTTATTGCATGTATCGAGAATTTATTAATAAAGTCTAGTGCTAAATGACAGACTGAGTTTTAAAAATTAGGGGTTTTCAAAATTATAGTGTTATGTACATCAACATGGCATGCAATATGTCACCAGCCGTTACTGAAGATTTCTGTTGCAGGTAGAAGAAAAGATGTTCAGGTACACTATAAGTTCCCTTTTGTGACATATGGTTGCTTGCAAGCAGCCTCTCCCAGTAATAAAAAAGGGTTGTGAGTGGTTTCTAAACACTGTTACAAGCTTAATTGTTAAATTCTTGGAGAGATTGTAAATTTTTCCTTGGTATTATATTTTTTAAATGAGTGTAGCATATGTAAATTCGAATTTGTTTAGCTTTGTGGATTGTATTCTTCGAATTGCAATTCAAATTTTCCTCATGACTATATATATCTTGATGTTTCCTACCAGCAATTGTTTTGATTGCAGAAAAATTAGATATCATAAGCTTTTTCTTGTTCATTCTTTTAAAATTGTTCAGTTTATTATTGAAGTTGGTGCTAATTGTCTAGTTTGCCTCTCATTCTTTTAAAATTGTGTAGTTTATTATTGATGTTGGTGCTAATTGTCCAGTTGGCCTCTAAAAATGTTCTTGCAATATTGAAATACTCTTCTTTTGTTTTTCATTTTGTGGAACTCGTGGCTTGTTTAGATTTTTGCAAATTGAAATATTGTTATAGGTTCTATTACAAGTTAAATTTTTGCTTCATTGGTGGACATTCATTTGCCTAAACACTTTTTTTTTTTTTTTTTTTTTTTCACTTTTCTTAAGCAATATACTACTTTCATCAATCTAAAACTTGTTATGTTCAAGAAATTATGATTATTGTTGATGATGATTAAGTATTGAACTTTTGATGGTTTGTGTTCTGCTTGTTTATGCTTGTAATTTGAATTCTTCCTCAAAGTCATGTAGTTCAATTCATTGATTAAAATTTTCTTCCTATGTTTGCTATATTAGTGTATTTCACCTTTTTTTATTTTTTATTTTTTGTCAACAAAAAGAGACTTTATTGATGAAGAAAACCTTACAAGAAAGGAAGAAAACATCAATAAAGGGAGAAGGTGCAGAGGCCATCATAGCGTAACAGCCTAATCCCAACTAGGTTGGCACTGAACCGCATCCACAATCATATGACAGTACCAAACCATCTATTGGTGATGGGCCAACAATAGAGGGATAATGTCATGCCCCAAAATTTGGACAATTAAATATTAAATTAGAACTAAATCTCAATCAATATTCTATTATCCAAATCCTAAGGGTGAAACAAAAATCTAAATGTCTTCATCTCTATAAGGTTTAAGTAGATTTCAATGCAAAAAAAAAAATAAAAAATAAAAAATAAAAAAAATAAAAAATAAAAAATAAAAAAAATGAATAAAAAATAAAAAATTACAAGAGATAAAAAAAATAATGGAAATAAAAATAAATATGGTGAGTCAGTCCTACATAAAAAAAAACGTTAGTAAGACCTGTCATTCTGCAAAAAAATAAAGTTAGTACAATTTAATCATAAGTAAATTGCCGAAGAAGTAAAAAACATATTGTCTCATGTTTAAATCATTCGAATTAACCAAAACTCAAAGAACAAAAGTTGTACAGAATCAAATTTTCTAAAAGGTAGCATAGAAGAATTTAGTAGAACCTAAACAGGTTAAGAGAAAAACTTGATAGAAGAACCTAGACGGAATTCGATCGAAAAATCTGAAGCTGAAAACGAAAAGAAATTGCCTTAAGATGATTTGTTTCGGAAAAGTTTAAAACACGAAAAGTGTTCAGAATAATGTTTTACTTTAGTTTACATGAAATCAATAAAAATGAGCTCGTTTTGTAGGTTAAAATAGTATCTAAATTTTCTATTGCTAAAATGAATAAAAACTATTGTAATCAAGATCATCTGATTATAAGTTCTAATGGATCTATTTAGTAGCACGTTAAAATACAAAAGTTGTCTAGAATTACGTATACGTGCCTCTATCCAAATTTTATAATTTATCAAGATCGTTTACTATTTTTCAAAATGTAGAAATCAATACAATTCAAACTATATCAATAAGTTCATATTTAATTCTTTGTACCTTAACTCCATCACTTCAATCCTTCACTTTCGGCCTACATATATATATCTCATGTGCCACCCGTATACCTAACACCGCTCTGAAGCCAAACTTGCATGAGAATATCGTCCTGAGTTTGACCCACACTCCCCGAACAGTTAGCATATACGTACGCACGTAAATCAAAGCACTCGTCTACTCTTAAGAACGAGGCAACAATATACATATACACAACTCCTCATCTACTCATAAGAACAAACATAACAATGTCGAACCTAAGGCATTTAAATAAATCTCATAATTCTCACTTTTTTTTATACACTTTTTCTCACCAGCACTCAAATAAAACAACAATCCATGGAATCATGGTGGTGTATTCGGAATTTATCTATGGGTTCCTAATTTATTTTAATTTCATCTATTCATAAGTGTGATTACATCCATAAGATAAATATATATAAACCCTAAATCTTGAATACACAACAAACCAAAATAATTGAAATCAATCTATCATCTTCATGCCAATACAATATCAAACCAACATCAAATAAATAAAAATAAATAAATATAACAACAAAATAAACATAAATCAAAGAAAGCGGATTTTGCACTCACAATATTTTTTTTTAAAGATCAAATAATCACTTAAAAATTAATGAAGCTACCAAAATAAAACCCTAACCTTTTCTTTTTCACTCTACCTCTCCTCTCTTTTTTTTTTTTTTTTTTTTTTTTTGCCGTTTCTCTCTCTCTCTCTCATCGGATACAATCTTCTTTTTCTTCTTCTATTTTTTTCCCCTAATGGCAGTTGCTATGAGTAAAATCTAATAACTATTATATTATATTATTATATAAATACAACATATATAATATGCTATATAAGATTAATATATATAACACCTTTTATATATAAAAAAATATAAATATATATAAATATTCATATTAATTATATATAATAAATAACACATTAAATTAATTAAATACCATATTAAATTCTCATGTAGCCACGCAATTAATAACGTCCAAAAATAAAATAAGGTAATAATAATAATAACAAATAATGACTGAAGAAAAATTAGGATCGCTACAATATACACACCTCAAAAGAATCTTGTCCCTAGATTCAATAGAAGAGAGAGTACTAAGCAAAAAGCTCCGGGTGCATACGCTGAACTTTCTCTTCCAATTCCTAAGTGATATCGTTCTTATTTTTGCTCCATTGCACTTTCACCAATTTCACTTTCTTGCGTCGTAACTGCTTAACATCTCGGTCTAAAATAGTAATCGATCGCAACAAATATGTTAGATCGTCACTAATCTCCAACACTTTTGGTGACGCTACTTGGGGAGGGTCTTACACACACTTCTGCAATAAAGATACATGGAACACATTGTGAATCATAGCTAAACCAGGTGGTAGAGCTAATTTGTAAGCCATATTACCAATCTTCTTAGTGATCTCGTATGGTCCCACAAATCTAGGTGCCAACTTTTCCTTCTTTCCAAACCGCATGATACCCTTCATCGGCGAGACCTTTAAAAACACAAAATCTTCAACATTCAACTCAACCCCCTTATGTTTTCTATCAGCGTAACTTTTCTGACGACTCTGTGTAGTCTTAATACGTTCCCGAATAATGTTCACATTCACTGTGGTCTCTCTTACCAACTCTGGCCCTAACAACAGCGCATCTCCTAACTCCATCCCACAAGCAGGTGATTGACATAGCCTTCCATACAAAGCCTCAAAAAGTGCCATCTCAATACTTGAGTGATAGCTATTATTATAAGCAAACTCCACCAATGGCAAGTGTTCTTCCTAACTATCACCAAGATTGAGGACACAAGCTCTCAATATATCCTCCAATATCTAATTTACTCATTCAGTTTGCTTATTCGTCTGAGGATGACAAGTCATGCTCAGGTCTAACCTAGCACCCAAAGTATGTTGAAAACTCTCCCAAAACTCTACCACAAAAAACGGATCATGATTTGAAACTATAGAAACGGGTGCACTATGAAGTCGCACCACCTCCCGAATATACAGCCTAGCTAGTTTATCCGTAGTTTGGTGAACACTAATACGAATAAAATGAGCAAACTTGGTGAGTTGATCCACTATCACCCAAATAGATTCATTGCCTCGCTTAGACTACGACAATCCATCCACGAAGTTCAAAAAGATATACTCCAATTTCCAGGTAGGGATCTCGAGAGGCTGCAAAAGTCCAAACGGTCGTTAGTGTTCTACCTTAATCTGTTGACACACATAACATTGAGAAACATACTCTTCTACATCCTTCTCCATACCTTCCCACCAAAATGCCCTCTTCAGGTCATACATCTTAGTCCCACCAGGGTGAATGGTATATCGAGACCTATGAGCATCATCCATAATCTCTTTCCTCAATTCAACAATGTCAGGTACACATAACGTGTCCCTAAATCACAATCCCCCATTTGAGTCCACAGACCAATCAGTAGGACAATTATCGATCAAATCTACTACAAGGTCATCGAGCTTACTGACGAGAAACCCATCTAAATACTGCATCTAATGAACTTTACCGAATAACGTCGGCTGCGCGGTCAAATTACCAATATATGCTCTCTCGACACTCTCTATTGGTTGAACATCATGCATTGAAACTAACTCTAAGGACTTTCATTCCTGAATCATCAAAGAAGCTATAATCCCATGTTGTTGACTAAATGCATCTGCGACCGCATTTCGTTTTCTTGGGTGGTAAAGGATCTCGAAATCATAATTGTTGATGAATTCAACCCACCTCTGTTGCCTTATGTTTAACTCTTTTTGAGAACAAGATATTTGAGGCTCTTATGATCTGTATATAACTCAAAGTGCTCCCCAAACAAGTAGTGTAGCCACACTTTCAATGCAAAAACAACTGCTGCCAGCTCTTAGTCATGAGTAGGGTATCATCTCTTGTGAGGTTTTAACTATTGTTAGGCATAAGATACAACCTTTTGATACTGTATCAACACACATCCCAAACCAATTCCACTCGCATCAGTAAACACTACTAACTTTTTCCCTTGTACTGGTATAGTTAACACCGGGGCTATAGTCAAACGCTGCTTTAACTCCTGAAAAGCTCTCTCACAATCATCTGACTATAAGAACTTCACATTCTTGTGGGTCAACTTGGTCATGGGTGCTGCAATGGTGAAAAACTTCTCTATAAATCTCCTGTAATAACCGACTCGTCGTAAAAAACTCCTCATCTCTGATGGGTTCATGGGCTGCTTCCATTCTTTAATTGCAACAACTTTCTCAAGATCTACCGCTATTCCCTGATTGGACACAACATGTCCTAAAAATCGATCTTCTTTCTCCTAAAAGTGCCACTTACTGAACTTAGTGTATAAATGCTGCTCCTTTAAAGTCTGCAACACGACTTTCAAAAGTGTGTTATGTGCTCTTCCTCATTCTTGGAATATACCAAGATATCATCTATGAAGATAATCACAAACTTATCTAGATACGGTTGAAAAATTCTGTTTATCAAGTGCATGAAATAGGTAGGAGCATTTGTCAAGCCAAAAGGCAACAGGAAATTTGTACAATCCATACTAAGTTCAAAAAGCAGTAAGCGGTGTACTTTTCTCTAACACACCCATCTGATGGTAACCTATTTTGAGATTAAACTGAGAGAACACGGCTTCCCCCTTTAACTGATTAAACAAGTCATCAATTCTTGATAGCGGATACTTATTCTTGATAGCCACCTTGTTCAGCTCTCTATAATCTATGCACATACGGAAAGTGCCGTCTTTCTTGGAGACAAAGATCACAGGTGCTCTCCAAGAGAAGTTACTTAAATGAATGAACCCTTTCTGAAGCATCTCTTCTAGCTACTTCTTCATCTCCACAAGCTCTTTAGGCGCCATTTTGTATGTCGCCTTAGAAATTGGTGTAGTTCCTAACATTAAGTCAATACGAAATTCTATTATACGTCGAGGTCCAGGTATCTCCTAAAATACATTCTCAAACTTACGTACTACATCTACCTCACTAATATCCTGTTTAGGTATTTCTACCAAGCATAGAAAACTCGTCATTACCGACTCTCCTTCATCGCTATAAGTGTGAGTAAGCTATGGCATACCAGGAATATCTATATTCATCGTTCTTCCAGGATAATCTAGAGTCACAAAGTGTTTTCACTGCCAATCCATACCCAAAATAATTACAAACCCCTTAAACCTTAACATAATTAGGTTCGCATACAAGACTCTGCCCACAAAATCAATCTCAAAATCTTTACACGTCTCATAAAGAGTAAATGCCCCTCCTAAAGGGGTCTCAACACGAATAGATCTAGACAACGAGGTAGTTACAAGATGTTCTCTTTCTACAAACTGTCTAGATATGAAAAATTGAGAGGCACCAATATCAAAAAGTACTCTAATAGGTTCTTGAAAAAGATTAAAAGTACCTTGCACTTTGTCATTTCCTGGTATCAATGCAAATGCCCTGGTTGGAGCTGTCAGACCCTATCATGCCTGCAGTTTCTGAGGGCAATCCTTAACTACGTGTCGCAACTGTTGACACCCAAAATATTTCCTATTGATCGGTTGAGGTGCTACTGCTCTGATAGGTGAGGGCCTCTCCAACTGAGGTATAGGATGACGATAACCCAACTGTGGCACTTACTGCCGCTATCCTTAATAACCTTGTGAGCGTAGACCACCTTGTCTCTGATAATAGTACCCCTAGGGCTGGAAATTGCCCTGAGGCCTAAAATTACCCTGAGGTCTAAAATTTCCTTGACTACCCACTTCCCTTGATTTATGTTTAATTCGTTGTTTTTGTTTAATTATTTTTATTTATTTGATGTTGGTTTGATATATTATAAGGTCTCGATGTCCTACATCGGGAATTGAGAAGGAGTTTCTGAGCTATAAAAGTAAAAACCTTGACCCATATATAGTATCGAGGCCTTTTCCCGAGTGGTAAAATCCTTAGCAGAACTTCCTAGTTAAACATACTTAGAGCCATTTTAGGAAGTGGGTTAAAAGCCACTTCCCAGCTTTTAACCCACTTCTCTCTCTAACAAAAAATCAAAAAACAGCTTTTAACCATCTTCCAAAACACCCCATAGGCTGGAGTAGTTCTGGGATGGGTGACCCACTAGGAAGAACAAATTTGTGCGAGCGTGGCCTAAAGCGAACAATATCAATGACGTATGAAGGGTTGTGGTGTTACAAATGGTATCAAAGCCAACTCTTTAGAGCACCGAGTGTGGGCCCCTAGCGTTTCTCGGTGTATGTGGGTGGTCTTGTTAGCTGGCAAGCTACTGCACGGGGACATGCAACCTTAAGGGGGTGAATTGTAAAGTCCCGGTGTCCCACATCGGGAATGGATTGGGAGTTCCTGGGCTACAAAAGTAAAAATCTTTAGGCCAGGCCCACACGGATTTGTTTTTCCTAGTGAGTAGGTCACCCATATCAGAACTACTCCAACCTAAGCACACTTAACTAGAGAGTTCTGTTAGGGATTTCACCACTCGGGAAAAGGCCTTAATGCTACATAAAGGTCTAGGTTTTCACTTTTACAACCTAGGAACTCCCCCTCCATTCCTAATATGGGACATCGGAACCGGAACCTTAAAATTCCATAAGGTTGCACGTCCATATGTAGAGTAGCTTCCTCAAACCCTTTCAAACCCGCCAGAGGGATACACACACACATATTTCAATCCATCAGTCGGCCCTCTAATACCATTTGTAACACCACAACTCTTCACACGTTATCGATATTGTCCACTTTGGGCCACGCCCGCACAAATTTGTTCTTCCCAATGGGTCATCCATTCTAAAACTACTCCAACCTAAGCACGCTTAAATGGGGAGTTCTGCTAGGGATTTCACCACCTGGGGAAAAGTCTCGATGCTATATAACGGTCTAGGTTTTTACTTTTACAACCCAGGAACTCCTCATCCATTCTCGATGTGGGACACCAGAACCTTATATAGCATCAAGGCGTTTTCCCGGGTGGTAAAATCTCTGTGAGACTACCCAATTAAAGCTAGTCGAGGCTAGTGATCCCTTTTGATTCAAATCTTGAAATTCTAAAGTACTACACCCCAATTACTACTAGCCGAGTAGTTAGTAGTTCGAAAGATCCCGAACAAATCCGTGTGGGCGTGGCCCAAAGCGGACAATATCGATGACATGTGAAGGGTTAGGGCATTACAAATGGTAATAGAGCTGACTCTCCGGAGCACCGAGTGTGGGCCCCTAATGTCTCTCGGTGTATGTAGGCGGGCTTGTAAGTTGGTAGGCTACTGCATGGGGACGTGCAACCCTAAAAATGGTGGATTGTCAGGTTTCGGTGTTCCACATCAGGAATGGAGAGAGAGTTCCTAGGCTATAAAGTAAAACCCTAGACTCTTATGTAGCATCGAGGCCTTTTCCCGGGTGACAAAATCCCTAACAGAACTCTCTAGTTAAGCTTTTAGAGGTAGGAGTTCGACGGATATATACCATCGGAAAGAACAAATCCGTCTTGAAGTGACCCTAAAAGCACAATATCGATGACTTATGAAAGGTTGGGGTGTTACAGATAACAACCAAGTGGCTTAGACAGAAAAAACCAACAGCAGTAGCAACATATATACAATGCAACAGTGACAGTAACAAAGATACACAAAAGAGAGAACATAATCTGACTAAGATTGTGGACAATGTCATATATTGGGCCCAAAGAGCAACTTTCTATTTCACTTGGTAGTATGATGAGTGACATGAGTTCTGGATTTGTTATAGAATTCACTCAAATTTGGAACTAACCAACACTATTTTGACTTTTTGACTTGAGTATCTGTTTGGTTGAGTTTTCAAAGTCTGTTTATGAAAAATTTTCAAAAAATTACAAATTAATTTGAAAAATAAGCATAAAACAAAAGAGGATTTCAAAAACAGACCTAAAAAATTTAGGGCTGACCAAAGAAATTACAGTCAATCAAAATCTGAAATAATCCATATAGATACAATGATTGCACAACAATAAATTAGATTATTACCGTCATGATAGTAAATGGTAATAGCAACCCACAAAACCTTTCAAAGTCCATACACTAATCAATAACAAACTAAAAAACAAAGAGAGAACCAGATATATAATACAATACCAAATCCTTCAAATACAACAATCACTCTCAAACCCAATTCAAGAAACACTAGTGCTCATAAATGATTGTAAGAAAAGCAAAATCTAAGAGTAACAACTAAAACAGTAAAGACATTTGAACATCTAGAAAGACAATGAAACAGATACATTCAATCTGACCACTAATCAAATGATACGCATAGAAAGCAAAGCAAAGCAAAAATCAAAATGAAGATGAACATAATATATATATATATATAGAGAGAGAGAGAGAGAGAGAGAGAGAGAGAATACTTGATCGAACCACAAAACTCATAAAGGAAAACAAAATTAAAATCACCTCAAGGTGAAGGCAATGCGAGAGAGGAGGAAGCTAACCTGGTGGTGGACGAAATGCGAGAGAAGAGGCACTAAAACTGGCTCTGATTGGCAGCGAACAAGGAGCGAAGTGAATGGAGATGGTGGCTAGGGCTTTCTTACCGATTGGGAATGCAGAGAGTGAGGAGTTGAAACAATGAAAAATGAAGCTCAAATATATTTAGGAATTACATAATTAAAAAAAAATTTTGATTTAGGAAAATTCAAAACTACGTAGTTCTGTTTCAAAAATACCCCTGTCTTTTTTGTGACCACAATTTACTGGTCACCAATGGATTTGAGATCTCTCTAATTTTTTTTTCCTGCTCTACCGCCATTACGTTCCGTGACCACATGTCAAATCAAGTCGCAAAAAATTACTTATCAACAACTAAAAAAGTGTTGGTAGCAAAAACAGAACTTATCCGCGACCAGGGAAAATTTTGGTCACAGAAAGTAAACTATTTGTGACCAACATGAAAAAGGTGGTCACTAAAAGTGTTTTTCTGCGTAGGGGCAAACCATTGAAGATTCGGTAAAGAAATAAAATTATCTCAATAATAAAAATGGAGAAAGAATTAATGTTATGAGAGGGTGATGACTTGAAAATGGAAATTAGACTCATTTAAAATAATAATAATAAAAGATCAAGACACATCAATTTTAGAATAAAAGGAATTTTTTTTTTTTTTGGAAAATTAAGGATACATCTCTTTACATGTTTTTGTTAGTTTAGAATACCAAAAGTTTGTGTGATTAGGTTTCTAGAATTTCAAGTTTTAAAAGGAAAAGAGGGGGGGGGGGGGGGGGGGGGGGGGCGGAATTATATAAATGGTCTAAAATACCTTTATAAACTTAAAATCCTAAATCAGTTACATATTTTTCTCTCTATGCCATCTCTCTTTGTTCGCTTTTAATGCCCTCTCACTGTGTAGCATATGATCGGTTAGGCATTTGCTGTGATGGTGAATGACCTTCTGTAATGCTTTTTGCTATCCTTCTTCTTTGTTGATGTAATCCTTATGTTTGTATATTTTGATCTCATCAATAAAGTTTTTTTGGCTGATCAAAAAAAAAAAAACACAAAAAAAACCTAGCTACTTCAATTCCATCGACAAACACCACCATCAACACCTATCATCACTTCACTTGAAACCATCATGGTTGCCATCAAGGACAGAACTGTTAGGAGACAATGAGGGGCCATGGCCCCCTATCCAAAGTAAACAATGCTACTATGATGATATGCTATGTTGTTCAAAATTTTTTCCTTATTACAAATGGCCCTGCCTTAGCTAATTTATGAATATTAGAAACTTGATATTTCTTAATAAAAAAAGCTTCTATGTACGAAAGTATTGGAACACCAAAAAAAAAAAAAGCATACCTCCAGATTTAAAAAAAAAAAAATTATTTAATGCAAGCATAATTTAACAGCAGTGATACACTAATTATATTTCTTTTATCACAGGTTGTTTATCACTTGATGAGGTATATTCATAATAATGATACAATATTAATGAGATTCATATGAAATCCATTGAAATTTTTTGAAATTTGAACCCACAAAAAAATGCAGTGACTTTTAGTTTAATAGATTGAGTTGGCATATACAAAAAAAAAAAAAAAAAAAAAAAATTTAATTAATTAATTTTTTATTTCTCTTTTATTTATTTGTTTAAGTTGAATATATATGACTTTGCTTTTGATCATGTTAAGATCTCGTTTGGGAATAGGTTATTTTAGTAACTTTTTGATTTTTTGGCTAAAATATAAGGTAAAAAAATTAGTATGTTTGTAATAACTTTTTAGATTTTACGAAAAGATATTCAAAAAGTGGAGAGAAAAGAGAATTTTTGACTTTTTGGTATAGGTTATAAATTTTTTTAAACTTTTTTAGTAAATTTCTGACTAAAATGTTAACTTGCCAAACGAGACCTAAATACAAAATGTTTTTTATGTATTATTTTAGTATAATATCTTAGTTATTTCTCATTATTGAATTGAAACATAACAATACATAACAATTGATAGACAAAAGAAAAAAAAATTATTCATGCCTTGGCCCTCTGGAGTAAAATTCTAGTTCCGTCCCGAGTTAATTGCCATCACTCTCTCAACTTGGGTCGCTTGTTTGCGTCCCACCTGTCCAAATCTGAAACGTTATTTACAACAACCTTTCATACACACCATTCGCCATTCGAGTTACAATTTAAAAGTTGCTTTAATGAGTATGTATGTATTTGTATATGTATATATATAGTACTGATCTAAGTAGATAATAGTGCTACGGACCATAAATTCTCTTAATAAGTTAAAGATAATGAAAATTATTCGGTGATTTTGGGATAAATACAGGTGTTGTCCCAACATGGTTTTTATTGGTTAAAAAAGTAGGACTTTATTTTTTAGAAAAATGACTTAGACCCCTGGTGGGGTGACCCCTACCACCCCCATTAATTTTTGATTGGCTGATTTTTTTTTTTTTTTTTTGGATCTTCCTCTCACTGCCCCCACGTAGGGGTGGGGGGTGCTGGGGTCTGGAGCAGCGTTGTATTTTTTATTAGTGTTTGGAAGACAACTTGACAAGTGTCATCCTATGAATGGTGTGAAATTTTGCTTTGAGTTTATGAAATAACTTTTTTTTAAGATAGAGTGATTTGAAAAGACCAATGGTTAGGAAATGCTTCTAAAGTAAATTAATCTAATTGACTTTGCTACATTGCATGATATCATGCTTTAAATTCTTAGTAACATTTGTACAAACATTTTTTTTTTTTTTTTTTTACTTATTTCTTTGAAATTTCACTTCTTTTATTCAGTGAAATTTGAATTTCTCTACGTTTAGGTACTGATTTTGCTCAATGATATCACTAAGTTTAGTCACTAATTTTACTCGGTGAAACTTTACTAAGCTTTTAGTCAATGAATTCACTAAGCTTTTATTCAGTGACAGTTAAATTTCAACAATATTTGTATAATTTTACAAAGTCAAATGTTAATACCGTCACTAATTTTGTTAAGTGATCTTTATTGAATTTAATCATTAAGTTTACTTAGTAAAATATCACTAAGCTTTAATCAGTGAAATTTCCTATTGAGGAATACATACTTAGCCTCTGTTTGGCAAGTTGGTTTATGGACTTTTTTAACTATTTCAATCACAAAAGACAAAATAAGCTTAGCCACAACAAACAAAACATCACATCCAACTCATAATCATTACACTCTTCTCTCACAAAAAAAGTCAAAAAAGTCAAAAGGCCCTTTCCAAACCAAGCTTTTTAGCCCAGGCTAAATTAGTCAAAAAATTAAAAAGCCAACCCACTTCCCAAATGAAGCTTAGTGAAAAGTTCACCCATCTTTTGGATAAATGATAAATACACCTTTGAGATTTTCTTAAAATACTAGCTTTTGGGGTTCTAAAAATTACAAATTATTAAGATATCTTTTGCATAATAAAATTTATATGTGAAGGGACTAACATTGTTTGGGAAGATAGGAGAGAGGGGGAAAAAAACATAATTACACTAGTTAGAATAGAAAAGTAAAGAATAAAAAAGATTGCGATTTCTTTTCATTTTGTTTGGATAAATAAGAGAGTAAAGAAAAGAAAATGATGTATGTACTTTATCATATTTGGGTAAACTACGAAAATAAATCAATTCATGTTATATTATCAAAATAATCTTTTATGGGTTGGCTTGGAAAGTGGGTTGGCTTTTTAACTTTTTGATTTTTTTAACTATTTTAGCCTGGGCTAAAAAACTTGGTTTGGGAAGGACTTTTTGACTTTTTGACTTTTTTGACTTTTTTTTGTGAAAGAAGAGTGTAATGATTATGGGTTGGATATGATATTTTGTTTGTTGTGGCTAAAATAACTTATTTTGTCTTTTGTGGCTATTTTAGCCACAAATCATCTTGCCAAACGAACCCTACAGGTGTCAGTTTTTATTTATTATTTATTTATTATTTTATTACATTTAATGGGGTAATTTGTTATTATTATAAAAAAAAAAAAAAAAGAAGAGTAATTACGCTCCATTTGTTTGAGCCGAAAACATTTTCTGAAAAATAGTTTATGTATTTTTTGGTATTTGGTATAATAGAAAACGAAGGTCAACGAAAAATATTTTCCATGGTCAACCGAAAACAAACTTATACAGGCAAAAATTGTTTTATGGACTAAAATATTATCAATATCACCTCACTACCACCGCTACTCTCACCTCTACCATCACACCACTATCATAGCAAGAAGCTGCCACGATCACGCCGCTATCACCGCTCGCCACTCCACCACCATGTCACCCTCCACCTCTACCTTCACCTTCGTTGCACTACCACCGCCACCACCAAACATAAAAAATTATTTTTCGCCCAAACAAACAGAGCATTAGCCTTTTTTTTTTTTTTTCCTCTCAATCTTGTTCCTGTTGAAGATATTCAAAAGGAGAGTTTTAGCATAAATGAATTTTTCTCCATTTATTTTATTTTTCTCAGTTTTACTTATCAAACAAGTGATATAAATAAATACACTTGTTTATTTTTCTTCTCAAATCACCCAATCTAATGTATTATAATACTCAATCTTATTAATTAGTTTTATTTTCTTTCAACAATAAAAAAACGAAGAATAAGAAAAATAATAATAATTACTTCGCATAAAGAACACTAGAATCCAAACATCGTCGAGTGTAAGATAAGGTGTCATCCAACAAATCTTTGATGTTGTTTGGGATGAGTCAAAGCTACCTTTTTTCTTTTTTTATTTAATAATTTTTTTTAATTTTATCAAAAAAATTTACTTTTCCGATACATCTAAATTTAAAAAGTAAACTTTGTTTTTTTGACATTTTAGTTTATTTTTATCTTTTATGAACTATTTTTGAAATTTTTTTAAATTTTTTAATTTTCGGGTTTGTCTCATAAGGCTAACTCTAGAAGTCTAAAGTTTTAAAAAAAAAAAAATAAAATTTAAACAAATTTTCTAAAAACGAAAATAAATATAGACAATTGCTAAAACGTCCAACTTAAAGAAGATATAAGGTATTAGATTCAATAAATATTTTTTATTAATGAGGTTTACATTTTGTGAAATAGTTTTATAAGAAATCTTTTTGTTAGTTTTGGAGGACATTTTGTTTTTAATTTTATTCATTGATTTATCTATTGATTTTTTTTATCTGTTGACTTTTTTTTGACTATTTGTTCAAATTTATGTCTATTTGTTCAAATTATTTTTTATCTGTTCAAATTTATACCTATATATTCAATTTTTTGCCTATATGTTCAATTCTTTTCCCTATTTATCAAATTTATATCTATTTGTTGGAATATCTATATGCTGAAATTCCTATCTATTGAAATTATCTAATGAAAAAAAATTTATCTATTGAAATTCACAAGCTCATTTGTTTAAGGAGTTGTTTGGGATGTCCTAAATAAGTGCACTTTTTGACTTTTTATGAAATATGGGTTGAGTTTGAAGTGATGTGGTAGAGAGGTAATGTGACTTAAATAGGATGATGTGATTTAAATAGGATAATGACTTTTTAACTTTTTGACTTTTTTTAAAGATATCAAACCAAGCCTAAATTTTATTTTATCTGTTGAAACAATAATCTTGTTTTAATTTTTTCAATTTATTTGTGTGAACCCCCCTCTCTCTCTCTCTCTCATCTCTTCTCTCTCTATTTATGACAGTGCTAAGTTAGGGTTTTTAAGAAGATATACATCTGTTAACACATGTGCAAAAAATAATTACTTAATTACAAATTCAAATTCAACACAAATAGAGAGAACAAATCCAACAACAACAACAGATCCAACAACAACTTGATCACAGAGAGAGAGAGAGAGAGAGAGATGTCAACCAGCGGCTTGAAGCCAGTAGAGAAATCTATGAAACAAACACAGATCTATACATATATACATATATATACAAAAATATATACAACTAAAGATTTTTAAAAAAAAAAAAAAAAAAAAAGGTGCCTTATATAGCTCATTCCAAACAGCCCCTAAACTTCACAATTTTCTTAGAGTCAGATTTGATTGATATTGATTTAACATGTCCACACATTCCACATGATTTTTGGTAACCAACAGATATAGTTCAGACTTTTGAGTAACCATTTGGTGTTTGACTATTTTTATTATTATTATTTTTTGATTTTTTAAAAGTTAAATATGTTTTACCATCAATTGACCCAAAAAAAAGACTTAAATGTGTTTGAAAAATTATTAATTTCTGTAGTGAGAAAATTAATATTATATTTGAATTTTTTAACCGATGACAAAGAAGTTTTTTTGAATTTTTAGCATTTTTTAGTTAATTCCAAACGAGACCTTTAATGTGGAAGCTTAAATCATAAGTATACTCAAAAGGTCTGTGTAGGGATGCAACAGGTCGAGTATGAGTCGGGGTCCCCAACTTTCCACCCCTACCTCATTTATGCTTGTTTCCTCAATTCTTGACCTGACCTGACCTGACCCTCATGGAACTCTCCCTACCCCTACTTAAACCCACAAATATGACCTCCACCTCCTACCCTGCCCGATCCGTAACACAATAAGAAATTTAACAATAATATAAAATTTTAATAATTAAAATTGAAAAACATATTATTTATAATTGCAAAAATATATTATATAATATATATATATATATATTAAAATTATATTATATATATAGTATAATAAAAACTCAATAGATATTATATATATATTCTATAAAAATTCAGTAATATATTATACACATATTAGATATATATTATTTATTTATTATTATATTTGTGGATCGGGTAAGGTTCAGGTAAAAAAAATACTCTCCTCTACCCTCGACCAGAACCCAATTGGGTTTTTTAAAAATTTCTCCAAATCTAACCCTACCTTACTTGTCACTGCCACCATTACAACTATCACCGCCGCCGCCACCAATACTACAACTACTACTACCACTACCTTTATCACCATTATTATTGTTGTCATAAGCACCACCATCATTTTACTACTACTATCAGTGTTACTACTACTACTACCACCACCACCACTATTAATGCTACTATTACCACCACTGCTATCACCATCATGCCATTGCCACCACTACCACCGTCGTGTCACCACCACAACTACCATCACTTGCATCACCATTGTTATTGTTGCTAGAAGCACCACCATCATTTTACTATCGCTACTGCTACCACCACCACCACCACCACCATCATCATCATCATCATACCATCACCGCCACCATTATAATATAAAAATTGTAATATACAATTTGAAAATAATAAATTTTAAATTTGATCTTGTTACATATCAAATAACTTAATTTTAGTTCAGCACTTAAATTTTTATCAAACAGTTTTTCTACTTAAAAAAATTCAGCATTCAATTTTCAATATTTAATTTTCAGTCTTCAGTTTTCAGTTTTTAACTTTATCAAACACCACCTTAGTTGCTTATTGTTCGCTTAAGAAACGTTTCTTCTGATCTAATTGGTCTATGCCTGACACATCTAGATGTACTTTAGATCAGTTCAATACAGCTTTCAGAAACCATGGTTGAGAGTAGTCAGTCGTCAATTTTTTCTCTTGTTCTTGCAGATCTCTTTGGCATTCTTTTTTTTGTTCGTTTCTCACAGAAGACACCAAATTATGCGTTAAAATCTGATTACACAACTAACTAGAATCTAACTCCGAGATTGAAGGGCACATACACCAGATGGAATCCATAACTTGTAACAATGAATAGAACACCTAAACCGGTTGCTACTAAATCAGTATTCCGACGATCAAATCAGTAGCAATATCTCACAAGATAAATTGACAAAATAACAACTCACAAATTAAAAATATTCCTTTGACCCACAGGAGTGCCTCTCTTTATATAGTATCGTGCCCTCCTCATTTTAAAATCCTTACTTCAAAAGGATTCTTATTTTTTAACAAGGAACTACATATCTCATGGACTTATCTCTCCTAATTGGATTGGGTTAAGCCTCTCACAAGAATCCCAGCTTATCCAATCTAGAAATTTGTCTTCACCTAAAACTCAAGTCCTTCTCCAAATATATTGGATCTGGTGTGATAAGATCACGCCTCAACCAATGACTGCCATTTACGTGACACCTAACAACCAAGCCACGTGGACAACTAAAAACTTATGTCCCCATAGCTTGTATGGTGGAAAATCTATAAATTTGTTACATGATGACTCATAAAGCAGCATGAACACCTCGCTCCAGCCTAAAGATATTTGTACGAATAGATGGCACCCTGATACAACCACTAGTTACAAAATTAAAAGCAAGGTTGCGGAACTAAAGACTTGAGACTGAAACGAGCCATTAAATGCGAAGTCATAAAATCGCCTCCCAATGGCTTAAAAATGGGTACAAGCACCTCATTGTAGTGTAAAGAAATTTGTTGTAACAAATGGCACCCCCAATACAACTCCTTATTAGAGAATTAGAAGAAAAATTGTCAAACTAAAAACTAACATAGATTTCAAAGTTATTTGATTGTTGGTGATTTTCTTTCCTTTGTCCTGGATAAGCTATTGATGGAGCTACAAATAGATAGGGCATGAGGATTTTATTTATTTTATATTTGGACATATTGTATGTGTTAAGTTTATATTTGACAAGGTTAGACTTGTTTTATGGTTTAGTGACATCAATTTATGGTTTGGATGCCTTATTGGATGGATTTATGAATTTACATGTTGTACAATACAAGTGGATATATATGGGAAAAATTACCCTATAATCGGTTGGCGACGCTTTCAATCGGTTGTTGCAAATTTAATTGTGTAGGGACTACTAGCACATCATTCTAGCCTAAAAAATGACAAATTATTGGAAATGCTTTCTATTAATTGTCTAAAAAAGTTTATGCAACAAACCTTTAACGACAAAAGACTCGGGTCTAACTTTTTATGACGACATTAAAAGTTTGTTGCCAAAAGTGGTAACCCCATCATTAACTATTGATTAATTGTTCATTAGGTAAATGATTTTTCTGTAGTATGGAAATATATTGTTTCAAATAGATTTGTTGGTGCATGTATATGATTTTACAAATAAATAAACAAAAGGAAAAAAAAAAATATTTGAGTTCTAAAACTTCTTTGGAATAAGGTCACATCTATTGTCTAAAGAAACAAAATTGATGTCCCTTTCAAGTTGTTAGAAATAATGAGTTGGTGTTGCCTTAATTTGCATTCACTTTGATTCCTCAAAATGACTTGTGTGTGAACCATAAAATTGCCATTTTAATTTGTTTGAAATTTCAAATCTAATGAACAATGTCATTGTGATGGCTAGCACTTGCTCCAAACTTTTATCATCTCAAATCAATAATTGAGCTCTCTCTCTCTCTCTCTCTCTCTCTCTCTCTCTCTCTCTCTCTCTGGCTAATGTTACAATTTACTTAAAGATGTACATCCATCTTTTAATTCCCACCAGTGGCCTACCCATAACCCAAAGTTAAACACCAAGACCAAAATAGTGAATAAATTAAAAAAGCTCAAATATAATTTTGCCCATTTCAACTACAATCATTGCACAATTACATCAATTACAACCTATTAGTGTGCAAGCGCCCAAATAAATAAATAAATAAATAAAAAGAGAGAGAGAGATGTCAACAATGCCAAAATTCATTATTGCTTAAATTGATTAAATTTCTCCAAGTAATCCTTGTGCAAAGCTATATTACCTTATTAATTAGTCACGGGCTAAAAACTGACTTTGGAAAGCTTGTTTGTGCCCTACTGCCTATTGTTCTAACACTACAACAAATTAAAATTTTAGACATAAAATTTTTTTTAAAAAAAATCAGATTTTAAGAATAATTTTTTTTTGTTGTTGTCCAAAGTATCATAATTGTATTTTTAGTATCAAAATTGGACAATTTGTGATGAATTACTATCATTTTGGGATCAAATTTTTTTCCTCAAAAAATAAACCTTTATTATGGTTAAAAATGTTTTCATTAGCGAAATTTTAAAATTTTTGTTACTAAACATATTTAAAAAAAAAAAAAAAAAAAAATTTGGAACGATTTTTTAGCGATTATTCTTACGCTAATTGGAATTGGTGTCTAATTATTTTTTGCAACAAAAACTTCACTTTTGGAGACAAATGAAGTTTTAAATGAGAGATGATTATGGTAAAGTTTTAGGATAATAAATCTCAAATAGTAATCTAATTGTTTAGTCCTCACTTTTTTCTTATGGATCCAAAGTCTCATTCTAGTTCGAATTATATAAAGAAACAAGCATAAACACAGGTGTATATCATGTCAAGGGACAAATGTGGGGGTCTTTTCATAATGTTAAAATTATTGAATGTAACATTTCAAAAAAATTTATTAGTGTATTTTTTCCAAACGTAACACTGTAATATATAACACTCCAATGTAACATACTAAAAAACTCCTTAGTATATAATTTTTTTTCAAAACGTAACAACGTAACATTCCAAAAAAACTCTTTAGTATATTTTTTCCGAACGTAACACTCTAATCAATGTAACACATAAAATCTCATTAATGTATTTTCTCAAACGTAACAATTTATTATAACACTTCAAAAACATAATACTCTAATATAACACACTAAAAAACTCTTTAGTATACTTTTCTTAAATGTAAAAATGTAACATTTCACAAAAACTCATTTGTATACTTTTTCTGAACATAACACTACAATTAATGTTTTTTTTTCTTTTGAGCGGCAAAGAAGAGAAATTATATTATAACAAAAAAGGTACACATAGCTTGGAAAGAAATTGCATCATTGTCAAAGCTAAGTATCCCAACTAAGTTGGCACCCAAAGCAAGACTAATTTTTTTATTTTTTTTTGATCGGCAAACGAGAGACTTTATTGATGTAAGGATCAAGTACAATGTGCAAAACAAGTTGCAACAATAAAGAAAAGGGAAATACAAGAGTATCATAATGAGCTAACTCATCACAACTAGGTTGGCACCAAAAAGTTTATCCTATCATTTGCTAGCACCCCCAAAGTTGATGAGAAACCAATGAAAGAAACAGACCGAAAGTAAGACTAATCATGTGCATTTCCAAGTCCTAATGAGAGTTAGAAGTTTCCAACTCAAAACCCCTCAAAACAACCAAGACAGTACAACATTACACCCTCCGTCCCATACAAAATTTAATTTGCACCAAGTTATAGAACAAGTCAGTGATGGAGAAATGGAATTCCATTGAAGTGCTTAGTGTACTTTTCTCAAATATAACACTCCAATCAATGTAACACACAAAAAACTCCTTAGTGTACTTGTTAGGTCCTTTTATTGTCAAATCCGAGTACAGAACTTTGAGTTGTTAAAGTTGTAAATTTTCTTGCATTTTTGTCTTTCCCGCTCGAGCGGGGACTTTGGCGCTCGAGCGGAGTTTGTGGTCTCTCAGTAGTTTGACTGGTCTGCAAAAGAATTGAAGTGTGTGATTTCGCGCTCGAGCGGGATTTCAAGCGCTCGAGCGGACCACTGTGTTGTCACACGCATTTTTTGTTGAAGTCACTCGAGCGGGATGTGGAGCGCTCGAGCGGAGATCGCGGACTCAGATTGTCTATTTATACCTGTTTAGGTTATTTTTAGGATTACCTTTCCTAGATCCTATTCAAGAGTCCTAGGGCTTTGTTTGAAGTTTTCTTCTGAGGTTTTTGTGAGTTTTCCTTGATGTTCTTGAGAGAGTTCTAAACTTATGAATTGAGATTCATACATCAAGGAGTTTGATACTTTATATTCAAGAGAGTTCTCTTCGGTGGCTTTCGAAGATCAAAGACGTAGAGTTTCAAAAGGTGTTTGATTCTATACGTAGTCGTTAATTCGACAAGTGAAGTTGTGGAATCAACTTCAGAATTGATCAGTTCCGTGACGAAGGCGTGGTGAAAGAGTTACAGAAGATTCGAGGACAAATTGACTAGGTTGGGTAATTTGTATATTATCTTTGTAATCTTTCGTTCTTCAGTAGTGGATTGATTAGTGGCGGTTCACTCGTAGTTTTTTATTACAATTGAAGGTTCTTCAATTGTGATTTTTCCACGTAAAAATCGTTTGTGTCGATTTATTATTTATTCCTAAAAACAAACAAACTAAAATCACTCTCGTAAGTGCTTGTTGATTTTAGATTGAGTGTTTTGAATAATTGGGATTTGGAATATTTTAATCTTGATCTAATCACGAATCACTTAGGATTTTCAATTGGTATTAGAGCGGGTCACTCTTTGTTTTATCAAAACTATAGGAGTGATTTTGTGTGAGTAGTATTATGGATTCTATTCGTGAAGGTAACTCGATTCATAGACCTCCTTTACTCGACGGTACAAACTATTCTTATTGGAAAGCTTGTATGAGAGCATTTTAAAAATCCATCGATGAGAAAGTTTGGCACTGCGTGGTCTATGGATGGAGTGAACCTATGGTCACCATTGATGGTGTAGATATCCTAAACCCCTTGATAAATGGGACACAACTGATTACCAGAACTCGAGTTGGAACAGCAAGGCTCTCAACTCCCTCTTTTGTTCCGTCACACCTGAAGAATTTCGTCGAATTTGCACATATGAGGTAGCAAAAGAGACGTGGGATATTCTTGAAACGATTCACAAAGGTACTACATCTGTCAAAAGGTCAAAACTTCAACGTCTCACTTCTGCCTTTGAAACCCTTTTTATGTGCGATGATGAGGCGTTTGATGATTTCTATGCAAAACTCAGTGATATCGTGAATTCCTGTTTTACTCTAGGTGAAAAAATCCCGGAAGCTAAAGTTGTTGAAAAAATTTTGAGGTCCCTTCCCGAGAGGTTCCAATCAAAGGTGACAGCCATTGAGGAGGCTCAGAATGTTGATACCCTCAAGCTCGATCAATTGGTTGGAAATTTGCAGACTTATGAAGCCCATCAAATTTCAAAGAAAAAACAAAAAGAAAGTATGGCTTTCACGAGTGCTCATGAGACTGCAAAACCTCCGAAGACTGAAGTTGATTTAGAGTCTGAGG